>JAUIMM010000111.1:0-600000 GCA_031769625.1 Taudactylus pleione
GCTGAGTCATGTGATATGTGACACCTGTATATCTGTGTGCTCCTGAGTCTGTATATAGGAGACTGCGCTGAGTAATGTGATATGTGACACCTGTATATATGTGTGCTCCTGAGTCTGTATATGGGAGACTGCGCTGAGTAATGTGATATGTGACACCTGTATATATGTGTGCTCCTGAGTCTGTATATGGGAGACTGCGCTGAGTAATGTGATATGTGACACCTGTATATATGTGTGCTCCTGAGTCTGTATATGGGAGACTGCGCTGAGTAAAGTGATATGTGACACCTGTATATCTGTGTGCTCCTGAGTCTGTATATGGAGACTGTGCTGAGTAATGTGATAGGTGACACCTGTATATCTGTGTGCTCCTGAGTCTGTATATAGGAGACTGCGCTGAGTACTGTGATATGTGACACCTGTATATCTGTGTGCTCCTGAGTCTGTATATGGGAGACTGCGCTGAGTAATGTGATATGTGACACCTGTATATCTGTGTGCTCCTGAGTCTGTATATAGGAGACTGCGCTGAGTAATGTGATATGTGACACCTGTATATCTGTGTGCTCCTGAGTGTGTATATGGGAGACTGCGCTGAGTAATGTGATATGTGACACCTGTATATCTGTGTGCTCCTGAGTCTGTATATAGGAGACTGCGCTGAGTAATGTGATATGTGACACCTGTATATCTGTGTGCTCCTGAGTCTGTATATGGGAGACTGTGCTGAGTAATGTGATATGTGACACCTGTATATCTGTGCGCACCTGAGTCTGTATATGGGAGACTGCGCTGAGTAATGTGATATGTGACACCTGTATGTGTGTGCTCCTGAGTCTGTATATGGGAGACTGTGCTGAGTAATGTGATATGTGACACCTGTATATCTGTGTGCTCCTGAGTCTGTATATAGGAGACTGCGCTGAGTAATGTGATATGTGACACCTGTATATCTGTGTGCTCCTGAGTCTGTATATAGGAGACTGCGCTGAGTAATGTGATAGGTGACACCTGTATATCTGTGTGCTCCTGAGTCTGTATATGGGAGACTGCGCTGAGTAATGTGATATGTGACACCTGTATATCTGTGTGCTCCTGAGTCTGTATATGGGAGACTGCGCTGAGTAATGTGATATGTGACATCTGTATATCTGTGTACTCCTGAGTCTGTATATAGGAGACTGTGCTGAGTAATGTGATATGTGACACCTGTATATCTGTGTGCTCCTGAGTCTGTATATGGGAGACTGTGCTGAGTAATGTGATATGTGACACCTGTATATCTGTGTGCTCCTGAGTCTGTATATGGGAGACTGCGCTGAGTAATGTGATATGTGACACCTGTATATCTGTGTGCTCCTGAGTCTGTATATAGGAGACTGTGCTGAGTAATGTGATATGTGACACCTGTATATCTGTGTGCTCCTGAGTCTGTATATGGGAGACTGTGCTGGGTAATGTGATATGTGACACCTGTATATCTGTGTGCTCCTGAGTCTGTATATAGGAGACTGCGCTGAGTAATGTGATATGTGACACCTGTATATCTGTGTGCTCCTGAGTCTGTATATGGGAGACTGCGCTGAGTCATGTGATATGTGACACCTGTATATCTGTGTGCTCCTGAGTCTGTATATAGGAGACTGCGCTGAGTAATGTGATATGTGACACCTGTATATATGTGTGCTCCTGAGTCTGTATATGGGAGACTGCGCTGAGTAATGTGATATGTGACACCTGTATATATGTGTGCTCCTGAGTCTGTATATGGGAGACTGCGCTGAGTAATGTGATATGTGACACCTGTATATCTGTGTGCTCCTGAGTCTGTATATAGGAGACTGTGCTGAGTAATGTGATATGTGACACCTGTATATCTGTGTGCTCCTGAGTCTATATATGGAGACTGTGCTGAGTAATGTGATAGGTGACACCTGTATATCTGTGTGCTCCTGAGTCTGTATACAGGAGACTACGCTGAGTAATGTGATATGTGACACCTGTATATCTGTGTGCTCCTGAGTCTGTATATGGGAGACTGCGCTGAGTAAAGTGATATGTGACACCTGTATATCTGTCTGCTCCTGAGTCTGTATATGGAGACTGTGCTGAGTAATGTGATAGGTGACACCTGTATATCTGTGTGCTCCTGAGTCTGTATATGGGAGACTGCGCTGAGTACTGTGATATGTGACACCTGTATATCTGTGTGCTCCTGAGTCTGTATATGGGAGACTGCGCTGAGTAATGTGATATGTGACACCTGTATATCTGTGTGCTCCTGAGTCTGTATATAGGAGACTGCGCTGAGTAATGTGATATGTGACACCCGTATATCTGTGTGCTCCTGAGTCTGTATATGGGAGACTGTGCTGAGTAATGTGATATGTGACAACTGTATATCTGTGTGCTCCTGAGTGTGTATATGGGAGACTGCGCTGAGTAATGTGATATGTGACACCTGTATATCTGTGTGCTCCTGAGTCTGTATATGGGAGACTGTGCTGAGTAATGTGATATGTGACACCTGTATATTTGTGTGCTCCTGAGTCTGTATATAGGAGACTGCGCTGAGTAATGTGATATGTGACACCTGTATATATGTGTGCTCCTGAGTCTGTATATAGGAGACTGTGCTGGGTAATGTGATATGTGACACCTGTATATCTGTGTGCTCCTGAGTCTGTATATAGGAGACTGCGCTGAGTAATGTGATATGTGACACCTGTATATCTGTGTGCTCCTGAGTCTGTATATGGGAGACTGCGCTGAGTCATGTGATATGTGACACCTGTATATCTGTGTGCTCCTGAGTCTGTATATGGGAGACTGCGCTGAGTAATGTGATATGTGACACCTGTATATATGTGTGCTCCTGAGTCTGTATATGGGAGACTGCGCTGAGTAATGTGATATGTGACACCTGTATATATGTGTGCTCCTGAGTCTGTATATGGGAGACTGCGCTGAGTAATGTGATATGTGACACCTGTATATCTGTGTGCTCCTGAGTCTGTATATAGGAGACTGTGCTGAGTAATGTGATATGTGACACCTGTATATCTGTGTGCTCCTGAGTCTATATATGGAGACTGTGCTGAGTAATGTGATAGGTGACACCTGTATATCTGTGTGCTCCTGAGTCTGTATACAGGAGACTACGCTGAGTAATGTGATATGTGACACCTGTATATCTGTGTGCTCCTGAGTCTGTATATAGGAGACTGCGCTGAGTAATGTGATAGGTGACACCTGTATATCTGTGTGCTCCTGAGTCTGTATATGGGAGACTGCGCTGAGTAATGTGATATGTGACACCTGTATATCTGTGTGCTCCTGAGTCTGTATATGGGAGACTGCGCTGAGTAAAGTGATATGTGACACCTGTATATCTGTCTGCTCCTGAGTCTGTATATGGAGACTGCGCTGAGTAATGTGATAGGTGACACCTGTATATCTGTGTGCTCCTGAGTCTGTATATAGGAGACTGCGCTGAGTACTGTGATATGTGACACCTGTATATCTGTGTGCTCCTGAGTCTGTATATGGGAGACTGCGCTGAGTAATGTGATATGTGACACCTGTATATCTGTGTGCTCCTGAGTCTGTATATGGGAGACTGTGCTGAGTAATGTGATATGTGACACCTGTATATCTGTGTGCTCCTGAGTCTGTATATGGGAGACTGCGCTGAGTAAAGTGATATGTGACACCTGTATATCTGTCTGCTCCTGAGTCTGTATATGGAGACTGCGCTGAGTAATGTGATAGGTGACACCTGTATATCTGTGTGCTCCTGAGTCTGTATATAGGAGACTGCGCTGAGTACTGTGATATGTGACACCTGTATATCTGTGTGCTCCTGAGTCTGTATATGGGAGACTGCGCTGAGTAATGTGATATGTGACACCTGTATATCTGTGTGCTCCTGAGTCTGTATATGGGAGACTGTGCTGAGTAATGTGATATGTGACACCTGTATATCTGTGTGCTCCTGAGTCTGTATATGGGAGACTGCGCTGAGTAATGTGATATGTGACACCTGTATATCTGTGTGCTCCTGAGTCTGTATATGGGAGACTGCGCTGAGTAATGTGATATGTGACACCTGTATATCTGTGTGCTCCTGAGTCTGTATATGGGAGACTGTGCTGAGTAATGTGATATGTGACACCTGTATATCTGTGTGCTCCTGAGTCTGTATATAGGAGACTGCGCTGAGTAATGTGATATGTGACACCCGTATATCTGTGTGCTCCTGAGTCTGTATATGGGAGACTGCGCTGAGTAATGTGATATGTGACACCTGTATATCTGTGTGCTCCTGAGTCTGTATATGGGAGACTGTGCTGGGTAATGTGATATGTGCCACCTGTTAATCTCTGTTCTCCTGAGTCTGTATATGGGAGACTGCGCTGAGTAATGTGATATGTGACACCTGTATATCTGTGTGCTCCTGAGTCTGTATATGGGAGACTGCGCTGAGTAATGTGATATGTGACACCTGTATATCTGTGTGCTCCTGAGTCTGTATATGGGAGACTGTGCTGGGTAATGTGATATGTGTGTACCCCTCAGGATAGTGAGTATCAGTGCTGTAGGAGATGGTATAAATGAAGTCTCTGCAGTTCCTCTCTCTCTGTTCCCTGTCACACAGCTGCTGTTTCGCCCCTTGTGGTATTGAGCAGAGGCTGAGCTCTGTGTGAGGGGAAGGTCAGGGGTATAGTGTAGATCTCTGTGATCACTGTACCACACGCACACTGGCTGGATAACAATACATTGTCTTTGCTTTTAGATGGCCCTTGAGGGGCACGATGATTACATCCATTGCCTGGCCCTCAGGGACCAGCAGAGTGAGTGTGTGTCCGGGAGTGAGGACGGCTCTGTCAGGCTCTGGGGTAAGTCCTGTCCTGTCTTCACCTGGGGACAGACGGACCTGTAATGTATCTCATCACCCATTAGTGTTTCCTTCCGCCAGATCTCCGGACAGGATCACAGAACCACAAGATTGAGGTGTATAAATATGAGGTAACGTCCCCCGCGCTGTCGCCTCGCACTTTTGCCCCCATGTGATCATGTCTCACTCTCCTGTATTCTTCCTAGGAATGTGCTCGGCCGCAGTATGGGAAATGGATTAGTTGCCTGGCGACAGATTCAGACTGGATGGTGAGGGGCAGAGTCTGGGGTCTTTGATAAGGGGACTGGTAATATATACTGATATCGATGGTAAAATGGCTTCCGTTTAGGTCTGCGGGGGAGGCCCGATGTTGTCTCTCTGGCACCTTCGCTCAGTCACTCCGACTACTATATTCCCAATCCAGGAGAGCCAGCAGCAAGTGATGTTCTATCAGGACTTGGTAAGTGTGAGCTCAGTCACCGTTCCTCTCACCACCCTGGGGCGCCTGGTCCTCCACTCACAATGCTCTGTCCTCAGATCCTGTGTGCAGGGCAGGCGCCTCACATCAATCACTGCCAGATAAACGGAGAGGTCCGCGCCCGCATCCCCTGCAGCCCCTGCTCCATCTACTCTCTCTGCATCAATGAGACTTCCCAGGAAAACAAGGTAGGATTTGCTTGCGTAGAGGGAGGTGACTGCAGAGCTGACGCAGTGTGATGGGCAGAGCCCTGGGTCATGGTGTGCGGGGAGAGGGCTGGGTCATGGTGTGCGGGGAGAGGGCTGGGTCATGGTGTGCTGGGAGAGCCCTGGGTCATGGTGTGCGGGGAGAGCCCTAGGTCATTGTGGTGGGCAGGGTGTTGGGTTAGCGTGATGGGGAGACTGGTGTTATGCAGGAGAGAACTGTCAGCTTGACGGGAGGGAGCTCGGTAAGTAACAGGGGAAGCTGAACCAGTGTGAGCGCAAAGCCAGCGTTAGGGGTGGGAGCGCACGGCCAGCTTGTAGGGAGAAGTGCACGGGGGGGGGGAGAGTGTACAGTCGGTGTGACCGTTGAGATCGCACAGCTAGCGTGAGGGGGAGCACTTGGCCAGCCAGCATAAGTATAATGGGGGGTATCGTACGGTCAGCGTGACGGGTAGCGTGTACTCTCAATGTGATAGGGAAAGCATGCAGTCAGCGTGATTTGAGGGAGCGCATGGCCAGCATGGTGAGGAGGAGTGCACGTTCCGCGTGAAGTGGAGAGCGCACGATCAGTAGGAGATGAATCCTTATTCTTTTTCCGCAGGTCCTCACAGCCGCCGGTAGCAGCTCCAAGATTGATGTTTACACCAATTTCAGATACAGGGCGTTCTCGCTCACATTTACCTGAGTTACCTGGCCTGGCTCCTCCCCCAGCAATGTTCCTTTTCTTACATTTATAATAAAAGTGTTGACATTCACCGTGTTGTGACTGGTGTTTGATTGTATAGAGGAGAGGACCCTCCTCACAGACACAGTACAGTGAATCTGATCTGGTGATGACATGCGGTGTAGTGATGGTTCCTGCGCAAAGTGCTCCAGTCAGAACCCATGGACTTGCATGATAGTAATGTGACGCCTGTCAGCTGAGCCCTCAATTCTGCTGCAGCATAGAATGGCATGGGTTAGTATTCCCCATGGCAGCCTCATCTGAGATACAAGGTAGAGAGAGGTTTCTGTGTAGAGAGGTAAAACGCGTCATATAGAAACCACACAGCACATGGAAGATACTGCAGCATAGAATGGCATGGGTTAGTATTCCCCATGACAGCCTCATCTGAGATACAAGGTAGAGAAATGTTTCTGTGTAGGGAGGTAAAACGTGTAATATATAGAAACCACACAGCACATGTACACATGGAAGATGCAGCATAGAATGGCATGGGTTAGTATTCCGCATGGCAGCCTCATCTGAGATAGAAGGTAGAGAGAGGTTTGTGTAGGGAGGTAAACGCGTCATATGGAAACCACACAGCACATGTACACATGGAAGATACTGCAGCATAGAATGGCATGGGTTAGTATTCCGCATGGCAGCCTCAGCTGAGATAGAAGGTAGAGAGAGGTTTGTGTAGGGAGGTAAAACGCGTCATATGGAAACCACACAGCACATGGAAGATACTGCAGCATAGAATGGCATGGGTTAGTATTTCCCATGGCAGCCTCAGCTGAGATAGAAGGTAGGGAAATGTTTCTGTGTAGGGAGGTAAAACGCATCATATGGAAACCACACAGCACATGGAAGATGCTGCAGCATAGAATGGCATGGGTTAGTATTTCCCATGGCAGCCTCAGCTGAGATAGAAGGTAGGGAAATGTTTGTGTAGGGAGGTAAAATGCGTCATATGGAAACCACACAGCACATGTACACATGGAAGATGCAGCGTAGAGTGGCATGGGTTAGTATTCCGCATGACAGCCTCATCTGAGATACAAGGTAGAGAAATGTTTCTGTGTAGGGAGGTAAAACGTGTAATATATAGAAACCACACAGCACATGTACACATGGAAGATGCTGCAGCATAGAATGGCATGGGTTAGTATTCCTGATGGCAGCCTCAGCTGAGATAGAAGGTAGAGAAATGTTTCTGTGTAGGGAGGTAAAACGCATCATATAGAAACCATACAGCACATGTACACATGGAAGATGCTGCAGCATAGAATGGCATGGGTTAGTATTCCCCATGACAGCCTCATCTGAGATAGAAGGTAGGGAAATGTTTGTGTAGGGAGGTAAAATGCATCATATGGAAACCACACAGCACATGTACACATGGAAGATACTGTAGCATAGAATGGCATGGGTTAGTATTCCTAATGGCAGTCTCATCTGAGATAGAAGGTAGGGAAATGTTTGTGTAGGGAGGTAAAACGCGTCATATAGAAATCAAACAGCACATGTACACATGGAACATACTGCAGCATAGACTTGTCCAAACCGGTGTCAGTCTATCATATGCTCTTTTATAGTGTCCCATTCAATACAATCTGTGCGTCTATAATCTACATATAATATTACCCCGTGGCAGGTAATAGGGGTGTGGTTTGCACTAGTCACTGTAATAAGTAGTGTAATAGTTACTATAGTATAATCTTCCTGTTACAGTTGTAGATATTAGGCTGTGGTGACGCCAGGCTGATGCCCTCCTTTGTCAAATGACTAATATGGGGCAGTCCTAGTGACAAATGAGGATTCTCAGTTTAGGAGGACTCGGCAATCCTGCACCCCAATATAAAGTCAGGACAGCAGCTCGGACCCCATCCTCTGCCCCAGCATTTGCCATTTACAGTTTGGGGGGGAACTAACCAGAATGTAACATTGAGCAAAACAACCTTTGTACATTATTGCAGCACGTAATGTAATTATCTGTGTAACCCAAACAGACCAGTATCTGCGATTAGCCCCTTTACTGCTGCGTATTCCCCATAGATTACAACAGGCAGGAAAACTGCAGAGTAAATATAATCCCGTCACACAGTGCTTCAGTCATGGATCAATCCCTTACCAGAGATCCCTGGAGTCTGGGCTTTGTAGACCCCCAGTAATGAGTATACAGCAGGCAGGGGACTGGGGGGGTATAGGAATAGACACTATATATACATCAGACTGGGCTTCCCCTGAGGCAGTAACTGAGAGGGGCTCGGTGTACCCCCAGTGATGTGTATACAGCAGGCTGGGGGGGATAGGAATAGACACTATATATACTGTACATCAGACTGGGCTTCCCCTGAGGCAGTAACTGAGAGGGGCTTGGTGTACCCCCAGTGATGTGTATACAGCAGGCAGGGGGACTGGGGGGATATAGACACTATATATACATCAGACTGGGCTTCCCCTGAGGCAGTCACTGAGAGGGGCTTGGTGTACCCCCAGTGATGTGTATACAGCAGGCAGGGGGACTGGGGGATATAGACACTATATATACATCAGACTAGGCTTCCCCTGAGGCAGTCACTGAGAGGGGATTGGTGTACCCCCAGTGATGTGTATACAGCAGGCAGGGGGACTGGGGGATATAGACACTATATACATCAGACTGGGCTTCCCCTGAGGCAGTCACTGAGAGGGGCTCGGTGTACCCCCAGTGATGTGTATACAGCAGGCAGGGGACAGGGGGGATATAGACACTATATATACATCAGACTGGGCTTCCCCTGAGGCAGTCACTGAGAGGGGCTCGGTGTACCCCCAGTGATGTGTATACAGCAGGCAGGGGGACTGGGGGGATATAGACACTATATATACGTCAGACTGGGCTTCACCTGGGGCAGTCACTGAGAAGGGCTCGGTGTACCCCCAGTGATGTGTATACAGCAGGCAGGGGGACTGGGGGGATATAGACACTATATATACGTCAGACTGGGCTTCACCTGGGGCAGTCACTGAGAAGGGCTCGGTGTACCCCCAGTGATGTGTATACAGCAGGCAGGGGACTGGGGGGATATAGACACTATATATACATCAGACTGGGCTTCCCCTGAGGCAGTCACTGAGAGGGGCTCGGTGTACCCCCAGTGATGTGTATACAGCAGGCAGGGGGACGGGGGATATAGACACTATATATACCTCAGACTGGGCTTCCCCTGGGGCAGTCACTGAGAGGGGCTCGGTGTACCCCCAGTGATGTGTATACAGCAGGCAGGGGGACTGGGGGGATATAGACACTATATATACATCAGACTGAGCTTTCCCTGAGGCAGTCACTGAGAGGGGCTCGGTGTACCCCCAGTGATGTGTATACAGCAGACGGGGACTGGGGGGATATAGACACTATATATACATCAGACTGGGCTTCCACTGAGGCAGTCACTGAGAGGGGCTCGGTGTACCCCCAGTGATGTGTATACAGCAGGCAGGGGCACTGGGGGGATGTAGACACTATATATACATCAGACTGGGCTTCCCCTGGGGCAGTCACTGTGAGGGGCTCGGTGTACCCCCAGTGATGTGTATACAGCAGGCAGGAGGACTGGGGGATATAGACACTATATACATCAGACTGGGCTTCCCCTGAGGCAGTCACTGAGAGGAGCTCGGTGTACCCCCAGTGATGTGTATACAGCAGGCAGGGGGACTGGGGGATATAGACACTATATACATCAGACTGGGCTTCCCCTGAGGCAGTCACTGAGAGGGGCTCGGTGTACCCCCAGTGATGTGTATACAGCAGGCAGGGGGACTGGGGGGATATAGACACTATATATACGTCAGACTGGGCTTCACCTGGGGCAGTCACTGAGAAGGGCTCGGTGTACCCCCAGTGATGTGTATACAGCAGGCAGGGGACTGGGGGGATATAGACACTATATATACATCAGACTGGGCTTCCCCTGAGGCAGTCACTGAGAGGGGCTCGGTGTACCCCCATTGATGTGTATACAGCAGGCAGGGGGACTGGGGGGATATAGACACTATATACATCAGACTGGGCTTCCCCTGAGGCAGTCACTGAGAGGGGCTCGGTGTACCCCCAGTGATGTGTATACAGCAGGCAGGGGACTGGGGGGATATAGACACTATATATACATCAGACTGGGCTTCCCCTGAGGCAGTCACTGAGAGGGGCTCGGTGTACCCCCAGTGATGTGTATACAGCAGGCAGGGGGACTGGGGGGATATAGACACTATATATACATCAGACTGGGCTTCCCCTGAGGCAGTCACTGAGATGGGCTCGGTGTACCCCCAGTGATGTGTATACAGCAGGCAGGGGACAGGGGGGATATAGACACTATATATACATCAGACTGGGCTTCCCCTGAGGCAGTCACTGAGAGGGGCTTGGTGTACCCCCATTGATGTGTATACAGCAGGCAGGGGGACTGGGGGGATATAGACACTATATATACATCAGACTGGGCTTCCCCTGAGGCAGTCACTGAGAGGGGCTTGGTGTACCCCCATTGATGTGTATACAGGAGGCAGGGGGACTGGGGGGATATAGACACTATATATACATCAGACTGGGCTTCCCCTGAGGCAGTCACTGAGAGGGGCTCGGTGTACCCCCAGTGATGTGTATACAGCAGGCAGGAGGACTGGGGGGATATAGACACTATATATACATCAGCCTGGGCTTCCCCTGAGGCAGTCACTGAGAGGGGCTCGGTGTACCCCCAGTGATGTGTATACAGCAGGCAGGGGGACTGGGGGGGATATAGACTCTATATATACATCAGACTGGGCTTCCCCTGAGGCAGTCACTGAGAGGGGCTCGGTGTACCCCCAGTGATGTGTATACAGCAGGCAGGGGACTGGGGGGATATAGACACTATATATACATCAGACTGGGCTTCCCCTGAGGCAGTCACTGAGAGGAGCTCGGTGTACCCCCAGTGATGTGTATACAGCAGACAGGGGGACTGGGGGATATAGACACTATATATACATCAGACTGGGCTTCCCCTGAGGCAGTAACTGAGAGGAGCTCGGTGTACCCCCAGTGATGTGTATACAGCAGGCAGGGGCACTGGGGGGATGTAGACACTATATATACATCAGACTGGGCTTCCCCTGGGGCAGTCACTGAGAGGGGCTCGGTGTACCCCCAGTGATGTGTATACAGCAGGCAGGGGGACTGGGGGGATATAGACACTATATATACATCAGACTGGGCTTCCCCTGGGGCAGTCACTGAGCGGAGCTCGGTGTACCCCCAGTGATGTGTATACAGCAGGCAGGGGGACTGGGGGGATATAGACACTATATATACATCAGACTGGGCTTCCCCTGAGGCAGTCACTGAGAGGGGCTTGGTGTACCCCCAGTGATGAGTATACAGCAGGCAGGGGACTGGGGGGGATATAGACTCTATATATACATCAGACTGGGCTTCCCCTGAGGCAGTCACTGAGAGGGGCTCGGTGTACCCCCAGTGATGTGTATACAGCAGGCAGGGGGACTGGGGGGATATAGACACTATATATACATCAGACTGGGCTTCCCCTGGGGCAGTCACTGAGCGGAGCTCGGTGTACCCCCAGTGATGTGTATACAGCAGGCAGGGGGACTGGGGGGATATAGACACTATATATACATCAGACTGGGCTTCCCCTGAGGCAGTCACTGAGAGGGGCTTGGTGTACCCCCAGTGATGAGTATACAGCAGGCAGGGGACTGGGGGGATATAGACACTATATATACATCAGACTGAGCTTTCCCTGAGGCAGTCACTGAGAGGGGCTCGGTGTACCCCCAGTGATGTGTATACAGCAGACAGGGGGACTGGGGGGATATAGACACTATATATACATCAGACTGGGCTTCCCCTGAGGCAGTCACTGAGAGGGGCTCGGTGTACCCCCAGTGATGTGTATACAGCAGGCAGGGGCACTGGGGGGATGTAGACACTATATATACATCAGACTGGGCTTCCCCTGGGGCAGTCACTGAGAGGGGCTCGGTGTACCCCCAGTGATGTGTATACAGCAGGCAGGAGGACAGGGGGATATAGACACTATATACATCAGACTGGGCTTCCCCTGAGGCAGTCACTGAGAGGAGCTCGGTGTACCCCCAGTGATGTGTATACAGCAGGCAGGGGGACTGGGGGATATAGACACTATATACATCAGACTGGGCTTCCCCTGAGGCAGTCACTGAGAGGGGCTCGGTGTACCCCCAGTGATGTGTATACAGCAGGCAGGGGACTGGGGGGATATAGACACTATATACATCAGACTGGGCTTCCCCTGAGGCAGTCACTGAGAGGGGCTCGGTGTACCCCCAGTGATGTGTATACAGCAGGCAGGGGACTGGGGGGATATAGACACTATATATACATCAGACTGGGCTTCCCCTGAGGCAGTCACTGAGAGGTGCTCGGTGTACCCCCAGTGATGTGTATACAGCAGGCAGGGGACAGGGGGGATATAGACACTATATATACATCAGACTGGGCTTCCCCTGAGGCAGTCACTGAGAGGGGCTTGGTGTACCCCCATTGATGTGTATACAGCAGGCAGGGGGACAGGGGGGATATAGACACTATATATACATCAGACTGGGCTTCCCCTGAGGCAGTCACTGAGAGGTGCTCGGTGTACCCCCAGTGATGTGTATACAGCAGGCAGGGGGACTGGGGGGGCTATAGACACTATATATACATCAGACTGGGCTTCCCCTGAGGCAGTCACTGAGAGGGGCTCGGTGTACCCCCAGTGATGTGTATACAGCAGGCAGGGGACAGGGGGGATATAGACACTATATATACATCAGACTGGGCTTCCCCTGAGGCAGTCACTGAGAGGGGCTTGGTGTACCCCCATTGATGTGTATACAGCATGCAGGGGGACTGGGGGGATATAGACACTATATATACATCAGACTGGGCTTCCCCTGAGGCAGTCACTGAGAGGGGCTTGGTGTACCCCCATTGATGTGTATACAGCAGGCAGGAGGACTGGGGGGATATAGACACTATATATACATCAGACTGGGCTTCCCCTGAGGCAGTCACTGAGAGGGGCTCGGTGTACCCCCAGTGATGTGTATACAGCAGGCAGGGGGACTGGGGGGATATAGACACTATATACATCAGACTGGACTTCCCCTGAGGCAGTCACTGAGAGGGGCTCAGTGTACCCCCAGTGATGTGTATACAGCAGGCAGGGGGACTGGGGGGATATAGACACTATATATACATCAGACTGGGCTTCCCCTGAGGCAGTCACTGAGAGGGGCTTGGTGTACCCCCAGTGATGTGTATACAGCAGGCAGGGGGACAGGGGGGATATAGACACTATATACATCAGACTGGGCTTCCCCTGAGGAAGTCACTGAGAGGAGCTCGGTGTACCCCCAGTGATGTGTATACAGCAGGCAGGGGGACTGGGGGGGATATAGACTCTATATATACATCAGACTGGGCTTCCCCTGAGGCAGTCACTGAGAGGGGCTCGGTGTACCCCCAGTGATGTGTATACAGCAGGCAGGGGGACTGGGGGGATATAGACACTATATATACGTCAGACTGGGCTTCCCCTGAGGCAGTCACTGAGAGGGGCTTGGTGTACCCCCAGTGATGTGTATACAGCAGGCAGGGGACTGGGGGGATATAGACACTATATATAGATCAGACTGGGCTTCCCCTGAGGCAGTCACTGAGAGGGGCTCGGTGTACCCCCAGTGATGTGTATACAGCAGGCAGGGGACAGGGGGGATATAGACACTATATATACATCAGACTGGGCTTCCCCTGAGGCAGTCACTGAGAGGGGCTCGGTGTACCCCCAGTGATGTGTATACAGCAGGCAGGGGTACTGGGGGGATATAGACACTATATATATATCAGACTGGGCTTCCCCTGAGGCAGTCACTGAGAGGGGCTTGGTGTACCCCCATTGATGTGTATACAGCAGGCAGGGGGACTGGGGGGATATAGACACTATATACATCAGACTGGGCTTCCCCTGAGGCAGTCACTGAGAGGGGCTCGGTGTACCCCCAGTGATGTGTATACAGCAGGCAGGGGGACTGGGGGATATAGACACTATATATACATCAGACTGGGCTTCCCCTGAGGCAGTCACTGAGAGGGGCACGGTGTACCCCCAGTGATGTGTATACAGCAGGCAGGGGGACTGGGGGGATATAGACACTATATATACATCAGACTGGGCTTCCCCTGAGGCAGTCACTGAGAGGGGCTTGGTGTACCCCCAGTGATGTGTATACAGCAGGCAGGGGACAAGGGGGATATAGACACTATATATACATCAGACTGGGCTTCCCCTGAGGCAGTCACTGAGAGGGGCTCTGTGTACCCCCATTGATGTGTATACAGCAGGCAGGAGGACTGGGGGGATATAGACACTATATATACATCAGACTGGGCTTCCCCTGAGGCAGTCACTGAGAGGGGCTCGGTGTACCCCCAGTGATGTGTATACAGCAGGCAGGGGACTGGGGGGATATAGACACTATATACATCAGACTGGGCTTCCCCTGAGGCAGTCACTGAGAGGGGCTCGGTGTACCCCCAGTGATGTGTATACAGCAGGCAGGGGGACTGGTGGGATATAGACACTATATATACATTAGACTGGGCTTCCCCTGAGGCAGTCACTGAGAGGGGCTAGGTGTACCCCCAGTGATGTGTATACAGCAGGCAGGGGGACTGGGGGTATATGGACACTATATATACATCAGACTGGGCTTCCCCTGAGGCAGTCACTGAGAGGGGCTCGGTGTACCCCCAGTGATGTGTATACAGCAGGCAGGAGGACTGGGGGATATAGACACTATATACATCAGACTGGGCTTCCCCTGAGGCAGTCACTGAGAGGAGCTCGGTGTACCCCCAGTGATGTGTATACAGCAGGCAGGGGGACTGGGGGATATAGACACTATATATACATCAGACTGGGCTTCCCCTGAGGCAGTCACTGAGAGGGGCTCGGTGTACCCCCAGTGATGTGTATACAGCAGGCAGGGGGACTGGGGGGATATAGACACTATATATACGTCAGACTGGGCTTCACCGGGGGCAGTCACTGAGAGGGGCTCGGTGTACCCCCAGTGATGTGTATACAGCAGGCAGGGGGACTGGGGGGATATAGACACTATATATACGTCAGACTGGGCTTCACCTGGGGCAGTCACTGAGAGGGGCTCGGTGTACCCCCAGTGATGTGTATACAGCAGGCAGGGGACTGGGGGGATATAGACACTATATATACATCAGACTGGGCTTCCCCTGAGGCAGTCACTGAGAGGGGCTCGGTGTACCCCCAGTGATGTGTATACAGCATGCAGGGGACAGGGGGGATATAGACACTATATATACATCAGACTGGGCTTCCCCTGAGGCAGTCACTGAGAGGGGCTTGGTGTACCCCCATTGATGTGTATACAGCAGGCAGGGGGACTGGGGGGATATAGACACTATATATACATCACACTGGGCTTCCCCTGAGGCAGTCACTGAGAGGGGCTCGGTGTACCCCCAGTGATGTGTATACAGCAGGCAGGGGACAGGGGGGATATAGACACTATATATACATCAGACTGGGCTTCCCCTGAGGCAGTCACTGAGAGGGGCTTGGTGTACCCCCATTGATGTGTATACAGCAGGCAGGGGGACTGGGGGGATATAGACACTATATATACATCAGACTGGGCTTCCCCTGAGGCAGTCACTGAGAAGGGCTCGGTGTACCCCCATTGATGTGTATACAGCAGGCAGGGGGACTGGGGGGATATAGACACTATATATACATCAGACTGGGCTTCCCCTGAGGCAGTCACTGAGAGGGGCTTGGTGTACCCCCATTGATGTGTATACAGCAGGCAGGGGGACTGGGGGGATATAGACACTATATATACATCAGACTGGGCTTCCCCCGAGGCAGTCACTGAGAGGGGCTCGGTGTACCCCCAGTGATGTGTATACAGCAGGCAGGGGGACTGGGGGATATAGACACTATATATACATCAGACTGGGCTTCCCCTGAGGCAGTCACTGAGAGGGGCTCGGTGTACCCCCAGTGATGTGTATACAGCAGGCAGGGGGACTGGGGGGATATAGACACTATATATACGTCAGACTGGGCTTCACCTGGGGCAGTCACTGAGAGGGGCTCGGTGTACCCCCAGTGATGTGTATACAGCAGGCAGGGGGACTGGGGGGATATAGACACTATATATACGTCAGACTGGGCTTCACCTGGGGCAGTCACTGAGAGGGGCTCGGTGTACCCCCAGTGATGTGTATACAGCAGGCAGGGGACTGGGGGGATATAGACACTATATATACATCAGACTGGGCTTCCCCTGAGGCAGTCACTGAGAGGGGCTCGGTGTACCCCCAGTGATGTGTATACAGCATGCAGGGGACAGGGGGGATATAGACACTATATATACATCAGACTGGGCTTCCCCTGAGGCAGTCACTGAGAGGGGCTTGGTGTACCCCCATTGATGTGTATACAGCAGGCAGGGGGACTGGGGGGATATAGACACTATATATACATCACACTGGGCTTCCCCTGAGGCAGTCACTGAGAGGGGCTCGGTGTACCCCCAGTGATGTGTATACAGCAGGCAGGGGACAGGGGGGATATAGACACTATATATACATCAGACTGGGCTTCCCCTGAGGCAGTCACTGAGAGGGGCTTGGTGTACCCCCATTGATGTGTATACAGCAGGCAGGGGGACTGGGGGGATATAGACACTATATATACATCAGACTGGGCTTCCCCTGAGGCAGTCACTGAGAGGGGCTTGGTGTACCCCCATTGATGTGTATACAGCAGGCAGGGGGACTGGGGGGATATAGACACTATATATACATCAGACTGAGCTTCCCCTGAGGCAGTCACTGAGAGGGGCTTGGTGTACCCCCATTGATGTGTATACAGCAGGCAGGGGGACTGGGGGGATATAGACACTATATATACATCAGACTGGGCTTCCCCTGAGGCAGTCACTGAGAGGGGCTTGGTGTACCCCCATTGATGTGTATACAGCAGGCAGGGGGACTGGGGGATATAGACTCTATATATACATCAGACTGGGCTTCCCCTGAGGCAGTCACTGAGAGGGGCTCGGTGTACCCCCAGTGATGTGTATACAGCAGGCAGGGGGACTGGGGGGATATAGACACTATATATACGTCAGACTGGTCTTCACCTGGGGCAGTCACTGAGAGGGGCTCGGTGTACCCCCAGTGATGTGTATACAGCAGGCAGGGGGACTGGGGGGATATAGACACTATATATACGTCAGACTGGGCTTCACCTGGGGCAGTCACTGAGAGGGGCTCGGTGTACCCCCAGTGATGTGTATACAGCAGGCAGGGGACTGGGGGGATATAGACACTATATATACATCAGACTGGGCTTCCCCTGAGGCAGTCACTGAGAGGGGCTCGGTGTACCCCCAGTGATGTGTATACAGCATGCAGGGGACAGGGGGGATATAGACACTATATATACATCAGACTGGGCTTCCCCTGAGGCAGTCACTGAGAGGGGCTTGGTGTACCCCCATTGATGTGTATACAGCAGGCAGGGGGACTGGGGGGATATAGACACTATATATACATCACACTGGGCTTCCCCTGAGGCAGTCACTGAGAGGGGCTCGGTGTACCCCCAGTGATGTGTATACAGCAGGCAGGGGACAGGGGGGATATAGACACTATATATACATCAGACTGGGCTTCCCCTGAGGCAGTCACTGAGAGGGGCTTGGTGTACCCCCATTGATGTGTATACAGCAGGCAGGGGGACTGGGGGGATATAGACACTATATATACATCAGACTGGGCTTCCCCTGAGGCAGTCACTGAGAGGGGCTTGGTGTACCCCCATTGATGTGTATACAGCAGGCAGGGGGACTGGGGGGATATAGACACTATATATACATCAGACTGGGCTTCCCCCGAGGCAGTCACTGAGAGGGGCTCGGTGTACCCCCAGTGATGTGTATACAGCAGGCAGGGGGACAGGGGGGATATAGACACTATATATACATCAGACTGGGCTTCCCCTGAGGCAGTCACTGAGAGGGGCTTGGTGTACCCCCATTGATGTGTATACAGCAGGCAGGGGGACTGGGGGGATATAGACACTATATATACATCAGACTGGGCTTCCCCTGAGGCAGTCACTGAGAGGGGCTTGGTGTACCCCCATTGATGTGTATACAGCAGGCAGGGGACAGGGGGGATATAGACACTATATATACATCACACTGGGCTTCCCCTGAGGCAGTCACTGAGAGGGGCTCGGTGTACCCCCAGTGATGTGTATACAGCAGGCAGGGGACAGGGGAGATATAGACACTATATATACATCAGACTGGGCTTCCCCTGAGGCAGTCACTGAGAGGGGCTTGGTGTACCCCCATTGATGTGTATACAGCAGGCAGGGGGACTGGGGGGATATAGACACTATATATACATCAGACTGGGCTTCCCCTGAGGCAGTCACTGAGAGGGGCTTGGTGTACCCCCATTGATGTGTATACAGCAGGCAGGGGGACTGGGGGGATATAGACACTATATATACATCAGACTGGGCTTCCCCTGAGGCAGTCACTGAGAGGGGCTTGGTGTACCCCCATTGATGTGTATACAGCAGACAGGGGGACTGGGGGGATATAGACACTATATATACATCAGACTGGGCTTCCCCCGAGGCAGTCACTGAGAGGGGCTCGGTGTACCCCCAGTGATGTGTATACAGCAGGCAGGGGGACAGGGGGGATATAGACACTATATATACATCAGACTGGGCTTCCCCTGAGGCAGTCACTGAGAGGGGCTTGGTGTACCCCCATTGATGTGTATACAGCAGGCAGGGGGACTGGGGGGATATAGACACTATATATACATCACACTGGGCTTCCCCTGAGGCAGTCACTGAGAGGGGCTTGGTGTACCCCCATTGATGTGTATACAGCAGGCATGGGGACTGGGGGGATATAGACACTATATATACATCAGACTGGGCTTCCCCTGAGGCAGTCACTGAGAGGGGCTCGGTGTACCCCCAGTGATGTGTATACAGCAGACAGGGGGACTGGGGGGATATAGACACTATATATACATCAGACTGGGCTTCCCCTGAGGCAGTCACTGAGAGGGGCTTGGTGTACCCCCAGTGATGATTATACAGCAGGCAGGGGGACTGGGGGGATATAGACACTATATATACATCAGACTGGGCTTCCCCTGAGGCAGTCACTGAGAGGGGCTTGGTGTACCCCCATTGATGTGTATACAGCAGGCAGGGGGACTGGGGGGATATAGACACTATATATACATCACACTGGGCTTCCCCTGAGGCAGTCACTGAGAGGGGCTTGGTGTACCCCCATTGATGTGTATACAGCAGGCATGGGGACTGGGGGGATATAGACACTATATATACATCAGACTGGGCTTCCCCTGAGGCAGTCACTGAGAGGGGCTCGGTGTACCCCCAGTGATGTGTATACAGCAGACAGGGGGACTGGGGGGATATAGACACTATATATACATCAGACTGGGCTTCCCCTGAGGCAGTCACTGAGAGGGGCTTGGTGTACCCCCAGTGATGAGTATACAGCAGGCAGGGGGACTGGGGGGATATAGACACTATATATACATCAGACTGGGCTTCCCCTGAGGCAGTCACTGAGAGGGGCTTGGTGTACCCCCAGTGATGTGTATACAGCAGGCAGGGGGACGGGGGATATAGACACTATATATACATCAGACTGGGCTTCCCCTGAGGCAGTCACTGAGAGGGGCTTGGTGTACCCCCAGTGATGTGTATACAGCAGACAGGGGGACTGGGGGGATATAGACACTATATATACATCAGACTGGGTTTCCCCTGAGGCAGTCACTGAGAGGGGCTTGGTGTACCCCCAGTGATGTGTATACAGCAGGCAGGGGGACAGGGGGGATATAGACACTATATACATCAGACTGGGCTTCCCCTGAGGCAGTCACTGAGAGGAGCTCGGTGTACCCCCAGTGATGTGTATACAGCAGGCAGGGGGACTGGGGGGGATATAGACTCTATATATACATCAGACTGGGCTTCCCCTGAGGCAGTCACTGAGAGGGGCTCGGTGTACCCCCAGTGATGTGTATACAGCAGGCAGGGGGACTGGGGGGATATAGACACTATATATACGTCAGACTGGGCTTCCCCTGAGGCAGTCACTGAGAGGGGCTCGGTGTACCCCCAGTGATGTGTATACAGCAGGCAGGGGACTGGGGGGATATAGACACTATATATAAATCAGACTGGGCTTCCCCTGAGGCAGTCACTGAGAGGGGCTCGGTGTACCCCCAGTGATGTGTATACAGCAGGCAGGGGACAGGGGGGATATAGACACTATATATACATCAGACTGGGCTTCCCCTGAGGCAGTCACTGAGAGGGGCTTGGTGTACCCCCAGTGATGTGTATACAGCAGGCAGGGGGACAGGGGGGATATAGACACTATATACATCAGACTGGGCTTCCCCTGAGGCAGTCACTGAGAGGAGCTCGGTGTACCCCCAGTGATGTGTATACAGCAGGCAGGGGGACTGGGGGGGATATAGACTCTATATATACATCAGACTGGGCTTCCCCTGAGGCAGTCACTGAGAGGGGCTCGGTGTACCCCCAGTGATGTGTATACAGCAGGCAGGGGGACTGGGGGGATATAGACACTATATATACGTCAGACTGGGCTTCCCCTGAGGCAGTCACTGAGAGGGGCTCGGTGTACCCCCAGTGATGTGTATACAGCAGGCAGGGGACTGGGGGGATATAGACACTATATATAAATCAGACTGGGCTTCCCCTGAGGCAGTCACTGAGAGGGGCTTGGTGTACCCCCAGTGATGTGTATACAGCAGGCAGGGGACAGGGGGGATATAGACACTATATATACATCAGACTGGGCTTCCCCTGAGGCAGTCACTGAGAGGGGCTTGGTGTACCCCCATTGATGTGTATACAGCAGGCATGGGGACTGGGGGGATATAGACACTATATATACATCAGACTGGGCTTCCCCTGAGGCAGTCACTGAGAGGGGCTTGGTGTACCCCCATTGATGTGTATACAGCAGGCAGGGGGACTGGGGGGATATAGACACTATATATACATCAGACTGGGCTTCCCCTGAGGCAGTCACTGAGAGGGGCTTGGTGTACCCCCATTGATGTGTATACAGCAGGCAGGGGGACTGGGGGGATATAGACACTATATATACATCAGACTGGGCTTCCCCCGAGGCAGTCACTGAGAGGGGCTCGGTGTACCCCCAGTGATGTGTATACAGCAGGCAGGGGGACAGGGGGGATATAGACACTATATATACATCAGACTGGGCTTCCCCTGAGGCAGTCACTGAGAGGGGCTTGGTGTACCCCCATTGATGTGTATACAGCAGGCAGGGGGACTGGGGGGATATAGACACTATATATAAATCAGACTGGGCTTCCCCTGAGGCAGTCACTGAGAGGGGCTTGGTGTACCCCCATTGATGTGTATACAGCAGGCAGGGGGACTGGGGGGATATAGACACTATATATACATCAGACTGGGCTTCCCCTGAGGCAGTCACTGAGAGGTGCTCGGTGTACCCCCAGTGATGTGTATACAGCAGGCAGGGGACAGGGGGGATATAGACACTATATATACATCAGACTGGGCTTCCCTTGAGGCAGTCACTGAGAGGGGCTTGGTGTACCCCCATTGATGTGTATACAGCAGGCAGGGGGACTGGGGGGATATAGACACTATATATACATCAGACTGGGCTTCCCCTGAGGCAGTCACTGAGAGGGGCTCGGTGTACCCCCAGTGATGTGTATACAGCAGGCAGGGGACAGGGGGGATATAGACACTATATATACATCAGACTGGGCTTCCCCTGAGGCAGTCACTGAGAGGGGCTTGGTGTACCCCCATTGATGTGTATACAGCAGGCAGGGGGACTGGGGGGATATAGACACTATATATACATCAGACTGGGCTTCCCCTGAGGCAGTCACTGAGAGGGGCTTGGTGTACCCCCATTGATGTGTATACAGCAGGCAGGGGGACTGGGGGGATATAGACACTATATATACATCAGACTGGGCTTCCCCTGAGGCAGTCACTGAGAGGGGCTTGGTGTACCCCCATTGATGTGTATACAGCAGGCAGGGGGACTGGGGGGATATAGACACTATATATACATCAGACTGGGCTTCCCCCGAGGCAGTCACTGAGAGGGGCTCGGTGTACCCCCAGTGATGTGTATACAGCAGGCAGGGGGACAGGGGGGATATAGACACTATATATACATCAGACTGGGCTTCCCCTGAGGCAGTCACTGAGAGGAGCTCGGTGTACCCCCAGTGATGTGTATACAGCAGGCAGGGGGACTGGGGGGGATATAGACTCTATATATACATCAGACTGGGCTTCCCCTGAGGCAGTCACTGAGAGGGGCTTGGTGTACCCCCAGTGATGTGTATACAGCAGGCAGGGGGACGGGGGATATAGACACTATATATACATCAGACTGGGCTTCCCCTGAGGCAGTCACTGAGAGGGGCTTGGTGTACCCCCAGTGATGTGTATACAGCAGGCAGGGGGACAGGGGGGATATAGACACTATATACATCAGACTGGGCTTCCCCTGAGGCAGTCACTGAGAGGAGCTCGGTGTACCCCCAGTGATGTGTATACAGCAGGCAGGGGGACTGGGGGGGATATAGACTCTATATATACATCAGACTGGGCTTCCCCTGAGGCAGTCACTGAGAGGGGCTCGGTGTACCCCCAGTGATGTGTATACAGCAGGCAGGGGGACTGGGGGGATATAGACACTATATATACGTCAGACTGGGCTTCCCCTGAGGCAGTCACTGAGAGGGGCTCGGTGTACCCCCAGTGATGTGTATACAGCAGGCAGGGGACTGGGGGGATATAGACACTATATATACATCAGACTGGGTTTCCCCTGAGGCAGTCACTGAGAGGGGCTTGGTGTACCCCCAGTGATGTGTATACAGCAGGCAGGGGGACTGGGGGGATATAGACACTATATATACATCAGACTGGGTTTCCCCTGAGGCAGTCACTGAGAGGGGCTCGGTGTACCCCCAGTGATGTGTATACAGCAGGCAGGGGGACTGGGGGGATATAGACACTATATATACATCAGACTGGGCTTCCCCTGAGGCAGTCACTGAGAGGGGCTCGGTGTACCCCCAGTGATGTGTATACAGCAGGCAGGGGGACAGGGGGGATATAGACACTATATACATCAGACTGGGCTTCCCCTGAGGCAGTCACTGAGAGGAGCTCGGTGTACCCCCAGTGATGTGTATACAGCAGGCAGGGGGACTGGGGGGGATATAGACTCTATATATACATCAGACTGGGCTTCCCCTGAGGCAGTCACTGAGAGGGGCTCGGTGTACCCCCAGTGATGTGTATACAGCAGGCAGGGGGACTGGGGGGATATAGACACTATATATACGTCAGACTGGGCTTCCCCTGAGGCAGTCACTGAGAGGGGCTCGGTGTACCCCCAGTGATGTGTATACAGCAGGCAGGGGACTGGGGGGATATAGACACTATATATAAATCAGACTGGGCTTCCCCTGAGGCAGTCACTGAGAGGGGCTCGGTGTACCCCCAGTGATGTGTATACAGCAGGCAGGGGACAGGGGGGATATAGACTCTATATATACATCAGACTGGGCTTCCCCTGAGGCAGTCACTGAGAGGGGCTCGGTGTACCCCCAGTGATGTGTATACAGCAGGCAGGGGGACTGGGGGGATATAGACACTATATATACGTCAGACTGGGCTTCCCCTGAGGCAGTCACTGAGAGGGGCTCGGTGTACCCCCAGTGATGTGTATACAGCAGGCAGGGGACTGGGGGGATATAGACACTATATATAAATCAGACTGGGCTTCCCCTGAGGCAGTCACTGAGAGGGGCTCGGTGTACCCCCAGTGATGTGTATACAGCAGGCAGGGGACTGGGGGGATATAGACACTATATATAAATCAGACTGGGCTTCCCCTGAGGCAGTCACTGAGAGGGGCTCGGTGTACCCCCAGTGATGTGTATACAGCAGGCAGGGGACAGGGGGGATATAGACTCTATATATACATCAGACTGGGCTTCCCCTGAGGCAGTCACTGAGAGGGGCTCGGTGTACCCCCAGTGATGTGTATACAGCAGGCAGGGGGACTGGGGGGATATAGACACTATATATACGTCAGACTGGGCTTCCCCTGAGGCAGTCACTGAGAGGGGCTCGGTGTACCCCCAGTGATGTGTATACAGCAGGCAGGGGACTGGGGGGATATAGACACTATATATAAATCAGACTGGGCTTCCCCTGAGGCAGTCACTGAGAGGGGCTCGGTGTACCCCCAGTGATGTGTATACAGCAGGCAGGGGACAGGGGGGATATAGACACTATATATAAATCAGACTGGGCTTCCCCTGAGGCAGTCACTGAGAGGGGCTCGGTGTACCCCCAGTGATGTGTATACAGCAGGCAGGGGGACTGGGGGGATATAGACACTATATATACGTCAGACTGGGCTTCCCCTGAGGCAGTCACTGAGAGGGGCTCGGTGTACCCCCAGTGATGTGTATACAGCAGGCAGGGGACTGGGGGGATATAGACACTATATATAAATCAGACTGGGCTTCCCCTGAGGCAGTCACTGAGAGGGGCTCGGTGTACCCCCAGTGATGTGTATACAGCAGGCAGGGGACAGGGGGGATATAGACACTATATATACATCAGACTGGGCTTCCCCTGAGGCAGTCACTGAGAGGGGCTCGGTGTACCCCCAGTGATGTGTATACAGCAGGCAGGGAAGTGGAGTATATACTATATAGATACTATATGTAATATGTAATGAGGTTGTGCCGGCTCCCTGCCCTGCAGTGTGTCAGGGATAGGCTTACTGACGGCCTGTGTATGAGGAAGGGGGGTGATTGTGTATAAGCCGTCTCCTCCTGTACTAACCACACCTGTTATTTGTGTACGTTGTGGTGTAGGGAGGTGGAGAGTGAGACACAGGGAGTAAGAGACCGCTCACCTGCAGCTCTGACGGACATGCTCTACTCTGAGAGACATCCTGACCCACCAGGTGAGAGACTCTGCTTTATAGCCACATGCTGTGTGTGTGTCTTATACTGTGACAAGTAGTGTGTGTTATACTGTGACAAGTAGTGTGTCTTATACTGTGACAAGTAGTGTGTCTTATACTGTGACAAGTAGTGTGTCTTATACTGTGACAAGTAGTGTGTGTTATACTGTGACAAGTAGTGTGTGTTACTCTGTGACAAGTAGTGTGTGTTATACTGTGACAAGTAGTGTGTCTTATACTGTGACAAGTAGTGTGTGTTATACTGTGACAAGTAGTGTGTCTTATACTGTGACAAGTAGTGTGTCTTATACTGTGACAAGTAGTGTGTCTTATACTGTGACAAGTAGTGTGTCTTATACTGTGACAAGTAGTGTGTCTTATACTGTGACAAGTAGTGTGTGTTATACTGTGACAAGTAGTGTGTGTTACTCTGTGACAAGTAGTGTGTGTTATACTGTGACAAGTAGTGTGTCTTATACTGTGACAAGTAGTGTGTGTTATACTGTGACAAGTAGTGTGTCTTATACTGTGACAAGTAGTGTGTCTTATACTGTGACAAGTAGTGTGTCTTATACTGTGACAAGTAGTGTGTCTTATACTGTGACAAGTAGTGTGTCTTATACTGTGACAAGTAGTGTGTCTTATACTGTGACAAGTAGTGTGTCTTATACTGTGACAAGTAGTGTGTGTTATACTGTGACAAGTAGTGTGTGTTACTCTGTGACAAGTAGTGTGTGTTATACTGTGACAAGTAGTGTGTGTTACTCTGTGACAAGTAGTGTGTGTTATACTGTGACAAGTAGTGTGTCTTATACTGTGACAAGTAGTGTGTGTTACTCTGTGACAATTAGTGTGTGTTATACTGTGACAAGTAGTGTGTGTTATACTGTGACAAGTAGTGTGTGTTATACTGTGACAAGTAGTGTGTGTGTCTTATACTGTGACAAGTAGTGTGTGTTATACTGTGACAAGTAGTGTGTGTTATACTGTGATAACTAGTGTGTGTGTTATACTGTGACAAGTAGTGTGTGTTATACTGTGACAAGTAGTGTGTGTTACTCTGTGACAATTAGTGTGTGTTACTCTGTGACAAGTAGTGTGTGTTATACTGTGACAAGTAGTGTGTGTGTCTTATACTGTGACAAGTAGTGTGTGTTATACTGTGACAAGTAGTGTGTGTTATACTGTGACAAGTAGTGTGTCTTATACTGTGACAAGTAGTGTGTGTTATACTGTGACAAGTAGTGTGTGTTATACTGTGACAAGTAGTGTGTGTTACTCTGTGACAAGTAGTGTGTGTTATACTGTGACAAGTAGTGTGTCTTATACTGTGACAAGTAGTGTGTCTTATACTGTGACAAGTAGTGTGTCTTATACTGTGACAAGTAGTGTGTGTGTTATACTGTGACAAGTAGTGTGTGTTATACTGTGACAAGTAGTGTGTGTGTTATACTGTGACAAGTAGTGTGTGTTATACTGTGACAAGTAGTGTGTCTTATACTGTGACAAGTAGTGTGTGTTATACTGTGACAAGTAGTGTGTGTTACTCTGTGACAAGTAGTGTGTGTTATACTGTGACAAGTAGTGTGTCTTATACTGTGACAAGTAGTGTGTGTTACACTGTGACAAGTAGTGTGTGTTATACTGTGACAAGTAGTGTGTGTTATACTGTGACAAGTAGTGTGTTACTCGGTGACAAGTAGTGTGTGTTATACTGTGACAAGTAGTGTGTCTTATACTGTGACAAGTAGTGTGTGTTACTCTGTGACAAGTAGTGTGTGTTATACTGTGACAAGTAGTGTGTGTTACTCTGTGACAAGTAGTGTGTGTCTTATACTGTGACAAGTAGTGTGTGTTACTCTGTGACAAGTAGTGTGTGTCTTATACTGTGACAAGTAGTGTGTGTTACTCTGTGACAAGTAGTGTGTGTCTTATACTGTGACAAGTAGTGTGTGTTACTCGGTGACAAGTAGTGTGTGTGTTATACTGTGACAAGTAGTGTGTGTTATACTGTGACAAGTAGTGTGTGTGTTATACTGTGACAAGTAGTGTGTGTTATACTGTGACAAGTAGTGTGTGTGTTATACTGTGACAAGTAGTGTGTGTTATACTGTGACAAGTAGTGTGTGTTACACTGTGACAAGTAGTGTGTGTTACACTGTGACAAGTAGTGTGTGTCTTATACTGTGACAAGTAGTGTGTGTTATACTGTGACAAGTAGTGTGTGTTATACTGTGACAAGTAGTGTGTGTTACACTGTGACAAGTTGTGTGTGTTATACTGTGACAAGTAGTGTGTTATACTGTGACAAGTAGTGTGTGTTACTCTGTGACAAGTAGTGTGTGTTACTCTGTGACAAGTAGTGTGTGTTACACTGTGACAAGTTGTGTGTGTTATACTGTGACAAGTAGTGTGTGTTACTCTGTGACAAGTAGTGTGTGTTATACTGTGACAAGTAGTGTGTGTTACACTGTGACAAGTAGTGTGTGTTATACTGTGACAAGTAGTGTGTCTTATACTGTGACAAGTAGTGTGTCTTATACTGTGACAAGTAGTGTGTGTTACACTGTGACAAGTTGTGTGTGTTATACTGTGACAAGTAGTGTGTTATACTGTGACAAGTAGTGTGTGTTACTCTGTGACAAGTAGTGTGTGTTATACTGTGACAAGTAGTGTGTGTTATACTGTGACAAGTAGTGTGTGTTACTCGGTGACAAGTAGTGTGTGTTACTCTGTGACAAGTAGTGTGTGTCTTATACTGTGACAAGTAGTGTGTGTCTTATACTGTGACAAGTAGTGTGTGTTACTCTGTGACAAGTAGTGTGTGTTATACTGTGACAAGTAGTGTGTGTTACTCTGTGACAAGTAGTGTGTGTCTTATACTGTGACAAGTAGTGTGTGTTACTCGGTGACAAGTAGTGTGTGTGTTATACTGTGACAAGTAGTGTGTGTTATACTGTGACAAGTAGTTTGTGTGTTATACTGTGACAAGTAGTGTGTGTTATACTGTGACAAGTAGTGTGTGTTACTCTGTGACAAGTAGTGTGTGTTATACTGTGACAAGTAGTGTGTGTTACTCTGTGACAAGTAGTGTGTGTTATACTGTGACAAGTAGTGTGTGTTACTCAGTGACAAGTAGTGTGTGTTACTCTGTGACAAGTAGTGTGTGTTACTCTGTGACAAGTAGTGTGTGTTACTCGGTGACAAGTAGTGTGTGTTACTCTGTGACAAGTAGTGTGTGTTACTCTGTGACAAGTAGTGTGTGTTACTCTGTGACAAGTAGTGTGTGTTACACTGTGACAAGTTGTGTGTGTTACTCTATGACAAGTAGTGTGTGTTATACGGTGACAAGTAGTGTGTGTTACTCTGTGACAAGTAGTGTGTGTTATACGGTGACAAGTAGTGTGTGTTACTCTGTGACAAGTAGTGTGTGTTATACGGTGACAAGTAGTGTGTGTCTTATACTGTGACAAGTAGTGTGTTTTACTCTGTGACAAGTAGTGTGTGTTATACTGTGACAAGTAGTGTGTGTTACTCTGTGACAAGTAGTGTGTGTTATACTGTGACAAGTAGTGTGTGTTATACTGTGACAAGTAGTGTGTGTTACTCGGTGACAAGTAGTGTGTGTTATACTGTGACAAGTAGTGTGTGTTATACTGTGACAAGTAGTGTGTGTGTTATACTGTGACAAGTAGTGTGTGTTATACTGTGACAAGTAGTGTGTCTTATACTGTGACAAGTAGTGTGTGTTATACTGTGACAAGTAGTGTGTGTTACTCAGTGACAACTAGTGTGTGTTACACTATGACAAGTAGTGTGTGTTACTCTATGACAAGTAGTGTGTGTTATACTGTGACAAGTAGTGTGTGTTACTCTATGACAAGTAGTGTGTGTTATACTGTGACAAGTAGTGTGTGTTACTCTATGACAAGTAGTGTGTGTTACTCTATGACAAGTTGTGTGTGTTACTGTATGACAAGTAGTGTGTGTTACTCTGTGACAAGTAGTGTGTGTTATACTGTGACAAGTAGTGTGTGTTATACTGTGACAAGTAGTGTGTGTTACTGTATGACAAGTAGTGTGTGTTATACTGTGACAAGTAGTGTGTGTTACTGTATGACAAGTAGTGTGTGTTATACTGTGACAAGTAGTGTGTGTTATACTGTGACAAGTAGTGTGTGTTACTCAGTGACAACTAGTGTGTGTTACTCTATGACAAGTAGTGTGTGTTATACTGTGACAAGTAGTGTGTGTTACTCAGTGACAACTAGTGTGTGTTATACTGTGACAAGTAGTGTGTGTTACTCAGTGACAAGTAGTGTGTGTTACTCAGTGACAAGTAGTGTGTGTTACTCTGTGACAACTAGTGTGTGTTACTCTATGACAAGTAGTGTGTGTTACTCTATGACAAGTAGTGTGTGTTATACGGTGACAAGTAGTGTGTGTTACTCTGTGACAAGTAGTGTGTGTTACACTGTGACAAGTAGTGTGTGTTATACTGTGACAAGTAGTGTGTCTTATACTGTGACAAGTAGTGTGTGTTACTGTATGACAAGTAGTGTGTGTTATACTGTGACAAGTAGTGTGTGTTACTGTATGACAAGTAGTGTGTGTTATACTGTGACAAGTAGTGTGTGTTATACTGTGACAAGTAGTGTGTGTTATACTGTGACAAGTAGTGTGTGTTACTCAGTGACAACTAGTGTGTGTTACTCTATGACAAGTAGTGTGTGTTACTCTATGACAAGTAGTGTGTGTTATACTGTGACAAGTAGTGTGTGTTATACTGTGACAAGTAGTGTGTGTTATACTGTGACAAGTAGTGTGTGTCTTATACTGTGACAAGTAGTGTGTATTATACTGTGACAAGTAGTGTGTGTTACTCAGTGACAACTAGTGTGTGTTACTCTGTGACAAGTAGTGTGTGTTATACTGTGACAAGTAGTGTGTGTTACTCAGTGACAACTAGTGTGTGTTACTCTGTGACAAGTAGTGTGTGTTATACTGTGACAAGTAGTGTGTGTTATACTGTGACAAGTAGTGTGTGTTATACTGTGACAAGTAGTGTGTGTTACACTGTGACAAGTAGTGTGTGTTATACTGTGACAAGTAGTGTGTGTTACACTGTGACAAGTAGTGTGTGTTACACTGTGACAAGTAGTGTGTGTTACACTGTGACAAGTAGTGTGTGTTATACTGTGACAAGTAGTGTGTGTTATACTGTGACAAGTAGTGTGTGTTATACTGTGACAAGTAGTGTGTGTTACTCAGTGACAACTAGTGTGTGTTACTCTGTGACAAGTAGTGTGTGTTATACTGTGACAAGTAGTGTGTGTTATACTGTGACAAGTAGTGTGTGTTATACTGTGACAAGTAGTGTGTGTTACTCTGTGACAAGTAGTGTGTGTTATACTGTGACAAGTAGTGTGTGTTATACTGTGACAAGTAGTGTGTGTTATACTGTGACAAGTAGTGTGTGTTACTGTATGACAAGTAGTGTGTGTTATACTGTGACAAGTAGTGTGTGTTATACTGTGACAAGTAGTGTGTGTTACTGTATGACAAGTAGTGTGTGTTATACTGTGACAAGTAGTGTGTGTTATACTGTGACAAGTAGTGTGTGTTATACTGTGACAAGTAGTGTGTGTTATACGGTGACAAGTAGTGTGTGTTACTCAGTGACAAGTAGTGTGTGTTACTCAGTGACAACTAGTGTGTGTTATACGGTGACAAGTAGTGTGTGTTATACGGTGACAAGTAGTGTGTGTTATACTGTGACAAATAGTGTGTCTTATACTGTGACAAGTAGTGTGTCTTATACTGTGACAAGTAGTGTGTGTTATACTGTGACAAGTAGTGTGTGTTACTCAGTGACAACTAGTGTGTGTTATACTGTGACAAGTAGTGTGTGTTATACTGTGACAAGTAGTGTGTGTTATACTGTGACAAGTTGTGTGTGTTACTCAGTGACAAGTAGTGTGTGTTACACTGTGACAAGTAGTGTGTGTTATACTGTGACAAGTAGTGTGTGTTACTCTGTGACAAGTAGTGTGTGTTATACTGTGACAAGTAGTGTGTCTTATACTGTGACAAGTAGTGTGTGTTACACTGTGACAAGTAGTGTGTGTTATACTGTGACAAGTAGTGTGTGTTATACTGTGACAAGTAGTGTGTGTTACTCTGTGACAAGTAGTGTGTGTTACTCTGTGACAAGTAGTGTGTGTTACTCTGTGACAAGTAGTGTGTGTTACTCGGTGACAAGTTGTGTGTGTTACTCAGTGACAAGTAGTGTGTGTTACTCAGTGACAACTAGTGTGTGTTATACTGTGACAAGTAGTGTGTGTTATACTGTGACAAGTAGTGTGTGTTACTCTGTGACAAGTAGTGTGTGTTATACTGTGACAAGTAGTGTGTCTTATACTGTGACAAGTAGTGTGTGTTATACTGTGACAAGTAGTGTGTGTTACTCTGTGACAAGTAGTGTGTGTTACTCTGTGACAAGTAGTGTGTGTTACTCGGTGACAAGTTGTGTGTGTTACTCGGTGACAAGTTGTGTGTGTTACTCGGTGACAAGTTGTGTGTGTTACTCAGTGACAAGTAGTGTGTGTTACTCAGTGACAACTAGTGTGTGTTATACTGTGACAAGTAGTGTGTGTTATACTGTGACAAGTAGTGTGTGTTACTCTGTGACAAGTAGTGTGTGTTATACTGTGACAAGTAGTGTGTCTTATACTGTGACAAGTAGTGTGTGTTACACTGTGACAAGTAGTGTGTGTTACACTGTGACAAGTAGTGTGTGTTATACTGTGACAAGTAGTGTGTGTTACTCTGTGACAAGTAGTGTGTGTTACTCTGTGACAAGTAGTGTGTGTTACTCGGTGACAAGTTGTGTGTGTTACTCAGTGACAAGTAGTGTGTGTTACTCAGTGACAACTAGTGTGTGTTATACTGTGACAAGTAGTGTGTGTTATACGGTGACAAGTAGTGTGTGTTACTCAATGACAAGTAGTGTGTGTTACTCTGTGACAAGTAGTGTGTGTTATACTGTGACAAGTAGTGTGTGTTACTCTGTGACAAGTAGTGTGTGTTACACTGTGACAAGTAGTGTGTGTTACTCAGTGACAACTAGTGTGTGTTATACTGTGACAACTAGTGTGTGTTATACTGTGACAAGTAGTGTGTGTTACTCTGTGACAAGTAGTGTGTGTTACTCTGTGACAAGTAGTGTGTGTTACTCTGTGACAAGTAGTGTGTGTTATACTGTGACAAGTAGTGTGTGTTACTCAGTGACAACTAGTGTGTGTTATACTGTGACAAGTAGTGTGTGTTATACTGTGACAAGTAGTGTGTGTTACTCTGTGACAAGTAGTGTGTGTTATACTGTGACAAGTAGTGTGTGTTATACTGTGACAAGTAGTGTGTGTTATACTGTGACAAGTAGTGTGTGTTATACTGTGACAAGTTGTGTGTGTTACTCAGTGACAAGTAGTGTGTGTTACACTGTGACAAGTAGTGTGTGTTACTCTGTGACAAGTAGTGTGTGTTACACTGTGACAAGTAGTGTGTCTTATACTGTGACAAGTAGTGTGTGTTACTCTGTGACAAGTAGTGTGTGTTACTCTGTGACAAGTAGTGTGTGTTACACGGTGACAAGTTGTGTGTGTTACTCAGTGACAAGTAGTGTGTGTTACTCAGTGACAACTAGTGTGTGTTATACTGTGACAACTAGTGTGTGTTATACTGTGACAAGTAGTGTGTGTTATACTGTGACAAGTAGTGTGTGTTACTCAGTGACAAGTAGTGTGTGTGTTATACTGTGACAAGTAGTGTGTGTGTTATACTGTGACAAGTAGTGTGTGTTACTCTGTGACAAGTAGTGTGTGTTACTCAGTGACAAGTAGTGTGTGTTACTCTGTGACAAGTAGTGTGTGTTACTCTGTGACAAGTAGTGTGTGTTACTCGGTGACAAGTAGTGTGTGTTACTCTGTGACAAGTAGTGTGTGTTACTCTGTGACAAGTAGTGTGTGTTACTCTGTGACAAGTAGTGTGTGTTACACTGTGACAAGTTGTGTGTGTTACTCTATGACAAGTAGTGTGTGTTATACGGTGACAAGTAGTGTGTGTTACTCTGTGACAAGTAGTGTGTGTTATACGGTGACAAGTAGTGTGTGTTACTCTGTGACAAGTAGTGTGTGTTATACGGTGACAAGTAGTGTGTGTTACTCGGTGACAAGTAGTGTGTGTTACTCGGTGACAAGTAGTGTGTGTTACTCAGTGACAAGTTGTGTGTGTTACTCTGTGACAAGTAGTGTGTGTTATACTGTGACAAGTAGTGTGTGTTACTCGGTGACAAGTAGTGTGTGTTGCTCGGTGACAAGTTGTGTGTGTTACTCTGTGACAAGTAGTGTGTGTTATACTGTGACAAGTAGTGTGTGTTACTCGGTGACAAGTAGTGTGTGTTACTCTGTGACAAGTTGTGTGTGTTACTCTATGACAAGTAGTGTGTGTTATACGGTGACAAATAGTGTGTGTTATACGGTGACAAGTAGTGTGTGTTACTCTATGACAAGTAGTGTGTGTTATACGGTGGCAAGTAGTGTGTGTTACTCGGTGACAAGTAGTGTGTGTTACTCGGTGACAAGTAGTGTGTGTTACTCTGTGACAAATAGTGTGTGTTACTCTGTGACAAGTAGTGTGTGTTACACTGTGACATGTTGTGTGTGTTACTCGGTGACAAGTAGTGTGTGTTATACTGTGACAAGTAGTGTGTGTTACTCGGTGACAAGTAATGTGTGTGTTACTCTGTGACAAGTAGTGTGTGTTACTCTGTGACAAGTAGTGTGTGTTACTCTGTGACAAGTAGTGTGTGTTACACTGTGACAAGTTGTGTGTGTTACTCTATGACAAGTAGTGTGTGTTATACGGTGACAAGTAGTGTGTGTTACTCGGTGACAAGTAGTGTGTGTTACTCTGTGACAAATAGTGTGTGTTACTCTGTGACAAGTAGTGTGTGTTACTCTATGACAAATAGTGTGTGTTACACTGTGACAAGTTGTGTGTGTTACTCTATGACAAGTAGTGTGTGTTATACGGTGACAAGTAGTGTGTGTTACTCTGTGACAAGTTGTGTGTGTTACTCTGTGACAAGTTGTGTGTGTTACTCTGTGACAAGTTGTGTGTGTTACTCTGTGACAAGTAGTGTGTGTTACTCTGTGACAAGTAGTGTGTGTTATACTGTGACAAATAGTGTGTTATACTGTGACAAGTTGTGTGTGTTATACGGTGACAAGTAGTGTGTGTTACTCTGTGACAAGTTGTGTGTGTTACTCAATGACAAGTAGTGTGTGTTACTCTGTGACAAGTAGTGTGTGTTACTCTGTGACAAGTAGTGTGTGTTACTCTGTGACAAGTAGTGTGTGTTACTCAATGACAAGTGTGTGTGTGTGTTACTTGGTGACAAGTAGTGTGTTTTACTCAATGACAAGTGTGTGTGTTACACTGTGACAAGTAGTGTGTGTTACACTGTGACAAGTAGTGTGTGTTACTCTGTGACAAGTTGTGTTTGTTACTCTGTGACAAGTAGTGTGTGTTACACTGTGACAAGTTGTGTGTGTTACTCTATGACAAGTAGTGTGTGTTATACGGTGACAAGTAGTGTGTGTTACTCTGTGACAAGTTGTGTGTGTTACACTGTGACAAGTTGTGTGTTTTACTCAATGACAAGTGTGTGTGTTACACTGTGACAAGTAGTGTGTGTTACTCTGTGACAAGTTGTGTTTGTTACTCTGTGACAAGTAGTGTGTGTTACACTGTGACAAGTTGTGTGTGTTACTCTATGACAAGTAGTGTGTGTTATACGGTGACAAGTAGTGTGTGTTACTCTGTGACAAGTTGTGTGTGTTACACTGTGACAAGTTGTGTGTGTTACTCTGTGACAAGTAGTGTGTGTTACTCTGTGACAAGTAGTGTGTGTTACTCTGTGACAAGTAGTGTGTGTTATACTGTGACAAATAGTGTGTTATACTGTGACAAGTTGTGTGTGTTATACGGTGACAAGTAGTGTGTGTTACTCTGTGACAAGTTGTGTGTGTTACTCAATGACAAGTAGTGTGTGTTACTCTGTGACAAGTAGTGTGTGTTACTCTGTGACAAGTAGTGTGTGTTACTCAATGACAAGTGTGTGTGTGTGTTACTTGGTGACAAGTAGTGTGTTTTACTCAATGACAAGTAGTGTGTGTTACTCTGTGACAAGTAGTGTGTGTTACTCAATGACAAGTGTGTGTGTGTGTTACTTGGTGACAAGTAGTGTGTTTTACTCAATGACAAGTAGTGTGTGTTACACTGTGACAAGTAGTGTGTGTTACACTATGACAAGTAGTGTGTGTTACACTATGACAAGTAGTGTGTCTTACACTGTGACAAGTAGTGTGTTACTTACCACACACACCTACTTACCACACACTCACACCTACTTACCACACACTCACACCTACTTACCACACACTCACACCTACTTACCACACACTCACACCTACTTGCCACACACTCACACCTACTTGCCACACACTCACACCTACTTACCACACACTCACACCTACTTGCCACACACTCGCACTGACTTTCCACATACTCGTACCATCTTGCCACAGACTCGCACCGACTTACACCCCACAAATGGCTTGCCAGGAAACTTCTGATGAAACTTTAGAAGAAGTTGAGGTGCATGAAAATCCGAGGCCTTAACCCAACATCGTTCTTCCGGACCGTATCCTTTCCCATCCACCAGGAATTTAACTGAACCTCGGGATATTCTGGAGTCCAAAATCTGTTCCACTTCATACTCCTCTTGGTGATCCACTGGATTCGCAGAGGGAGGATTGCAATGTCTCGAATATTGATTGATCACCAATGGTTTGAGGAGAGAGATATGAAACACGTTGGGAATCCTGAGAGTACCAGGAAGTTTTACGTGAACAGCTACTGGATTGATTACCTGAAGGATCTGGAAGGGACCAATGAATCTAGGAGCAAACTTCATGGTGTGAACTTTCAATTGCAAGTGCTTAGTGGATAACCAGAGTTTATCAACAGGGTTCAGCACAGGACCCTCCCTTCTCTTCTTGTCCGCCACCCAATTCTTTACCAACAGCTGGAAGGGATACGGACTGAAGAGCTGGCAACTCCGGTATCACAGGATGCTGCCCATGGCGCCATATAAATAAAGGATAATAATAATACTGAATGAAGAATGGAGAGTACCCCGATGCCTCATGGTACAAATTATTGTGTGCAAATTCAGCCCATGGGAAATCCAATCACCTTGATTGGCTGAGACATACATTTCTCCAGATCTTGATTTACACGCTCCGTCTGACCATTACTCTGATGGTGGTACGCAAAAACTCAGGTTGATATCAGAGCATTTACATAACGCCCTCCAGAACCTGGAAGTAAATTGCACCACACGGTCTGAGACAATGGTCTTTGGGAAATTCATGTAGCCTGAAGATTTCTTTTATAAATACATCAGACAATTTTGGAACCAACGGTAAACCTTTTAATGGGACAAAGTGACCTTGTAGAACCTACCCAGATTGTATTGAAACCCGGCAGGATGGTAGGTCAGTTACAAAGTCCATTGAAATGAGACCAAGGACGATCAGGTACCGAGTGGACATAAAGAACCCAAGGGAAGTTGAGGAGGCACCTTGTGTTGAGCACAGATGGTATAAGCTGCCACAAAGTCCTTGACATCGCGATGCACAGTCGGCCACCAATAATTCCTGAGGATCAACTCCAGAGTTTTTCCCACTCCTGCATGACCAGAGAAACGTGAAGATTGGGCCCAGCGAAGTAATTTAGTTCGGAGTTCAGGTGCTACAAATGTTTTCCCTGGCGGAATCTTGATCTTAGTAACTGCAACAAAGCACGCAGGATTCAGAATTGGCTTGTCCTCCCGTACTTCGTCTTCCTTGGCGGAATTAAATGATCGAGACAGAGCGTCTGCTGTCACATTTTTGCAACCTGGACCATAGGTAATAATCAGGTTAAAATGATCAAAAATCACTGACTAATCTGAACTGGTGATAATTCAGGCAATGAGCAGTTTTGAGATAAGTGAGGTTCTTGTGGTCTGTGTAAACCGTCAATGGAAATTTTGCCCCCTCCAGCAGATATCTCCACAGCCTTCTCACTGAATACGTCCCTGAAGGACTGGTACAGAGCGGGTAGAGCAGGGATGGAGAACCTCAGGCCCGAGGGCCACATAAGGCCTGTGGAATCATATGGTCTGGCCCTAGGAGCTTTTTCTGCTAGCCTCATCTGGCTAGCTGAGAGCCTAGAATGGCACCCTGCAGCCAGAATCTATGCAGCAGTGCCACCTGGAGCATCCTTAGGACGCTTCAGACGGTCACACTGCTGCCCTTACAGCTCCTCTGAGCATCCTGAGGATGCACCGGGCACTGCTGTAATCACTGTGACATCACACGGAGGGGCCGTGTCCTGCACTGGGCCCATGAATAATGTTATATATATCAAAATGGCCCTCGGCAGAAAATGGGTTCCCCACCCCTGGTCCGGAGGATCATCTGGAATGATGTACGTACTCTGGATGAACCGATATGGAGGTCTGATTGATGGTAAACATCTCTGATAACACTGAAACCCCCCATGACAAAATTTAGGGCTCACTCCAGTCTAATGTAGGAGCATGGTTGTGTAACCACGGAAGACCCAGGATAATTGTACTGTCAGCCGATGGAATTATGTAGAAAGAAATGAACTCTGTGAGGAGCGCCTACTTGCATGGTGATCTCTGGAGTCCTGGAGCAAATGGTGGCCATAGGAAGTTTATTCACATCTAACCCAATGACGCAGAGTGGACTTTGTAAAGGCACGCTGCTACGTTCCCTAATTCCTGGACCTTTTTACTAGTGATAACATTTCCATCGGCTCCTGAATCCAAAAAGGCCTTAGAGTCTCGGTGGGTTTTTCTAACCGCAGGATCACAGCGATCGCAAACTGTGATAAAACTTTCTCAGTTGGGGTGTGCTGGAGCGCAACTAAGCTGACCACCCCTCGATCAGTTAGGCCTTGTTGTTTCCTGGACATGTAGGACACTGAATGAGAAGATGATCAGGGTCACCACAGTACAAGCACAATTTATTCTTACATCTCCTTTCCCTCTCCGTGACTGGCAAACGTGATTTCCCAATCTGCATAGGCTCTTCCGGAGACTCTACTGGAGCAGTAAAACGAGGTGCGAGTTTGAAGCTGAAGCGCCTGGACTGCTCCCGCTCTCGAGTTCTCTCTCTGTGGCGCAGATCTATGCGGATGCATAAGGAGATTAAGTCGTCCAAGAACGTTGGCATCTCTCTGAACGCTAAGACGTCTTTAATTTGCTGGGAAAGACTCTGCATAAAGGCTGCAACTAAAGCTTCATTGTTCCATCCCAATTCAGAGGCAAAGGTTCGGAATTGCACTGCGTATTGACCTGCAGTCTGGCTGCCTTGTTTTAACTGCAGAACAGCTGATGAAGCTGACGATACCCGGCCGGGCTCATCGAAAACCCTTTTGAAAGCTTCGAAGAATTTAGAGCTGTCGTTGACCAAGGAATCATTCCTCTCCCATAGTGGGGAAGCCCAGGCAAGAGCCTGTCCGGGCAACTAGGAACATGACGTAGACCACCTTGGTTCTCTCAGACGAAAAGTTTGGATCTCGATTTAGATTGAGCACTGGTTCTGAAAACCCCGACAACTTTTGGGATCCCCTTCATATTTGGAGGGATTTGGAATCCGCAATGGTGCGGATGCCCCAGCAGCTGGTACACACACCGTAGGAGGCGATGTAGATTGTGCAGGCAGAGAACTCAGATTGCCAACCTGTTGCAGTAACGTCTGCAGGCACTGCATGATTTGAGCCTGGTCTCGTTCTTGCTTTTCCACTCGACCGATCAAATTCTCCAATAGGTCACGTGACTAGGGTTTACCAGCAGCATCCATTTATTTTTCTTGGGCCAGAGTATTCTGTCACACTCACGGGTGGATAATGGACGCAACCTGTATTTGGGGATTGGCGAGACCTATTTCTGAGAAGCGGAGTCTAATGTGCCCGTGGTGTTCACCAGGGACCCTCGCAAGAAGGTATGGACTTGGCTGCTTCCGAGACACAGGGCGCGGCCCTCAGAATAGGTTCCCCTATACAGGTGCTGGCGAAACTCTGGACGGAGCGGAGAAGACTTTCGGCGTAGTCGACAAGCTGGGTCAGAAGTACGAGAAGTACGAGACGGTACCAGGTAGCAGACGTATGCAGGTCACAGAGGATAGCCAAGGCCAGAACCAGATATCAAACGCAGTACCAGGGGTCAGACGAAATCGGAGTCACAAACAAAGCCAAGGTTAGGAACAAGTAACGAGATATACACAGGAACGCTGGAATGAGGTAATGGTGCCTATACTCTGGCACAGGAGTGCTCCCAGGAACTTCCTCATATGAATCGGAGTTCAAACAGCCCCAATCAGCATCTTCCTACGCCTGTCCCTTTAAATCTTTGACAGAGCGGCGCGCGTGTCCCTATGGGAGCCGCGGCCGCCTGCACACAGAGCCACCGGAGGACAAAGAGCAGCTGACAGCAGGCATTGGGAATCTCCCGCCCGCTGTCCTTCGCCAGCCTGGATACCAATGCCGCCAGACTCGATATGTGAGCATCGGGTTCGGCTGCACTGTGACACCCGCACCTCAATGTGTGTCCTCTCCACACCTTACTCACACCTCAATGTCTATCCTCTCCACACCTTACTCGCACCTCAATGTGTGTCCTCTCCACGCCTTACTCGCACCTCAATGTCTGTCCTCTCCACACCTTACTCACACCTCAATGTGTGTCCTCTCCACGCCTTACTCGCACCTCAATGTGTGTCCTCTCCACACCTTACTCACACCTCAATGTGTGTCCTCTCCACACCTTACTCACACCTCAATGTGTGTCCTCTCCACGCCTTACTCGCACCTCAATGTGTGTCCTCTCCACACCTTACTCGCACCTCAATGTGTGTCCTCTCCACACCTTACTCACACCTCAATGTCTGTCCTCTCCACGCCTTACTCGCACCTCAATGTGTGTCCTCTCCACGCCTTACTCGCACCTCAATGTGTGTCCTCTCCACACCTTACTCGCACCTCAATGTGTGTCCTCTCCACACCTTACTCGCACCTCAATGTGTGTCCTCTCCACGCCTCAATGTGTGTCCTCTCCACACCTTACTCGCACCTCAATGTGTGTCCTCTCCACGCCTTACTCGCACCTCAATGTGTGTCCTCTCCACACCTTACTCGTACCTCAATGTGTGTCCTCTCCACACATTACTCGCACCTCAATGTCTGTCCTCTCCACGCCTTACTCGTACCTCAGTGTGTGTCCTCTCCACGCCTTACTCGCACCTCAATGTGTGTCCTCTCCACACCTTACTCGCACCTCAATGTCTGTCCTCTCCACGCCTTACTCGTACCTCAGTGTGTGTCCTCTCCACGCCTTACTCGCACCTCAATGTGTGTCCTCTCCACACCTTACTCGCACCTCAATGTGTGTCCTCTCCACGCCTCAATGTGTGTCCTCTCCACACCTTACTCCCACCTCAATGTGTGTCCTCTCCACACCTTACTCACACCTCAATGTCTGTCCTCTCCACACCTTACTCCCACCTCAATGTGTGTCCTCTCCACACCTTACTCACACCTCAATGTCTGTCCTCTCCACACCTTACTCACACCTCAATGTGTGTCCTCTCCACACCTTACTCGCACCTCAATGGTGTGTCCTCTCCACACCTTACTCGCACCTCAATGTGTGTCCTCTCTCCACACCTTACTCGCATCTCAATGTGTGTCCTCTCCACACATTACTCGCACCTCAATGTGTGTCCTCTCCACACCTTACTCACACCTCAATGTGTGTCCTCTCCACGCCTCAATGTGTGTCCTCTCCACACCTTACTCGCACCTCAATGTGTGTCCTCTCCACGCCTTACTTGCACCTCAGTGTGTGTCCTCTCCACGCCTTACTCGCACCTCAATGTGTGTCCTCTCCACACCTTGCTCGCACCTCAATGTGTGTCCTCTCCACGCCTCCATCTAGGGTTTGGTTGGTTGTATGGAAGCCCAGTGAGGGGGGCACATTAATAGCCATTGCTGGGGTGTCACAGGGGGGATCCATGTGTATTAATGTGACGCCATGGAAAAGTGGTCTGTGACAGAGAGGTCTGAGATTGCTACGGCCATCGTTCCATGTGTAGTGCAACATATGTACATAGGGCCTGATTCAGAGTTGGGAATAGAGAGAGAGATAGCACTTAACTGTGTACCTGGACAAACCATGTTGCAATGCAAGGGGTGTAAATACATTTTTATTTTTTTTTTGCATGTAGGGTAAATACTGGCTGCTTTTGTATGTAGCCCACAAATACTGCACAGCTTTATTATTACTCTACAATTTACATGTCAGTTTGGACACCTCCCACATCTAAATCTCTCTGCACATGTTACATCTGCCTCCCCCCCCTGCAGTGCAGCATGGTGTCACCAAGATGATCAGTTGAGAGAGATATCTCACTCTATTCCCAACTCTGAATCAGGCCCTGAGTACTGTATATATCTGATAGGAGAGCGTCTGTTTATGTTTCTGATGCGCAGTGTGAGGTAGTGTTGTGTGTTGCGCAGTGTGAGGTAGTGTTGTGTGTTGCGCAGTGTGAGGTAGTGTTGTGTGTTGCGCAATGTGAGGTAGTGTTGTGTGTTGTGCAGTGTGAGGTAGTGTTGTGTGTTGCGCAGTGTGAGGTAGTGTTGTGTGTTGCGCAGTGTGAGGTAGTGTTGTGTGTTGCGCAATGTGAGGTAGTGTTGTGTGTTGCGCAATGTGAGGTAGTGTTGTGTGTTGCGCAGTGTGAGGTAGTGTTGTGTGTTGTGCAGTGTGAGGTAGTGTGTGTTGCGCAGTGTGAGGTAGTGTTGTGTGTTGCGCAGTGTGAGGTGTGTGTTGCGCAGTGTGAGGTAGTGTGTGTTGTGCAGTGTGAGGTAGTGTTGTGCAGTGTGAGGTAGTGTTGTGTGTTGCGCAGTGTGAGGTAGTGTTGTGTGTTGTGCAGTGTGAGGTAGTGTGTGTTGCGCAGTGTGAGGTAGTGTTGTGTGTTGCGCAGTGTGAGGTAGTGTGTGTTGCACAGTGTGAGGTAGTGTTGTGTGTTGCGCAGTGTGAGGTAGTGTGTGTTGCGCAATGTGAGGTAGTGTTGTGTGTTGCGCAATGTGAGGTAGTGTTGTGTGTTGCGCAGTGTGAGGTAGTGTTGTGTGTTGCGCAGTGTGAGGTAGTGTTGTGTGTTGCGCAGTGTGAGGTAGTGTTGTGTGTTGCGCAGTGTGAGGTAGTGTTGTGTGTTGTGCAGTGTGAGGTAGTGTGTGTTGCGCAGTGTGCGGTAGTGTTGTGTGTTGCGCAATGTAAGGTAGTGTTGTGTGTTGCGCAGTGTGAGGTAGTGTTGTGTGTTGCGCAGTGTGAGGTAGTGTTGTGTGTTGCGCAGTGTGAGGTAGTGTTGTGTGTTGCGCAGTGTGAGGTAGTGTTGTGTGTTGCGCAGTGTGAGGTAGTGTGTGTTGCGCAGTGTGAGGTAGTGTTGTGTGTTGTGCAGTGTGAGGTAGTGTTGTGTGTTGCGCAGTGTGAGGTAGTGTGTGTTGCGCAGTGTGAGGTAGTGTGTGTTGCGCAGTGTGAGGTAGTGTGTGTTGCGCAATGTGAGGTAGTGTGAGGTAGTGTTGTGTGTTGCGCAATGTGAGGTAGTGTTGTGTGTTGCGCAATGTAAGGTAGTGTTGTGTGTTGCGCAGTGTGAGGTAGTGTTGTGTGTTGCGCAGTGTGAGGTAGTGTTGTGTGTTGCGCAGTGTGAGGTAGTGTTGTGTGTTGCGCAGTGTGAGGTAGTGTTGTGTGTTGCGCAGTGTGAGGTAGTGTTGTGTGTTGCGCAGTGTGAGGTAGTGTGTGTTGCGCAGTGTGAGGTAGTGTTGTGTGTTGCGCAGTGTGAGGTAGTGTTGTGTGTTGTGCAGTGTGAGGTAGTGTGTGTTGCGCAGTGTGAGGTAGTGTTGTGTGTTGTTTAGTGTGAGGTAGTGTTGTGTGTTGCGCAGTGTGAGGTAGTGTGTGTTGCGCAGTGTGAGGTAGTGTTGTGTGTTGTGCAGTGTGAGGTAGTGTTGTGTGTTGCGCAGTGTGAGGTAGTGTGTGTTGCGCAGTGTGAGGTAGTGTGTGTTGCGCAGTGTGAGGTAGTGTGTGTTGCGCAGTGTGAGGTAGTGTTGTGTGTTGCGCAATGTGAGGTAGTGTGAGGTAGTGTTGTGTGTTGCGCAATGTGAGGTAGTGTTGTGTGTTGCGCAGTGTGAGGTAGTGTTGTGTGTTGCGCAGTGTGAGGTAGTGTTGTGTGTTGCGCAGTGTGAGGTAGTGTGTGTTGCGCAGTGTGAGGTAGTGTGTGTTGCGCAGTGTGAGGTAGTGTGTGTTGCGCAGTGTGAGGTAGTGTGTGTTGCGCAGTGTGAGGTAGTGTGTGTTGCGCAGTGTGAGGTAGTGTTGTGTGTTGCGCAGTGTGAGGTAGTGTTGTGTGTTGCGCAGTGTGAGGTAGTGTTGTGTGTTGCGCAGTGTGAGGTAGTGTTGTGTGTTGCACAGTGTGAGGTAGTGTTGTGTGTTGCACAGTGTGAGGTAGTGTTGTGTGTTGCGCAGTGTGAGGTAGTGTTGTGTGTTGTGCAGTGTGAGGTAGTGTTGTGTGTTGTGCAGTGTGAGGTAGTGTTGTGTGTTGTGCAGTGTGAGGTAGTGTTGTGTGTTGCGCAGTGTGAGGTAGTGTTGTGTGTTGTGCAGTGTGAGGTGGTGTTGTGTGTTGCACAGTGTGAGGTAGTGTTGTGTGTTGCGCAGTGTGAGGTAGTGTTGTGTGTTGTGCAGTGTGAGGTGGTGTTGTGTGTTGTGCAGTGTGAGGTGGTGTTGTGTGTTGTGCAGTGTGAGGTGGTGCTGTGTGTTGCACAGTGTGAGATGGTGAGACGGGTGTATTCTGCCCGATGACATATAGGCGTGTGTTACACTGTGACTATTGTATTGTGTAATCTGTAGAGTATCGTCACACTGGTTCTGCTGGTCTGACCTGTCCCAGACCGTCCTCACACCCTCAGTCCTGCACGACGAGAACTCTGTAGTCCTGGAAACTCTATCACACGCTTTACTCCAGGACACGTTTATCACATACAGTGACACAGGCTCCAGATGTCCTCACATCTCTTACTCCAGGACACGCTTATCACATACAGGGACACAGGCTCCAGATGCCCTCACATGTCTTACTCCAGGACACGCTTATCACATACAGTGACACAGGCTCCAGATGCCCTCACATGTCTTACCCCAGGACACGCTTATCACATACAGTGACACAGGCTCCAGATGTCCTCACATGTCTTACTCCAGGACACGCTTATCACATACAGTGACACAGGCTCCAGATGTCCTCACATGTCTTACTCCAGGACACGCTTATCACATACAGTGAAACATGCTCCAGATGTCCTCACATGTCTTACTCCAGGACACGCTTATCACATACAGTGACACAGGCCCCAGATGTCCTCATATGTCTTACTCCAGGACACGCTTATCACATACAGTGACACAGGCTCCAGATGTCCTCACATGTCTTACCCCAGGACACGCTTATCACATACAGTGACACAGGCTCCAGATGTCCTCACATGTCTTACTCCAGGACACGCTTATCACATACAGTGAAACATGCTCCAGAAGTCCTCACATGTCTTACTCCAGGACACGCTTATCACATACAGTGACACAGGCCCCAGATGTCCTCACATGTCTTACTCCAGGACACGCTTATCACATACAGTGACACAGTCTCCAGATGTCCTCACATGTCTTACTCCAGGACACGCTTATCACATACAGTGAAACATGCTCCAGATGTCCTCACATGTCTTACTCCAGGACACGCTTATCACATACAGTGACACAGGCCCCAGATGTCCTCACATGTCTTACTCCAGGACACGCTTATCACATACAGTGAAACAGGTTCCAGATGTCCTCACATGTCTTACTCCAGGACACGCTTATCACATACAGTGACACAGGCTCCAGATGCCCTCACATGTCTTACCCCAGGACAGGCTTATCACATACAGTGACACAGGCTCCAGATGTCCTCACATGTCTTACTCCAGGACACGCTTATCACATACAGTGACACAGGCTCCAGATGTCCTCACATGTCTTACTCCAGGACACGCTTATCACATACAGTGAAACATGCTCCAGATGTCCTCACATGTCTTACTCCAGGACACGCTTATCACATACAGTGACACAGGCCCCAGATGTCCTCATATGTCTTACTCCAGGACACGCTTATCACATACAGTGACACAGGCTCCAGATGTCCTCACATGTCTTACCCCAGGACACGCTTATCACATACAGTGACACAGGCTCCAGATGTCCTCACATGTCTTACTCCAGGACACGCTTATCACATACAGTGAAACATGCTCCAGAAGTCCTCACATGTCTTACTCCAGGACACGCTTATCACATACAGTGACACAGGCCCCAGATGTCCTCACATGTCTTACTCCAGGACACGCTTATCACATACAGTGACACAGTCTCCAGATGTCCTCACATGTCTTACTCCAGGACACGCTTATCACATACAGTGAAACATGCTCCAGATGTCCTCACATGTCTTACTCCAGGACACGCTTATCACATACAGTGACACAGGCCCCAGATGTCCTCACATGTCTTACTCCAGGACACGCTTATCACATACAGTGAAACAGGTTCCAGATGTCCTCACATGTCTTACTCCAGGACACGCTTATCACATACAGTGAAACAGGCTCCAGATGTCCTCACATGTCTTACTCCAGGACACGCTTATCAGATACAGTGACACAGGCTCCAGATGTCCTCACATGTCTAACTCCAGGATGTGTCCAGATGTTTGGAAAATATATATATATATATATATATATTATATATATATTATTATACACTGGGATTATATATACACTGGGATGTTGGGGTCACTATGGTGATGGGATTACATATTATACACTATGATGTATATATTATTATACACTGGGAGTATATATTATACACTGATGTTTGGAATACATATTATACACTATGATGGGATTATATATTATACGCTATGATGGTGGGATTATATATTATACACTATATTATATATATTATACGCTATAATGATGGGATTATATATTATACACTATGATGCTGGGATTATATATAATACACTGGGATGCTGGGATCACTATGTGATGGGATTATATATTTTACACTATGATGTTGGAATATATATATATTATACACTATGATGATGAGATTATATATTATAATATAATGATGGGATTATAATTTCATTATATTTTATATATTATAATATAATGATGGGATTAAGGCGAGCTCAAGCAGGACAGAAACCTCCCGTGGAGCAGAAGGGCAAATGATGGTATTATATATTATAATATAATGATGGGATTATATATTATACACTGTTATATATTATAATATAATGATGGATTATATATTATACACTATGATGAGATTATATATTATACACTGTAATGCTGGGATTATATATTATAATATAATGATGGGATTATATATTATAATCTAATTATATTTTATATATTATAATATAATGATGGGAACGCAGGTGAGCTCAGGGAGTACAGAAACCTCCCGTGGAGCAGAAGGGCAAATGATGGGATTATATATTATAATATAATGATGGTATTATATATTATACACTGCTTTATATTATAATATAATTATGGGATTATATATTATAATATAATGATGGTATTATATATTATACACTGCTTTATATTATAATATAATTATGGGATTATATATTATAATATAATGATGGTATTATATATTATACACTGCTTTATATTATAATATAATTATGGGATTATATATTATAATATAATGATGGTATTATATATTATACACTGCTTTATATTATAATATAATTATGGGATTATATATTATAATATAATGATGGATTGTTTGGAATATATATATATTATACACTATGATGTTTGGAATATATATTATACACTTTCATGGGATTATATAATGCTGGGATTATATATTATACACTATGATGTTTGGCATATATATTATAATATAATGATGGGATTATATATTATACACAATATATATGATGATGGTATTATATATTATACACTATATATATGATGATGGGATTATATATTATACACTATGATGATGGGATTATGTATTATACTATAATGATAGGATTATATATTATAATATAATTATGGAATTATATATTATAATATAATTATATTTTATATATTATATAATATAATGATGGGAACGCAGGTGAGCTCAGGGAGGACAGAAACCTCCCGTGGAGCAGAAGGGCAAATTATGGGATTATATATTATAATATAATAATGGGATTATATATTATACACTGATGCTGGGATTATATATTATACACTGATGATGGGATTATATATTATACATTATGATGTTTGGAATATATATTAGACACTGTTATATATTCTAATATAATGATGTGATTATATATTATAATATAATGATGGGATTATATATTATACACTATGATGTTTGGAATATATGTTATACGCTATGATGATGAGATTATATATTATACACTATGGATTAAAATATTATACCCTGTAAAACTGGGATTATATATTATACACTATGATGCTGGGATTATATATTATACACTTTTATGATGGTATATATTATACACTATGATGATGGGCCTATATATTATACACTGTAATGCTGGGATTATATATTATACACTATGATGCTTGGAATATATATTATACACTGTAATGCTGGGATTATATATTATACACTATGATGCTTGGAATATATATTATACACTAAAATGCTGGGATTATATATTATACCCTGTAAAGCTGGGATTATATATTATATACTATAATGATAGGATTATATATTATACACTATTATGATGGTATATATTATACACTATGATGATGGGCCTATATATTATACACTGTAATGCTGGGATTATATATTATACACTATGATGATGGGCCTATATATTATACACTGTAATGCTGGGATTATATATTATACACTATGATGCTTGGAATATATATTATACACTGTAATGCTGGGATTATATATTATATACTATGATGATGGGCCTATATATTATACACTATGATGATGGGCCTATATATTATACACTGTAATGCTGGGATTATATATTATACACTATGATGATGGTATTATGTATTATACTATAATGATAGGATTATATATTATACACTATTATGATGGTATATATTATACACTATGATGATGGGCCTATATATTATACACTGTAATGCTGGGATTATATATTATACACTATGATGATGGGCCTATATATTATACACTGTAATGCTGGGATTATATATTATACACTATGATGCTTGGAATATATATTATACACTGTAATGCTGGGATTATATATTATACACTATGATGATGGGCCTATATATTATACACTGTAATGCTGGGATTATATATTATATGGTATGATGATGGGATTATATATCCCACCCGGGTCCAGGATACTCCTGGACATCCCACTCTAACCCATTGTAATGGTTGTCAGCCTCCTGGTAATGGTTGTCAGCCTCCTGGTAATGGTTGTGAGCCTCCTGGTAATGGTTGTCAGCCACACGGTAATGGTTGTCAGCCACACGGTAATGGTTATACCTGTCTGACCTTACAGAGTCTCTCCTGAACTTTCCTGATCCTTCATTCCAGGCCCTGAGACACTGTGTCTTCTCCAGACGATGATTAGCTGCACATCTGGTGTAATGTGGCCCAGGCCACAGGTATTACGCAGTAAATGGTTATACTGGCAGAACTGGCTGTTCTATGTAATATATTATTACTGGTGGGTGTCTCTGTTATGGCTGCCAGGACTATGGTTCCTCTCTCCTTAGTCATGCTCTGTCTCTGGAATGTAAGGAGACTGAGAAAGTCCCAGGTGAGGTCCCGGCAGTGGCAGCAGCATCACTATAACAGCTCATTGTTGTTCTGGGCTTACTGGGAATGTTTATCCCTGACTGGGATTCCTAGAATCGCACCAACCTGCCAGGTACCCTAGCGGAGGCTGAGTAACCAGTATAACATGTAGCCAAACAATACACAACGCTACTGGGGGTGACATGTACAAAGAGAGGACGAAAAGGACTTTTATTCCCTCTGTTCTCCTCTCTAGCAGACAAGTCCCCACCGCTAGTACTGTACAGCCTGTGTTACAGCTCTCCTCACTGTACTGTAAGAACGTGTACTAACCAATCAGAGCAGCGTTCTCACACTCCGACCAATCAAAGTGAAGCCACTCTATAACTGTGAGTGCAGACCTGTCATTCACGTAGCGGCTCTGCCAGGAGCAAGCCTGCGCCATATGTGCTTATCCTCGTATATTACTTGTGGCTGAGAAGCCTGAAGGTAAAAAAGGATCCCTATGGATTTAGCACATGAATAAAGGGTTGGAGAATCTAGATTTGAAGGCTGGCCCCGGGTGCAAGGACATGCTGGTTATTGTAGTTCCGCTTAAGCAAGTATGGGTCACGCAGCCGGGTGATGGTCCACAGAGTATCCGATGCTGCGTTAGACAATGAAGCCTGGATACGTAATGCAGCAGGAGGCGTGATGCCCCCTGCAGCAGTGCCACTATAGTAATACCCCCTGAGGTAGTGCCCCTGTAGTACTGCACATATGGTAATGCCCCTTGCAGTAGTGCCCATATAGTAATGCCCCTGTAGTAGTGCCGATAAGGTAATGCCCATATAGTAATGCCTCTGTAGTAGTGTCCATATGGTAATGCCTCTGTAGTAGTGCCCATATAGTAATGCCCCTGTAGTAGTGCAGATAAGGTAATGCCCATATGGTAATGCCCCTGTAGTAGTGTCAATATGGTAATGCCTCTGTAGTAGTGTCCATATGGTAATGCCCCTGTAGTAGTGCCCATATAGTAATGCCTCTGTAGTAGTGCCCATATGGTAATGCCCCTTGTAGTAGTGCCCATATGGTAATGCCCCTTGTAGTAGTGCCCATATGGTAATGCCCCTGTAGTAGTGCCCATATAGTAATGCCCCTGTAGTAATGTCCATATGGTAATGCCTCTGTAGTAGTGCCCATATAGTAATGCCTCTGTAGTAGTGTCCATATGGTAATGCCTCTGTAGTAGTGTCCATATGGTAATGCCTCTGTAGTAGTGCCCATATAGTAATGCCTCTGTAGTAGTGTCCATATGGTAATGCCTCTGTAGTAGTGTCCATATGGTAATGCCCCTGTAGTAGTGTCCATATGGTAATGCCCCTTGTAGTAGTGCCCATATAGTAATGCCCCTGTAGTAGTGCCCATATAGTAATGCCCCTGTAGTAATGTCCCCATAGTAATGCCCCTGTAGTAATGCCCATATAGTAATGCCCCTGTAGTAGTGCTGATAAAGTAATGCCCCTGTAGTAATGTCCCCATAGTAATGCCCCTGTAGTAATGCCCATATAGTAATGCCCCTGTAGTAGTGCTGATAAAGTAATGCCCCTGTAGTAGTGCCCATATAGTAATGCCTCTGTAGTAGTGTCCATATGGTAATGCCTCTGTAGTAGTGTCCATATGGTAATGCCCCTTGCAGTAGTGCCCATATAGTAATGCCCCTGTAGTAGTGCCGATAAGGTAATGCCCCTGTAGTAGTGCTGATAAAGTAATGCCCCTGTAGTAGTGTCCATATGGTAATGCCCCTGTAGTAGTGTCCATATGGTAATGCCCCTTGTAGTAGTGCCCATATAGTAATGCCCCTGTAGTAGTGCCCATATAGTAATGCCCCTGTAGTAATGTCCCCATAGTAATGCCCCTGTAGTAATGCCCATATAGTAATGCCCCTGTAGTAGTGCTGATAAAGTAATGCCCCTGTAGTAGTGCCCATATAGTAATGCCTCTGTAGTAGTGCCCATATGGTAATGCCCCTTGTAGTAGTGCCCATATGGTAATGCCCCTTGTAGTAGTGCCCATATAGTAATGCCCCTGTAGTAGTGCCCATATAGTAATGCCCCTGTAGTAATGTCCCCATAGTAATGCCCCTGTAGTAATGCCCATATAGTAATGCCCCTGTAGTAGTGCTGATAAAGTAATGCCCCTGTAGTAGTGCCCATATAGTAATGCCTCTGTAGTAGTGTCCATATGGTAATGCCTCTGTAGTAGTGTCCATATGGTAATGCCCCTTGCAGTAGTGCCCATATAGTAATGCCCCTGTAGTAGTGCCGATAAGGTAATGCCCATATAGTAATGCCCCTGTAGTAGTGCTGATAAAGTAATGCCCCTGTAGTAGTGCCCATATAGTAATGCCTCTGTAGTAGTGCCCTTATGGTAATGCCCCTGTAGTAGTGTCCATATGGTAATGCCCCTGGAGTAGTGCCCATATAGTAATGCCTCTGTAGTAGTGTCCATATAGTAATGCCTCTGTAGTAGTGTCCATATGGTAATGCCCCTGTAGTAGTTCCCATATAGTAATGCCTCTGTAGTAGTGTCCATATGGTAATGCCCCTGTAGTAGTGCCCATATGGTAATGCCCCTGTAGTAGTTCCCATATAGTAATGTCCCCATAGTAATGCCCCTGTAGTAGTGCCGATAAAGTAATGCCCCTGTAGTAGTGCCCATATAGTAATGTCCCCATAATAATGCCCCTGTAGTAGTGCCGATAAAGTAATGCCCCTGTAGTAGTGCCCATATGGTAATGCCCCTTTAGTAGTGCCCCTGTAGTAGTGCCCATATAGTAATGCCCCTGTAGTAGTGCTGATAAAGTAATGCCCCTGTAGTAGTGCCCATATAGTAATGCCTCTGTAGTAGTGCCCATATAGTAATGCCTCTGTAGTAGTGCCCATATAGTAATGCCTCTGTAGTAGTGTCCATATAGTAATGCCTCTGTAGTAGTGCCCATATAGTAATGCCCCTGTAGTAGTGCCCATATAGTAATGCCCCTGTGGTAGTGCCCATATAGTAATGCCTCTGTAGTAGTGCCCATATGGTAATGCCCCTGTAGTAGTGCCCATATGGTAATGCCCCTTGAGATGCCACTTACACAAAAAAAAACCCCAAAATAATACTTACCTTAAACCTCGCTCCTGCGTCCATTGCCGTCCGATCCGCTCAGCTGCTCCTCAGAACTGTGGGGGAGACATTATGACGTGTCTCCCATAGTACCTATGGGGAGAGGCGGAAGCTGGCGTTCAGGAGAGAACTTCAGCCTCCGGCTAGCGCCTGCTGGAAATAAAATCTCAGCGGGCGCCCGGCTTGGAGCCTGCCTTCGGCACCGGGCTGGAGGACACTAGCGGCGGGTGCACCTCCAGCCCCTCCCCCTAGTTGCGGCCCTGGTCACCCCAATGTATGAAGGAGGGGCCGCGGCAGATATTGGAGATTTCCGACAGCAGCCGCAGGTTTCTATGGTGGATATTTGTGAGTTTAATCTGCAGCTCCCTCACAAAAGACGTCTTTCATCTCAGCTTTGTATTGTCCCTTAAATAAGAATAATTCTTCTGAACGTGTCAGGAACATGTTACAAGAGACACGTGTCCACACAGAAATTCTGTATCTGACATTCTTGTGTTCTACACCTGTACAAGCCTCGGAGACAAATGGGGGAGGGGGGGGCGCTACCTGACATGTAGAATCAAAGATGTTCCCGATAACGCCAAAGACCCCATCCCCCAATCACCCCCCCGAGTCACGAGTCATTTATTGCAGACTAAATGCTGTTGTGTTGTAAGGGGAGAACTGATAGATGTATCGCATGCCACACAGTGTGTCATATATATATATAATACTGTATAACACGCACACACACACACACACACACAAAATAATGGTTCTCAATGTTATCGGTGTTTTGCTAACTAAGGCCCTCATTCAGAGCCACTCGCTAGTGGCAGTACGCTCGTTCCGAGCGATGTTCGCACATCCGCGCATGCGTACGGTTTTTAGTACGCATGCGCGAACCAGTCAATGCGGCCGAAAATCGTTGGTACGCAATATAGCGAGGGCCTGCTATTTTGAGTGACAGAATGAGGCGTATGTGGGTGGTAACAGGGGAAGGTGCTTGAAAACGGGGAGTGGAGATCAGAACGCAGGCGTGCTTAAAGGTCAAAACGGGCGTTTTAAGGGAGTGCATAATTAACAAAGCAGCGTCATTGACCACGTCACTTGGTTTTTTTTAACTCAGAACTGCTCGCAAAATAGCGGTTGAAAACACCAACCACAAGAATAGCGAGCAGTTCATACGCTGTACGATGTACTCGATTAATCTAATAAATAGCGGACATAATGTATGGTGCGTGCGGCCAGGGGGCGTTTTTATCAAATAAACGAGCGTATGTTTTGCTCGCTCGTTCAGACTTAGAGGTGTGAACAGACTGCAATTTGCGAACGGATCATTTGAATAGCCACCCCTTGTTTTTGAACGAACGACCGCAAATAGCGAACGGCTCTGAATCAGGCCCTAAGTGAGGTGTAGAGGGCGGCTTTATGTAGTGCTGGGTGTCTGCATCTTGGGCTGCGGCAGCAGTGCGATCACATTCATTAGCATATTTTCGCAAATACCGGGTGCGTGCGAATGCAGCCTTGCGATCCATCCTGAATCAGGCCCATATATCCAAGAGCAGTGTAATCAGATATAACTATGGACAGATGTTACAGGACACACAGCGTATCTTTTATATCTATAAATATATATACACTATGTACCCCAAAGTGATTGGACCCCCCCCTTCGCAAGTGGAATGGTCCCACACACACCATTGCATACGAGTTCCAAATGGCCACTAATGTGGTTTCGACAGGAATACTTGGTAGGGAGGCCCATGCACTTGTAGTTCTACGGGAACAATGAATGTATTTATATGTGTCTGAGGGTCTCTTGCACCTAGCGTGGGACTGATACTAGTGATGGCGGCTGTGGACGGAATATCAGTGGCTGTACGGATCCTCGCATTAGCATAAGGTGGTGAATCTGGCTTCCGCAGCATCACGCAATCACCGCCACTGCGTCCCCTATATATATCTCTCCTAGACGAGGGTCAGTACACTCTGAATAGTCTGTCTAATTGTTATCTATCTCTGTCTCCCACCAGCTTTAACCATCTAATGACCTCAGGAGAGGCAGAGACCCGGGAGGGGGTCCGCTGTGGTTGGAATGGTGTTCTGTCTTCCCCCAGTATGGAGGAACATTTCTATCCATTCCTGATAGAGAGAAGAACCTCGTACTTGGGAGAGGATGAGGAGGATCAGAGGGAAGAGAACCTCAGTCTGGTCCTGGAGAGTAAGGAAAAGGACCTGCTTCTGGCAGCAGAGCTGGGAAAAGCTCTGCTGGAGAGAAATGATTATCTGGTGAGGGAAAGAGAAGCACTTGAGGAGGAACTGAGAGAGACACGAGAGGTGAGGACATGGCTAAGGGTGAACAGGAACAGCCAAATGCATGGGAGGAGATATAGATGGTGAGGATATACAGGGGTGGTCAGAATCATGAAAGCTAAGATCATAGATGGTGAGGACATGGATATGAGGAGATACGGGGTGGTCAGATACATGGGAGGATAAATCATAGATGGTGAGGACATGGATATGAGGATCTACGGGGTGGTCAGATACATGGGAGGATAGATTATAGATGGTGAGGACATGGATATGAGGATATACAGGGGCGGTCAGATATATGGGAGGATATATCATAGATGGTAAGGACATGGATATGAGGATATTTGGGGTGGTCAGATACATGGGAGGATAGATCATAGATGGTGAGGACATGGATATGAGGATATACAGGGGTGGTCAGATACATGGGAGGATAGATCATAGATGGTGAGGACATGGATATGAGGATATACAGGGGTGGTCAGATACATGGGAGGATAGATCATAGATGGTGAGGACATGGATATGAGGATATACAGGGCTGGTCAGATACATGGGAGGATAGATCATAGATGATGAGGACATGGATATGAGGATATACAGGGGTGGTCAGATACATGGGAGGATAGATCATAGATGGTGAGGACATGGATATGAGGATATACAGGGTGGTCAGATACATGGGAGGATAGATCATAGATGGTGAGGACATGGATATGAGGATATACAGGGGTGGTCAGATACATGGGAGGATAGATCATAGATGGTGAGAACACGGATATAAAGATATACAGGGGTGGTCAGATACATGGGAGGATAGATCATAGATGGTGAGGACATGGATATGAGGATATACAGGGCTGGTCAGATACATGGGAGGATAGATCATAGATGATGAGGACATGGATATGAGTATATACAGGGGTGGTCAGATACATGGGAGGATAGATCATAGATGGTGAGGACATGGATATGAGGATATACAGGGTGGTCAGATACATGGGAGGATAGATCATAGATGGTGAGGACATGGATATGAGGATATACAGGGGTGGTCAGATACATGGGAGGATAGATCATAGATGGTGAGGACACGGATATAAAGATATACAGGGCTGGTCGGATACATGGGAGGATAGATCATAGATGGTGAGGACACGGATATGAGGATATACAGGGCTGGTCAGATACATGGGAGGATAGATCATAGATGGTGAGGACACGGATATGAGGATATACAGGGGCGGTCAGATATATGGGAGGATAGATCATAGATGGTAAGGACATGGATATGAGGATATTTGGGGTGGTCAGATACATGGGAGGATAGATCATAGATGGTGAGGACATGGATATGAGGATATACAGGGGTGGTCGGATACATGGGAGGATAGATCATAGATGGTGAGGACACGGATATAAAGATATACAGGGGTGGTCAGATACATGGGAGGATAGATCATAGATGGTGAGGACATGGATATGAGGATATACAGGGCTGGTCAGATACATGGGAGGATAGATCATAGATGATGAGGACATGGATATGAGGATATACAGGGGTGGTCAGATACATGGGAGGATAGATCATAGATGGTGAGGACATGGATATGAGGATATACAGGGTGGTCAGATACATGGGAGGATAGATCATAGATGGTGAGGACATGGATATGAGGATATACAGGGGTGGTCAGATACATGGGAGGATAGATCATAGATGGTGAGGACACGGATATAAAGATATACAGGGCTGGTCGGATACATGGGAGGATAGATCATAGATGGTGAGGACACGGATATGAGGATATACAGGGCTGGTCAGATACATGGGAGGATAGATCATAGATGGTGAGGACACGGATATGAGGATATACAGGGGCGGTCAGATATATGGGAGGATAGATCATAGATGGTAAGGACATGGATATGAGGATATTTGGGGTGGTCAGATACATGGGAGGATAGATCATAGATGGTGAGGACATGGATATGAGGATATACAGGGGTGGTCAGATACATGGGAGGATAGATCATAGATGGTGAGGACATGGATATGAGGATATACAGGGGTGGTCGGATACATGGGAGGATAGATCATAGATGGTGAGGACATGGATATGAGGATATACAGGGCTGGTCAGATACATGGGAGGATAGATCATAGATGATGAGGACATGGATATGAGGATATACAGGGGTGGTCAGATACATGGGAGGATAGATCATAGATGGTGAGGACATGGATATGAGGATATACAGGGTGGTCAGATACATGGGAGGATAGATCACAGATGGTGAGGACATGGATATGAGGATATACAGGGGTGGTCAGATACATGGGAGGATAGATCATAGATGGTGAGGACACGGATATAAAGATATACAGGGCTGGTCGGATACATGGGAGGATAGATCATAGATGGTGAGGACACGGATATGAGGATATACAGGGGTGGTCAGATACATGGGAGGATAGATCATAGATGGTGAGGACATGGATATGAGGATATACAGGGCTGGTCGGATACATGGGAGGATAGATCATAGATGGTGAGGACATGGATATGAGGATATACAGGGGTGGTCAGATACATGGGAGGATAGATCATAGATGGTGAGGACACGGATATAAGGTTATACAGGGGTGGTCGGATACATGGGAGGATAGATCATAGATGGTGAGACATGGATATGAGGATATACAGGGATGGTCGGATACATGGGAGGATAGATCATAGATGGTGAGGACACGGATATAAGGTTATGCAGGGGTGGTCGGATACATGGGAGGATAGATCATAGATGGTAAGGACATGGATATGAGGATATACAGGGCTGGTCAGATACATGGGAGGATAGATCATAGATGGTGAGGACATGGATATGAGGATATACAGGGGTGGTCAGATACATGGGAGGATAGATTATAGATGGTGAGGACATGGATATGAGGATATACAGGGCTGGTCGGATACATGGGAGGATAGATCATAGATGGTGAGGACATGGATATGAGGATATACAGGGCTGGTCCGATACATGGGAGGATAGATCATAGATGGGGAGGACATGGATATGAGGATATACAGGGCTGGTCAGATACATGGGAGGATAGATCATAGATGGTGAGGACATGGATATGAGGATATACAGGGCTGGTCAGATACATGGGAGGATAGATCATAGATGGTAAGGACATGGATATGAGGATATACAGGGGTGGTCGGATACATGGGAGGATAGATCATAGATGGTGAGGACATGGATATGAGGATATACAGGGGTGGTTAGATACATGGGAGGATAGATCATAGATGGTGAGGACACGGATATAACAATATACAGGGCTGGTCGGATACATGGGAGTTAGAAAGGTATGATACACAAATCACGATCGGTCAGTGGCTTTGTTATTGCAGCACTTGGAGCAGGAGAAGCACGCCTTGCGTCTCAGAATGGAGGCACGGGAGAGCGAATGGAAAGCGCAGATTACAGACCTGGAGAGTGATCTGGCTGAGGCCAGGCATCAGATGAGACAGCTCATGTCAGAGCAAAAAGAGTGTGGACGGGAGACGGCCTGCGCCGTAAATGAACTGTCGGAACAGAACCAGCGCCTGCTGGAGCAGATAACGCAGGTGAGATGGCGTATTGTACCCTGCCCCTGCTCACAATGCTGGCCAATTACCAACCCATAATAACACATCAGGGTGAGATCTGTCCCGTATCCAGCTGCTGCTGCCTCCCCCGGATTCTGGGCCTGAACCAGGCCTGGGGTACTGCACATCTGCGTGGAAGCCACCGTGCATTGCTCTCCAGCATATATTACTGGCGTAGGCGCCTATAGGAAGCAGACGCTTCCTGACAGCCATAGTGATCCGATTACACTGTCCATAGACGCTGCCTGGGATCACCATCGCGACCATCGGTTTCCATGGTGGCAGCATCGGCCAGTCCGAGTAATCTTCAGCTATCAGTCTGCGAGGCCAGGAAACCTATGTCCACCAACGCAGACCCCGGCACCGACACTCCTGGAAAACAGGGACAACAGACCCCCGTTTCCAGGAACGCTGGCCAGGTACACCCCCTCTCTGCCCCCCAAATGCTGCAGCATGTCAGTCATGATATGATATAGATGTGTCCTCTTACATCCCTGCAGATCGCGCTACAAACGTGCACATCCCTGCAGCAGCATACGCTACAGTACGCACTGTGATCGTACCATGCAATCCTATGGAGTCGAGGGTGCAAACGCAGTGCGCGTATCCGGTCATTGAGAGCGCAGGTGTCACGATTTGCTGCGTACGCAGCAAAGATGCAAGAGGACGTACCTGTAATTCGCAAAACTGTGTGAGGCCACGCGTTATCTTCCGTACCTGAATCAGGCCCTCAATAAGGGCGTTACCCCAGCTCCTATCACACTCATCCTGTATACACAATATATATATCTATATCAGCTGTGGACAGCTCAGTGTGTTGGACTCTCATAGGCCGAGTTCTGATTTGTACCTGAAGCCTGGCTGCACTCAGTACCAGTATGTACAGAGCATAACCCCCCACAGGAAGGCACAATCCTATTAGCCGTGATCCCATAATCCTCTCACACGCAGAGGGACAGCTGGCCGGGCCGTAGTCGGCTCTGTGACACTAATCTGACCATTCCCCAACACAGTGCTGGGACGTGTTCTGTGTCTCAGGGAATCTATATAAACCCACAAAGGTAACACGAGCATTGTCCCAATAGGAAGTGGTGAATCTCCCATTAGTCATGTCAGGCAGGTGCCTAAGGGCAGCACACGTTTGGGGGGCGCCACTTTCTGGGGGGGGGGGGCTGCACTTGGATGCTGGTGTTAGTACTAATGTACCAGTAAGTACGGAATATTTCCCCTCTGCTCGGCCATACGCCATCTGCAGGTCTCCTGCGTAATAAGCATCAGTACATAATTATAGCAGACTAAACACAATGTCATAGTGCATATGGGTATTTCTATTGTCAGTCATCAGATGGGGGCTTATAAGCAAACAATGATAATAAAATAGGGCAGAAGGGCCGGCCATTAGTGACCCCTAAATCTGCCCCTGCAAATAGGCACTATATATATATATATATATATATATACACATACATACATACATAAATACATACATATTACAGCATGAGACAAAGCAGCTGTGTCCACATTCACATATATGTATTATTACTACAATATTTTAACATCGCTATGTAAAGACCATGAGAATCGCGGGATGGGTATGAAATACCGGCAGTAGGGATGTCAGCTGTCAAAATACAGACAGCGGCACCCCGATGCTCAGTATCCTGATAGGGGTACGTAAGTATGCTAACCCCCCTCTCCCCCTAACCATAACCCTCTGTTCCTGTATCCTAACCCTAACCATACCTGCCCGCACCCTGACCCTCCCCGTTAGTGTTTAAAACCAACCCTTCCCCCTTAGTGATGAAGCAAAACCGCCCCCCCCCCCCCGCGCACCCGTCCTCAGCGGTGCCTAAACCTAACCCTGCCCCCGCCGCGGCTAACACCTAACCCGACCTGCTATACTTGCCTTCGGGGTGCCGGTCGTCTGGATTCCGGCGTCGATTTCAGTGCCGTGTTCTGTCCCAGGTCGGGATTCCGGTACCAGGATTTCATCAGCAGGCATCCCGTACGTAAAGTAGGTATCATTACTACATCCCAGAATAACTAAAAAACCAACACTTAAATCTACGATATATACGCCATGTCCACAATGACCTCAACCAGAGACAGGCAGGATACAGAGGGGACCCTGCAGAGATATATCACCCAGAGACAGGCAGGATACAGGGGGGACCCTGCAGAGATATATCACCCAGAGACAGGCAGGATACAGGGGGGACCCTGCAGAGATATATCACCCAGAGACAGGCAGGATACAGGGGGGACCCTGCAGACATATATCACCCAGAGACAGGCAGGATACAGAGGGGACCATGCAGAGATATATCACCCAGAGACAGGCAGGATACAGAGGGGACCCTACAGAGATATATCACCCAGAGACAGGCAGGATACAGGGGGGACCCTGCAGAGATATATCACCCAGAGACAGGCAGGATACAGGGGGGACCCTGCAGACATATATCACCCAGAGACAGGCAGGATACAGAGGGGACCCGGGGGGACCCTGCAGAGATATATCACCCAGAGACAGGCAGGATACAGAGGGGACCCTGCAGAGATATATCACCCAGAGACAGGCAGAATACAGGGGGGACCCTGCAGAGATATATCACCCAGAGACAGGCAGGATACAGAGATATATCACCCGGAGACAGGCAGGACACAGAGGGGACCCTGCAGATATATATCACCCAGAGACAGGCAGGATACAGGAGGACCCTGCAGAGATATATCACCCAGAGACAGGCAGGATACAGAGATATATCACCCAGAGACAGGCAGGATACAGAGGGGACCCTGCAGAGATATATCACCCAGAGACAGGCAGGGTACAGAGGGGACCCTGCAGAGATATATCACCCAGAGACAGGCAGGATACAGGGGGGACCCTGCAGAGACATTTCACCCAGAGACAGGCAGGATACAGAAGGGACCCTGCAGAGATATATCACCCAGAGACAGGCAGGATACAGGGGGGACCCTGCAGAGATATATCACCCAGAGACAGGCAGGATACAGGGGGGACCCTGCAGAGATAGATCACCCAGAGACAGGCAGGATACAGAGATATATCACCCAGAGACAGGCAGGATACAGAGGGGACCCTGCAGAGATATATCACCCAGAGACAGGCAGGATACAGAGGGGACCCTGCAGAGATATATCACCCAGAGACAGGCAGGATACAGAGGGGACCCTGCAGATATATATCACCCAGAGACAGGCAGGATACAGGGGGGACCCTGCAGAGATATATCACCCAGAGACAGGCAGGATACAGGGGGGACCCTGCAGAGATATATCACCCAGAGACAGGCAGGATACAGAGGGGATCCTGCAGAGATATATGACCCAGAGACAGGCAGGATACAGAGATATATCACCCAGAGACAGGCAGGATACAGAGATATATCACCCAGAGACAGGCAGGATACAGAGATATATCACCCAGAGACAGGCAGGATACAGAGGGGACCCTGCAGAGATATATATCACCCAGAGACAGGCAGGATACAGGGGGGACCCTGCAGAGATATATCACCCAGAGACAGGCAGGATACAGAGGGGACAATGCAGAGATATATCACCCAGAGACAGGCAGGATACAGGGGGACCCTGCAGAGAGATATCACCCAGAGACAGGCAGGATACAGAGGGGACCCGGCAGAGATATATCACCCAGAGACAGGCAGGATACAGAGGGGACCCTGCAGAGATATATCACCCAGAGACAGGCAGGATACAGAGATATATCACCCAGAGACAGGCAGGATACAGAGGGGACCCTGCAGAGATATATATCACCCAGAGACAGGCAGGATACAGAGATATATCACCCAGAGACAGGCAGGATACAGGGGGGACCCTGCAGAGATATATATCACCCAGAGACAGGCAGGATACAGAGATATATCACCCAGAGACAGGCAGGATACAGAGATATATCACCCAGAGACAGGCAGGATACAGAGGGGACCCTGCAGAGATATATATCACCCAGAGACAGGCAGGATACAGAGATATATCACCCAGAGACAGGCAGGATACAGAGATATATCACCCAGAGACAGGCAGGATACAGGGGGGACCCTGCAGAGATATATCACCCAGAGACAGGCAGGATACAGAGGGGACCCTGCAGAGATATATCACCCAGAGACAGGCAGGATACAGGGGGGACCCTGCAGAGATATATCACCCAGAGACAGGCAGCATACAGGGGGGACCCTGCAGAGATATATCACCCAGAGACAGGCAGGATACAGAGATATATCACCCAGAGACAGGCAGGATACAGAGGGGACCCTGCAGAGATATATCACCCAGAGACAGGCAGGATACAGAGATATATCACCCAGAGACAGGCAGGATACAGAGATATATCACCCAGAGACAGGCAGGATACAGAGATATATCACCCAGAGACAGGCAGGATACAGAGGGGACCCTGCAGAGATATATCACCCAGAGACAGGCAGGATACAGAGGGGGACCCTGCAGAGATATATCACCCAGAGACAGGCAGGATACAGAGTGGACCCTGCAGAGATATATCACCCAGAGACAGGCAGGATACAGAGGGGACCCTGCAGAGATATATCACCCAGAGACAGGCAGGATACAGGGGGGACCCTGCAGAGACATTTCACCCAGAGACAGGCAGGATACAGAGGGGACCCTGCACAGATACATCACCCAGAGACAGGCAGGATACAGAGGGGACCCTGCAGAGATATATCACCCAGAGACAGGCAGGATACAGGGGGGACCCTGCAGAGACATTTCACCCAGAGACAGGCAGGATACAGAGGGGACCCTGCACAGATACATCACCCAGAGACAGGCAGGATACAGAGGGGACCCTGCAGAGATATATCACCCAGAGACAGGCAGGATACAGAGGGGACCCTGCAGAGATATATCACCCAGAGGCAGGCAGGATACAGAGGGGACCCTGCAGAGATATATCACCCAGAGACAGGCAGGATACAGGGGGGACCCTGCAGAGATATATCACCCAGAGACAGGCAGGATACAGGGGGGACCCTGCAGAGATATATCACCCAGAGACAGGCAGGATACAGAGGGGACCCTGCAGAGATATATCACCCAGAGACAGGCAGGATACAGAGATATATCACCCAGAGACAGGCAGGATACAGAGGGAACCCTGCAGAGATATATCACCCAGAGACAGGCAGGATACAGAGGGGACCCTGCAGAGATATATCACCCAGAGACAGGCAGGATACAGAGATATATCACCCAGAGACAGGCAGGATACAGAGATATATCACCCAGAGACAGGCAGGATACAGAGATATATCACCCAGAGACAGGCAGGATACAGAGGGGACCCTGCAGAGATATATCACCCAGAGACAGGCAGGATACAGAGGGGGACCCTGCAGAGATATATCACCCAGAGACAGGCAGGATACAGAGGGGACCCTGCAGAGATATATCACCCAGAGACAGGCAGGATACAGAGGGGACCCTGCAGAGATATATCACCCAGAGACAGGCAGGATACAGGGGGGACCCTGCAGAGACATTTCACCCAGAGACAGGCAGGATACAGAGGGGACCCTGCACAGATACATCACCCAGAGACAGGCAGGATACAGAGGGGACCCTGCAGAGATATATCACCCAGAGACAGGCAGGATACAGGGGGGACCCTGCAGAGACATTTCACCCAGAGACAGGCAGGATACAGAGGGGACCCTGCACAGATACATCACCCAGAGACAGGCAGGATACAGAGGGGACCCTGCAGAGATATATCACCCAGAGGCAGGCAGGATACAGAGGGGGACCCTGCAGAGAGATATCACCCAGAGACAGGCAGGATACAGAGATATATCACCCAGAGACAGGCAGGATACAGAGGGGACCCTGCAGAGATATATCACCCAGAGACAGGCAGGATACAGAGGGGACCCTGCAGAGATATATCACCCAGAGACAGGCAGGATACAGAGGGGACCCTGCAGAGATATATCACCCAGAGACAGGCAGGATACAGAGGGGGACCCTGCAGAGAGATATCACCCAGAGACAGGCAGGATACAGAGGGGACCCTGCAGAGATATATCACCCAGAGACAGGCAGGATACAGAGGGGACCCTGCAGAGATATATCACCCAGAGACAGGCAGGATACAGAGGGGACCCTGCAGAGATATATCACCCAGAGACAGGCAGGATACAGGGGGGACCCTGCAGAGATATATCACCCAGAGACAGGCAGGATACAGGGGGGACCCTGCAGAGATATATCACCCAGAGACAGGCAGGATACAGAGATATATCACCCAGAGACAGGCAGGATACAGGGGGGACCCTGCAGAGATATATCACCCAGAGACAGGCAGGACACAGAGGGGACCCTGCAGAGATATATCACCCAGAGACAGGCAGGATACAGAGGGGACCTTGCAGAGATACATAACCCAGAGACCGGCAGGATACAGAGGGGACCCTGCAGAGATACATAACCCAGAGACAGGCAGGATACAGAGGGAGACCCTGCAGATATATATCACCCAGAGACAGGCAGGATACAGAGGGGGACCCTGCAGATATATATCACCCAGAGACAGGCAGGATACAGAGGGGACCCTGCAGAGATATATCACCCAGAGACAGGCAGGATACAGAGGGGGACCCTGCAGAGATATATCACCCAGAGACAGGCAGGATACAGAGGGGACCCTGCAGAGATATATCACCCAGAGACAGGCAGGATACAGGGGGGACCCTGCAGAGACATTTCACCCAGAGACAGGCAGGATACAGAGGGGACCCTGCACAGAGACATCACCCAGAGACAGGCAGGATACAGAGGGGACCCTGCAGAGATATATCACCCAGAGACAGGCAGGATACAGAGGGGACCCTGCAGAGATATATCACCCAGAGACAGGCAGGATACAGAGGGGGACCCTGCAGAGATACATAACCCAGAGACAGGCATGATACAGAGGGGACCCTGCAGAGATATATCACCCAGAGACAGGCAGGATACAGAGGGGACCCTGCAGAGATATATCACCCAGAGACAGGCAGGATACAGAGGGGGACCCTGCAGAGATACATAACCCAGAGAGAGGCAGGATACAGAGGGGACCCTGCAGAGATATATCACCCAGAGACAGGCAGGATTCAGAGGGGACCCTGCAGAGATATATCACCCAGAGACAGGCAGGATACAGAGGGGACCCTGCAGAGATATATCACCCAGAGACAGGCAGGATACAGGGGGGACCCTGCAGAGATATTTCACCCAGAGACAGGCAGGATACAGAGGGGACCCTGCAGAGCTATATCACCCAGAGACAGGCAGGATACAGAGGGGACCCTGCAGAGATATATCACCCAGAGACAGGCAGGATACAGAGGGGAACCTGCAGAGATATATCACCCAGAGACAGGCAGGATACAGGGGGGACCCTGCAGAGATATATCACCCAGAGACAGGCAGGATACAGAGGGGACCCTGCAGAGATATATCACCCAGAGACAGGCAGGATACAGAGGGGACCCTGCAGAGATATATCACCCAGAGACAGGCAGGATACAGAGGGGACCCTGCAGAGATATATCACCCAGAGACAGGCAGGATACAGAGGGGACCCTGCAGATATATATCACCCAGAGACAGGCATGATACAGAGATATATCACCCAGAGACAGGCAGGATACAGAGGGGACCCTGCAGAGATATATCACCCAGAGACAGGCAGGATACAGAGGGGTCCCTGCAGAGATATATCACTCCGAGCCCCTTTATCTGTATTGTATGTCCTGATGAATGGATACAGTTCCTGAATAGCTGATACACAGTCCCATTTCTGTCTGTCTCTCCAGGCTTCTCACATGGAGCAGTCTCTCACGCTGCAGTTGCAGTCTCTGACAGAAGAGAACCGGGAACTAACATTAAATCGAGGACAATTTGCCCCCTGTCTGCAGAGTCTAAAGAGTGAGGTAAGGGGCACAGGTGTCAGCAGGTATGAAGAGAGATATCTCAAAGGCTGGAGAAAGTGAATGGTAAGGTGAGAGGTCCGGTGAGATTGCGCTATAAGGTGTGAGGTCTGATAAGTCAGAGTGCATGGTGAGGTCTGGCAGGTGAGATGTGAGGTCAGACAGGTGAGGTTGCACTATGAGGTGTGAGGTCTGACAGGTGAGAGTGCAGGGAGAGGTGTGATGTTAGACAGGTGAAAGTGCATAGTGTCAGGTAAAAGTGAGTGGTGAAGTCTGACAGGTGAGCGTGATTGATTAGGTATGAGGTCTGGCAGGTGAGAGTACAGAGTGAGGGCGGGCAGGTAGGAGTGCAGGATGAGGTAGGAGGTCACACATGTGAGGTTGCGGTATGAGGTGTGAAGTCAGGCAGGTGAGAGTAGTGTGAGGTCGGGCAGGTGGAAGCACAGGATGAGGTGTGAGGTCACACAGGTGAGGTTGTGCTATGAGGTGTGAGGTCACACAGGTGAGGTTGCGCTATGAGGTGTGAGGTCACACAGGTGAGGTTGCGCTATGAGGTGTGAGGTCACACAGGTGAGGTTGCGCTATGAGGTATGAGGTCACACAGGTGAGGTTGCGCTATGAGGTATGAGGTCACACAGGTGAGGTTGCGCTATGAGGTCACACAGGTGAGGTTGCGCTGTGAGGTCACACAGGTGAGGTTGCGCTATGAGGTATGAGGTCTGTCAAAGTGCATCCTATGAGCTCTCTTGTTTGCCCTGCAGAACGCTCTCTTGCTGGAGAAGAAGAGGGACCTGGAGTCTCAGGTTAAAAAGCTCAGAGAGGAAAGTGAGAGTGCGCACAATATGGAGTTATCTCTGAAAGAGACAGTCTTCCAGCTGGACATACAGAGACGTGAGACTGAGGCCAGGGTAAGAGAAACATGGGAAATGAGACTATGAGGCACGGTATAGACTGCCATGATGGGAATCCAGGTGCACAGTGCTCCAAGGCTGCTATTTCCGCCGTACGGATGGCGTTTTGTTCAGATCTCACCTGTGTGAGCCCGGCAGCTGCTCTTGTGGGTTGTTGAGGTTGTGAGGAATTGCTGTACATAATCTCCTTATAGAGATTCAGAATGAGCTCCTATCCTATATATCACAGAGCTACTGATTAGGTAGTATGATGAAGCAGGGGTAACCTATAGCGGGGGACACATAGAGGGGCTTATTCTGCTTCTGTGCGCACAGTGGCCATAGCTGCCAATACGATGTGGACAGCGACGCATTTCAGTCATAATGCGATGAGGACAGCGACGCATTTCAGTCATAATGCGATGAGGACAGCGACGCATTTCAGTGTGATGAGGACAGCAACGCATTTCAGTCATAATGTGATGAGGACAGCGACGCATTTCAGTCATAATGCGAAGAGGACAGCGACGCATTTCAGTCATAGTGTGATGAGGACAGCGACGCATTTCAGTCATAGTGTGATGAGGACAGCGATGCATTTCAGTCATAGTGTGATGAGGACAGTGACGCATTTCAGTCATACTGTGAGGACAGCCACGCATTTCAGTCATAGTGTAATGAGGACAGCGACACATTTCAGTCATAATGTGATGAGGACAGCGACGCATTTCAGTCATAGTGTAATGAGGACAGCGACGCATTTTAGTCATAGTGTGATGAGAACAGTGACGGATTTCAGTCATAGTGTGATGAGGACAGCGACGCATTTCAGTCATAGTGTGATGAGGACAGCGACGGATTTCAGTCATAGTGTGATGAGGACAGCGACGCATTTCAGTCATAGTGTGATGAGGACAGTGACGCATTTCAGTCATAGTGTGATGAGGAAACTGATGTATTTGAGTCATAGGGTCCTATTCATCAACACTAACAATAACGGTTTTAAAGACATTTTCCTTAATTACCATTTTTTTTTGTATTCATGAAGAGACTTAACACAGGAGATATCTCCTGGTTAAGTCCGCCTGCGTTAATTTCTACACTCCCCATACATTAGTACGGGTACATTAGTATGGGTACATTAGTACATTAGTATGGGTACATTAGTATTAGTACATTAGTATGGGTACATTAATATTAGTACATTAGTATGGGTACATTAGTATTAGTACATTGGTACATTAGTATGGGTACATTAGTATTAGTACATTAGTATGGGTACATTAGTATTAGTACATTGGTACATTAGTATGAGTACATTAGTATGGGTACATTAGTATATTAGTATGGGTACATTAGTACATTAGTATGGGTATATTAGTATGGGTACATTAGTATGGGTACATTAGTATGGGTACAGTAGTATTAGTACATTAGTATATTAGTATGGGTACATTAGTATTAGTACATTGGTACATTAGTATGGGTACATTAGTACATTAGTATGGGTACATTAGTATTAGTACATTAGTATATTAGTATGGGTACATTAGTATGGGTACATTAGTATTAGTACATTAGTATGGGTATATTAGTACATTAATATGGGTACATTAGTATATTAGTACATTGGTACTTTAGTATTAGTACATTGGTACATTAGTATGGGTACATTAGTATAGGTACATTAGCATAGGTACATTAGTATGGGTACATTAGTATTAGTACATTAGTATATTGGTACATTAGTATGGGTACATTAGTATTAGTACATTAGTATATTAGTACATTAGTATGGGTACATTAGTATAGGTACATTAGTACATTAGTATTAATACATTAGTATGGGTATATTAGTACATTAGTACATTAGTATGGGTACATTAGTATATTAGTACATTGGTACATTAGTATTAGTACATTAGTATTAGTACATTGGTACATTAGTATGGGTACATTAGTATGGGTACATTAGTATTAGTACATTAGTATATTAGTATGGGTACATTAGTATTAGTACATTAGTATGGGTATATTAGTACATTAATATGGGTACATTAGTATATTAGTACATTGGTACTTTAGTATTAGTACATTGGTACATTAGTATGGGTTCATTAGCATAGGTACATTAGTATGGGTACATTAGTATTAGTACATTGGTACATTAGTATGGGTACATTAGTATTAGTACATTAGTATGGGTACATTAGTATATTAGTACATTAGTATGGGTACATTAGTATAGGTACATTAGTACATTAGTATTAATACATTAGTATGGGTATATTAGTACATTAGTACATTAGTATGGGTACATTAGTATATTAGTACATTGGTACATTAGTATGGGTACATTAGTATTAGTACATTAGTATTAGTACATTGGTACATTAGTATGGGTACATTAGTATGGGTACATTAGTATTAGTACATTAGTATATTAGTATGGGTACATTAGTATGGGTACATTAGTATTAGTACATTAGTATGGGTATATTAGTACATTAATATGGGTACATTAGTATATTAGTACATTGGTACTTTAGTATTAGTACATTGGTACATTAGTATGGGTACATTAGTATAGGTACATTAGCATAGGTACATTAGTATGGGTACATTAGTATTAGTACATTAGTATATTGGTACATTAGTATGGGTACATTAGTATTAGTACATTAGTATGGGTACATTAGTATATTAGTACATTAGTATGGGTACATTAGTATAGGTACATTAGTACATTAGTATTAATACATTAGTATGGGTATATTAGTACATTAGTACATTAGTATGGGTACATTAGTATATTAGTACATTGGTACATTAGTATGGGTACATTAGTATTAGTACATTAGTATTAGTATGGGTACATTAGTATGGGTACATTAGTATAGGTACATTAGCATAGGTACATTAGTATGGGTACATTAGTATTAGTACATTAGTATATTGGTACATTAGTATGGGTACATTAGTATTAGTACATTAGTATGGGTACATTAGTATATTAGTACATTAGTATGGGTACATTAGTATAGGTACATTAGTACATTAGTATTAATACATTAGTATGGGTATATTAGTACATTAGTACATTAGTATGGGTACATTAGTATATTAGTACATTGGTACATTAGTATGGGTACATTAGTATTAGTACATTAGTATTAGTATGGGTACATTAGTATGGGTACATTAGTATTAGTACATTGGTACATTAGTATGGGTACATTAGTACATTAGTATTAGTACATTAGTATATTAGTATGGGTACATTAGTATTAGTACATTGGTACATTAGTATGGGTACATTAGTTTTAGTACATTAGTATGGGTATATTAGTACATTAGTATGGGTATATTAGTACATTAGTATGGGTACATTAGTACATTAGTATATTAGTACATTGGTACTTTAGTATTAGTACATTGGTACATTAGTATGGGTACATTAGTATGGGTACATTAGTATTAGTACATTAGTATATTGGTACATTAGTATGGGTACATTAGTATATTAGTACATTAGTATGGGTACATTAGTATAGGTACATTAGTATTAGTACATTAGTATGGGTACATTAGTATATTAGTACATTAGTATGGGTACATTAGTATATTGGTACATTAGTATGGGTACATTAGTACATTAGTATATTGGTACATTAGTATTAGTACATTAGTATGGGTACATTAGTATGGGTACATTAGTACATTAGTATATTGGTACATTAGTATGGGTACATTAGTATATTAGAACATTAGTATGGGTACATTAGTATATTGGTACATTAGTATATTGGTACATTAGTATTAGTACATTAGTATATTGGTACATTAGTATATTGGTACATTAGTATTAGTACATTAGTATGGGTACATTAGTATATTGGTACATTAGTATGGGTACATTAGTACATTAGTATATTGGTACATTAGTATGGGTACATTAGTATATTGGTACATTAGTATTAGTACATTAGTATGGGTACATTAGTACATTAGTATATTGGTAAATTAGTACATTAGTATATTGGTATATTAGTATGGGTACATTAGTATTAGTACATTAGTATAGGTACATTAGTGCATTAGTATATTGGTACATTAGTATGGGTACATTAGTATATTAGTACATTAGTATGGGTACATTAGTATGGGTACATTAGTATATTGGTACATTAGTATATTGGTACATTAGTATATTAGTACATTAGTATATTAGTACATTAGTATGGGTACATTAGTATGGGTACATTAGTATATTAGTATGGATACATTAGTACATTAGTATGGGTACATTAGTATATTAGTATGGATACATTAGTACATTAGTATGGGTACATTAGTACATTAGTATGGGTACATTAGTATATTAGTACATTAGTATGGATACATTAGTACATTAGTATGGGTACATTAGTACATTAGTATATTAGTACCTTAGTATGGGTACATTAGTATGGATACATTAGTACATTAGTATGGGTACATTAGTATATTAGTATGGGTACATTAGTACATTAGTATGGGTACATTAGTATATTAGTACATTAGTATGGATACATTAGTACATTAGTATGGGTACATTAGTACATTAGTATGGGTACATTAGTATATTAGTACATTAGTATGGGTACATTAGTATATTAGTACATTAGTATGGATACATTAGTACATTAGTATGGGTACATTAGTATGGATACATTAGTACATTAGTATGGGTACATTAGTATATTAGTATGGGTACATTAGTACATTAGTATGGGTACATTAGTATGGGTATATTAGTATAAGTACATTAGTATGGTTACATTAGTATAGGTACATTAGTATGGATACATTAGTATGGGTACATTAGTATTAGTACATTAGTATGGGTACATTAGTATTAGTACATTGGTACATTAGTACATTAGTATAGGTACATTAGTATGGGTACATTAGTACATTAGTATATTAGTATGGGTACATTAGTATTAGTACATTGGTACATTAGTATGGGTACATTAGTATTAGTACATTAGTACATTGGTATGTGTATATTAGTACATTAGTATGGGTACATTAGTACATTAGTATATTAGTACATTGGTACATTAGTATGGGTACATTAGTATATTAGTACATTAGTATATTAGTACATTAGTATGGTACATTAGTATGGGTACATTAGTATATTAGTATGGGTACATTAGTATGGGTACATTAATATATTAGTACATTAGTATGGGTATATTAGTACATTAGTATGGGTACATTAGTATATTAGTATGGTACATTAGTATGGGTACATTAATATATTAGTACATTAGTATGGGTATATTAGTATGGTACATTAATATATTAGTACATTAGTATGGGTATATTAGTACATTAGTATGGGTACATTAGTATTAGTACATTAGTATGGGTACATTAATATATTAGTACATTAGTATAGGTACATTAGTATATTAGTATGGGTACATTAGTATATTAGTACATTAGTATGGGTACATTAGTATGGATACATTAGTATATTAGTACATTAGTATGGGTATATTAGTATGGATACATTAGTACGGGTATATTAGTACATTAGTATGGGTACATTAGTACATTAGTATGGGCACATTAGTACATTAGTATGGGTACATTAGTATAGGTACATTAGTATGGGTACATAATACATTGGTATGGGTACATTAGTATGGGTACATTGGTACATTAGTATGGGTACAATAGTACATTAATATGGGTACATTGGTACATTAGTATGGGTACATTAGTACATTGGTACATTAGTATGGGTACATTGGTACATTAGTATGGGTACATTAGTATATTAGTACATTAGTATGGGTACATTAATATATTAGTACATTAGTATGGGTACATTAGTATGGGTACATTAGTATATTAGTACATTAGTACATTAGTATGGGTATATTAGTATGGATACATTAGTACGGGTATATTAGTACATTAGTATTAGTACATTAGTATGGGTACATTAGTATAGGTACATTTGTATGGGTACATAATACATTGGTATGGGTACATTAGTATGGGTACATTGGTACATTAGTATGGGTACAATAGTACATTAATATGGGTACATTGGTACATTAGTATGGGTACATTAGTACATTGGTACATTAGTATGAGTACATTGGTACATTAGTATATTAGTACATTAGTATGGGTACATTAATATATTAGTACATTAGTATGGGTACATTAGTATGGGTACATTAGTATAGGTACATTAGTATATTAGTATGGGTACATTAGTATATTAGTACATTAGTATGGGTACATTAGTATGGATACATTAGTATATTAGTACATTAGTACATTAGTATGGGTATATTAGTATGGATACATTAGTACGGGTATATTAGTACATTAGTATGGGTACATTAGTACATTAGTATGGGCACATTAGTACATTAGTATGGGTACATAATACATTGGTATGGGTACATTAGTATGGGTACATTGGTACATTAGTATGGGTACAATAGTACATTAATATGGGTACATTGGTACATTAGTATGGGTACATTAGTACATTGGTACATTAGTATGGGTACATTGGTACATTAGTATGGGTACATTAGTATAGGTACATTAGTACATTAGTAAGGGCACATTGGTACATTAGTATGGGTACATTAGTAAGGGCACCTTGGTACATTAGTATGGGTACATTAGTATGGGTACACTAGTACCTTAGTATGGGTACATTAGTATGGGTACATTAGTACCTCATTATGGGTACATTAGTATGGGTACATTAGTACCTTAGTATGGGTACATTAGTATGGGTACATTAGTACCTTAGTATGGGTACATTAGTAAGGGCACATTGGTACATTAGTATGGGTACATTAGTATATTAGTATAAGTACATTAGTATGGTTACATTAGTATAGGTACATTAGTATGGATACATTAGTATGGGTACATTAGTATGGATACATTAGTATGGGTACATTAGTATTAGTACATTAGTATGGGTACATTAGTATTAGTACATTGGTACATTAGTACATTAGTATGGGTACATTAGTATAGGTACATTAGTATGGGTACATTAGTACATTAGTATATTAGTATGGGTACATTAGTACATTAGTATATTAGTATGGGTACATTAGTATTAGTACATTGGTACATTAGTATTAGTACATTAGTACATTGGTATGTGTATATTAGTACATTAGTATGGGTACATTAGTACATTAGTATATTAGTACATTGGTACATTAGTATTAGTACATTGGTACATTAGTATAGGTACATTAGTATGGGTACATTAGTATAGGTACATTAGTATGGGTACATTAGTACATTAGTATGGGTACATTAGTATATTAGTACATTAGTATGGTACATTAGTATGGGTACATTAGTATATTAGTATGGGTACATTAGTATGGGTACATTAGTACATTAGTATGGGTACATTAGTATATTAGTACATTAGTATATTAGTACATTAGTATGGTACATTAGTATGGGTACATTAGTATATTAGTATAGGTACATTAATATATTAGTACATTAGTATGGGTATATTAGTACATTAGTATGGGTACATTAGTATATTAGTATGGTACATTAGTATGGGTACATTAATATATTAGTACATTAGTATGGGTATATTAGTACATTAGTATGGGTATATTAGTATGGTACATTAATATATTAGTACTTTAGTATGGGTATATTAGTACATTAGTATGGGTACATTAGTATTAGTACATTAGTATGGGTACATTAGTATATTAGTACATTAGTATGGGTACATTAATATATTAGTACATTAGTATGGGTACATTAGTATGGGTACATTAGTATGGGTACATTAGTATATTAGTATGGGTACATTAGTATATTAGTACATTAGTATGGATACATTAGTATATTAGTACATTAGTATGGGTATATTAGTATGGATACATTAGTACGGGTATATTAGTACATTAGTATGGGCACATTAGTACATTAGTATGGGTACATTAGTATAGGTACATTAGTATGGGTACATAATACATTGGTATGGGTACATTAGTATGGGTACATTGGTACATTAGTATGGGTACAATAGTACATTAATATGGGTACATTGGTACATTAGTATGGGTACATTAGTACATTGGTACATTAGTATGGGTACATTAGTATGGGTACATTGGTACATTAGTATGGGTACATTAGTACATTAGTATGGGTACATTAGTATAGGTACATTAGTACATTAGTAAGGGCACATTGGTACATTAGTATGGGTACATTAGTAAGGGCACCTTGGTACATTAGTATGGGTACATTAGTATGGGTACACTAGTACCTTAGTATGGGTACATTAGTATGGGTACATTAGTACCTCATTATGGGTACATTAGTATGGGTACATTAGTACCTTAGTATGGGTACATTAGTATGGGTACATTAGTACCTTAGTATGGGTACATTAGTAAGGGCACATTGGTACATTAGTATGGGTACATTAGTATATTAGTATGGGTACATTAGTATGGGTTCATTAGTACCTTAGTATGGGTACATTAGTATGGGTACATTAGTACCTTAGTATGGGTACATTAGTACATTAGTATGGGTACATTAGTATGGGTACATTAGTATGGGTACATTAGTATGGGTACATTAGTACATTAGTATGGGTACATTAGTACATTAGTATGGGTACATTAGTATGGGTTCATTAGTACCTTAGTATGGGTACATTAGTATGGGTACATTAGTACCTTAGTATGGGTACATTAGTATGGGTACATTAGTACATTAGTATGGGTACATTAGTACCTTAGTATGGGTACATTAGTAAGGGCACATTGGTACATTAGTATGGGTATATTAGTATGGGTACATTAGTACCTTAGTATGGGTACATTAGTACCTTAGTATGGGTACATTAGTAAGGGCACATTGGTACATTAGTATGGGTACATTAGTATGGGTACATTAGTACCTTAGTATGGGTACATTAGTACATTAGTATGGGTACATTAGTAAGGGCACATTGGTACATTAGTATGGGTACATTAGTATATTAGTACATTAGTATATTAGTACATTAGTATGGGTACATTAGTATATTAGTACATTAGTATATTAGTACATTAGTATGGGTACATTAGTACATTAGTATGGGTACATTAGTACATTAGTATGGGTACATTAGTACATTAGTATGGGTACATTAGTATGGGTACATTAGTACCTTAGTATGGGTACATTAGTATGGGTACATTAGTACCTTAGTATGGGTACATTAGTATGGGTACATTAGTACATTAGTATGGGTACATTAGTACCTTAGTATGGGTACATTAGTAAGGGCACATTGGTACATTAGTATGGGTACATTAGTATATTAGTATGGGTACATAGTACCTTAGTATGGGTACATTAGTACCTTAGTATGGGTACATTAGTAAGGGCACATTGGTACATTAGTATGGGTACATTAGTATGGGTACATTAGTAAGGGCACATTGGTACATTAGTATGGGTACATTAGTATGGGTACATTAGTAAGGGCACATTGGTACATTAGTATGGGTACATTAGTATATTAGTACATTAGTATATTAGTACATTAGTATGGGTACATTAGTATATTAGTACATTAGTATATTAGTACATTAGTATGGGTACATTAGTACATTAGTATGGGTACATTAGTACATTAGTATGGGTACATTAGTATGGGTACATTAGTACATTAGTATGGGTACATTAGTTTGGGTACATTAGTTCATTAGTATGGGTATATTAGTAAGTGTACATTGGTACATTAGTATGGGTACATTAGTATGGATACATTAGTACCTTAGTATGGGTACATTAGTATGGGTACATTAGTATGGATACATTAGTACCTTAGTATGGGTACATTAGTATGGGTACATTAGTATGGATACATTAGAACATTAGTATGGATACATTAGAACATTAGTATGGGTACATTAGTATGGGTACATTGGTACATTAGTATGGGTACATTAGTACATTAGTATGGATACATTAGTACCTTAGTATGGGGATATTAGTACATTAGTATGGGTACATTAGTACATTAGTATGGGTACATTAGTACATTAGTTTGGGTATATTAGTATGGATACATTGGTACATTAGTATGGGTACATTAGTATGGATACATTAGTACATTAGTTTGGGTACATTAGTATGGATACATTAGAACATTAGTATGGATACATTAGTACATTAGTTTGGGTATATTAGTATGGATACATTAGAACATTAGTATGGGTACATTAGTATGGATACATTAGAACATTAGTATGGGTACATTAGTATGGGTACATTGGTACATTAGTATGGGTACATTAGTACATTAGTATGGGTACATTGGTACATTAGTATGGATACATTAGTACCTTAGTACGGGTACATTAGTATGGATACATTAGAACATTAGTATGGATACATTAGAACATTAGTATGGGTACATTAGTATGGGTACATTGGTACATTAGTATGGGTACATTGGTACATTAGTATGGGTACATTAGTACATTAGTATGGGTACATTGGTACATTAGTATGGATACATTAGTACCTTAGTATGGGTACATTAGAACATTAGTATGGGGATATGGAAATTAGGCTATTCCTCAAATTCCGAAAATGATGTATTTTCGGAATTTGATGATGCTGCTCTATGCGCCACTCAGGTGGCGTATAGCGGGTGATACTTACCTTCCTTCAGCTGGGCAGGTCCTCCTCGCTTGGTCTGTCACTCCCTGGTCCCTCCTCCGGCTCTGGCTGGTGATCTGACATTGTGTTCTCCCGGCAGAACACAGTAAAGTTTAGAAAAGAAAAAGTTGTTCAAAACTTTACTGTGTTCTGCCGGGAGAACACAATGTCAGAGCAGCAGCAGGAGCTGGAGGCGGCTGCAGTGGCCAGGTAAGAGGGGGACACACACAGAATTACCGCAGCTGTAGGCAGTGCTGCGCATGCGCTGGCTTTACTGATTACAGCTGCGGTAAGGTCAGTATAGGCAGGGAAAGCATCTATTTCCCAACAAGCTGTCATCGCAAAAATATCAGCTACCGGAATAGATAGTGATGGGGAGGAGGAATGATGGATCCTCCGGTAATTAGATAGAACTCAGCCAGCTCTAACCCTAATTACCGCCAGAGAATATTTAGTAATGATGAATAGGCCCCATAGAGTGATGAGGAAAGTGACGTATTTCAGTCATAGGCGTCAATCAAATTAGGAGCGAGTTTATTGATGAAACTCTCAGATATTGCAAGAATGTGCACTATCCAGAAATGAGAGATCCCATTAAAATGACCTATTCCCGGTATTTGCGACAAGTGTGTGCGATATTTCTATAACATTCAACCTGGGGGAAGGGCATGAAAAAGTGGGGAAACCATCTTGGACGCCAATTCACTGACAACTGATCATATACAGTGTAAGGAAAGTTCTGGAGATTTTTAAATGGTGTGAAATGGCTGATGAAAAAAAAAATTATAAAAAAAACTAAATGTAATCACAAATGCATTAAATGAAAAATGACAAAAATGTAAAAAAAAAAAAAGTGATTTTGTGGTCATTTAAAATTAAAAATAATTGTTTAATTAAATGTGAGGTGCCTAAACTAACACACTATGGGCCTGATTCAGAGCCGCTCGTAAGCGGCCGCTCGTTCGCTCCGAGTGATGTTTGCACATCTGCGCATGCGTATGGGTTGTAATGCGCATGCGCGAACCAGTCAGTGCGGTCGGAAATCGTGTGCTCGCAAAATAGCGAATGCCTACTAATTTGAGTGACAGAATGAGGCGTTTGTGGGTGGTAACAGGGGAAGGTGCTTGAAAACGGGGAGTGGAGATCTGAACGCAGGCATGCCAAAAGGTCAAAACGGGCGTTTTAAGGGTGTGCATAATTACTAAAGCAGCGTCATCGGCCACGTCACTTGGTTGTCTTTTAGCCTGAACTGCTCGCATGATTGCGGTAGGAAAATGCTACCACAAGAATAGCGAACAGTTCATACGCCTTTCGATGTACTCGATTAATCTAATAAATAGCGGAGATGACATATGATGTAAGCGGCCAGGGGGCGTCTTTACAAAATAGCAAGCACATGTTTCGTTCGCTCGTTCAGACATAGAGGCGTCAACAAACCGCAAAGAGCGAGCGCTTAATTTAAATATCCGGCCCCTTTTTCAGAATGACCGTCCGCAAATAGCGTCCGGCTCTGAATCAGGCCCTGTGTTCTGACATTTTTAACTTACAATAAAGATTTTCCTTTTCACCCTCTCAAGGGGTGCGCACAAAAAGGAACTGGATTGCAACTACGTTTCGCAGTGCGAGTTCCCCGTGAGAACTGTTCGCACGAGACACCTCGCACCTATCTGGATTGCCTTTCATAGTGTCATGAGTACATCAATGCATTTCAATCAGAGGGTCTATTTATCATTAATTAATTGCAACATATTGTCCGAAAACATCAGTTTTCGGGGCATACCCGCAATATTAAGTATCACCTGAATATATTATGTAGGGGCCGCAGCAGGTATCTCTGATATCTGGTGTGGTCCCTCCATTTCCGCCAGCAGCATTATGGGGGATACGATGCTGTCAGATATATCACGTTTCGCAGTTTAAGCATTCCAGAGATTGGCTAACGCCATCTGAAGATGTCATTGTACCGCTGTAGACTATGGGCTACACTTCGCATAATTAGCCAGGAGAGGGTTTCACATTACAGCGCTGAGGTGTCTCACGTCATTACTCCGGTGAGGTGTCTCACGTCATTACTCCGGTGAGGTGTCTGAGGTCATTACTCCAGTGAGGTGTCTCACGTCATTACTCCGGTGAGGTGTCTCATGTCATTACTCCAGTGAGGTGTCTGAGGTCATTACTCCGGTGAGGTGTCTGAGGTCATTACTCCAGTGAGGTGTCTCACATCATTACTCCGGTGAGGTGTCTCACATCATTACTCCGGTGAGGTGTCAGAGGTAATTACTCCGCTGAGAAGTATCATGAATTTGCCCTCATCATCGTGTTACTTGGATGGTTATTATGTCCTATATCCAGGTGCTATCAGGCAACAAATTTCCCTGGGATCACATTGTGACAGACACTAACAGTCATCTAGAAAGTGACAGTCTGTTGGAGAGTTAGACAATCATAAAATGTCTCTCTTAGTTGCAGGAAGTACTGTTGGAAGCGCAGGGTCTGAGAGACAGTCAGCGATCGCTGCAGATACAAGTGAATGAGTTCCAGGATGAGCTGAAGATGCGAGACAGCCACACTCTACAAGACAGTCGCTACTCTCTGCATTCTGAGATGCAAGATACAATTGATGGCCGGGAAAATGAGGTGAGGAACAGTCTATCACTATACATCTGTGGAAGATGTTGTAGAAGTTTCATGTGGAGTAAAGATTTCCATGGTTCTAAAGATTTCTTTGTTAGAGAATGAGACAGTTTCCCAGAGAATGAGACTGTATCCCAGACAATGAGACCGTAACCCAGACAATGAGACCGTAACCCAGACAATGAGACCGTAACCCAGACAATGAGACCGTAACCCAGACAATGAGACCGTAACCCAGACAATGAGACCGTATCCCAGACAATGAGATCGTATCCCAGACAATGAGATCGTATCCCAGACAATGAGACCTTATCACAGACAATGAGACTGGAGTGATGTATTAGTTAGTGTTGGATAAAAGCTACAGACTGGAATAGAAACTCTATAAAGAATCATATTAAAATAATCTTTGGTACGTAAAAGGATGGACAAATCTATGTGTCACGACCAGGGTCTCTCGGCATGGTAGTCGACGGTTAATACCTGTGAGGACGCTATGGCGGGGGGCGTCTGGCGGTGGTGCCTGGCGAAGAGCATTGGCTGTGCGTGGTTCTGTGGGGGCATACTGTCATTCTGGTCTGGTTAGGCCTGGGGGTGCTTCCGTTCCGTTCTGGCATGGGCACCGCCATCTTGTCTCCGGTCAGGTGACCTAGTTGCCCTATCCTGTTGTGTCACATGCTCCTCTCTGACCATTCACGGCTGAGCACTGGGGATTTAAGGGAGTTCAGAGCTCCCTTGCATTGCCAGTGCAACGTGTATCTCAGCCTAGCTGAGAGGGAGTTCTCTGTGCTTATCCTGTTCCTGTGAATTCGCTGTCTGCCAGTCTGCCTGTCAGCTCTTAGCTTCCGCTGGACTACCCCGCTTCCTCCATCACCCTTGCCCATACCTGAGTGCCTGAGCCTGCTGACATCCTGCTCATTTGCCTTAGTTCACTACCTGCATACCTGGCTTAATATTTCCTGCATACCTGCTTGATCATTTTCAGTCTCACTACCTGCACACCTGGACAGCTCTAATTGTTTCTGCCTGGACATTAACCCATTGCTCCCACCACATAACTTTTGTGCACATTTATATATTCCTGGACTTTTATTTACTGCCATAGTTTATGTCTACTCAAGCACATATTAAAAAACCTAGTTTTTTATTCAAACCCGCTTCTGTGATCGCTCCTGCTACCACCCCGGTTCCACAAACAACCCAGAACATAACACTATGTACATATATCCCTAAAATTATTAATCCATTAATTTCCATCTCTGTATATGCCCATTATAAAATATATCTGACTAAATACAGAGGTGTCCCTACTCTCAGGCCACCAGTAGTATAATGACCCCTACTCTTAGGCCACCAGTAGTATAATGACCCCTACTCTCAGGCCACCAGTAGTATAATGACCCCTACTCTCAGGCCACCAGTAGTATAATGACCTCTGAGCTCAGACCAACAGTAGTATAATGACCCCTGAGCTCAGGCCAACAGTAGTATAATGATCCCTACTCTCAGGCCAACAGTAGTATAATGACCCCCTACTCTCAGGCCACCAGTAGTATAATGATCCCTACTCTCAGGCCAACAGTAGTATAATGATCCCTACTCTCAGGTCACCAGTAGTATAATGACCTCTGAGCTCAGGCCACCAGTAGTATAATGACCCCTACTCTCAGGGCACCAGTAGTATAATGACCCCTGATCTCAGGCCACCAGTAGTATAATCACCTTTGATCTCAGGCCACCTGTAGTATAATGACCCCTACTCTCAGGCCACCAGTAGTATAATGACCCCTGATCTCAGGCCACCAGTAGTATAATGACCCCTGAGCTCAGGCCACCAGTAGTAAAATTACCCCTACTCTCAGGACACCAGTAGTATAATGACCGCTGAGCTCAGGACACCAGTAGTATAATGACCCCTGAGCTCAGGTCACCAGTAGTATAATGACCCCATAGTCTCAGGCCACCAGTAGTATAATGACCCCTGAGCTCAGGCCACCAGTAGTATAATGACCTCTGAGCTCAGGCCTCCGGTAGTATAATGACCCCATACTCTCAGGCCACCAGTAGTATAATGTCCCCTGAGCTCAGGCCACCAGTAGTATAATGACCCCTACTCTCAGGACACCAGTAGTAGAAATACCCCTGAGCTCAGGACACCAGTAGTATAATGACCCCTGAGCTTAGGCCACCAGTAGTATAATGACCCATGATCTCAGGCCACCAGTAGTATAATGACCCCATACTCTCAGGCCACCAGTAGTATAATGACCCCTGAGTTCAGGCCACCAGTAGTATAATGACCCCATACTCTCAGGCCACCAGTAGTATAATGACCTCTGAGCTCAGACCAACAGTAGTATAATGACCCCTGTGCTCAGGCCAACAGTAGTATAATGATCCCTACTCTCAGGCCAACAGTAGTATAATGACCCCTGAGCTCAGGCTAACAGTAGTATAATGACCCCTACTCTCAGGGCACCAGTAGTATAATGACCCCTGATCTCAGGCCACCAGTAGTATAATCACCATTGATCCCAGACCACCAGTAGTATAATGACCCCTGATCTCAGGCCACCAGTAGTATAATGACCCCTGAGCTCAGGCCACCAGTAGTAAAATGACCCCTACTCTCAGGACACCAGTAGTATAATGACCACTGAGCTCAGGACACCAGTAGTATAATGACCCCTGAGCTCAGGCCACCAGTAGTATAATGACCCCTGATCTCAGGCCACCAGTAGTATAATGACCCCTGATCTCAGGCCACCAGTAGTATAATGACCCCTGATCTCAGGCCACCAGTAGTATAATGACCCCATACTCTCAGGCCACCAGTAGTATAATGACCCCTGAGCTCAGGCCACCAGTAATATAATGATCTCTGAGCTCAGGCCTCCAGTAGTATAATGACCCCATACTCTCAGGCCACCAGTAGTATAATGACCCCTGAGATCAGGCCACCAGTAGTATAATGACCCCTACTCTCAGGACACCAGTAGTATAAATACCCCTGAGCTCAGGACACCAGTAGTATAATGACCCCTGAGCTCAGGCCACCAGTAGTATAATGACCCATGATCTCAGGCCACCAGTAGTATAATGACCCCTGATCTCAGGCCACAAGTAGTATAATGACCCCATACTCTCAGGCCACCAGTAGTATAATGACCCCTACTCTCAGGCCACCAGTAGTATAATGACCCCTGAGCTCAGGCCACCAGTAGTATAATGACCCCTGAGCTCAGGCCACCAGTAGTATAATGTCCCCTGAGCTCAGGCCACCAGTAGTATAATGACCCCATACTCTCAGGCCACCAGTAGTATAATGACATCTGAGCTCAGGCCACAAGTAGTATAATGACCTCTGAGCTCAGGCCACCAGTAGTATAATGACCCCTACTCTCAATCCACCAGTAATATAATGACCCCTACTCTCAGGCCACCAGTAATATAATGACCCCTACTCCCAGGACGCCAGTAATATAATGACCCCTACCCTCAGGCCACCAGTAGTATAATGACCCCTGAGCTCAGGGCACTTGTGATAATGATCCCTAATTTCTGGCCACCAGTAGTATAATGACTCCTACTCTCAGGCCACCTGTAATATAATGACACCAATCCTCAGGCCACCAGTAGTATAATGACCCCTGAGCTCAGGCCAACAGTAGTATAATGATCCCTACTCTCAGGTCACCTGTAATATAATGATCCCTACTCTCAGGTCACCTGTAGTATAATGACCCCTACCCTCAGGCCACCAGTAGTATAATTACCCCTGAGCTCAGGCCACTTGTGGTAATGATCCCTAATCTCTCTCCACCAGTAAAATAATGACCACTAATCTCAGGCCACAAGTAATATAATGACTCCTTATCTCAGGCTAGCTGTGAGATAATGAGCCCTAATTCCAGACCACCTGTGAGATAAAACCTCAATTTCACCACCTGTGAGGTAATGACCCCATATCTCAGGACACCAGTAGTATAATGACCCCTGAGCTCAGGTCACCAGTAGTATAATGACCCCATAGTCTCAGGCCACCAGTAGTATAATGACCCCTGAGCTCAGGCCACCAGTAGTATAATGACCTCTGAGCTCAGGCCTCCGGTAGTATAATGACCCCATACTCTCAGGCCACCAGTAGTATAATGTCCCCTGAGCTCAGGCCACCAGTAGTATAATGACCCCTACTCTCAGGACACCAGTAGTAGAAATACCCCTGAGCTCAGGACACCAGTAGTATAATGACCCCTGAGCTTAGGCCACCAGTAGTATAATGACCCATGATCTCAGGCCACCAGTAGTATAATGACCCCATACTCTCAGGCCACCAGTAGTATAATGACCCCTGAGTTCAGGCCACCAGTAGTATAATGACCCCATACTCTCAGGCCACCAGTAGTATAATGACCTCTGAGCTCAGACCAACAGTAGTATAATGACCCCTGTGCTCAGGCCAACAGTAGTATAATGATCCCTACTCTCAGGCCAACAGTAGTATAATGACCCCTGAGCTCAGGCTAACAGTAGTATAATGACCCCTACTCTCAGGGCACCAGTAGTATAATGACCCCTGATCTCAGGCCACCAGTAGTATAATCACCATTGATCCCAGACCACCAGTAGTATAATGACCCCTGATCTCAGGCCACCAGTAGTATAATGACCCCTGAGCTCAGGCCACCAGTAGTAAAATGACCCCTACTCTCAGGACACCAGTAGTATAATGACCACTGAGCTCAGGACACCAGTAGTATAATGACCCCTGAGCTCAGGCCACCAGTAGTATAATGACCCCTGATCTCAGGCCACCAGTAGTATAATGACCCCTGATCTCAGGCCACCAGTAGTATAATGACCCCTGATCTCAGGCCACCAGTAGTATAATGACCCCATACTCTCAGGCCACCAGTAGTATAATGACCCCTGAGCTCAGGCCACCAGTAATATAATGATCTCTGAGCTCAGGCCTCCAGTAGTATAATGACCCCATACTCTCAGGCCACCAGTAGTATAATGACCCCTGAGATCAGGCCACCAGTAGTATAATGACCCCTACTCTCAGGACACCAGTAGTATAAATACCCCTGAGCTCAGGACACCAGTAGTATAATGACCCCTGAGCTCAGGCCACCAGTAGTATAATGACCCATGATCTCAGGCCACCAGTAGTATAATGACCCCTGATCTCAGGCCACAAGTAGTATAATGACCCCATACTCTCAGGCCACCAGTAGTATAATGACCCCTACTCTCAGGCCACCAGTAGTATAATGACCCCTGAGCTCAGGCCACCAGTAGTATAATGACCCCTGAGCTCAGGCCACCAGTAGTATAATGTCCCCTGAGCTCAGGCCACCAGTAGTATAATGACCCCATACTCTCAGGCCACCAGTAGTATAATGACATCTGAGCTCAGGCCACAAGTAGTATAATGACCTCTGAGCTCAGGCCACCAGTAGTATAATGACCCCTACTCTCAATCCACCAGTAATATAATGACCCCTACTCTCAGGCCACCAGTAATATAATGACCCCTACTCCCAGGACGCCAGTAATATAATGACCCCTACCCTCAGGCCACCAGTAGTATAATGACCCCTGAGCTCAGGGCACTTGTGATAATGATCCCTAATTTCTGGCCACCAGTAGTATAATGACTCCTACTCTCAGGCCACCTGTAATATAATGACACCAATCCTCAGGCCACCAGTAGTATAATGACCCCTGAGCTCAGGCCAACAGTAGTATAATGATCCCTACTCTCAGGTCACCTGTAATATAATGATCCCTACTCTCAGGTCACCTGTAGTATAATGACCCCTACCCTCAGGCCACCAGTAGTATAATTACCCCTGAGCTCAGGCCACTTGTGGTAATGATCCCTAATCTCTCTCCACCAGTAAAATAATGACCACTAATCTCAGGCCACAAGTAATATAATGACTCCTTATCTCAGGCTAGCTGTGAGATAATGAGCCCTAATTCCAGACCACCTGTGAGATAAAACCTCAATTTCACCACCTGTGAGGTAATGACCCCATATCTCAGGCCACCTGTAATATAATGACCCTTAATTTCAGGCTCTCTCTTTATTGACCCCTAATCTCTGGTCTCCTGTAATATAATGACCCCTAATCTCTGGTCTCCTGTAATATAATGACACTTAATCTCTGGTCTCCTGTAATATAATGACCCATAATTTCTGGTCTCCTGTAATATAATGACTCCTAATCTCTGGTCTCCTGTAATATAATGACCCATAATTTCTGGTCTCCTGTAATATAATGACCCCTAATCTCTGGTCTCCTGTAATATAATAACCCCTAATCTCTGGTCTCCTGTAATATAATGACCCCTAATCTCTGGTCTCCTGTAATATAATGAGCTCTAATCTCAGGCCACCTGTGAGATAATGACCCCTAATCTCCACAACCTGTTATATAATGACCCCTGATCTCAGGCCACCTGTTATATAATGACCCCCTGAGCTCAGGCCACCTGTTATATAATGACCCCTAATCTCCACTACCTGTTATATAATGACTCCTAATTGTATGCCACCTGTGAGATAATGACCCTTATTCTCTGGTCTCCTGTGAGATAATGATTCATATTCAGTGAGATCACCAGTGAGGAAAGTATCATGATATTGTACCTTATTTCAAGTCAAAAGTGAATGTATTAGAGATGTTCCCAAATCTCAAACCATCAATGAGGTAATGATCTGGAGATGTAACTAATCAGAGGCCACCGGTTTTTCTAATAACCAATGAGATAACAATACAGAGATGTCCCCAATATCCGGTCACCAGTGGTATAATGATCCAGAGATGTCCCTAATATCCTTTCCCCAGTGATATAATGATCCAGAGATGTCCCCGATATCCGATCACCAGTGATATAATGATAGAGATGTCCCCGATATCCGGTCACCAGTGATATAATGATACAGAGATGTCCTCCTCAATATCCGGTCACCAGCGATATAATGATCCAGAGATTTCCCAATATCCGATCAACAGCGATATAATGATCCAGAGATGTCCCTAACAGGGGCGTAACTTGAACTTTTTGGGCCCCATAGCAACATTTTTAAGGGGCCCCCCTAACTTAGATCTTACACAATAACCACAGTAGTTCCCCTAAAACATTAAATGCCCACTGTAATGGTGCCCCTTATGCAATGCCCACTGTAATGGTGCCCCTTACGCAGTGCCCCCAGTAGTGAGCCCCTTGTAATTGCCCCCAGTAGTGAGCCCCCTGTAATGCCCCCAGTAGTGAGCCCCTTGTAATTGCCCCCAGTAGTGAGCCCCCAGTAGTGAGCCCCTTGTAGCTGCCCCCAGTAGTGAGCCCCCTGTAATGCCCCCTGTAGCTGCCCCAGTAGTGACCCCCTGTAGTGAGCCCCCAGTAGCTGCCCCCAGTAGTGAGCCCCCTGTAATGCCCCCAGTAGTGAGCCCCCTGTAGTGAGCCCCCAGTAGTGAGCCCCCAGTAGAGAGCCCCCTGTAATGCCCCCAGTAGTGACCCCCTGTAGCTGCCCCCAGTAGTGAGATCCCAGTAGCTTCCCCCCACGCGCGCGGACACACACACAAAAAAAACAAACAGAAAAAAAACTTACCTTTATCCCCGCTCCTGTGAAGCCGCCGACTGCCCCGTCGCCCGCTCCTTGGCACTATGGGAGTGACGTCATGACGTCACTCCCATAGTGCACTGCGGGACCCGGAAGACGGAGGGAGCTCCGTCCTCCGGCTGCCGCCGGGGGTTTGAATAGGAGCCAGGTGCCCGCTGGTAACACAATTTCAGCGGTCGCCCGGCATATGGAAGGTGCAGGGGGTGCGATCGCTGGGCCGGCGGGCCCCTTAAACCGCCGGGCCCCATAGCAACCGCACCCCCTGCACCCTCCATAGTTAGGCCACTGGTCCCTAATATCCTTTCACCAGTGATATAATGATACAGAGATGTCCCCAATGTCCGGTCACAGTGATATAATGATACAGAGATGTCCCCAATGTCCGGTCACCAGTGATATAATGATACAGAGATGTCCCCAATGTCCGGTCACCAGTGATATAATGATACAGAGATGTCCCCCATATCCGGTCACCAGTGATGTAATGATACAGAGATGTCCCCAATATCCGGTCACCAGTGATATAATGATACAGAGATGTCCCTACTATCCTGTCACCAGTGATATAATGATACAGAGATGTCCCTAATATCCGGTCACCAGTCATATGATACAGAGATGTCCCAATATCCGGTCCCCAGTGATGTAATGATACAGAGATGTCCACAATAACCGGTCACCAGTGATATGATACAGAGATGTCCCCCATATCCGGTCCCCAGTGATATAATGATACAGAGATGTCCCCAATATCCGGTCACCAGTGATATAATGATACAGAGATGTCCCCCATATCCGGTCCCCAGTGATATAATGATACAGAGATGTCCCCGATATCCGGTCACCAGTGATATAATGATACAGAGATGTCCCCAATATCCGGTCACCAGTGATATAATGATACAGAGATGTCCCCCATATCCGGTCACCAGTGATGTAATGATACAGAGATGTCCCCAATATCCGGTCACCAGTGATATGATACAGAGATGTCCCCCATATCCGGTCCCCAGTGATATAATGATACAGAGATGTCCCCCATATCCGGTCACCAGTGATATAATGATACAGAGATGTCCCCAATATCTGGTCACCAGTCATATGATACAGAGATGTCCCCAATATCCGGTCACCAGTGATATAATGATACAGAGATGTCCCCAATATCCGGTCACCAGTGATCTAATGATACAGAGATGTCCCCCATATCCGGTCCCCAGTGATATAATGATACAGAGATGTCCTCCATGTCCGGTCACCAGTGATATAATGATACAGAGATGTCCCCAATATCCGGTCACCAGTGATATAATGATACAGAGATGTCCCCAATATCCGGTCACCAGTGATATAATGATACAGAGATGTCCCCAATATCCGGTCACCAGTGATATAATGATACAGAGATGTCCCCAATATCCGGTCACCAGTGATATAATGATACAGAGATGTCCCTAATATCCGGTCACCAGTGATATAATGATAGAGATGTCCCCAATATCCGGTCACCAATGATATGATACAGAGATGTCCCCAATATCCGGTCACCAGTGATATAATGATACAGAGATGTCCCCAATATACGGTCACCAGTGATATAATGATACAGAGATGTGCCCAATATCCGGTCACCAGCAATATAATGGTACAGAGATGTCCCCCATATCCGGTCACCAGCGATATAATGGTACAGAGATGTCCCTGATATCCGGTCACCAGTGATATAATGATACAGAGATGTCACCGATATCCGGTCACCAGTGATATAATGATACAGAGATGTCCCCCATATCCGGTCACCAGTGATATAATGGTACAGAGATGTCCCCGATATCCGGTCACCAGTGATATAATGATACAGAGATGTCACCGATATCCGGTCACCAGTGATATAATGATACAGAGATGTCCCCGATTTTCGGTCACCAGTGATATAATGATACAGAGATGTCCCCGATATCCGGTCACCAGTGATATAATGATACAGAGATGTCCCCAATATCCGGTCACCAGTGATATAATGATACAGAGATGTCCCCCATATCCGGTCACCAGTGATATAATGATACAGAGATGTCCCCGATATCCGGTCACCAGTGATATAATGATACAGAGATGTCCCCGATATCCGGCCACCAGTGATATAATGGTACAGAGATGTCCCCCATATCCGGTCACCAGTGATATAATAATACAGTGATGTCCCCAATATCCGGTCACCAGTGATATAATGATACAGAGATGTCCCCGATATCCGGTCACCAGTGATATAATGATACAGAGATGTCCCCGATATCCGGCCACCAGTGATATAATGGTACAGAGATGTCCCCCATATCCGGTCACCAGTGATATAATAATACAGTGATGTCCCCAATATCCGGTCACCAGTGATATAATGATACAGAGATGTCCCCGATATCCGGTCACCAGTGATATAATGGTACAGAGATGTCCCCCATATCCGGTCACCAGTGATATAATGATACAGTGATGTCCCCAATATCCGGTCACCAGTGATATAATGATACAGAGATGTCCCCGATATCCGGTCACCAGTGATATAATGATACAGAGATGTCCCCGATATCCGGTCACCAGTGATATAATGATACAGAGATGTCCCCGATATCCGGTCACCAGTGATATAATGATACAGAAATGTCCTAATTGAGGTTACATTGTATTGTGATCGTGATTATTCTTTCCCCTCCTTTAGGCCCCTGTATAATATCCCTACCATTACAATATAAAAATATATCTAAGTCCCTCTATGGAATAATATATCTCACTCCTTAAGTCAATTTTGTATCTCCTCTCTTAAAGGGAATATCTACCCTGTATGAATATATAGAAGAGGTTACAGGGACATAGGCCCTCATTCAGAGTCGCGATCTCTGAATGAGGGCGGCCGCTTCTTTTTTTAAGTGCGGCCTCCTGGTCGCTAGCTAAGCTGTGGGTTACCACCCACAGCTTAGCGACCGACCAGGTTGATGGTTGCGATGGACAAGACCATCGGGGCTTGCGACAAGACCCTAAGGTTGGGTCTCGGCAGCCTCAAGCCTCAGGGAGTTTCCTGCTCTGATCGAGCAGGAAGCTCCCCACTGACATCACTGCTGATGTCAGTGCAGCCGCCCACAAAACGGCAGGCGTTCGCTTGGGAACGCCTCCGTTTGTGTAGCCACCCCCCCCCCCGCCTACAAAACGGGCCAAGTTGTCGATCAACATCGACAGCCGTCCCTTTTGTAGTGAGCTCCGGAGCGAGGGAGTTTCTCTCTCGCTCCGGGGCTTGCGCACGCGTAGTGCGGCCGCTGCACGTGCGCTGGGCCTAACCATCGACCCGGTTGCGAGCGCTCAGCTCTTGCGACCGGGTCTGAATGCGGTCCAATGTGTCTTTCACAATCGTCTCACAGAACATGTCTCTTACTCACAGCAGACAGCCTCATTGGACCCCTCTATCCAGTTTGGTGAGCACCCGGCAGGTATTCCGGGCGTTGGTCACCTGTCAACGTATCTGGTCGAGAGAGAGAGGGATCTCATACAAGAAAAGGACAAGGAGGTCGGGAAACTGCAGGACCAGGTAACACCGCTAAATACAATGAGATCGATCTATCTATCTCATATCTATAGCTAATATCTATCTATCTCACATCCATCTATCTATCTATCTCATATCTATCTAGCATCTATCAATCTATATCACATCTATCTATCTATCTATCTATCTATCTATCTATCTCATATCTATCTATCTCACATCTATCTATCTCATATTTATCTATCTCATATCTATCTATCTGACATCTATCTATCTCATATCTATCTATCTCATATCTATCTATAGCTAATATCTCTCTATTTCATATCTATCTAACATCTATCTATCTATCTATCTCATATCTATCTATCTAATATCTCATATCTATCTATCTATCAGTCTAACACTTCTATTTCATACTTTGCAGAGTTTTTTCCACACCTGCCTAAAACTTTTGCACAGTACTGTATGTGACAAAAACACTGGAGAGTTTGTCAGGGGTAGATATATATGCCCCAGATTCTTAGCTTCTGTCTGGTAGACAGAAGCTGATTAGCAGCCTTGTTTGCCAGACCACCTGTGAGAGGTTAATAAAGGTTGTGTCAGTCTCTCACTGCCTGGGGAACAGGTCAGATTCCTGTGATTACTGAATGTAAGTGCTGTGCTAAAGTCTTCTGTTCTGTGAGAGGGACGTTAGGTCCTTCCACTCAGAGAGGGAACAATTTGCTTTAGTTAGAGCCGGACAGACCAGGACTTAATTTTAAGTTTTGTTTATGTTTGTGCTGTTAAATATACAAATCTATAAAACCTAAGAGGGAATAAGTACACACACAAGCATCACTACATACCCCACCCCACGTGCACATTACACTCTTTGTATCTTCTCTCCCCTCAGGTGACTCTTCAATATGTAGAGATAAACTCTCTGCGAGAGGAGCTTCAGAGGCTTCGTGACTTGTCACAGCAAAATGACCTAGACAGTGTCCTACGACAAGCTGTGTGTGACCGGGATGAGGCAATTATGAAGTAAGTCACCTGTAGACACACAGACACACTGTTATTTGCAAACTGCAAATAAAATGTCCCGCAAACTACATTTAAAAATATTCACATCCTTTTTCCTCCATAAATGGAGTTTGGGGACATTTCCAATCTCTGTCTACTATAATTCTATTTTTAGGACTGGGTGACTGCTGGACTGTGCGGTACTTAGGACTGGGTGACTGCTGGACTGTGCGGTACTTAGGACTGGCTGACTGCTGGACTGTGCGGTACTTAGGACTGGCTGACTGCTGGAATGTGCGGTACTTAGGACTGGGTGACTGCTGGAATGTGCGGTACTTGGGACTGGGTGACTGCTGGAATGTGCGGTACTTAGGACTGGCTGACTGCTGGACTGTGCGGTACTTAGGACTGGCTGACTGCTGGACTGTGCGGTACTTAGGACTGGCTGACTGCTGGAATGTGCGGTACTTAGGACTGGGTGACTGCTGGAATGTGCGGTACTTAGGACTGGCTGACTGCTGGACTGTGCGGTACTTAGGACTGGCTGACTGCTGGACTGTGCGGTACTTAGGACTGGCTGACTGCTGGACTGTGCGGTACTTAGGACTGGGTGACTGCTGGACTGTGCGGTACTTAGGACTGGCTGACTGCTGGACTGTGCGGTACTTAGGACTGGGTGACTGCTGGAATGTGCGGTACTTGGGACTGGGTGACTGCTGGAATGTGCGGTACTTAGGACTGGCTGACTGCTGGACTGTGCGGTACTTAGGACTGGCTGACTGCTGGACTGTGCGGTACTTAGGACTGGCTGACTGCTGGACTGTGACTGGTGGAATGGGCGATACTAAAGACTAGGTGACTGCTGGACTGTGTGGTACTTAGGACTGGCTGACTGCTGGACTGCGTGGTACTTAGGACTGGCTGACTGCTGGAATGTGCGGTACTTAGGACTGGCTGACTGCTGGAATGTGCGGTACTTGGGACTGGGTGACTGCTGGAATGTGCGGTACTTGGGACTGGGTGACTGCTGGACTGTGCGGTACTTAGGACTGGGTGACTGCTGGACTGTGCGGTACTTAGGACTGGGTGACTGCTGGACTGTGCGGTACTTAGGACTGGCTGACTGCTGGAATGTGCGGTACTTGGGACTGGGTGACTGCTGGAATGTGCGGTACTTGGGACTGGGTGACTGCTGGAATGTGCGGTACTTGGGACTGGGTGACTGCTGGACTGTGCGGTACTTAGGACTGGGTGACTGCTGGACTGTGCGGTACTTAGGACTGGGTGACTGCTGGACTGTGCGGTACTTAGGACTGGGTGACTGCTGGAATGTGCGATACTTAGGACTGGCTGACTGCTGGAATGTGCGGTACTTAGGACTGGGTGACTGCTGGAATGTGTGGTACTTAGGACTGGCTGACTGCTGGAATGTGCGGTACTTAGGACTGGGTGACTGCTGGAATGTGCGGTACTTAGGACTGGGTGACTGCTGGAATGTGCGGTACTTAGGACTGGGTGACTGCTGGACTGTGCGGTCCTTGGGACTGGGTGACTGCTGGACTGTGCGGTACTTAGGACTGGGTGACTGCTGGAATGTGCGTTACTTAGGACTGGGTGACTGCTGGAATGTGCCTTACTTAGGACTGGGTGACTGCTGGACTGTGCGGTACTTAGGACTGGCTGACTGCTGGAATGTGCGGTACTTAGGACTGGGTGACTGCTGGACTGTGCGGTACTTAGGACTGGCTGACTGCTGGAATGTGCGGTACTTGGGACTGGCTGACTGCTGGAATGTGCGGTACTTGGGACTGGGTGACTGCTGGACTGTGCGGTACTTAGGACTGGGTGACTGCTGGACTGTGCGGTACTTAGGACTGGGTGACTGCTGGACTGTGCGGTACTTAGGACTGGCTGACTGCTGGAATGTGCGGTACTTGGGACTGGGTGACTGCTGGAATGTGCGGTACTTGGGACTGGGTGACTGCTGGAGTGTGCGGTACTTGGGACTGGGTGACTGCTGGACTGTGCGGTACTTAGGACTGGGTGACTGCTGGACTGTGCGGTACTTAGGACTGGGTGACTGCTGGACTGTGCGGTACTTAGGACTGGGTGACTGCTGGAATGTGCGATACTTAGGACTGGCTGACTGCTGGAATGTGCGGTACTTAGGACTGGGTGACTGCTGGAATGTGTGGTACTTAGGACTGGCTGACTGCTGGAATGTGTGGTACTTAGGACTGGGTGACTGCTGGAATGTGCGGTACTTAGGACTGGGTGACTGCTGGAATGTGCGGTACTTAGGACTGGGTGACTGCTGGACTGTGCGGTCCTTGGGACTGGGTGACTGCTGGACTGTGCGGTACTTAGGACTGGGTAACTGCTGGAATGTGCGTTACTTAGGACTGGGTGACTGCTGGAATGTGCCTTACTTAGGACTGGGTGACTGCTGGACTGTGCGGTACTTAGGACTGGCTGACTGCTGGAATGTGCGGTACTTAGGACTGGGTGACTGCTGGACTGTGCGGTACTTAGGACTGGCTGACTGCTGGAATGTGCGGTACTTGGGACTGGCTGACTGCTGGACTGTGTGGTACTTGGGACTGGCTGACTGCTGGACTGTGCGGTACTTAGGACTGGCTGACTGCTGGACTGTGCGGTACTTAGGACTGGGTGACTGCTGGAATGTGCGGTACTTGGGACTGGGTGACTGCTGGAATGTGCGGTACTTAGGACTGGGTGACTGCTGGAATGTGCGGTACTTAGGACTGGGTGACTGCTGGAATGTGCGGTACTTAGGACTGGGTGACTGCTGGACTGTGACTGGTGGAATGGGCGATACTAAGGACTAGGTGACTGGTGGACTGTGTGGTACTTAGGACTGGGTGACTGCTGGAATGTGCGGTACTTAGGACTGGCTGACTGCTGGACTGCGTGGTACTTAGGACTGGCTGACTGCTGGACTGCGTGGTACTTAGGACTGGCTGACTGCTGGAATGTGGAGATCTTAGGACTCGGTGACTGGTGGAATGTGCGGTACTTGGGACTGGGTGACTGCTGGAATGTGCGGTACTTAGGACTGGCTGACTGCTGGAATGTGCGGTACTTAGGACTGGCTGACTGCTGGAATGTGCGGTACTTAGGACTGGGTGACTGCTGGAATGTGCGGTACTTAGGACTGGCTGACTGCTGGACTGTGCGGTACTTAGGACTGGCTGACTGCTGGACTGTGTGGTACTTGGGACTGGCTGACTGCTGGACTGTGCGGTACTTAGGACTGGCTGACTGCTGGACTGTGCGGTACTTAGGACTGGGTGACTGCTGGAATGTGCGGTACTTGGGACTGGGTGACTGCTGGAATGTGCGGTACTTAGGACTGGGTGACTGCTGGAATGTGCGGTACTTAGGACTGGGTGACTGCTGGAATGTGCGGTACTTAGGACTGGGTGACTGCTGGACTGTGACAGGTGGAATGGGCGATACTAAGGACTAGGTGACTGGTGGACTGTGTGGTACTTAGGACTGGGTGACTGCTGGAATGTGCGGTACTTAGGACTGGCTGACTGCTGGACTGCGTGGTACTTAGGACTGGCTGACTGCTGGACTGCGTGGTACTTAGGACTGGCTGACTGCTGGAATGTGGAGATCTTAGGACTCGGTGACTGGTGGAATGTGCGGTACTTGGGACTGGGTGACTGCTGGAATGTGCGGTACTTAGGACTGGCTGACTGCTGGAATGTGCGGTACTTAGGACTGGCTGACTGCTGGAATGTGCGGTACTTAGGACTGGGTGACTGCTGGAATGTGCGGTACTTAGGACTGGCTGACTGCTGGACTGTGCGGTACTTAGGACTGGCTGACTGCTGGACTGTGCGGTACTTAGGACTGGGTGACTGCTGGACTGTGCGGTACTTAGGACTGGCTGACTGCTGGACTGTGCGGTACTTGGGACTGGCTGACTGCTGGAATGTGCGGTACTTAGGACTGGCTGACTGCTGGAATGTGCGGTACTTAGGACTGGGTGACTGCTGGAATGTGCGGTACTTGGGACTGGCTGACTGCTGGAATGTGCGGTACTTAGGACTGGCTGATTGCTGGAATGTGCGGGACTTAGGACTGGCTGACTGCTGGAATGTGCGGTACTTAGGACTGGCTGACTGCTGGAATGTGCGGTACTTAGGACTGGCTGACTGCTGGAATGTGCGGTACTTAGGACTGGCTGACTGCTGGAATGTGCGGTACTTAGGACTGGCTGACTGCTGGAATGTGCGGTACTTAGGACTGGGTGACTGCTGGACTGTGCGGTACTTAGGACTAGGTGACTGCTGGACTGTGCGGTACTTAGGACTGGCTGACTGCTGGAATGTGCGGTACTTAGGACTGGGTGACTGCTGGAATGTGCGGTACTTAGGACTGGGTGACTGCTGGACTGTGCGGTACTTAGGACTGGCTGACTGCTGGACTGTGCGGTACTTAGGACTGGCTGACTGCTGGAATGTGCGGTACTTGGGACTGGGTGACTGCTGGAATGTGCGGTACTTAGGACTGGCTGACTGCTGGAATGTGCGGTACTTAGGACTGGCTGACTGCTGGAATGTGCGGTACTTAGGACTGGCTGACTGCTGGAATGTGCGGTACTTAGGACTGGGTGACTGCTGGAATTTGCGGTACTTAGGACTGGGTGACTGCTGGAATGTGCGGTACTTAGGACTGGGTGACTGCTGGAATGTGACTGGTGGAATGGGCGATACTAAGGACTAGGTGACTGGTGGACTGTGTGGTACTTAGGACTGGGTGACTGCTGGAATGTGCGGTACTTAGGACTGGCTGACTGCTGGACTGCGTGGTACTTAGGACTGGCTGACTGCTGGACTGCGTGGTACTTAGGACTGGCTGACTGCTGGAATGTGGAGTTCTTAGGACTCGGTGACTGGTGGAATGTGGAGTTGTTAGGAAGCAGTGACTGGTGGAATGTGGAGTTGTTAGGATGTGGTCACTGGTGGAATGTGGAGGTTTTAGGACACGGTGACTGCTGGAATGTGCGGTTCTTAGGACTGGGTGACTGCTGGAATGTGCGGTTCTTAGGACTGGCTGACTGCTGGAATGTACGGTATTTAGGACTTGGTGATTCCTGGAATGTGCGGTACTTAGGACTCGGTGATTCCAGGAATGTGCGGTACTTAGGACTGGCTGACTGGTGGATTGTGGAATTCTTAGGTCTCTGTGACTGGTGGAATGGACGGTACTTAGGACTGGGTGACTGGAGGAATGTGCATTTCTTTGGACGCAGTGACTGGTGGAATGTGGAGTAGTTAGGAAGCAGTGACTGGTGGAATGTGAAGTTGTTAGGGTAGGATGACTGGTGGAATGTGGAGTTGTTAGGGTACGATGACTGGTGGAATGTGGAGTTGTTAGGACGCGGTGACTGGTGAAATGTGTGGTACTTAGGACATGGTGACTGGTGGAATGTGGAATTCTTAGGTCTCTGTGAGTGGTGGAATGTGTGGTGCTTATGACTGGGTGACTGGATGAATGCATTTCTTTGGACGCAGTGACTGGTGGAATGTGGAGTTGTTAGGACACGGTGACTGGTGGGATGTGGAGTTGTTAGGAAGCAGTAACTGGTGGAATGTGGAGATGTTAGGAAGCAGTGACTGGTGGAATGTGGAGTTGTTAGGGCACGGTGACTGGTGGAATGTGGAGTTGTTAGGGCACGGTGACTGGTGGAATGTGGAGATGTTAGGAAGCAGTGACTGGTGGAATGTGGAGATGTTAGGACACGGTGACTGGTGGAATGTGGAGATGTTAGGACACGGTGACTGGTGGAATGTGGAGATGTTAGGAAGCAGTGACTGGTGGAATGTGGAGATGTTAGGAAGCAGTGACTGGTGGGATGTGGAGTTGTTAGGAAGCAGTGACTGGTGGAATGTGGAGTTGTTAGGACACAGTGACTGGTGGAATGTGGAGTTGTTAGGACACGGTGACTGGTGGAATGTGGAGTTGTTGGGGCACGGTGACTGGTTGAATGTGGAGTTGTTAGGACACAGTGATTGGTGCAATGTGGAGTTGTTAGAACGTGGTGACTGGTTGAACGTGGAATTCTTAGGTCTCTGTGACTGGTGGAATGTGGAGTTGTTGGGGCACGATGATTGCTGGAATTTGGCATTCTATAACACCAGATGACTTTTGGAGTGAGTTCCACAAGACTCCATGAATGGACAGGGGTCATGTCTGCCTGGATAGTTGATCGAACTCAATTAAGGAGGTTTTGATAAGCGGAGCTTTATTGATGTAAGGAGATATGATGGAGTCAGCTATACATGGAACTCGTTACCCCAGCAATAAAGCACTTATGGTGCGGAATGCTGTAGATATATTTTCTGTGTGCAGGAAAGGAGAGCTGGAGCTGGAGTTGGCAAAGTGTCGGCTGGAGAAAGATTCCATGAGTCGGCAACTACTAAGCGCGGTTGAACAAAAAGTGTTACTGAGCCAGGAGCTGGAGGCTTGGCAGGTGAGGGGACTGGGGAACGGGATCACTTGTTACTGTCTTGTACCCCAGTAGTGTCTGCGTGGCGCACTACGAGACGGGAGCATAACGCCAGTTGCGTCATCCGTTGTTGCTCTCTCCTCACAGGATGACATGCAGATTGTTATTAGTCAGCAGCTGAAGTCCCAGAGAGAGCAGGAGACCCAGAGAGACTCGGACTCCTCTCCATCCACCCCCACCAGAAGAGAGAGTGCGAGACGAGCGCGAGACTCCGGCAGTGGCCTCCTCTCATTCTTCAAGAGAATCTGACAGGACAGAAGATGAGACACAGTGAGGCCGACACAGAGGGAGTACTGCGCCACTCAGCACAGCGCATCTTGTGAGAATGTGCCCCGCACATGCCCAGGACAGAGGACACACGCCCACGCATATTTGTGCCATGCTGCCACTTACACCTGTCTGACATGGAGCAGACGGATCGGTGGCGTTCTGGTGTAGGGCAGCAAATATACCAGGCATGTACTGTACATCTCGCAGCGGAGGATGATGGTGGTGGTGACGTCACCGGCACTAGTGAACCATTGCGATTGGCTGCTTGAGAACGCTCTGCTGACACTGATTGGTGCGTTCGCCACCTGCCGTTTCTGATGAGGTGTAATTGTCACCTGATAGCGAGGGAGTTTGCTGCTCATATAATAAATGGTTTATAGTACTGTGGGCACAGTAAGGGTCTGTGAGGTGCAGACATATATATACCGCTGCTGCCGACAGGAACGCATCTGCACTTCCGCGTCTGTGTCCGTCAGCCCCCGCGTCTGTGTGCGTCAGCCCCCGCGTCTGTGTCCGTCAGCCCCCGCGTCTGTGTCCGTCAGCCCCCGCGTCTGTGTCCGTCAGCCCCCGCGTCTGTGTCCGTCAGCCCCCGCGTCTGTGTCCGTCAGTCCCCGTGTCTGTGTCCGTCAGTCCCCGCGTCTGTGTCAGTCAGTCCCCATATCTCCAGCTACTCTATCATCCTTCCATGGAAACTGAAGACAATAATTCCATGTCTCCACATACAGGTGTACTGTATATGTCACCCTACGCGTGACAGGAAAAGACGCCTCAGCTCACAGCAACACCCAATGGGTGACAGAAATACACTTCATATTCCACAGTGACACCCAATGGGTGACAGGAAGACTCTGTATCCCACAGTGACACCCAGTGGGTGATAGGAAGACTCTGTATCCCACAGTGACACCCAATGGGTGAGGCAGGTCCACACAAGACTCCCAGATCTCTCTACTCCATTAGTTAGTGGGAGAACAAATCAAACAGTCTATATTTGTCTTTTATATCCATGAGTTATAATAGCACACCCCATGTGTCATAGCCTCCCTCTGTCACCCTGCAGTGGGAGGGGCACACCCCATGTGTCATAGCCTCCCTCTGTCACCCTGCAGTGGGAGGGGCACACCCCATGTGTCATAGCCTCCCTCTGTCACCCTGCAGTGGGAGGGGCACACCCCATGTGTCATAGCCTCCCTCTGTCACCCTGCAGTGGGAGGGGCACACCCCATGTGTCATAGCCTCCCTCTGTCACCCTGCAGTGGGAGGGGCACACCCCATGTGTCATAGCCTCCCTCTGTCACCCTGCAGTGGGAGGGGCACACTCCATGTATTATAGCCTCCCTCTGTCTGTCACCCTGCAGTGGGAGGGGCACACCCCCTGTCTCATAGCCTCCCTCTGTCACCCTGTAGTGGGAGGGGCACACCCCATATGTCATAGCCTCCCTCTGTCACCCTGCAGTGGGAGGAGCACACCATGTATTATAGCCTCCCTCTGTCTGTCACCCTGCAGTGGGAGGGGCACACTCCATGTATCATAGCCTCCCTCTTCTGTCACCCTGCAGTGGGAGGGGCACACTCCATGTATCACAGCCTCCCTCTTCTGTCACCCTGCAGTGGGAGGGGCACACCCCATGTATCACAGCCTCCCTCTTCTGTCACCCTGCAGTGGGAGGAGCACACTCCATGTATCACAGCCTCCCTCTGTCACCCTGCAGTGGGAGGAGCACACTCCATGTATCACAGCCTCCCTCTGTCACCCTGCAGTGGGAGGAGCACACTCCATGTATCACAGCCTCCCTCTTCTGTCACCCTGCAGTGGGAGGGGCACACTCCATGTATCACAGCCTCCCTCTTCTGTCACCCTGCAGTGGAAGGGGCACACCCCATGTATCACAGCCTCCCTCTTCTGTCACCCTGCAGTGGGAGGAGCACACTCCATGTATCACAGCCTCCCTCTGTCACCCTGCAGTGGGAGGGGCACACTCCATGTATCACAGCCTCCCTCTTCTGTCACCCTGCAGTGGGAGGGGCACACTCCATGTATCACAGCCTCCCTCTTCTGCCACCCTGCAGTGGGAGGGGCACACCCCATGTATCACAGCCTCCCTCTTCTGTCACCCTGCAGTGGGAGGAGCACACTCCATGTATCACAGCCTCCCTCTGTCACCCTGCAGTGGAAGGAGCACACTCCATGTATCACAGCCTCCCTCTGTCACCCTGCAGTGGGAGGGGCACACCCCATGTGTCATAGCCTCCCTCTGTCACCCTGCAGTGGGAGGGGCACACCCCATATGTCATAGCCTCGCTCTGTCACCCTGCAGTGGGAGGAGCACACCATGTATTATAGCCTCCCTCTGTCTGTCACCCTGCAGTGGGAGGGGCACACTCCATGTATCATAGCCTCCCTCTTCTGTCACCCTGCAGTGGGAGGGGCACACTCCATGTATCATAGCCTCCCTCTTCTGTCACCCTGCAGTGGGAGGGGCACACTCCATGTATCACAGCCTCCCTCTTCTGTCACCCTGCAGTGGGAGGGGCACACCCCATGTATCACAGCCTCCCTCTTCTGTCACCCTGCAGTGGGAGGGGCACACTCCATGTATCACAGCCTCCCTCTGTCACCCTGCAGTGGGAGGGGCACACTCCATGTATCACAGCCTCCCTCTTCTGTCACCCTGCAGTGGGAGGGGCACACCCCATGTATCACAGCCTCCCTCTTCTGTCACCCTGCAGTGGGAGGGGCACACTCCATGTATCACAGCCTCCCTCTTCTGTCACCCTGCAGTGGGAGGGGCACACCCCATGTATCACAGCCTCCCTCTTCTGTCACCCTGCAGTGGGAGGAGCACACTCCATGTATCACAGCCTCCCTCTGTCACCCTGCAGTGGGAGGAGCACACTCCATGTATCACAGCCTCCCTCTGTCACCCTGCAGTGGGAGGAGCACACTCCATGTATCACAGCCTCCCTCTTCTGTCACCCTGCAGTGGGAGGGGCACACTCCATGTATCACAGCCTCCCTCTTCTGTCACCCTGCAGTGGGAGGGGCACACCCCATGTATCACAGCCTCCCTCTTCTGTCACCCTGCAGTGGGAGGAGCACACTCCATGTATCACAGCCTCCCTCTGTCACCCTGCAGTGGGAGGGGCACACTCCATGTATCACAGCCTCCCTCTTCTGTCACCCTGCAGTGGGAGGGGCACACTCCATGTATCACAGCCTCCCTCTTCTGTCACCCTGCAGTGGGAGGGGCACACCCCATGTATCACAGCCTCCCTCTTCTGTCACCCTGCAGTGGGAGGAGCACACTCCATGTATCACAGCCTCCCTCTGTCACCCTGCAGTGGAAGGAGCACACTCCATGTATCACAGCCTCCCTCTGTCACCCTGCAGTGGGAGGGGCACACCCCATGTGTCATAGCCTCCCTCTGTCACCCTGCAGTGGGAGGGGCACACCCCATATGTCATAGCCTCCCTCTGTCACCCTGCAGTGGGAGGAGCACACCATGTATTATAGCCTCCCTCTGTCTGTCACCCTGCAGTGGGAGGGGCACACTCCATGTATCATAGCCTCCCTCTTCTGTCACCGTGCAGTGGGAGGGGCACACTCCATGTATCATAGCCTCCCTCTTCTGTCACCCTGCAGTGGGAGGAGCACACTCCATGTATCACAGCCTCCCTCTTCTGTCACCCTGCAGTGGGAGGGGCACACCCCATGTATCACAGCCTCCCTCTTCTGTCACCCTGCAGTGGGAGGAGCACACTCCATGTATCACAGCCTCCCTCTTCTGTCACCCTGCAGTGGGAGGGGCACACTCCATGTATCACAGCCTCCCTCTTCTGTCACCCTGCAGTGGGAGGGGCACACTCCATGTATCACAGCCTCCCTCTTCTGTCACCCTGCAGTGGGAGGGGCACACCCCATGTATCACAGCCTCCCTCTTCTGTCACCCTGCAGTGGGAGGGGCACACTCCATGTATCACAGCCTCCCTCTGTCACCCTGCAGTGGAAGGAGCACACTCCATGTATCACAGCCTCCCTCTGTCACCCTGCAGTGGGAGGGGCACACCCCATGTGTCATAGCCTCCCTCTGTCACCCTGCAGTGGGAGGGGCACACCCCATATGTCATAGCCTCCCTCTGTCACCCTGCAGTGGGAGGGGCACACTCCATGTATCATAGCCTCCCTCTTCTGTCACCCTGCAGTGGGAGGGGCACACTCCATGTATCATAGCCTCCCTCTTCTGTCACCCTGCAGTGGGAGGGGCACACCATGTATCACAGCCTCCCTCTTCTGTCACCCTGCAGTGGTGGGGCACACCCCATGTATCACAGCCTCCCTCTTCTGTCACCCTGCAGTGGGAGGGGCACACTCCATGTATCACAGCCTCCCTCTGTCACCCTGCAGTGGGAGGGGCACACTCCATGTATCACAGCCTCCCTCTTCTGTCTCCCTGCAGTGGGAGGGGCACACTCCATGTATCACAGCCTCCCTCTTCTGTCACCCTGCAGTGGGAGGGGCACACTCCATGTATCACAGCCTCCCTCTTCTGTCACCCTGCAGTGGGAGGGGCACACCCCATGTATCACAGCCTCCCTCTTCTGTCACCCTGCAGTGGGAGGAGCACACTCCATGTATCACAGCCTCCCTCTGTCACCCTGCAGTGGGAGGAGCACACTCCATGTATCACAGCCTCCCTCTGTCACCCTGCAGTAGGAGGAGCACACTCCATGTATCACAGCCTCCCTCTTCTGTCACCCTGCAGTGGGAGGGGCACACTCCATGTATCACAGCCTCCCTCTTCTGTCACCCTGCAGTGGGAGGGGCACACTCCATGTATCACAGCCTCCCTCTTCTGTCACCCTGCAGTGGGAGGAGCACACCATGTATTATAGCCTCCCTCTGTCACCCTGCAGTGGGAGGGGCACACTCCATGTATCACAGCCTCCCTCTGTCACCCTGCAGTGGGAGGAGCACACCATGTATTATAGCCTCCCTCTATCTGTCACCCTGCAGTGGGAGGAGCACACCATGTATTAAAGCCTCCCTCTGTCACCCTGCAGTGGGAGGAGCACACCATGTATTAAAGCCTCCCTCTATCTGTCACCCTGCAGTGGGAGGTAAACACTCCATGTATCATAGCCTCCCTCTTTTGTCACTCTGCAGTGGGAGGAGCACACCCCATGTATCATAGCCTCCCTCTATCTGTCACCCTGCAGTGGGAGGTGCACACTCCATGTATCATAGCCTCCCTCTTTTGTCACCCTGCAGTGGGAGGAGCACACTCCATGTGTTATAGCCTCCCTCTATCTGGCACCCTGCAGTGGGAGGAGCACACTCCATGTGTCATAGCCTCCCTCTAGTGGTCACCCTGCAGTGGGAGGGGTTGGTTCTTGATCGCATATCACCCTTCTGTCCCTGTTACCCTGCAGTGGGAGGGGCAGGTTTCATACTTCATATCACCCTTCTGTCTGTCACTCTGCAGTGGGAGGGGCAGGTTCCCGGTCTCATATCATCCTTCTGTCTCTCTCACCCTACAGTGGGAGGGGCACACTCCATGTGTCATAGCCTCTGTCACCCTGAAGTGGAAGGGGCACACTCCATGTGTCATAGACCCCTCTGTCACCCTGCAGTGGGAGGGGCAGGTTCCTGGTGTGATATCACCCTTCTGTCTGTGTTACCCTGCAATGGGAGGGGCAGGTTCCTGGTGTGATATCACCCTTCTGTCTGTGTGTTACCCTGCAATGGGAGGGGCAGGTTCCTGGTGTGATATCACCCTTCTGTCTGTGTTACCCTGCAATGGGAGGGGCAGGTTCCTGGTCTGATATCACCCTTCTGTCTGTGTTACCCTGCAATGGGAGGGGCAGGTTCCTGGTCTGATATCACCCTTCTGTCTATGTTACCCTGCAGTGGGAGGGGCAGGTTTCTGGTCTCATATCACCCGGTTGTCTGTGCACCCTTCTGTCTGTGTTACCCTGCAGTGGGAGGGGCAGGTTTCTGGTCTCATATCACCCGGTTGTCTGTGTCACCCTGCAGTGGGAGGGGCAGGTTTCTGGTCTGATATCACCCTTCTGTCTGTGTTACCCTGCAGTGGGAGGGGCAGGTTTCTGGTCTCATATCACCCGGTTGTCTGTGCACCCTTCTGTCTGTGTTACCCTGCAGTGGGAGGGGCAGGTTTCTGGTCTCATATCACCCGGTTGTCTGTGTCACCCTGCAGTGGGAGGGGCAGGTTTCTGGTCTCATATCACCCGGTTGTCTGTGTCACCCTGCAGTGGGAGGGGCAGGTTTCTGGTCTCATATCACCCGGTTGTCTGTGTCACCCTGCAGTGAGAGGGGCAGGTTTCTGGTCTGATATAACCCTTCTGTCTGGGAGGGGCAGACGCCTTAGTTCTCTCCCATATACAATTATTTTGTGTACCTTTATATAATGTGTATATACTGCCTGTTATCCATTATGTATATAATATAGACCTATTTTGAAGTGTTTGTGTGTCTGTAAAGTATGTGATTGGGAGACCTGTAATGTCAGGAAATATACCAGAGATATGATCCAGGCCTGAATGTACAGGCAGCAAAATGGTAGATGTAATGGGAGAGTGTAATGGTGCATACAGTACACACGGGACGATGTACAGCGATATCGACGTACGATCTCCCTGCACCTTCCTGGATGACCGATAGTGATCCTCCAGCACACGACCAACCCCGCAACGACGGGCCAGCGAGCCTCAATCGCGGGTCCCTATGTCACCTGGTTGATATCGACCAGGTTGGCCTGCATGCACGGGCGATGGACAATATCGCTATCGTCCATACGTGTCCACGCATTGCAGGTCGTTGCGGGGTTGGAAGGGGCCAAAAATGCACAATATTAAAGTTAACTGTCGTTATCGTGCATTTTAATCTACCGTGTGTATGCACCATAACCGTGCATGGGAGGCAGATCTATAAGTAACAGTGCATGGGGGGGGCAGAATAGAACTATAGGGGGTGGCGTAACAGTGCATGCGAGGAAGAGCTATAAGTAACAGTGCATGGGGGGGCAGAATAGAACTATAGGGGTGGAGTAACAGTGCATGGGGGGCAGAACTATAAGTAACAGTGCATGGGGGGGCAGAATAGAACTATAGGGGGTGGAGTAACAGTGCATGGGGGTCAGAACTATAAGTAACAGTGCATGGGAGGGCAGAATAGAACTATAGGGGGTGGAGTAACAGTGCATGGGGGTCAGAACTATAAGTAACAGTGCATGGGGGGGCAGAATAGAACTATAGGGGGTGGAGTAACAGTGCATGGGGGTCAGAACTATAAGTAACAGTGCATGGGGGGGCAGAATAGAACTATAGGGGGTGGAGTAACAGTGCATGGGGGTCAGAACTATAAGTAACAGTGCATGGGGGGGCAGAATAGAACTATAGGGGGTGGAGTAACAGTGCATGGGGGGGGCAGAATAGAACTATAGGGGGTGGAGTAACAGTGCACGAGGGGCAGAACTATAGAGGGTGGAGACTCCCCAGCCGTGTCTTCAGCTCCAAACCCCCCTCCTTTACACTAGTCAGACAGATTTATTAAAGTATAAATCTCCTTACACTGCTGTGACACAGTCAGCATTGGCGGGACGGCGTTGGCTCCTGTCTGTGTGTACTGTGCAGGGCTGCTGCTGTGTGTACAGGGAAAGCCACAGACGGGGCTGGAGGCGGAACAGTCAGTGGTGACCGACTGCTCCACAAAGGCTTATGGTAGGAGCTGCTGCGTGGACATGCGCAGCAGCTCCCCCGTCGGCCATGTTTTTTTAAATTAGTAACATTGCCCGATCGGCAGCCAGGCCGGCTGAGCAGAGCAACAGGGTTGAATGAAGGGCTCCGGGCTGGGCCGCATAATCAACACTGTTGGGCAGCATAAAATATTTATTTGGGCCGCATGTTTGACATGCCTGATGTAAGTACTTAGCGGCTTTTATATTAGAGCAATGACAAGCCAGTTTACACAAATAAATATATATTTTTCCTTCAGCAATGCAGGGGTTAAACAGAACACAGGAAAAACAAACCGGGCTTTTCTTTTTCAGCACTGCAGTATGTGTGTCTTGCTTTGTTCAAACAACAGGTGAACTTAATTAGACAGCATGAACACTAGCTGGTGAACATACTAATCTAAACTTATATATCTTAAGCACCTTAGTAAAAAAAAACTAAGAAAAGGAAAGTAATTTTTTTTTCTCAGTATACAGTACACACAAACAGCTTTTCCTTACAGTGCACAGCAAGTTACTTACAGTGTCCTCAATATAACTGTGTTTTTTCTGGTTCACAAACCTTACTCACATATACTGATCGTTCTGCCTTGTCAGATCCTTTGCTAGGCTGGAAGCGGCTGGCATTTGCACTGCAAGACAGCAGCGCAGTTCACCATACTGGCACAACACAGGGTGTTGAAATGAGGATTCCAGACAGGCAGGTACTCGGTAAGCAGTGTCTTTAATGGCAGCAAACACTGCACTTCAGCATACATGAGCTTAGGCCTGGACACACACGGGCACATAACACAAATAAATCAACAAAGTAAAAGTCCCAGCACTCCTCATGCTTAGCAGTCAGCAGTGGCTTGTAGCCACAATTGGTCATGGTCTCCCAGCATAGCACTTGATCCCTGGCACTACAACACTATAGCCTACTAACTGGCCGCTAGTCAGCATCAGTGCTCAGAGCAGTGGGTTTGTGAGAGTTCTAAACTCTTCCTCTGCTGCTCAGTGATGAGTTTCAGCTGGGCCTGTGCAACCGTGAAAACCTGAAGTTCCCCACCTCCACTGCTAATGCAGAATGCACAGGCTTCACTCCACCAGAATGTGGGTAATTCAGGTGAGACACACCACACAGTGCATGGGGCAGAAGTATAGGGGGAAGAGTAACAATGCATGGGGGCAGAACTATAGGGGAGGAGTAACAGTGCATGGGGTAGAATAATAGGGGGAGGAGTAACAGCGCATGGGGCAGAACTATAGGGGGAGGTGTAACAATGCATGGGCGCAGAACATTAGGGGGAGGAGTAAGTGCATGAGGCAGGACTATAGGGGGTGGAGTAACAATGCATGGGTGCAGAACATTAGGGGGAGGAGTAAGTCCATGAGGCAGAACTATAGGGGGTGGAGTAATAGTGCATGGGGGCAGAACCATCGGGGGAGGAGTAGCAGTGCATGGGGGCAGAACCATCGGGGGAGGAGTAGCAGTGCATGGGGGCAGAACTATAGGGGGAGGAGTAGCAGTGCATGGGGGCAGAACTATAGGGGGAGGAGTAGCAGTGCATGGGGCAGAACTATAGGGGGGAGGAGTAGCAGTGCATGGGGGCAGAACTATAGGGGGGAGGAGTAGCAGTGCATGGGGGCAGAACTATAGGGGGGAGGAGTAGCAGTGCATGGGGGCAGAACTATAGGGGGGAGGAGTAACAATGCATGGGCATACTAAGATTTGGGAAGATGCTGGGACATCCAGGAGGAGGGGGCAGATAGACAAATAAGAGAGAAAAGGGGTATATTTGTCTGTCGCCAGCATAGAGGTGGGGGCTGAACGTGCGTAATATACTGAGAACAGGTATAATGTGAGATAAGGGGGCCAATAGCAGAGCACTGAAGGGAACTGCTAGAGGCGGGGAGGCGAGGATGTGTCAGTAATGGAGGCCTGGTTCAGAGGTGGACGCAGCGTCGAACGGCCGATGTTTTAGTCTGCGCATGCATCCTAGTTGCACTGTGCATGGTCCCGATGGTTACCGCCAGGGGATGCAGAACAAATTTGGGTGCAGAGAGAGGCAATTTCAGTGGGCGTTCCTGAGTGGTAATAGGAGGGGGCTAGGGAGACGGGCACATTGCGGCCAGCGACTCTGTCTTTTTTCCCGTTGCCCCGGCAGCCATGTTCCAACTGACATTCTGAGCTACTATAGGGCTGCTCTAATGTTAAATGGTGCCATTTGTGTCACAGCCAGTGGGCATCTCTGTACCAATCCCATCGGCTGTGGCATTAGCAGAAAGACCCAGTTGTTGCTGTATTACCATCCACCTCTAAATCTGTCCGGAAACGGTATGTCATGACGGCTATCAGGATAGCCTATGTCACAGTACCGACAGCGGCATCCCGATGGTTGGTATCCTGACCGGGATCGAGTAAGTATACCCCCCCTCCCCCTCCTAAGCCTCCCTTCTTGTAGCGTCCTTGACTACATCCCATCTGGCCCAGCGTCACTGCAGGAATAATCAGAAAGGCAGAAGCTGCACCTGGCGTGGACACTGCTGCAAAGGACAAGGGAGTGAAGGGTGCCGACGAGAAATGAGCCTCCCATGAGTAATCATTGGTCACTGTAGTTAGTCTCGATGGACTGTAGAGGGCAGAAGCCAAATTGTAGTGAGTTGGGAGGAGACAGTAGGGTCATCATTATATAAAAGACACTCAAGTAGTTTGTTTGGAAGGAAAGGTGAGAAGAGACATGGAGCTGTAGCTGGAGAGAGAAGTAGGGCCGTAAGGTGGGTTCTTCATGATCGGAGAGATGAGTGCATGCTTGACGATGGAAGGAAAGGTGCCAGCGAAGAGGTGCTGGATACTGCTAACCATTGCTTAGGTGGCATTAAAGTGTTGGGATAAGGGACAGGTTGAGGGGCAATAGAGGGCAGTATGAAAACCTTGTCATCAGTAATAGCAGAGAAAGAACTGGGGATAGGTAGATGATTGGAGAAGGTGGGTGGATCTGGCGAGAGAGAATTGAGGCAGGACTTCTGCACTGGTGCTTGGAGCTTTGTTGCTATTGGTTCTGCTGGGATTGCCAGGGCTGACGTTTGGCTCGTTGAAGACATGTGTTGGGTCGTGAGTAGCTCATCTAGGGATGAGGGTTCTAGAAAGAGATTGCAACAATAGGGCAAAACAGAGTATCAATAAGAATAAGAAGAGGTTGAAGAAGGCTGTGAAGAGGAGTGGGTGGGGACCACTCAGTTGTCGCTGTCTAAGAATAGATTTGGGTGCACAATGGGGGTGTAGGAGGCAGTGTGAGGTAGAAGCAAAGGTTAGGAGACCAGTCTGGTGGAGTATGAGAAGCTGGAGATGTGCAGAGAAGCATGAGTTCCAGAGAGTGTTCATCCGATGGTTGGGAGATGACGTCCACTGGGAGACATCGCAAGAGAAAGAAGACAGGAGGAGATGAGAGGTGGCAATAGGGGGTAATCTCCCAGAAGAGCGGATGTGACAATAAAGCAAGACATAAATCTTGTGAGGAATTTTGAAACTGGACTGCAGATGACTGCAACACGGTGGAAGAGAAGACAGTAGAGACATATGATGTAGAATTTAAAGTCGGCGAATGAGAGAGAGGGTTCAGGGAGGGGAGATGCAGAAAGTGTAACCAGGGGAAAGTAGCAAACCAACTACACCACATGGCCGGTCACATGTTCGAGGAGTAGTGTCAGAGGGGGCCAAGCTTCAGTAATGGAAAGGAGAGTCAGAGAGGGAAAGGCTGTGCACAGAAAAATTGGGAGGTGAGAGATAGAGGTGGTTAGAGTGAGGAGCCAGGTGAGGGAGACAGAGGGGGGGGGGCGAGGAGCCAGGTGAGGGTGACAGAGGGGGGGGCGAGGAGCCAGGTGAGGGTGACAGAGGGGGGGGGCGAGGAGCCAGGTGAGGGTGACAGAGGGGGGGGGGCGAGGAGCCAGGTGAGGGAGACAGAGGGGGGGGCGAGGAGCCAGGTGAGGGTGACAGAGGGGGGGGGGCGAGGAGCCAGGTGAGGGTGACAGAGGGGGGGGGCGAGGAGCCAGGTGAGGGTGACAGAGGGGGGGGGGCGAGGAGCCAGGTGAGGGTGACAGAGGGGGGGGGCGAGGAGCCAGGTGAGGGTGACAGAGGGGGGGGGCGAGGAGCCAGGTGAGGGAGACAGAGGGGGGGGGCGAGGAGCCAGGTGAGGGTGACAGAGGGGGGGGGCGAGGAGCCAGGTGAGGGTGACAGAGGGGGGGGGGGGCGAGGAGCCAGGTGAGGGTGACAGAGGGGGGGGGCGAGGAGCCAGGTGAGGGTGACAGAGGGGGGGGGGCGAGGAGCCAGGTGAGGGAGACAGAGGGGGGGGGGCGAGGAGCCAGGTGAGGGTGACAGAGGGGGGGGGCGAGGAGCCAGGTGAGGGAGACAGAGGGGGGGGGGCGAGGAGCCAGGTGAGGGTGACAGAGGGGGGGGGCGAGGAGCCAGGTGAGGGTGACAGAGGGGGGGGGCGAGGAGCCAGGTGAGGGTGACAGAGGGGGGGGGCGAGGAGCCAGGTGAGGGTGACAGAGGGGGGGGGCGAGGAGCCAGGTGAGGGTGACAGAGGGGGGGGGCGAGGAGCCAGGTGAGGGAGACAGAGGGGGGGGGCGAGGAGCCAGGTGAGGGTGACAGAGGGGGGGGGGCGAGGAGCCAGGTGAGGGAGACAGAGGGGGGGGGCGAGGAGCCAGGTGAGGGTGACAGAGGGGGGGGGCGAGGAGCCAGGTGAGGGTGACAGAGGGGGGGGGCGAGGAGCCAGGTGAGGGAGACAGAGGGGGGGGGCGAGGAGCCAGGTGAGGGTGACAGAGGGGGGGGCGAGGAGCCAGGTGAGGGTGACAGAGGGGGGGGGGGCGAGGAGCCAGGTGAGGGTGACAGAGGGGGGGGGCGAGGAGCCAGGTGAGGGTGACAGAGGGGGGGGGCGAGGAGCCAGGTGAGACATAAGGGGGGACAGGTGAGAGGCAGAGGGAGGACAGTGAGGTGAGAGACGCCGGGACATGGGCGGGGTGAGAGCTCCGGGATGAGGGAGATGATGAGCGGCCTCCGGGGAGGGGATAAGTCGCAGCTGAGAGGAAGAGGAGGAGCAGAGACTGCAGGAGAGAGAGAGAGACAGCCCGGAGCGGTGAGTAACGGGACCCTGAGAGACTGCGCTACATCCGGGTACTGGAAGTGACAGCATAGAGACAGTGAGGAGAAGGTGTGAGACAGCCGGGTGCTGGGAGTGATAGGAGAGAGACAGTGAGGAGACGGTGTGAGACTGCCGGGTGCTGGGAGTGATAGGAGAGAGACAGTGAGGAGACGGTGTGAGACTGCCGGGTGCTGGGAGTGATAGGAGAGAGACAGTGAGGAGACGGTGTGAGACAGCCGGGTGCTGGGAGTGATAGGAGAGAGACAGTGAGGAGACGGTGTGAGACAGCCGGGTGCTGGCACTGATAGGAGAGAGACAGTGAGGAGAAGGTGTGAGACAGCCGAGTGCTAGGAGTGATAGGAGAGAGACAGTGAGGAGACGGTGTGAGACAGCCGGATACTGGGAGTGATAGGAGAGAGACAGTGAGGAGACGGTGTGAGACAGCCGGGTACTGGGAGTGATAGGAGAGAGACAGTGAGGAGACGGTGTGAGACAGCCGGATACTGGGAGTGATAGGAGAGAGACAGTGAGGAGACGGTGTGAGACAGCCGGGTACTGGGAGTGATAGGAGAGAGACAGTGAGGAGACGGTGTGAGACAGCCGGGTGCTGGGAGTGATAGGAGAGAGACAGTGAGGAGACAGTGTGAGACAGCCGGGTGCTGGGAGTGATAGGAGAGAGACAGTGAGGAGACAGTGTGAGACAGCCGGGTGCTGGGAGTGATAGGAGAGAGACAGTGAGGAGACGGTGTGAGACAGCCGGGTGCTGGGAGTGATAGGAGAGAGACAGTGAGGAGACAGTGTGAGACAGCCGGGTGCTGGCACTGATAGGAGAGAGACAGTGAGGAGAAGGTGTGAGACAGCCGAGTGCTAGGAGTGATAGGAGAGAGACAGTGAGGAGACAGTGTGAGACAGCCGGATACTGGGAGTGATAGGAGAGAGACAGTGAGGAGACGGTGTGAGACAGCCGGGTGCTGGGAGTGATAGGAGAGAGACAGTGAGGAGACGGTGTGAGACTGCCGGGTGCTGGGAGTGATAGGAGAGAGACAGTGAGGAGACGGTGTGAGACAGCCGGGTGCTGGGAGTGATAGGAGAGAGACAGTGAGGAGACAGTGTGAGACAGCCGGGTGCTGGGAGTGATAGGAGAGAGACAGTGAGGAGAAGGTGTGAGACAGCCGAGTGCTAGGAGTGATAGGAGAGAGACAGTGAGGAGACAGTGAGACAGCCGGATACTGGGAGTGATAGGAGAGAGACAGTGAGGAGACGGTGTGAGACAGCCGGGTGCTGGGAGTGATAGGAGAGAGACAGTGAGGAGACGGTGTGAGACAGCCGGGTGCTGGCACTGATAGGAGAGAGACAGTGAGGAGAAGGTGTGAGACAGCCGAGTGCTAGGAGTGATAGGAGAGAGACAGTGAGGAGACGGTGTGAGACAGCCGGATACTGGGAGTGATAGGAGAGAGACAGTGAGGAGACGGTGTGAGACAGCCGGGTACTGGGAGTGATAGGAGAGAGACAGTGAGGAGACGGTGTGAGACAGCCGGATACTGGGAGTGATAGGAGAGAGACAGTGAGGAGACGGTGTGAGACAGCCGGGTACTGGGAGTGATAGGAGAGAGACAGTGAGGAGACGGTGTGAGACAGCCGGGTGCTGGGAGTGATAGGAGAGAGACAGTGAGGAGACAGTGTGAGACAGCCGGGTGCTGGGAGTGATAGGAGAGAGACAGTGAGGAGACAGTGTGAGACAGCCGGGTGCTGGGAGTGATAGGAGAGAGACAGTGAGGAGACGGTGTGAGACAGCCGGGTGCTGGGAGTGATAGGAGAGAGACAGTGAGGAGACAGTGTGAGACAGCCGGGTGCTGGCACTGATAGGAGAGAGACAGTGAGGAGAAGGTGTGAGACAGCCGAGTGCTAGGAGTGATAGGAGAGAGACAGTGAGGAGACAGTGTGAGACAGCCGGATACTGGGAGTGATAGGAGAGAGACAGTGAGGAGACGGTGTGAGACAGCCGGGTGCTGGGAGTGATAGGAGAGAGACAGTGAGGAGACGGTGTGAGACAGCCGGGTGCTGGCACTGATAGGAGAGAGACAGTGAGGAGAAGGTGTGAGACAGCCGAGTGCTAGGAGTGATAGGAGAGAGACAGTGAGGAGACGGTGTGAGACAGCCGGATACTGGGAGTGATAGGAGAGAGACAGTGAGGAGACGGTGTGAGACAGCCGGGTACTGGGAGTGATAGGAGAGAGACAGTGAGGAGACGGTGTGAGACAGCCGGATACTGGGAGTGATAGGAGAGAGACAGTGAGGAGACGGTGTGAGACAGCCGGGTACTGGGAGTGATAGGAGAGAGACAGTGAGGAGACGGTGTGAGACAGCCGGGTGCTGGGAGTGATAGGAGAGAGACAGTGAGGAGACAGTGTGAGACAGCCGGGTGCTGGGAGTGATAGGAGAGAGACAGTGAGGAGACAGTGTGAGACAGCCGGGTGCTGGGAGTGATAGGAGAGAGACAGTGAGGAGACGGTGTGAGACAGCCGGGTGCTGGGAGTGATAGGAGAGAGACAGTGAGGAGACAGTGTGAGACAGCCGGGTGCTGGCACTGATAGGAGAGAGACAGTGAGGAGAAGGTGTGAGACAGCCGAGTGCTAGGAGTGATAGGAGAGAGACAGTGAGGAGACAGTGTGAGACAGCCGGATACTGGGAGTGATAGGAGAGAGACAGTGAGGAGACGGTGTGAGACAGCCGGGTACTGGGAGTGATAGGAGAGAGACAGTGAGGAGACGGTGTGAGACAGCCGGATACTGGGAGTGATAGGAGAGAGACAGTGAGGAGACGGTGTGAGACAGCCGGGTACTGGGAGTGATAGGAGAGAGACAGTGAGGAGAAGGTGTGAGACAGCCGGGTGCTGAGAGTGATAGGAGAGAGACAGTGAGGAGACAGTGTGAGACAGCCGGGTGCTGGCACTGATAGGAGAGAGACAGTGAGGAGAAGGTGTGAGACAGCCGAGTGCTAGGAGTGATAGGAGAGAGACAGTGAGGAGACAGTGTGAGACAGCCGGATACTGGGAGTGATAGGAGAGAGACAGTGAGGAGACGGTGTGAGACAGCCGGGTGCTGGGAGTGATAGGAGAGAGACAGTGAGGAGACGGTGTGAGACAGCCGGGTGCTGGCACTGATAGGAGAGAGACAGTGAGGAGAAGGTGTGAGACAGCCGAGTGCTAGGAGTGATAGGAGAGAGACAGTGAGGAGACGGTGTGAGACAGCCGGATACTGGGAGTGATAGGAGAGAGACAGTGAGGAGACGGTGTGAGACAGCCGGGTACTGGGAGTGATAGGAGAGAGACAGTGAGGAGACGGTGTGAGACAGCCGGATACTGGGAGTGATAGGAGAGAGACAGTGAGGAGACGGTGTGAGACAGCCGGGTACTGGGAGTGATAGGAGAGAGACAGTGAGGAGACGGTGTGAGACAGCCGGGTGCTGGGAGTGATAGGAGAGAGACAGTGAGGAGACAGTGTGAGACAGCCGGGTGCTGGGAGTGATAGGAGAGAGACAGTGAGGAGACAGTGTGAGACAGCCGGGTGCTGGGAGTGATAGGAGAGAGACAGTGAGGAGACGGTGTGAGACAGCCGGGTGCTGGGAGTGATAGGAGAGAGACAGTGAGGAGACAGTGTGAGACAGCCGGGTGCTGGCACTGATAGGAGAGAGACAGTGAGGAGAAGGTGTGAGACAGCCGAGTGCTAGGAGTGATAGGAGAGAGACAGTGAGGAGACGGTGTGAGACAGCCGGATACTGGGAGTGATAGGAGAGAGACAGTGAGGAGACGGTGTGAGACAGCCGGGTACTGGGAGTGATAGGAGAGAGACAGTGAGGAGACGGTGTGAGACAGCCGGATACTGGGAGTGATAGGAGAGAGACAGTGAGGAGACGGTGTGAGACAGCCGGATACTGGGAGTGATAGGAGAGAGACAGTGAGGAGAAGGTGTGAGACAGCCGGGTGCTGAGAGTGATAGGAGAGAGACAGTGAGGAGACAGTGTGAGACAGCCGGGTGCTGGGAGTGATAGGAGAGAGACAGTGAGGAGAAGGTGTGAGACAGCGAGTGCTAGGAGTGATAGGAGAGAGACAGTGAGGAGAAGGTGTGAGACAGCCGGGTACTGGGAGTGATAGGAGAGAGACAGTGAGGAGACGGTGTGAGACAGCCGGATACTGGGAGTGATAGGAGAGAGACAGTGAGGAGACGGTGTGAGACAGCCGGGTACTGGGAGTGATAGGAGAGAGACAGTGAGGAGACGGTGTGAGACAGCCGGGTGCTGGGAGTGATAGGAGAGAGACAGTGAGGAGACAGTGTGAGACAGCCGGATACTGGGAGTGATAGGAGAGAGACAGTGAGGAGACGGTGTGAGACAGCCGGGTACTGGGAGTGATAGGAGAGAGACAGTGAGGAGACGGTGTGAGACAGCCGGGTGCTGGGAGTGATAGGAGAGAGACAGTGAGGAGACAGTGTGAGACAGCCGGGTGCTGGGAGTGATAGGAGAGAGACAGTGAGGAGACAGTGTGAGACAGCCGGGTGCTGGGAGTGATAGGAGAGAGACAGTGAGGAGACGGTGTGAGACAGCCGGGTGCTGGGAGTGATAGGAGAGAGACAGTGAGGAGACAGTGTGAGACAGCCGGGTGCTGGCACTGATAGGAGAGAGACAGTGAGGAGAAGGTGTGAGACAGCCGAGTGCTAGGAGTGATAGGAGAGAGACAGTGAGGAGACGGTGTGAGACAGCCGGATACTGGGAGTGATAGGAGAGAGACAGTGAGGAGACGGTGTGAGACAGCCGGGTACTGGGAGTGATAGGAGAGAGACAGTGAGGAGACGGTGTGAGACAGCCGGATACTGGGAGTGATAGGAGAGAGACAGTGAGGAGACGGTGTGAGACAGCCGGATACTGGGAGTGATAGGAGAGAGACAGTGAGGAGAAGGTGTGAGACAGCCGGGTGCTGAGAGTGATAGGAGAGAGACAGTGAGGAGACAGTGTGAGACAGCCGGGTGCTGGGAGTGATAGGAGAGAGACAGTGAGGAGAAGGTGTGAGACAGCGAGTGCTAGGAGTGATAGGAGAGAGACAGTGAGGAGAAGGTGTGAGACAGCCGGGTACTGGGAGTGATAGGAGAGAGACAGTGAGGAGACGGTGTGAGACAGCCGGATACTGGGAGTGATAGGAGAGAGACAGTGAGGAGACGGTGTGAGACAGCCGGGTACTGGGAGTGATAGGAGAGAGACAGTGAGGAGACGGTGTGAGACAGCCGGGTGCTGGGAGTGATAGGAGAGAGACAGTGAGGAGACAGTGTGAGACAGCCGGGTGCTGGGAGTGATAGGAGAGAGACAGTGAGGAGACAGTGTGAGACAGCCGGGTGCTGGGAGTGATAGGAGAGAGACAGTGAGGAGACGGTGTGAGACAGCCGGGTGCTGGGAGTGATAGGAGAGAGACAGTGAGGAGACAGTGTGAGACAGCCGGGTGCTGGCACTGATAGGAGAGAGACAGTGAGGAGAAGGTGTGAGACAGCCGAGTGCTAGGAGTGATAGGAGAGAGACAGTGAGGAGACGGTGTGAGACAGCCGGATACTGGGAGTGATAGGAGAGAGACAGTGAGGAGAAGGTGTGAGACAGCTGGATACTGGGAGTGATAGGAGAGAGACAGTGAGGAGACGGTGTGAGACAGCCGGATACTGGGAGTGATAGGAGAGAGACAGTGAGGAGACGGTGTGAGACAGCCGGGTGCTGGCACTGATAGGAGAGAGACAGTGAGGAGAAGGTGTGAGACAGCCGAGTGCTAGGAGTGATAGGAGAGAGACAGTGAGGAGACGGTGTGAGACAGCCGGATACTGGGAGTGATAGGAGAGAGACAGTGAGGAGACGGTGTGAGACAGCCGGGTACTGGGAGTGATAGGAGAGAGACAGTGAGGAGACGGTGTGAGACAGCCGGATACTGGGAGTGATAGGAGAGAGACAGTGAGGAGAAGGTGTGAGACAGCCGGGTGCTGAGAGTGATAGGAGAGAGACAGTGAGGAGACAGTGTGAGACAGCCGGGTGCTGGGAGTGATAGGAGAGAGACAGTGAGGAGACAGTGTGAGACAGCCGGGTGCTGGGAGTGATAGGAGAGAGACAGTGAGGAGAAGGTGTGAGACAGCCGAGTGCTAGGAGTGATAGGAGAGAGACAGTGAGGAGAAGGTGTGAGACAGCCGGGTACTGGGAGTGATAGGAGAGAGACAGTGAGGAGACGGTGTGAGACAGCCGGATACTGGGAGTGATAGGAGAGAGACAGTGAGGAGACGGTGTGAGACAGCCGGGTACTGGGAGTGATAGGAGAGAGACAGTGAGGAGACGGTGTGAGACAGCCGGGTGCTGGGAGTGATAGGAGAGAGACAGTGAGGAGACAGTGTGAGACAGCCGGGTGCTGGGAGTGATAGGAGAGAGACAGTGAGGAGACGGTGTGAGACAGCCGGGTGCTGGGAGTGATAGGAGAGAGACAGTGAGGAGACGGTGTGAGACAGCCGGGTGCTGGGAGTGATAGGAGAGAGACAGTGAGGAGACAGTGTGAGACAGCCGGGTGCTGGGAGTGATAGGAGAGAGACAGTGAGGAGAAGGTGTGAGACAGCCGGGTACTGGGAGTGATAGGAGAGAGACAGTGAGGAGAAGGTGTGAGACAGCCGGGTACTGGGAGTGATAGGAGAGAGACAGTGAGGAGAAGGTGTGAGACAGCCGGGTACTGGGAGTGATAGGAGAGAGACAGTGAGGAGACGGTGTGAGACAGCCGGATACTGGAAGTGATAGGAGAGAGACAGTGAGGAGAAGGTGTGAGACAGCCAGGTACTGGGAGTGATAGGAGAGAGACAGTGAGGAGAAGGTGTGAGACAGCCGGATACTGGAAGTGATAGGAGAGAGACAGTGAGGAGAAGGTGTGAGACAGCCGGGTGCTGGCAGTGATGGGAGAGAGACAGTGAGGAGATGGTGTGAGACAGCCGGGTGCTGGCAGTGATAGGAGAGAGACAGTGAGGAGACAGTGTGAGACAGCCGGGTGCTGGCACTGATAGGAGAGAGACAGTGAGGAGAAGGTGTGAGACAGCCGAGTGCTAGGAGTGATAGGAGAGAGACAGTGAGGAGAAGGTGTGAGACAGCTGGATACTGGGAGTGATAGGAGAGAGACAGTGAGGAGACGGTGTGAGACAGCCGGATACTGGGAGTGATAGGAGAGAGACAGTGAGGAGACGGTGTGAGACAGCCGGGTGCTGGCACTGATAGGAGAGAGACAGTGAGGAGAAGGTGTGAGACAGCCGAGTGCTAGGAGTGATAGGAGAGAGACAGTGAGGAGAAGGTGTGAGACAGCCGGGTACTGGGAGTGATAGGAGAGAGACAGTGAGGAGACGGTGTGAGACAGCCGGATACTGGGAGTGATAGGAGAGAGACAGTGAGGAGACGGTGTGAGACAGCCGGGTACTGGGAGTGATAGGAGAGAGACAGTGAGGAGACGGTGTGAGACAGCCGGATACTGGGAGTGATAGGAGAGAGACAGTGAGGAGAAGGTGTGAGACAGCCGGGTGCTGAGAGTGATAGGAGAGAGACAGTGAGGAGACAGTGTGAGACAGCCGGGTGCTGGGAGTGATAGGAGAGAGACAGTGAGGAGAAGGTGTGAGACAGCCGAGTGCTAGGAGTGATAGGAGAGAGACAGTGAGGAGAAGGTGTGAGACAGCCGGGTACTGGGAGTGATAGGAGAGAGACAGTGAGGAGACGGTGTGAGACAGCCGGATACTGGGAGTGATAGGAGAGAGACAGTGAGGAGACGGTGTGAGACAGCCGGGTACTGGGAGTGATAGGAGAGAGACAGTGAGGAGACGGTGTGAGACAGCCGGGTGCTGGGAGTGATAGGAGAGAGACAGTGAGGAGACAGTGTGAGACAGCCGGGTGCTGGGAGTGATAGGAGAGAGACAGTGAGGAGACAGTGTGAGACAGCCGGGTGCTGGGAGTGATAGGAGAGAGACAGTGAGGAGACGGTGTGAGACAGCCGGGTGCTGGGAGTGATAGGAGAGAGACAGTGAGGAGACAGTGTGAGACAGCCGGGTGCTGGGAGTGATAGGAGAGAGACAGTGAGGAGAAGGTGTGAGACAGCCGGGTACTGGGAGTGATAGGAGAGAGACAGTGAGGAGAAGGTGTGAGACAGCCGGGTACTGGGAGTGATAGGAGAGAGACAGTGAGGAGAAGGTGTGAGACAGCCGGGTACTGGGAGTGATAGGAGAGAGACAGTGAGGAGACGGTGTGAGACAGCCGGATACTGGAAGTGATAGGAGAGAGACAGTGAGGAGAAGGTGTGAGACAGCCGGGTACTGGGAGTGATAGGAGAGAGACAGTGAGGAGAAGGTGTGAGACAGCCGGGTACTGGGAGTGATAGGAGAGAGACAGTGAGGAGAAGGTGTGAGACAGCCGGGTGCTGGGAGTGATAGGAGAGAGACAGTGAGGAGAAGGTGTGAGACAGCCAGGTGCTGGGAGTGATAGGAGAGAGACAGTGAGGAGACGGTGTGAGACAGCCGGATACTGGGAGTGATAGGAGAGAGACAGTGAGGAGACGATGTGAGACTGCCGGGTGCTGGGAGTGATAGGAGAGAGACAGTGAGGAGACGGTGTGAGACAGCCTGGTGCTGGGAGTGATAGGAGAGAGACAGTGAGGAGACGGTGTGAGACAGCCGGGTGCTGGGAGTGATAGGAGAGAGACAGTGAGGAGACAGTGTGAGACAGCCGGGTGCTGGGAGTGATAGGAGAGAGACAGTGAGGAGACAGTGTGAGACAGCCGGGTGCTGGGAGTGATAGGAGAGAGACAGTGAGGAGACGGTGTGAGACAGCCGGGTGCTGGGAGTGATAGGAGAGAGACAGTGAGGAGACGGTGTGAGACAGCCGGATACTGGGAGTGATAGGAGAGAGACAGTGAGGAGACGGTGTGAGACAGCCGGGTACTGGGAGTGATAGGAGAGAGACAGTGAGGAGACGGTGTGAGACAGCCGGGTGCTGGGAGTGATAGGAGAGAGACAGTGAGGAGAAGGTGTGAGACAGCCAGGTGCTGGGAGTGATAGGAGAGAGACAGTGAGGAGATGGTGTGAGACAGCCAGGTGCTGGGAGTGATAGGAGAGAGACAGTGAGGAGATGGTGTGAGACAGCCGGGTGCTGGGAGTGATAGGAGAGAGACAGTGAGGAGACAGTGTGAGACAGCCGGGTGCTGGGAGTGATAGGAGAGAGACAGTGAGGAGACGGTGTGAGACAGCCGGGTGCTGGGAGTGATAGGAGAGAGACAGTGAGGAGACAGTGTGAGACAGCCTGGTGTTGGGAGTGATAGGAGAGAGACAGTGAGGAGATGGTGTGAGACAGCCGGGTGCTGGGAGTGATAGGAGAGAGACAGTGAGGAGACAGTGTGAGACAGCCGGGTGCTGGGAGTGATAGGAGAGAGACAGTGAGGAGACAGTGTGAGACAGCCGGGTGCTGGGAGTGATAGGAGAGAGACAGTGAGGAGACAGTGTGAGACAGCCGGGTGCTGGGAGTGATAGGAGAGAGACAGTGAGGAGAAGGTGTGAGACAGCCGGGTACTGGGAGTGATAGGAGAGAGACAGTGAGGAGACGGTGTGAGACAGCCGGATACTGGAAGTGATAGGAGAGAGACAGTGAGGAGACGGTGTGAGACAACCGGATACTGGAAGTGATAGGAGAGAGACAGTGAGGAGACGGTGTGAGACAGCCGGATACTGGGAGTGATAGGAGAGAGACAGTGAGGAGACGGTGTGAGACAGCCGGGTGCTGGGAGTGATAGGAGAGAGACAGTGAGGAGACAGTGTGAGACAGCCGGGTGCTGGGAGTGATAGGAGAGAGACAGTGAGGAGAAGGTGTGAGACAGCCGGGTACTGGGAGTGATAGGAGAGAGACAGTGAGGAGACGATGTGAGACTGCCGGGTGCTGGGAGTGATAGGAGAGAGACAGTGAGGAGACGGTGTGAGACAGCCGGGTGCTGGGAGTGATAGGAGAGAGACAGTGAGGAGACGGTGTGAGACAGCCGGGTGCTGGGAGTGATAGGAGAGAGACAGTGAGGAGACAGTGTGAGACAGCCGGGTGCTGGGAGTGATAGGAGAGAGACAGTGAGGAGAAGGTGTGAGACAGCCGGGTACTGGGAGTGATAGGAGAGAGACAGTGAGGAGAAGGTGTGAGACAGCCGGGTACTGGGAGTGATAGGAGAGAGACAGTGAGGAGAAGGTGTGAGACAGCCGGGTACTGGGAGTGATAGGAGAGAGACAGTGAGGAGACGGTGTGAGACAGCCGGATACTGGAAGTGATAGGAGAGAGACAGTGAGGAGACAGTGTGAGACAGCCGGGTACTGGGAGTGATAGGAGAGAGACAGTGAGGAGAAGGTGTGAGACAGCCGGGTACTGGGAGTGATAGGAGAGAGACAGTGAGGAGAAGGTGTGAGACAGCCGGGTGCTGGGAGTGATAGGAGAGAGACAGTGAGGAGACGGTGTGAGACAGCCGGATACTGGAAGTGATAGGAGAGAGACAGTGAGGAGAAGGTGTGAGACAGCCGGGTACTGGGAGTGATAGGAGAGAGACAGTGAGGAGAAGGTGTGAGACAGCCGGGTACTGGGAGTGATAGGAGAGAGACAGTGAGGAGAAGGTGTGAGACAGCCGGGTGCTGGGAGTGATAGGAGAGAGACAGTGAGGAGAAGGTGTGAGACAGCCAGGTGCTGGGAGTGATAGGAGAGAGACAGTGAGGAGACGGTGTGAGACAGCCGGATACTGGGAGTGATAGGAGAGAGACAGTGAGGAGACGATGTGAGACTGCCGGGTGCTGGGAGTGATAGGAGAGAGACAGTGAGGAGACGGTGTGAGACAGCCTGGTGCTGGGAGTGATAGGAGAGAGACAGTGAGGACACGGTGTGAGACAGCCGGGTGCTGGGAGTGATAGGAGAGAGACAGTGAGGAGACAGTGTGAGACAGCCGGGTGCTGGGAGTGATAGGAGAGAGACAGTGAGGAGACAGTGTGAGACAGCCGGGTGCTGGGAGTGATAGGAGAGAGACAGTGAGGAGACAGTGTGAGACAGCCGGGTGCTGGGAGTGATAGGAGAGAGACAGTGAGGAGACGGTGTGAGACAGCCGGATACTGGGAGTGATAGGAGAGAGACAGTGAGGAGACGGTGTGAGACAGCCGGGTACTGGGAGTGATAGGAGAGAGACAGTGAGGAGACGGTGTGAGACAGCCGGGTGCTGGGAGTGATAGGAGAGAGACAGTGAGGAGAAGGTGTGAGACAGCCAGGTGCTGGGAGTGATAGGAGAGAGACAGTGAGGAGATGGTGTGAGACAGCCAGGTGCTGGGAGTGATAGGAGAGAGACAGTGAGGAGATGGTGTGAGACAGCCGGGTGCTGGGAGTGATAGGAGAGAGACAGTGAGGAGACAGTGTGAGACAGCCGGGTGCTGGGAGTGATAGGAGAGAGACAGTGAGGAGACGGTGTGAGACAGCCGGGTGCTGGGAGTGATAGGAGAGAGACAGTGAGGAGACAGTGTGAGACAGCCTGGTGCTGGGAGTGATAGGAGAGAGACAGTGAGGAGACGGTGTGAGACAGCCGGGTGCTGGGAGTGATAGGAGAGAGACAGTGAGGAGACAGTGTGAGACAGCCGGGTGCTGGGAGTGATAGGAGAGAGACAGTGAGGAGACAGTGTGAGACAGCCGGGTGCTGGGAGTGATAGGAGAGAGACAGTGAGGAGACAGTGTGAGACAGCCGGGTGCTGGGAGTGATAGGAGAGAGACAGTGAGGAGAAGGTGTGAGACAGCCGGGTACTGGGAGTGATAGGAGAGAGACAGTGAGGAGAAGGTGTGAGACAGCCGGGTACTGGGAGTGATAGGAGAGAGACAGTGAGGAGACGGTGTGAGACAGCCGGATACTGGAAGTGATAGGAGAGAGACAGTGAGGAGACGGTGTGAGACAGCCGGATACTGGAAGTGATAGGAGAGAGACAGTGAGGAGACGGTGTGAGACAGCCGGATGCTGGGAGTGATAGGAGAGAGACAGTGAGGAGATGGTGTGAGACAGCCGGGTGCTGAGAGTGATAGGAGAGAGACAGTGAGGAGACAGTGTGAGACAGCCGGGTGCTGGGAGTGATAGGAGAGAGACAGTGAGGAGAAGGTGTGAGACAGCCGAGTGCTAGGAGTGATAGGAGAGAGACAGTGAGGAGAAGGTGTGAGACAGCCGGGTACTGGGAGTGATAGGAGAGAGACAGTGAGGAGACGGTGTGAGACAGCCGGATACTGGGAGTGATAGGAGAGAGACAGTGAGGAGACGGTGTGAGACAGCCGGGTACTGGGAGTGATAGGAGAGAGACAGTGAGGAGACGGTGTGAGACAGCCGGGTACTGGGAGTGATAGGAGAGAGACAGTGAGGAGACAGTGTGAGACAGCCGGGTGCTGGGAGTGATAGGAGAGAGACAGTGAGGAGACAGTGTGAGACAGCCGGGTGCTGGGAGTGATAGGAGAGAGACAGTGAGGAGACGGTGTGAGACAGCCGGGTGCTGGGAGTGATAGGAGAGAGACAGTGAGGAGACAGTGTGAGACAGCCGGGTGCTGGGAGTGATAGGAGAGAGACAGTGAGGAGAAGGTGTGAGACAGCCGGGTACTGGGAGTGATAGGAGAGAGACAGTGAGGAGAAGGTGTGAGACAGCCGGGTACTGGGAGTGATAGGAGAGAGACAGTGAGGAGAAGGTGTGAGACAGCCGGGTACTGGGAGTGATAGGAGAGAGACAGTGAGGAGAAGGTGTGAGACAGCCGGGTACTGGGAGTGATAGGAGAGAGACAGTGAGGAGACGGTGTGAGACAGCCGGATACTGGAAGTGATAGGAAAGAGACAGTGAGGAGAAGGTGTGAGACAGCCGGGTACTGGGAGTGATAGGAGAGAGACAGTGAGGAGAAGGTGTGAGACAGCCGGGTACTGGGAGTGATAGGAGAGAGACAGTGAGGAGAAGGTGTGAGACAGCCGGGTGCTGGGAGTGATAGGAGAGAGACAGTGAGGAGAAGGTGTGAGACAGCCAGGTGCTGGGAGTGATAGGAGAGAGACAGTGAGGAGACGGTGTGAGACAGCCGGATACTGGGAGTGATAGGAGAGAGACAGTGAGGAGACGATGTGAGACTGCCGGGTGCTGGGAGTGATAGGAGAGAGACAGTGAGGAGACGGTGTGAGACAGCCTGGTGCTGGGAGTGATAGGAGAGAGACAGTGAGGAGACGGTGTGAGACAGCCGGGTGCTGGGAGTGATAGGAGAGAGACAGTGAGGAGACGGTGTGAGACAGCCGGGTGCTGGGAGTGATAGGAGAGAGACAGTGAGGAGACAGTGTGAGACAGCCGGGTGCTGGGAGTGATAGGAGAGAGACAGTGAGGAGACGGTGTGAGACAGCCGGGTGCTGGCAGTGATAGGAGTGAGACAGTGAGGAGACGGTGTGAGACAGCCGTGTGCTGGCAGTGATGGGAGAGAGACAGTGAGGAGACGGTGTGAGACAGCCGGGTGCTGGCAGTGATAGGAGAGAGACAGTGAGGAGACGGTGTGAGACAGCCGGGTACTGGCAGTGACAGGAGAGAGACAGTGAGGAGACGATGTGAGACAGCCGGGTGCTGGCAGTGATAGGAGAGAGACAGTAAGGAGACGGTGTGAGACAGCCGGGTGCTGGCAGTGATAGGAGAGAGACAGTGAGGAGACGGTGTGAGACAGCCGGGTACTGGGAGTGATAGGAGAGAGACAGTGAGGAGACGGTGTGAGACAGCCGGGTACTGGGAGTGATAGGAGAGAGACAGTGAGGAGACAGTGTGAGACAGCCGGGTACTGGGAGTGATAGGAGAGAGACAGTGAGGAGACGGTGTGAGACAGCCGGGTGCTGGGAGTGATAGGAGAGAGACAGTGAGGAGACGGTGTGAGACAGCCGTGTGCTGGCAGTGATGGGAGAGAGACAGTGAGGAGACGGTGTGAGACAGCCGGGTGCTGGCAGTGATAGGAGAGAGACAGTGAGGAGACGGTGTGAGACAGCCGGGTGCTGGCAGTGATAGGAGAGAGACAGTGAGGAGACGGTGTGAGACAGCCGGGTACTGGCAGTGACAGGAGAGAGACAGTGAGGAGACGATGTGAGACAGCCGGGTGCTGGCAGTGATAGGAGAGAGACAGTAAGGAGACGGTGTGAGACAGCCGGGTGCTGGCAGTGATAGGAGAGAGACAGTGAGGAGACGGTGTGAGACAGCCTGGTACTGGGAGTGATAGGAGAGAGACAGTGAGGAGACAGTGTGAGACAGCCGTGTGCTGGCAGTGACTGGAGAGAGACAGTGAGGAGACGGTGTGAGACAGCCGGGTACTGTTAGTGATAGGAGAGAGACAGTGAGGAGACAGTGTGAGACAGCCGGGTACTCGGAGTGATAGGAGAGAGACAGTGAGGAGACGGTGTGAGACAGCCGGGTACTGGCAGTGACAGGAGAGAGGCAGTGAGGAGACGATGTGAGACAGCCGGGTGCTGGCAGTGATTGGAGAGAGACAGTGAGGAGACAGTGTGAGACAGCCGGGTACTGGGAGTGATAGGAGAGAGACAGTGAGGAGAAGGTGTGAGACAGCCGGGTGCTGGCAGTGATAGGAGAGAGACAGTGAGGAGACGATGTGAGACAGCCGGGTGCTGGCAGTGATAGGAGTGAGACAGTGAGGAGACGGTGTGAGACAGCCGTGTGCTGGCAGTGATGGGAGAGAGACAGTGAGGAGACGGTGTGAGACAGCCGGGTGCTGGCAGTGATATGAGAGAGACAGTAAGATTACGGTGTGAGACAGCCGGGTACTGGGAGTGATAGGAGAGAGACAGTGAGGAGACGGTGTGAGACAGCCGGGTACTGGCAGTGACAGGAGAGAGACAGTGAGGAGACGATGTGAGACAGCCGGGTGCTGGCAGTGATAGGAGAGAGACAGTAAGGAGACGGTGTGAGACAGCCGGGTGCTGGCAGTGATAGGAGAGAGACAGTGAGGAGACGGTGTGAGACAGCCGGGTGCTGGCAGTGATAGGAGAGAGACAGTAAGGAGACGGTGTGAGACAGCCGGGTGCTGGCAGTGATAGGAGAGAGACAGTGAGGAGACGGTATGAGACAGCCGGGTACTGGGAGTGACAGGAGAGAGACAGTGAGGAGACGATGTGAGACAGCCGGGTGCTGGCAGTGACAGGAGAGAGACAGTGAGGAGACGATGTGAGACAGCAGGGTGCTGGCAGTGACAGGAGAGAGACAGTGAGGAGACGGTGTGAGACAGCCGGGTACTGGCAGTGATAGGAGAGAGACAGTGAGGAGACGGTGTGAGACAGCCGGGTGCTGGGAGTGATAGGAGAGAGACAGTGAGGAGACGGTGTGAGACAGCCGGGTGCTGGCAGTGATAGGAGAGAGACAGTGAGGAAACGATGTGAGACAGCCGGGTGCTGGCAGTGATAGGAGAGAGACAGTGAGGAGACGGTGTGAGACAGCCGGGTACTGGGAGTGATAGGAGAGAGACAGTGAGGAGACGGTGTGAGACAGCCGGGTACTGGCAGTGACAGGAGAGAGACAGTGAGGAGACGATGTGAGACAGCCGGGTGCTGGCAGTGATAGGAGAGAGACAGTAAGGAGACGGTGTGAGACAGCCGGGTGCTGGCAGTGATAGGAGAGAGACAGTGAGGAGACGGTGTGAGACAGCCGGGTGCTGGCAGTGATAGGAGAGAGACAGTGAGGAGACGGTGTGAGACAGCCGGGTGCTGGCAGTGATATGAGAGAGACAGTAAGATTACGGTGTGAGACAGCCGGGTACTGGGAGTGATAGGAGAGAGACAGCCGGGTACTGGCAGTGACAGGAGAGAGACAGTGAGGAGACGATGTGAGACAGCCGGGTGCTGGCAGTGATAGGAGAGAGACAGTAAGGAGACGGTGTGAGACAGCCGGGTGCTGGCAGTGATAGGAGAGAGACAGTGAGGAGACGGTGTGAGACAGCCGGGTGCTGGCAGTGATAGGAGAGAGACAGTGAGGAGACGGTGTGAGACAGCCGGGTACTGGCAGTGACAGGAGAGAGACAGTGAGGAGACGATGTGAGACAGCCGGGTGCTGGCAGTGATAGGAGAGAGACAGTAAGGAGACGGTGTGAGACAGCCGGGTGCTGGCAGTGATAGGAGAGAGACAGTGAGGAGACAGTGTGAGACAGCCGGGTACTGGGAGTGATAGGAGAGAGACAGTGAGGAGACGGTGTGAGACAGCCGGGTGCTGGCAGTGATATGAGAGAGACAGTGAGATTACGGTGTGAGACAGCCGGGTGCTGGCAGTGATAGGAGAGAGACAGTGAGGAGACGATGTGAGACAGCCGGGTACTGGCAGTGACAGGAGAGAGACAGTGAGGAGACGATGTGAGACAGCCGGGTGCTGGCAGTGATAGGAGAGAGACAGTAAGGAGACGGTGTGAGACAGCCGGGTGCTGGCAGTGATAGGAGAGAGACAGTGAGGAGACGGTGTGAGACAGCCGGGTGCTGGCAGTGACAGGAGAGACAGTAAGGAGACGGTGTGAGACAGCCGGGTACTGGGAGTGACAGGAGAGAGACAGTGAGGAGACGATGTGAGACAGCCGGGTACTGGGAGTGACAGGAGAGAGACAGTGAGGAGACGGTGTGAGACAGCCGGGTACTGGGAGTGATAGGAGAGAGACAGTGAGGAGACGGTGTGAGACAGCCGGGTACTGGGAGTGATAGGAGAGAGACAGTGAGGAGACGGTGTGAGACAGCCGGGTGCTGGGAGTGATAGGAGAGAGACAGTGAGGAGACGATGTGAGACAGCCGGGTGCTGGCAGTGATAGGAGAGAGACAGTGAGGAGACGATGTGAGACAGCCGGGTGCTGGCAGTGATAGGAGAGAGACAGTGAGGAGACGGTGTGAGACAGCCGGGTGCTGGGAGAGAGACAGTGGGGAGACGGTGTGAGACAGCCGGGTGATAGGAGAGAGACAGTGAGGAGACGGTGTGAGACAGCCTGGTGCTGGGAGTGTTAGGCGAGAGACAGTGAGGAGACGGTGTGAGACAGCCGTGTGCTGGGAGTGATAGGAGAGAGACAGTGAGGAGACGGTGTGATACAGCCGGGTGCTGGCAGTGATAGGAGAGAGACAGTGAGGAGACGGTGTGAGACAGCCGGGTGCTGGCAGTGATGGGAGAGAGACGATGTGAGACAGCCGGTTGCTGGGAGTGATAGGAGAGAGACAGTAAGGAGAAGGTATGAGACAGCCGGGTGCTGGGAGTGATTGGAGAGAGACAGTGAGGAGAAGGTGTGAGACAGCCGGGTGCTGGGAGTGATAGGAGAGAGACAGTGAGGAGACGGTGTGAGACAGCCGGGTGCTGGGAGTGATAGGAGAGAGACAGTGAGGAGACGGTGTGAGACAGCCGGGTGCTGGCAGTGATAGGAGAGAGACAGTGAGGAGACGGTGTGAGACAGCCGGGTGCTGGGAGTGATAGGAGAGAGATGATGTGAGACAGCCGGGTGCTGGGAGTGATAGGAGAGAGACAGTGAGGAGAAGGTGTGTGACAGCCGGGTGATAGGAGAGAGACAGTGAGGAGACGGTGTGAGACAGCCGGGTGCTGGGAGTGATAGGAGAGAGACAGTGAGGAGACGGTGTGAGACAGCCGGGTGCTGGCAGTGATGGGATAGAGACAGTGAGGAGACGGTGTGAGACAGCCGTGTGCTGGCAGTGATGGGAGAGAGACAGTGAGGAGACGGTGTGAGACAGCCGTGTGCTGGCAGTGATAGGAGAGAGACAGTGAGGAGACGGTGTGAGACAGCCGGGTGCTGGGAGAGAGACAGTGGGGAGACGGTGTGAGACAGCCGGGTGATAGGAGAGAGACAGTGAGGAGACGGTGTGAGACAGCCTGGTGCTGGGAGTGTTAGGCGAGAGACAGTGAGGAGACGGTGTGAGACAGCCGTGTGCTGGGAGTGATAGGAGAGAGACAGTGAGGAGACGGTGTGATACAGCCGGGTGCTGGCAGTGATAGGAGAGAGACAGTGAGGAGACGGTGTGAGACAGCCGGGTGCTGGCAGTGATGGGAGAGAGACGATGTGAGACAGCCGGTTGCTGGGAGTGATAGGAGAGAGACAGTAAGGAGAAGGTATGAGACAGCCGGGTGCTGGGAGTGATAGGAGAGAGATGATGTGAGACAGCCGTGTGCTGGGAGTGATAGGAGAGAGACAGTGAGGAGAAGGTGTGAGACAGCCGGGTGATAGGAGAGAGACAGTGAGGAGACGGAGTGAGACAGCCGGGTGCTGGGAGTGATAGGAGAGAGACAGTGAGGAGACGGTGTGAGACAGCCGGGTGCTGGCAGTGATGGGATAGAGACAGTGAGGAGACGGTGTGAGACAGCCGGGTGGTGGCAGTGAAAAGAGAGAGACAGTGAGGAGACGTTGTGAGACAGCCGTGTGCTGGCAGTGATAGGAGAGAGACAGTGAGGAGATGGTGTGAGACAGCCGGGTGCTGGCAGTGATAGGAGAGAGACAGTGAGGAGACATTGTGAGACAGCCGTGTGCTGGGAGTGAAAGGAGAGAGACAGTGAGGAGACGGTGTGAGACAGCCGGGTGCTGTCAGTGATAGGAGAGAGACAGTAAGATTACGGTGTGAGACAGCCGGGTGCTGGGAGTGATAGGAGAGAGACAGTAAGGATACGGTGTGAGACACCCGGGTGCTGGGAGTGATAGGAGAGACAGTGAGGAGACGGTGTGAGACAGCCGGGTGCTGGCACTGATAGGAGAGAGACGGTGTGAGACAGCCGGTGCTGGGAGTGTTAGGAGAGAGACAGTGAGGAGACGGTATGAGACAGCCGGGTGCTGGGAGTGATAGGAGAGAGACAGTGAGGAGACGGTGTGAGACAGCCGGGTGCTGGGAGAGAGACAGTGAGGAGACGGTGTGAGACAGCCGGGTGCTGGGAGAGAGACAGTGAGGAGACGGTGTGAGACAGCCGGGTGATAGGTGAGAGACAGTGAGGAGACGGTGTGAGACAGCCTGGTGCTGGGAGTGTTAGGCGAGAGACAGTGAGGAGACGGTGTGAGACAGCCGTGTGCTGGGAGTGATAGGAGAGAGACAGTGAGGAGACGGTGTGAGACAGCCGGGTGCTGGCAGTGATGGGAGAGAGACGATGTGAGACAGCCTGGTGCTGGGAGTGATAGGAGAGAGACAGTAAGGAGAAGGTATGAGACAGCCGGGTGCTGGGAGTGATGGGAGAGAGACAGTGAGGAGACGGTGTGAGACAGCCGGGTGCTGGCAGTGATGGGATAGAGACAGTGAGGAGACGGTGTGAGACAGCCGGGTGCTGGCAGTGATAAGAGAGAGACAGTGAGGAGACGGTGTGAGACAGCCGTGTGCTGGCAGTGATAAGAGAGAGACAGTGAGGAGACGGTGTGAGACAGCCGTGTGCTGGGAGTGATAGGAGAGAGACAGAGAGGAGACGGTGTGAGACAGCCGGGTGCTGGCAGTGATAGGAGAGAGACAGTGAGGAGACTGTGTGAGACAGCCGGGTGCTGGGAGTGATAGGAGAGAGATGATGTGAGACAGCCGGGTGCTGGGAGTGATAGGAGAGAGACAGTGAGGAGAAGGTGTGAGACAGCCGAGTGATAGGAGAGAGACAGTGAGGAGACGGTGTGAGACAGCCGGGTGCTGGGAGTGATAGGAGAGAGACAGTGAGGAGACGTTGTGAGACAGCCCGGTGCTGGGAGTGATAGGAGAGAGACAGTGAGGAGATGGTGTGAGACAGCCGGGTGCTGGCAGTGATAGGAGAGAGACAGTGAGGAGACGGTGTGAGACAGCCGTGTGCTGGGAGTGATAGGAGAGAGACAGTGAGGAGACGGTGGGAGACAGCCGGGTGCTGGCAGTGATAGGAGAGAGACAGTAAGATTACGGTGTGAGACAGCCGGGTGCTGGCACTGATAGTAGAGAGACGGTGTGAGACAGCCGGGTGCTGGGAGTGATAGGAGAGAGACAGTGAGGAGACGATATGAGACAGCCGACAGCTGGGGGTGATAGGAGAGAGACAGTGAGGAGACGGTGTGAGACAGCCGGGTGCTGGGAGAGAGAGTGAGGAGACGGTGAGAGACAGCCGGGTGATAGGAGAGAGACAGTGAGGAGACTGTGTGAGACAGCCTGGTGCTGGGAGTGTTAGGCGAGAGACAGTGAGGAGACGGTGTGAGACAGCCGTGTGCTGGGAGTGATAGGAGAGAGACAGTGAGGAGACGGTGTGAGACAGCCGGGTGCTGGCAGTGATGGGAGAGAGACGATGTGAGACAGCCGGGTGCTGGGAGTGATAGGAGAGAGACAGTAAGGAGAAGGTATGAGACAGCCAGGTGCTGGGAGTGATTGGAGAGAGACAGTGAGGGCATGGTGTGAGACAGCCGGGTGCTGGCAGTGATAGGAGAGAGACAGTGAGGAGACGGTGTGAGACAGCTGTGTGCTGGGAGTGAAAGGAGAGAGACAGTGAGGAGACGGTGTGAGACAGCCGGGTGCTGGGAGAGAGACAGTGAGGAGACGGTGTGAGACAGCCGGGTGCTGGGAGAGAGACAGTGAGGAGACGGTGTGAGACAGCCGGGTGATAGGAGAGAGACAGTGAGGAGACGGTGTGAGACAGCCTGGTGCTGGGAGTGTTAGGCGAGAGACAGTGAGGAGACGGTGTGAGACAGCCGGGTGCTGGGAGTGATAGGAGAGACAGTGAGGAGACGGTGTGAGACAGCCGGGTGCTGGCAGTGATGGGAGAGAGACGATGTGAGACAGCCGGGTGCTGGCAGTGATGGGATAGAGACAGTGAGGAGAAGGTATGAGACAGCCGTGTGCTTGCAGTGATGGGAGAGAGACAGTGAGGAGACGGTGTGAGACAGCCGGGTGCTGGCAGTGATAAGAGAGAGACAGTGAGGAGACGGTGTGAGACAGCCGTGTGCTGGGAGTGATAAGAGAGAGACAGTGAGGAGACGGTGTGAGACAGCCGGGTGCTGGCAGTGATAGGAGAGAGACAGTGAGGAGACGGTGTGAGACAGCCGGGTGCTGGGAGTGATAGGAGAGAGACAATGAGGAGACGTTGTGAGACAGCCCGGTGCTGGGAGTGATAGGAGAGAGACAGTGAGGAGACGTTGTGAGACAGCCGGGTGCTGGCAGTGATGGGATAGAGACAGTGAGGAGACGGTGTGAGACAGCCGTGTGCTGGCAGTGATGGGAGAGAGACAGTGAGGAGATGGTGTGAGACAGCCGGGTGCTGGCAGTGATAGGAGAGAGACAGTGAGGAGACGGTGTGAGACAGCCGTGTGCTGGGAGTGATAGGAGAGAGACAGTGAGGAGACGTTGTGAGACAGCCCGGTGCTGGGAGTGATAGGAGAGAGATGATGTGAGACGGCCGGGTGCTGGGAGTGATAGGAGAGAGACAGTGAGGAGAAGGTGTGAGACAGCCGGGTGATAGGAGAGAGACAGTGAGGAGACGGTGTGAGACAGCCGGGTGCTGGGAGTGATAGGAGAGAGACAGTGAGGAGACTTTGTGAGACAGCCGGGTGCTGGGAGTGATAGGAGAGAGACAGTGAGGAGACGTTGTGAGACAGCCGGGTGCTGGCAGTGATGGGATAGAGACAGTGAGGAGACGGTTTGAGACAGCCGTGTGCTGGCAGTGATGGGAGAGAGACAGTGAGGAGATGGTGTGAGACAGCCGGGTGCTGGCAGTGATAGGAGAGAGACAGTGAGGAGACGGTGTGAGACAGCCGTGTGCTGGGAGTGATAGGAGAGAGACAGTGAGGAGACGGTGTGAGACAGCCGGGTGCTGGCAGTGACAGGAGAGAGACAGTAAGATTACGGTGTGAGACAGCCGGGTGCTGGGAGTGATAGGAGAGAGACAGTAAGGATACGGTGTGAGACAGCCGGGTGCTGGGAGTGATAGGAGAGACAGTGAGGAGACGGTGTGAGACAGCCGGGTGCTGGCACTGATAGGAGAGAGACGATGTGAGACAGCCGGGTGCTGGGAGTGATAGGAGAGAGACAGTGAGGAGACGGTATGAGTCTGCCGGGTGCTGGGAGTGACAGGAGAGAGACAGTGAGGAGAAGGTGTGAGACAGCTGGGGGTGATAGGAGAGAGACAGTAAGGAGACGGTGTGAGACAGCCGGGTGCTGGGAGTGATAGGAGAGAGACAGTGAGGAGATGGTGTGAGACAGCCGGGTGCTGGCAGTGATAGGAGAGAGACAGTGAGGAGACGGTGTGAGACAGCTGGGTGCTGGCAGTGATAGGAGTGAGACAGTAAGGAGACGGTGTGAGACAGCCGGGTGCTGGGAGTGATAGGAGAGAGACAGTGAGGAGACGGTGTGAGACAGCCGGGTGCTGGCAGTGATAGGAGAGAGACAGTGAGGAGACAGTGTGAGACAGCCGGGTGCTGGCAGTGATAGGAGAGAGACAGTGAAGAGACGGTGTGAGACAGCCGGTTGCTGGGAGTGATAGGAGAGAGACATTGAGGAGACGGTGTGAGACTGCCAGGTGCTGGGAGTGATAGGAGAGAGACAGTGAGGAGACGGTGTGAGGCAGCCGGGTGCTGGGAGTGACAGGAGAGAGACAGTGAGGAGACGATGTGAGACAGCCGGGTGCTGGGAGTGACAGGAGAGAGACAGTGAGGATACGGTGTGAGACAGCCGGGTGCTGGGAGTGACAGAAGAGAGACAGTAAGGAGACGGTGTGAGACAGCTGGGTGCTGGCAGTGATAGGAGAGAGACAGTGAGGAGACAGTGTGAGACAGCCGGGTGCTGGGAGTGATAGGAGAGAGATGATGTGAGACAGCCGGGTGCTGGGAGTGATGGGAGAGAGACAGTGAGGAGACGGTGTGAGACAGCCGGGTGCTGGGAGTTATAGGAGAGAGACAGTGAGGAGACGGTGTGAGACAGCTGGGTGCTGGCAGTGATGGGATAGAGACAGTGAGGAGACGGTGCGAGACAGCCGGGTGGTGGCAGTGATAAGAGAGAGACAGTGAGGAGACGGTGTGAGACAGCCGTGTGCTGGCAGTGATGGGAGAGAGACAGTGAGGAGATGGTGTGAGACAGCCGGGTGCTGGCAGTGATAGGAGAGAGACAGTGAGGAGACGGTGTGAGACAGCCGGGTGCTGGCAGTGATAGGAGAGAGACAGTAAGATTACGGTGTGAGACAGCCGGGTGCTGGGAGTGATAGGAGAGAGACAGTAAGGATACTGTGTGAGACAGCCGGGTGCTGGGATTGATAGGAGAGACAGTGAGGAGACGGTGTGAGACAGCCTGGTGCTGGCACTGATAGGAGAGAGACGGTGTGAGACAGCCGGGTGCTGGGAGTGATAGGAGAGAGACAGTGAGGAGACGGTGTGAGACAGCCGGGTGCTGGGAGTGACAGAAGAGAGACAGTAAGGAGACGGTGTGAGACAGCCGGGTGCTGGCAGTGATAGGAGAGAGACAGTAAGGAGACGGTGTGAGACAGCCAGGTGCTGGGAGTGATAGGAGAGAGACAGTGAGGAGACAGTGTGATACAGCCGGGTGCTGGGAGTGATAGGAGAGAGACAGTGAGGAGACGGTGTGAGACAGCCGGGTGCTGGCAGTGATAGGAGAGAGACAGTAAGATTACGGTGTGAGACAGCCGGGTGCTGGGAGTGATAGGAGAGAGACAGTAAGGATACTGTGTGAGACAGCCGGGTGCTGGGATTGATAGGAGAGACAGTGAGGAGACGGTGTGAGACAGCCTGGTGCTGGCACTGGTAGGAGAGAGACGGTGTGAGACAGCCGGGTGCTGGGAGTGATAGGAGAGAGACAGTGAGGAGACGGTGTGAGACAGCCGGGTGCTGGGAGTGACAGAAGAGAGACAGTAAGGAGACGGTGTGAGACAGCTGGGTGCTGGCAGTGATAGGAGAGAGACAGTAAGGAGACGGTGTGAGACAGCCAGGTGCTGGGAGTGATAGGAGAGAGACAGTGAGGAGACAGTGTGAGACAGCCGGGTGCTGGGAGTGATAGGAGAGAGATGATGTGAGACAGCCGGGTGCTGGGAGTGATAGGAGAGAGACAGTGAGGAGACGGTGTGAGACAGCCGTGTGCTGGGAGTGATAGGAGAGAGACAGTGAGGAGACGGTGTGAGACAGCTGGGTGCTGGCAGTGATGGGATAGAGACAGTGAGGAGACGGTGCGAGACAGCCGGGTGGTGGCAGTGATAAGAGAGAGACAGTGAGGAGACGGTGTGAGACAGCCGTGTGCTGGCAGTGATGGGAGAGAGACAGTGAGGAGATGGTGTGAGACAGCCGGGTGCTGGCAGTGATAGGAGAGAGACAGTGAGGAGACGGTGTGAGACAGCCGTGTGCTGGCAGTGATAGGAGAGAGACAGTGAGGAGACGGTGTGAGACAGCCGGGTGCTGGCAGTGATAGGAGAGAGACAGTAAGATTACGGTGTGAGACAGCCGGGTGCCTGGAGTGATAGGAGAGAGACAGTGAGTAGACGGTATGAGACAGCCGGGTGCTGGGAGTGATAGGAGCGAGACAGTGAGGAGAAGGTGTGAGACATCTGGGGGTGATAGGAGAGAGACAGTGAGGAGACGGTGAGAGACAGCCGGGTGCTGGGAGAGAGACAGTGAGGAGACGGTGAGAGACAGCCGGGTGATAGGAGAGAGACAGTGAGGAGACGGTGTGAGACAGCCTGGTGCTGGGAGTGTTAGGCGAGAGACAGTGAGGAGACGGTGTGAGACAGCCGTGTGCTGGGAGTGATAGGAGAGAGACAGTGAGGAGAGGGTGTGATACAGCCGGGTGCTGGCAGTGATAGGAGAGAGACAGTGAGGAGACGGTGTGAGACAGCCGGGTGCTGGCAGTGATGGGAGAGAGACGATGTGAGACAGCCGGGTGCTGGGAGTGATAGGAGAGAGACAGTAAGGAGAAGGTATGAGACAGCCGGGTGCTGGGAGTGATTGGAGAGAGACAGTGAGGAGAAGGTGTGAGACAGCCGGGTGCTGGGAGTGATAGGAGAGAGACAGTGAGGAGACGGTGTGAGACAGCCGGGTGCTGGGAGTGATAGGAGAGAGATGATGTGAGACAGCCGGGTGCTGGGAGTGATAGGAGAGAGACAGTGAGGAGAAGGTGTGAGACAGCCGGGTGATAGGAGAGAGACAGTGAGGAGACGGTGTGAGACAGCCGGGTGCTGGGAGTGATAGGAGAGAGACAGTGAGGAGACGGTGTGAGACAGCCGGGTGCTGGCAGTGATGGGATAGAGACAGTGAGGAGACGGTGTGAGACAGCCGGGTGGTGGCAGTGATAAGAGAGAGACAGTGAGGAGACGTTGTGAGACAGCCGTGTGCTGGCAGTGATGGGAGAGAGACAGTGAGGAGACGGTGTGAGACATCCGTGTGCTGGCAGTGATAGGAGAGAGACAGTGAGGAGATGGTGTGAGACAGCCGGGTGCTGGCAGTGATAGGAGAGAGACAGTGAGGAGACGGTGTGAGACAGCCGTGTGCTGGGAGTGATAGGAGAGAGACAGTGAGGAGACGGTGTGAGACAGCCTGGTGCTGGCAGTGATAGGAGAGAGACAGTAATATTACGGTGTGAGACAGCCGGGTGCTGGGAGTGATAGGAGAGAGACAGTAAGGATACGGTGTGAGACAGCCGGGTGCTGGGAGTGATAGGAGAGACAGTGAGGAGACGGTGTGAGACAGCCGGGTGCTGGCACTGATAGGAGAGAGATGGTGTGAGACAGCCGGGTGCTGGCAGTGATAGGAGAGAGACAGTGAGGAGACGATGTGAGACAGCCGGGTGCTGGGAGTGATAGGAGAGAGATGATGTGAGACAGCCGGGTGCTGGGAGTGATAGGAGAGAGACAGTGAGGAGACGGTGTGAGACAGCCGGGTGCTGGGAGTGATAGGAGAGAGACAGTGAGGAGACGGTGTGAGACAGCCGGGTGCTGGCAGTGATAGGAGAGAGACAGTGAGGAGACGGTGTGAGACAGCCGGGTGCTGGGAGTGATAGGAGAGAGATGATGTGAGACAGCCGTGTGCTGGGAGTGATAGGAGAGAGACAGTGAGGAGAAGGTGTGAGACAGCCGGGTGATAGGAGAGAGACAGTGAGGAGACGGAGTGAGACAGCCGGGTGCTGGGAGTGATAGGAGAGAGACAGTGAGGAGACGGTGTGAGACAGCCGGGTGCTGGCAGTGATGGGATAGAGACAGTGAGGAGACGGTGTGAGACAGCCGGGTGGTGGCAGTGAAAAGAGAGAGACAGTGAGGAGACGTTGTGAGACAGCCGTGTGCTGGCAGTGATGGGAGAGAGACAGTGAGGAGACGGTGTGAGACAGCCGTGTGCTGGCAGTGATAGGAGAGAGACAGTGAGGAGATGGTGTGAGACAGCCGGGTGCTGGCAGTGATAGGAGAGAGACAGTGAGGAGACATTGTGAGACAGCCGTGTGCTGGGAGTGAAAGGAGAGAGACAGTGAGGAGACGGTGTGAGACAGCCGGGTGCTGGCAGTGATAGGAGAGAGACAGTAAGATTACGGTGTGAGACAGCCGGGTGCTGGGAGTGATAGGAGAGAGACAGTAAGGATACGGTGTGAGACAGCCGGGTGCTGGGAGTGATAGGAGAGACAGTGAGGAGACGGTGTGAGTCAGCCGGGTGCTGGCACTGATAGGAGAGAGACGGTGTGAGACAGCCGGTGCTGGGAGTGATAGGAGAGAGACAGTGAGGAGACTGTATGAGACAGCCGGGTGCTGGGAGTGATAGGAGAGAGACAGTGAGGAGACGGTGTGAGACAGCCGGGTGCTGGGAGAGAGACAGTGAGGAGACGGTGTGAGACAGCCGGGTGCTGGGAGAGAGACAGTGAGGAGACGGTGTGAGACAGCCGGGTGATAGGAGAGAGACAGTGAGGAGACGGTGTGAGACAGCCTGGTGCTGGGAGTGTTAGGCGAGAGACAGTGAGGAGACGGTGTGAGACAGCCGTGTGCTGGGAGTGATAGGAGAGAGACAGTGAGGAGACGGTGTGAGACAGCCGGGTGCTGGCAGTGATGGGAGAGAGACGATGTGAGACAGCCTGGTGCTGGGAGTGATAGGAGAGAGACAGTAAGGAGAAGGTATGAGACAGCCGGGTGCTGGGAGTGATAGGAGAGAGACAGTGAGGAGACGGTGTGAGACAGCCGGGTGCTGGCAGTGATGGGATAGAGACAGTGAGGAGACATTGTGAGACAGCCGGGTGCTGGCAGTGATAAGAGAGAGACAGTGAGGAGACGGTGTGAGACAGCCGTGTGCTGGGAGTGATAGGAGAGAGACAGAGAGGAGACGGTGTGAGACAGCCGGGTGCTGGCAGTGATAGGAGAGAGACAGTGAGGAGACTGTGTGAGACAGCCGGGTGCTGGGAGTGATAGGAGAGAGATGATGTGAGACAGCCGGGTGCTGGGAGTGATAGGAGAGAGACAGTGAGGAGAAGGTGTGAGACAGCCGAGTGATAGGAGAGAGACAGTGAGGAGACGGTGTGAGACAGCCGGGTGCTGGGAGTGATAGGAGAGAGACAGTGAGGAGACGTTGTGAGACAGCCCGGTGCTGGGAGTGATAGGAGAGAGACAGTGAGGAGACGTTGTGAGACAGCCGGGTGCTGGCAGTGATGGGAGAGAGACAGTGAGGAGATGGTGTGAGACAGCCGGGTGCTGGCTGTGATAGGAGAGAGACAGTGAGGAGACGGTGTGAGACAGCCGTGTGCTGGGAGTGATAGGAGAGAGACAGTGAGGAGACGGTGGGAGACAGCCGGGTGCTGGCAGTGATAGGAGAGAGACAGTAAGATTACGGTGTGAGACAGCCGGGTGCTGGCACTGATAGGAGAGAGACGGTGTGAGACAGCCGGGTGCTGGGAGTGATAGGAGAGAGACAGTGAGGAGACGGTATGAGACAGCCGGGTGCTGGGAGTGATAGGAGCGAGACAGTGAGGAGAAGGTGTGAGACAGCTGGGGGTGATAGGAGAGAGACAGTGAGGAGACGGTGTGAGACAGCCGGGTGCTGGGAGAGAGACAGTGAGGAGACGGTGAGAGACAGCCGGGTGATAGGAGAGAGACAGTGAGGAGACTGTGTGAGACAGCCTGGTGCTGGGAGTGTTAGGAGAGAGACAGTGAGGAGACGGTGTGAGACAGCCGGGTGCTGGCAGTGATGGGAGAGAGACGATGTGAGACAGCCGGGTGCTGGGAGTGATAGGAGAGAGACAGTAAGGAGAAGGTATGAGACAGCCAGGTGCTGGGAGTGATTGGAGAGAGACAGTGAGGAGAAGGTGTGAGACAGCCGGGTGCTGGGAGTGATAGGAGAGAGACAGTGAGGAGACGGTGTGAGACAGCCGGGTGCTGGGAGTGATAGGAGAGAGACAGTGAGGAGACGGTGTGAGACAGCCGGGTGCTGACAGTGATAGGAGAGAGACAGTGAGGAGACGGTGTGAGACAGCCGGGTGCTGGGAGTGATAGGAGAGAGATGATGTGAGACAGCCGGGTGCTGGGAGTGATAGGAGAGAGACAGTGAGGAGTAGGTGTGAGACAGCCGGGTGCTGGGAGTGATAGGAGAGAGACAGTGAGGAGACGTTGTGAGACAGCCGGGTGCTGGCAGTGATGGGATAGAGACAGTGAGGAGACGGTGTGAGACAGCCGGGTGGTGGCAGTGATAAGAGAGAGACAGTGAGGAGACGTTGTGAGACAGCCGTGTGCTGGCAGTGATGGGAGAGAGACAGTGAGGAGACGGTGTGAGACAGCCGTGTGCTGGCAGTGATAGGAGAGAGACAGTGAGGAGATGGTGTGAGACAGCCGGGTGCTGGCAGTGATAGGAGAGAGACAGTGAGGAGACGGTGTGAGACAGCCGTGTGCTGGGAGTGAAAGGAGAGAGACAGTGAGGAGACGGTGTGAGACAGCCGGGTGCTGGGAGAGAGACAGTGAGGAGACGGTGTGAGACAGCCGGGTGCTGGGAGAGAGACAGTGAGGAGACGGTGTGAGACAGCCGGGTGATAGGAGAGAGACAGTGAGGAGACGGTGTGAGACAGCCTGGTGCTGGGAGTGTTAGGCGAGAGACAGTGAGGAGACGGTGTGAGACAGCCGGGTGCTGGGAGTGATAGGAGAGACAGTGAGGAGACGGTGTGAGACAGCCGGGTGCTGGCAGTGATGGGAGAGAGACGATGTGAGACAGCCGGGTGCTGGCAGTGATGGGATAGAGACAGTGAGGAGAAGGTATGAGACAGCCGGGTGGTGGCAGTGATAAGAGAGAGACAGTGAGGAGACGGTGTGAGACAGCCGTGTGCTTGCAGTGATGGGAGAGAGACAGTGAGGAGACGGTGTGAGACAGCCGGGTGCTGGCAGTGATAAGAGAGAGACAGTGAGGAGACGGTGTGAGACAGCCGTGTGCTGGGAGTGATAAGAGAGAGACAGTGAGGAGACGGTGTGAGACAGCCGGGTGCTGGGAGTGATAGGAGAGAGACAGTGAGGAGACGGTGTGAGACAGCCGGGTGCTGGGAGTGATAGGAGAGAGACAATGAGCAGACGTTGTGAGACAGCCCGGTGCTGGGAGTGATAGGAGAGAGACAGTGAGGAGACGTTGTGAGACAGCCGGGTGCTGGCAGTGATGGGATAGAGACAGTGAGGAGACGGTGTGAGACAGCCGTGTGCTGGCAGTGATGGGAGAGAGACAGTGAGGAGATGGTGTGAGACAGCCGGGTGCTGGGAGTGATAGGAGAGAGACAGTGAGGAGACGGTGTGAGACAGCCGGGTGCTGGCAGTGATAGGAGAGAGACAGTGAGGAGACGGTGTGAGACAGCCGGGTGCTGGGAGTGATAGGAGAGAGATGATGTGAGACAGCCGTGTGCTGGGAGTGATAGGAGAGGGACAGTGAGGAGAAGGTGTGAGACAGCCGGGTGATAGGAGAGAGACAGTGAGGAGACGGAGTGAGACAGCCGGGTGCTGGGAGTGATAGGAGAGAGACAGTGAGGAGACGGTGTGAGACAGCCGGGTGCTGGCAGTGATGGGATAGAGACAGTGAGGAGACGGTGTGAGACAGCCGGGTGGTGGCAGTGAAAAGAGAGAGACAGTGAGGAGACGGTGTGAGACAGCCGGGTGCTGGCAGTGATAGGAGAGAGACAGTAAGATTACGGTGTGAGACAGCCGGGTGCTGGGAGTGATAGGAGAGAGACAGTAAGGATACGGTGTGAGACAGCCGGGTGCTGGGAGTGATAGGAGAGACAGTGAGGAGACGGTGTGAGACAGCCGGGTGCTGGCACTGATAGGAGAGAGACGGTGTGAGACAGCCGGTGCTGGGAGTGATAGGAGAGAGACAGTGAGGAGACGGTATGAGACAGCCGGGTGCTGGGAGTGATAGGAGAGAGACAGTGAGGAGACGGTGTGAGACAGCCGGGTGCTGGGAGAGAGACAGTGAGGAGACGGTGTGAGACAGCCGGGTGCTGGGAGAGAGACAGTGAGGAGACGGTGTGAGACAGCCGGGTGATAGGAGAGAGACAGTGAGGAGACGGTGTGAGACAGCCTGGTGCTGGGAGTGTTAGGCGAGAGACAGTGAGGAGACGGTGTGAGACAGCCGTGTGCTGGGAGTGATAGGAGAGAGACAGTGAGGAGACGGTGTGAGACAGCCGGGTGCTGGCAGTGATGGGAGAGAGACGATGTGAGACAGCCTGGTGCTGGGAGTGATAGGAGAGAGACAGTAAGGAGAAGGTATGAGACAGCTGGGTGCTGGGAGTGATAGGAGAGAGACAGTGAGGAGACGGTGTGAGACAGCCGGGTGCTGGCAGTGATGGGATAGAGACAGTGAGGAGACGGTGTGAGACAGCCGGGTGCTGGCAGTGATAAGAGAGAGACAGTGAGGAGACGGTGTGAGACAGCCGTGTGCTGGCAGTGATAAGAGAGAGACAGTGAGGAGACGGTGTGAGACAGCCGTGTGCTGGGAGTGATAGGAGAGAGACAGAGAGGAGACGGTGTGAGACAGCCGGGTGCTGGCAGTGATAGGAGAGAGACAGTGAGGAGACTGTGTGAGACAGCCGGGTGCTGGGAGTGATAGGAGAGAGATGATGTGAGACAGCCGGGTGCTGGGAGTGATAGGAGAGAGACAGTGAGGAGAAGGTGTGAGACAGCCGAGTGATAGGAGAGAGACAGTGAGGAGACGGTGTGAGACAGCCGTGTGCTGGGAGTGATAGGAGAGAGACAGTGAGGAGACGGTGTGAGACAGCCGGGTGCTGGGAGTGATAGGAGAGAGACAGTGAGGAGACGTTGTGAGACAGCCCGGTGCTGGGAGTGATAGGAGAGAGACAGTGAGGAGACGTTGTGAGACAGCCGGGTGCTGGCAGTGATGGGATAGAGACAGTGAGGAGACGGTGTGAGACAGCCGTGTGCTGGCAGTGATGGGAGAGAGACAGTGAGGAGATGGTGTGAGACAGCCGGGTGCTGGCAGTGATAGGAGAGAGACAGTGAGGAGACGGTGTGAGACAGCCGTGTGCTGGGAGTGATAGGAGAGAGACAGTGAGGAGACGGTGGGAGACAGCCGGGTGCTGGCAGTGATAGGAGAGAGACAGTAAGATTACGGTGTGAGACAGCCGGGTGCTGGCACTGATAGGAGAGAGACGGTGTGAGACAGCCGGGTGCTGGGAGTGATAGGAGAGAGACAGTGAGGAGACGGTATGAGACAGCCGGGTGCTGGGAGTGATAGGAGCGAGACAGTGAGGAGAAGGTGTGAGACAGCTGGGGGTGATAGGAGAGAGACAGTGAGGAGACGGTGTGAGACAGCCGGGTGCTGGGAGAGAGACAGTGAGGAGACGGTGAGAGACAGCCGGGTGATAGGAGAGAGACAGTGAGGAGACTGTGTGAGACAGCCTGGTGCTGGGAGTGTTAGGCGAGAGACAGTGAGGAGACGGTGTGAGACAGCCGTGTGCTGGGAGTGATAGGAGAGAGACAGTGAGGAGACGGTGTGAGACAGCCGGGTGCTGGCAGTGATGGGAGAGAGACGATGTGAGACAGCCGGGTGCTGGGAGTGATAGGAGAGAGACAGTAAGGAGAAGGTATGAGACAGCCAGGTGCTGGGAGTGATTGGAGAGAGACAGTGAGGAGAAGGTGTGAGACAGCCGGGTGCTGGGAGTGATAGGAGAGAGACAGTGAGGAGACGGTGTGAGACAGCCGGGTGCTGGGAGTGATAGGAGAGAGACAGTGAGCAGACGGTGTGAGACAGCCGGGTGCTGACAGTGATAGGAGAGAGACAGTGAGGAGACGGTGTGAGACAGCCGGGTGCTGGGAGTGATAGGAGAGAGATGATGTGAGACAGCCGGGTGCTGGGAGTGATAGGAGAGAGACAGTGAGGAGAAGGTGTGAGACAGCCGGGTGCTGGGAGTGATAGGAGAGAGACAGTGAGCAGACGGTGTGAGACAGCCGGGTGCTGACAGTGATAGGAGAGAGACAGTGAGGAGACGGTGTGAGACAGCCGGGTGCTGGCACTGATAGGAGAGAGACGGTGTGAGACAGCCGGGTGCTGGGAGTGATAGGAGAGAGACAGTGAGGAGACGGTGTGAGACAGCCGGGTGCTGGGAGTGATAGGAGAGAGACAGTGAGCAGACGGTGTGAGACAGCCGGGTGCTGACAGTGATAGGAGAGAGACAGTGAGGAGACGGTGTGAGACAGCCGGGTGCTGGCACTGATAGGAGAGAGACGGTGTGAGACAGCCGGATGCTGGGAGTGATAGGAGAGAGACAGTGAGGATACGGTGTGAGACAGCCGGGTGCTGGGAGTGATAGGAGAGAGACAGTGAGGAGACGTTGTGAGACAGCCGGGTGCTGGCAGTGATGGGATAGAGACAGTGAGGAGACGGTGTGAGACAGCCGGGTGGTGGCAGTGATAAGAGAGAGACAGTGAGGAGACGTTGTGAGACAGCCGTGTGCTGGCAGTGATGGGAGAGAGACAGTGAGGAGACGGTGTGAGACAGCCGTGTGCTGGCAGTGATAGGAGAGAGACAGTGAGGAGATGGTGTGAGACAGCCGGGTGCTGGCAGTGATAGGAGAGAGACAGTGAGGAGACGGTGTGAGACAGCCGTGTGCTGGGAGTGAAAGGAGAGAGACAGTGAGGAGACGGTGTGAGACAGCCGGGTGCTGGGAGAGAGACAGTGAGGAGACGGTGTGAGACAGCCGGGTGCTGGGAGAGAGACAGTGAGGAGACGGTGTGAGACAGCCGGGTGATAGGAGAGAGACAGTGAGGAGACGGTGTGAGACAGCCTGGTGCTGGGAGTGTTAGGCGAGAGACAGTGAGGAGACGGTGTGAGACAGCCGGGTGCTGGGAGTGATAGGAGAGACAGTGAGGAGACGGTGTGAGACAGCCGGGTGCTGGCAGTGATGGGAGAGAGACGATGTGAGACAGCCGGGTGCTGGCAGTGATGGGATAGAGACAGTGAGGAGAAGGTATGAGACAGCCGGGTGGTGGCAGTGATAAGAGAGAGACAGTGAGGAGACGGTGTGAGACAGCCGTGTGCTTGCAGTGATGGGAGAGAGACAGTGAGGAGACGGTGTGAGACAGCCGGGTGCTGGCAGTGATAAGAGAGAGACAGTGAGGAGACGGTGTGAGACAGCCGTGTGCTGGGAGTGATAAGAGAGAGACAGTGAGGAGACGGTGTGAGACAGCCGGGTGCTGGGAGTGATAGGAGAGAGACAATGAGGAGACGTTGTGAGACAGCCCGGTGCTGGGAGTGATAGGAGAGAGACAGTGAGGAGACGTTGTGAGACAGCCGGGTGCTGGCAGTGATGGGATAGAGACAGTGAGGAGACGGTGTGAGACAGCCGTGTGCTGGCAGTGATGGGAGAGAGACAGTGAGGAGATGGTGTGAGACAGCCGGGTGCTGGCAGTGATAGGAGAGAGACAGTGAGGAGACGGTGTGAGACAGCCGTGTGCTGGGAGTGATAGGAGAGAGACAGTGAGGAGACGTTGTGAGACAGCCCGGTGCTGGGAGTGATAGGAGAGAGATGATGTGAGACGGCCGGGTGCTGGGTGTGATAGGAGAGAGACAGTGAGGAGAAGGTGTGAGACAGCCGGGTGATAGGAGAGAGACAGTGAGGAGACGGTGTGAGACAGCCGGGTGCTGGGAGTGATAGGAGAGAGACAGTGAGGAGACTTTGTGAGACAGCCGGGTGCTGGGAGTGATAGGAGAGAGACAGTGAGGAGACGTTGTGAGACAGCCGGGTGCTGGCAGTGATGGGATAGAGACAGTGAGGAGACGGTTTGAGACAGCCGTGTGCTGGCAGTGATGGGAGAGAGACAGTGAGGAGATGGTGTGAGACAGCCGGGTGCTGGCAGTGATAGGAGAGAGACAGTGAGGAGACGGTGTGAGACAGCCGTGTGCTGGGAGTGATAGGAGAGAGACAGTGAGGAGACGGTGTGAGACAGCCGGGTGCTGGCAGTGATAGGAGAGAGACAGTAAGATTACGGTGTGAGACAGCCGGGTGCTGGGAGTGATAGGAGAGAGACAGTAAGGATACGGTGTGAGACAGCCGGGTGCTGGGAGTGATAGGAGAGACAGTGAGGAGTCGGTGTGAGACAGCCGGGTGCTGGCACTGATAGGAGAGAGACGATGTGAGACAGCCGGGTGCTGGGAGTGATAGGAGAGAGACAGTGAGGAGACGGTATGAGTCTGCCGGGTGCTGGGAGTGACAGGAGAGAGACAGTGAGGAGAAGGTGTGAGACAGCTGGGGGTGATAGGAGAGAGACAGTAAGGAGACGGTGTGAGACAGCCGGGTGCTGGGAGTGATAGGAGAGAGACAGTGAGGAGATGGTGTGAGACAGCCGGGTGCTGGCAGTGATAGGAGAGAGACAGTGAGGAGACGGTGTGAGACAGCTGGGTGCTGGCAGTGATAGGAGAGAGACAGTAAGGAGACGGTGTGAGACAGCCGGGTGCTGGGAGTGATAATAGAGAGACAGTGAGGAGACAGTGTGAGACAGCCGGGTGCTGGCAGTGATAGGAGAGAGACAGTGAAGAGACGGTGTGAGACAGCCGGGTGCTGGGAGTGATAGGAGAGAGACATTGAGGAGACGGTGTGAGACTGCCAGGTGCTGGGAGTGATAGGAGAGAGACAGTGAGGAGACGGTGTGAGGCAGCCGGGTGCTGGGAGTGACAGGAGAGAGACAGTGAGGAGACGATGTGAGACAGCCGGGTGCTGGGAGTGACAGGAGAGAGACAGTGAGGATACGGTGTGAGACAGCCGGGTGCTGGGAGTGACAGAAGAGAGACAGTAAGGAGACGGTGTGAGACAGCTGGGTGCTGGCAGTGATAGGAGAGAGACAGTGAGGAGACAGTGTGAGACAGCCGGGTGCTGGGAGTGATAGGAGAGAGACAGTGAGGAGATGGTGCGAGACAGCCGGGTGGTGGCAGTGATAAGAGAGAGACAGTGAGGAGACGGTGTGAGACAGCCGTGTGCTGGCAGTGATGGGAGAGAGACAGTGAGGAGATGGTGTGAGACAGCCGGGTGCTGGCAGTGATAGGAGAGAGACAGTGAGGAGACGGTGTGAGACAGCCGGGTGCTGGCAGTGATAGGAGAGAGACAGTAAGATTACGGTGTGAGACAGCCGGGTGCTGGGAGTGATAGGAGAGAGACAGTAAGGATACTGTGTGAGACAGCCGGGTGCTGGGATTGATAGGAGAGACAGTGAGGAGACGGTGTGAGACAGCCTGGTGCTGGCACTGATAGGAGAGAGACGGTGTGAGACAGCCGGGTGCTGGGAGTGATAGGAGAGAGACAGTGAGGAGACGGTGTGAGACAGCCGGGTGCTGGGAGTGACAGAAGAGAGACAGTAAGGAGACGGTGTGAGACAGCCGGGTGCTGGCAGTGATAGGAGAGAGACAGTAAGGAGACGGTGTGAGACAGCCAGGTGCTGGGAGTGATAGGAGAGAGACAGTGAGGAGACAGTGTGAGACAGCCGGGTGCTGGGAGTGATAGGAGAGAGACAGTGAGGAGACGGTGTGAGACAGCCGGGTGCTGGCAGTGATAGGAGAGAGACAGTAAGATTACGGTGTGAGACAGCCGGGTGCTGGGAGTGATAGGAGAGAGACAGTAAGGATACTGTGTGAGACAGCCGGGTGCTGGGATTGATAGGAGAGACAGTGAGGAGACGGTGTGAGACAGCCTGGTGCTGGCACTGATAGGAGAGAGACGGTGTGAGACAGCCGGGTGCTGGGAGTGATAGGAGAGAGACAGTGAGGAGACGGTGTGAGACAGCCGTGTGCTGGGAGTGATAGGAGAGAGACAGTGAGGAGACGGTGTGAGACAGCTGGGTGCTGGCAGTGATGGGATAGAGACAGTGAGGAGACGGTGCGAGACAGCCGGGTGGTGGCAGTGATAAGAGAGAGACAGTGAGGAGACGGTGTGAGACAGCCGTGTGCTGGCAGTGATGGGAGAGAGACAGTGAGGAGATGGTGTGAGACAGCCGGGTGCTGGCAGTGATAGGAGAGAGACAGTGAGGAGACGGTGTGAGACAGCCGTGTGCTGGCAGTGATAGGAGAGAGACAGTGAGGAGACGGTGTGAGACAGCCGGGTGCTGACAGTAAGATTACGGTGTGAGACAGCCGGGTGCCTGGAGTGATAGGAGAGAGACAGTGAGTAGACGGTATGAGACAGCCGGGTGCTGGGAGTGATAGGAGCGAGACAGTGAGGAGAAGGTGTGAGACATCTGGGGGTGATAGGAGAGAGACAGTGAGGAGACGGTGTGAGACAGCCGGGTGCTGGGAGAGAGACAGTGAGGAGACGGTGAGAGACAGCCGGGTGATAGGAGAGAGACAGTGAGGAGACGGTGTGAGACAGCCTAGTGCTGGGAGTGTTAGGCGAGAGACAGTGAGGAGACGGTGTGAGACAGCCGTGTGCTGGGAGTGATAGGAGAGAGACAGTGAGGAGAGGGTGTGATACAGCCGGGTGCTGGCAGTGATAGGAGAGAGACAGTGAGGAGACGGTGTGAGACAGCCGGGTGCTGGCAGTGATGGGAGAGAGACGATGTGAGACAGCCGGGTGCTGGGAGTGATAGGAGAGAGACAGTAAGGAGAAGGTATGAGACAGCCGGGTGCTGGGAGTGATTGGAGAGAGACAGTGAGGAGAAGGTGTGAGACAGCCGGGTGCTGGGAGTGATAGGAGAGAGACAGTGAGGAGACGGTGTGAGACAGCCGGGTGCTGGGAGTGATAGGAGAGAGACAGTGAGGAGACGGTGTGAGACAGCCGGGTGCTGGCAGTGATAGGAGAGAGACAGTGAGGAGACGGTGTGAGACAGCCGGGTGCTGGGAGTGATAGGAGAGAGATGATGTGAGACAGCCGGGTGCTGGGAGTGATAGGAGAGAGACAGTGAGGAGAAGGTGTGAGACAGCCGGGTGATAGGAGAGAGACAGTGAGGAGACGGTGTGAGACAGCCGGGTGCTGGGAGTGATAGGAGAGAGACAGTGAGGAGACGGTGTGAGACAGCCGGGTGCTGGCAGTGATGGGATAGAGACAGTGAGGAGACGGTGTGAGACAGCCGGGTGGTGGCAGTGATAAGAGAGAGACAGTGAGGAGACGTTGTGAGACAGCCGTGTGCTGGCAGTGATGGGAGAGAGACAGTGAGGAGACGGTGTGAGACATCCGTGTGCTGGCAGTGATAGGAGAGAGACAGTGAGGAGATGGTGTGAGACAGCTGGGTGCTGGCAGTGATAGGAGAGAGACAGTGAGGAGACGGTGTGAGACAGCCGTGTGCTGGGAGTGATAGGAGAGAGACAGTGAGGAGACGGTGTGAGACAGCCTGGTGCTGGCAGTGATAGGAGAGAGACAGTAAGATTACGGTGTGAGACAGCCGGGTGCTGGGAGTGATAGGAGAGAGACAGTAAGGATACGGTGTGAGACAGCCGGGTGCTGGGAGTGATAGGAGAGACAGTGAGGAGACGGTGTGAGACAGCCGGGTGCTGGCACTGATAGGAGAGAGATGGTGTGAGACAGCCGGGTGCTGGCAGTGATAGGAGAGAGACAGTGAGGAGACGATGTGAGACAGCCGGGTGCTGGGAGTGATAGGAGAGAGATGATGTGAGACAGCCGGGTGCTGGGAGTGATAGGAGAGAGACAGTGAGGAGAAGGTGTGAGACAGCCTGGTGATAGGAGAGAGACAGTGAGGAGACGGTATGAGACAGCCGGGTGCTGGGAGTGATAGGAGAGAGACAGTGAGGAGAAGGTTTGAGACAGCTGGGGGTGATAGGAGAGAGACAGTGAGGAGACGGTGTGAGACAGCCGGGTGCTGGGAGAGAGACAGTGAGGAGACGGTGTGAGACAGCCGGGTGATAGGAAAGAGACAGTGAGGAGACGGTGTGAGACAGCCTGGTGCTGGGAGTGTTAGGCGAGAGACAGTGAGGAGACGGTGTGAGACAGCCGTGTGCTGGGAGTGATAGTAGAGAGACAGTGAGGAGACGGTGTGAGACAGCCGGGTGCTGGCAGTGATGGGAGAGAGACGATGTGAGACAGCCTGGTGCTGGGAGTGATAGGAGAGAGACAGTAAGGAGAAGGTATGAGACAGCCGGGTGCTGGGAGTGATAGGAGAGAGACAGTGAGGAGACGGTGTGAGACAGCCTGGTGATAGGAGAGAGACAGTGAGGAGACGGTGTGAGACAGCCGGGTGCTGGGAGTGATAGGAGAGAGACAGTGAGGAGACGTTGTGAGACAGCCGGGTGCTGGCAGTGATGGGATAGAGACAGTGAGAAGACGGTGTGAGACAGCCGGGTGGTGGCAGTGATAAGAGAGAGACAGTGAGGAGACGGTGTGAGACAGCCGTGTGCTGGCAGTGATGGGAGAGAGACAGTGAGGAGACGGTGTGAGACAGCCGTGTGCTGAGAGTGATAGGAGAGAGACAGTGAGGAGACGGTGTGAGACAGCCGGGTGCTGGCAGTGATAGGAGAGAGACAGTAAGATTACGGTGTGAGACAGCCGGGTGCTGGGAGTGATAGGAGAGAGACAGTAAGGATACGGTGTGAGACAGCCGGGTGCTGGGAGTGATAGGAGAGACAGTGAGGAGACGGTGTGAGACAGCCGGGTGCTGGCACTGATAGGAGAGAGACGATGTGAGACAGCCGGGTGCTCGGAGTGATAGGAGAGAGACAGTGAGGAGACGGTATGAGACAGCCGGGTGCTGGGAGTGATAGGAGAGAGACAGTGAGGAGAAGGTGTGAGACAGCTGGGGGTGATAGGAGAGAGACAGTGAGGAGACGGTGTGAGACAGCCGGGTGATAGGAGACAGACAGTGAGGAGATGGTGTGAGACAGCCGGGTGCTGGCAGTGATAGGAGAGAGACAGTGAGGAGACGGTGTGAGACAGCTGCGTGCTGGCAGTGATAGGAAAGAGACAGTAAGGAGACGGTGTGAGACAGCCGGGTGCTGGGAGTGATAGGAGAGAGACAGTGAGGAGACGGTGTGAGACAGCCGGGTGCTGGCAGTGATAGGAGAGAGACAGTGAGGAGACAGTGTGAGACAGCCGGGTGCTGGCAGTGATAGGAGAGAGACAGTAAGATTACGGTGTGAGACAGCCGGGTGCTGGGAGTGATGGGATAGAGACAGTGAGGAGACGGTGTGAGACAGCCGTGTGCTGGCAGTGATGGGAGAGAGACAGTGAGGAGATGGTGTGAGACAGCCGGGTGCTGGCAGTGATAGGAGAGAGACAGTGAGGAGACGGTGTGAGACAGCCGTGTGCTGGGAGTGATAGGAGAGAGACAGTGAGGAGACGGTGGGAGACAGCCGGGTGCTGGCAGTGATAGGAGAGAGACAGTAAGATTACGGTGTGAGACAGCCGGGTGCTGGCACTGATAGGAGAGAGACGGTGTGAGACAGCCGGGTGCTGGGAGTGATAGGAGAGAGACAGTGAGGAGACGGTATGAGACAGCCGGGTGCTGGGAGTGATAGGAGCGAGACAGTGAGGAGAAGGTGTGAGACAGCTGGGGGTGATAGGAGAGAGACAGTGAGGAGACGGTGTGAGACAGCCGGGTGCTGGGAGAGAGACAGTGAGGAGACGGTGAGAGACAGCCGGGTGATAGGAGAGAGACAGTGAGGAGACTGTGTGAGACAGCCTGGTGCTGGGAGTGTTAGGCGAGAGACAGTGAGGAGACGGTGTGAGACAGCCGTGTGCTGGGAGTGATAGGAGAGAGACAGTGAGGAGACGGTGTGAGACAGCCGGGTGCTGGCAGTGATGGGAGAGAGACGATGTGAGACAGCCGGGTGCTGGGAGTGATAGGAGAGAGACAGTAAGGAGAAGGTATGAGACAGCCAGGTGCTGGGAGTGATTGGAGAGAGACAGTGAGGAGAAGGTGTGAGACAGCCGGGTGCTGGGAGTGATAGGAGAGAGACAGTGAGGAGACGGTGTGAGACAGCCGGGTGCTGGGAGTGATAGGAGAGAGACAGTGAGCAGACGGTGTGAGACAGCCGGGTGCTGACAGTGATAGGAGAGAGACAGTGAGGAGACGGTGTGAGACAGCCGGGTGCTGGGAGTGATAGGAGAGAGATGATGTGAGACAGCCGGGTGCTGGGAGTGATAGGAGAGAGACAGTGAGGAGAAGGTGTGAGACAGCCGGGTGCTGGGAGTGATAGGAGAGAGACAGTGAGCAGACGGTGTGAGACAGCCGGGTGCTGACAGTGATAGGAGAGAGACAGTGAGCAGACGGTGTGAGACAGCCGGGTGCTGACAGTGATAGGAGAGAGACAGTGAGGAGACGGTGTGAGACAGCCGGGTGCTGGCACTGATAGGAGAGAGACGGTGTGAGACAGCCGGATGCTGGGAGTGATAGGAGAGAGACAGTGAGGATACGGTGTGAGACAGCCGGGTGCTGGGAGTGATAGGAGAGAGACAGTGAGGAGACGTTGTGAGACAGCCGGGTGCTGGCAGTGATGGGATAGAGACAGTGAGGAGACGGTGTGAGACAGCCGGGTGGTGGCAGTGATAAGAGAGAGACAGTGAGGAGACGTTGTGAGACAGCCGTGTGCTGGCAGTGATGGGAGAGAGACAGTGAGGAGACGGTGTGAGACAGCCGTGTGCTGGCAGTGATAGGAGAGAGACAGTGAGGAGATGGTGTGAGACAGCCGGGTGCTGGCAGTGATAGGAGAGAGACAGTGAGGAGACGGTGTGAGACAGCCGTGTGCTGGGAGTGAAAGGAGAGAGACAGTGAGGAGACGGTGTGAGACAGCCGGGTGCTGGGAGAGAGACAGTGAGGAGACGGTGTGAGACAGCCGGGTGCTGGGAGAGAGACAGTGAGGAGACGGTGTGAGACAGCCGGGTGATAGGAGAGAGACAGTGAGGAGACGGTGTGAGACAGCCTGGTGCTGGGAGTGTTAGGCGAGAGACAGTGAGGAGACGGTGTGAGACAGCCGGGTGCTGGGAGTGATAGGAGAGACAGTGAGGAGACGGTGTGAGACAGCCGGGTGCTGGCAGTGATGGGAGAGAGACGATGTGAGACAGCCGGGTGCTGGCAGTGATGGGATAGAGACAGTGAGGAGAAGGTATGAGACAGCCGGGTGGTGGCAGTGATAAGAGAGAGACAGTGAGGAGACGGTGTGAGACAGCCGTGTGCTTGCAGTGATGGGAGAGAGACAGTGAGGAGACGGTGTGAGACAGCCGGGTGCTGGCAGTGATAAGAGAGAGACAGTGAGGAGACGGTGTGAGACAGCCGTGTGCTGGGAGTGATAAGAGAGAGACAGTGAGGAGACGGTGTGAGACAGCCGGGTGCTGGGAGTGATAGGAGAGAGACAATGAGGAGACGTTGTGAGACAGCCCGGTGCTGGGAGTGATAGGAGAGAGACAGTGAGGAGACGTTGTGAGACAGCCGGGTGCTGGCAGTGATGGGATAGAGACAGTGAGGAGACGGTGTGAGACAGCCGTGTGCTGGCAGTGATGGGAGAGAGACAGTGAGGAGATGGTGTGAGACAGCCGGGTGCTGGCAGTGATAGGAGAGAGACAGTGAGGAGACGGTGTGAGACAGCCGTGTGCTGGGAGTGATAGGAGAGAGACAGTGAGGAGACGTTGTGAGACAGCCCGGTGCTGGGAGTGATAGGAGAGAGATGATGTGAGACGGCCGGGTGCTGGGTGTGATAGGAGAGAGACAGTGAGGAGAAGGTGTGAGACAGCCGGGTGATAGGAGAGAGACAGTGAGGAGACGGTGTGAGACAGCCGGGTGCTGGGAGTGATAGGAGAGAGACAGTGAGGAGACTTTGTGAGACAGCCGGGTGCTGGGAGTGATAGGAGAGAGACAGTGAGGAGACGTTGTGAGACAGCCGGGTGCTGGCAGTGATGGGATAGAGACAGTGAGGAGACGGTTTGAGACAGCCGTGTGCTGGCAGTGATGGGAGAGAGACAGTGAGGAGATGGTGTGAGACAGCCGGGTGCTGGCAGTGATAGGAGAGAGACAGTGAGGAGACGGTGTGAGACAGCCGTGTGCTGGGAGTGATAGGAGAGAGACAGTGAGGAGACGGTGTGAGACAGCCGGGTGCTGGCAGTGATAGGAGAGAGACAGTAAGATTACGGTGTGAGACAGCCGGGTGCTGGGAGTGATAGGAGAGAGACAGTAAGGATACGGTGTGAGACAGCCGGGTGCTGGGAGTGATAGGAGAGACAGTGAGGAGTCGGTGTGAGACAGCCGGGTGCTGGCACTGATAGGAGAGAGACGATGTGAGACAGCCGGGTGCTGGGAGTGATAGGAGAGAGACAGTGAGGAGACGGTATGAGTCTGCCGGGTGCTGGGAGTGACAGGAGAGAGACAGTGAGGAGAAGGTGTGAGACAGCTGGGGGTGATAGGAGAGAGACAGTAAGGAGACGGTGTGAGACAGCCGGGTGCTGGGAGTGATAGGAGAGAGACAGTGAGGAGATGGTGTGAGACAGCCGGGTGCTGGCAGTGATAGGAGAGAGACAGTGAGGAGACGGTGTGAGACAGCTGGGTGCTGGCAGTGATAGGAGAGAGACAGTAAGGAGACGGTGTGAGACAGCCGGGTGCTGGGAGTGATAGGAGAGAGACAGTGAGGAGACAGTGTGAGACAGCCGGGTGCTGGCAGTGATAGGAGAGAGACAGTGAAGAGACGGTGTGAGACAGCCGGGTGCTGGGAGTGATAGGAGAGAGACATTGAGGAGACGGTGTGAGACTGCCAGGTGCTGGGAGTGATAGGAGAGAGACAGTGAGGAGACGGTGTGAGGCAGCCGGGTGCTGGGAGTGACAGGAGAGAGACAGTGAGGAGACGATGTGAGACAGCCGGGTGCTGGGAGTGACAGGAGAGAGACAGTGAGGATACGGTGTGAGACAGCCGGGTGCTGGGAGTGACAGAAGAGAGACAGTAAGGAGACGGTGTGAGACAGCTGGGTGCTGGCAGTGATAGGAGAGAGACAGTGAGGAGACAGTGTGAGACAGCCGGGTGCTGGGAGTGATAGGAGAGAGACAGTGAGGAGATGGTGCGAGACAGCCGGGTGGTGGCAGTGATAAGAGAGAGACAGTGAGGAGACGGTGTGAGACAGCCGTGTGCTGGCAGTGATGGGAGAGAGACAGTGAGGAGATGGTGTGAGACAGCCGGGTGCTGGCAGTGATAGGAGAGAGACAGTGAGGAGACGGTGTGAGACAGCCGGGTGCTGGCAGTGATAGGAGAGAGACAGTAAGATTACGGTGTGAGACAGCCGGGTGCTGGGAGTGATAGGAGAGAGACAGTAAGGATACTGTGTGAGACAGCCGGGTGCTGGGATTGATAGGAGAGACAGTGAGGAGACGGTGTGAGACAGCCTGGTGCTGGCACTGATAGGAGAGAGACGGTGTGAGACAGCCGGGTGCTGGGAGTGATAGGAGAGAGACAGTGAGGAGACGGTGTGAGACAGCCGGGTGCTGGGAGTGACAGAAGAGAGACAGTAAGGAGACGGTGTGAGACAGCCGGGTGCTGGCAGTGATAGGAGAGAGACAGTAAGGAGACGGTGTGAGACAGCCAGGTGCTGGGAGTGATAGGAGAGAGACAGTGAGGAGACAGTGTGAGACAGCCGGGTGCTGGGAGTGATAGGAGAGAGACAGTGAGGAGACGGTGTGAGACAGCCGGGTGCTGGCAGTGATAGGAGAGAGACAGTAAGATTACGGTGTGAGACAGCCGGGTGCTGGGAGTGATAGGAGAGAGACAGTAAGGATACTGTGTGAGACAGCCGGGTGCTGGGATTGATAGGAGAGACAGTGAGGAGACGGTGTGAGACAGCCTGGTGCTGGCACTGATAGGAGAGAGACGGTGTGAGACAGCCGGGTGCTGGGAGTGATAGGAGAGAGACAGTGAGGAGACGGTGTGAGACAGCCGTGTGCTGGGAGTGATAGGAGAGAGACAGTGAGGAGACGGTGTGAGACAGCTGGGTGCTGGCAGTGATGGGATAGAGACAGTGAGGAGACGGTGCGAGACAGCCGGGTGGTGGCAGTGATAAGAGAGAGACAGTGAGGAGACGGTGTGAGACAGCCGTGTGCTGGCAGTGATGGGAGAGAGACAGTGAGGAGATGGTGTGAGACAGCCGGGTGCTGGCAGTGATAGGAGAGAGACAGTGAGGAGACGGTGTGAGACAGCCGTGTGCTGGCAGTGATAGGAGAGAGACAGTGAGGAGACGGTGTGAGACAGCCGGGTGCTGACAGTAAGATTACGGTGTGAGACAGCCGGGTGCCTGGAGTGATAGGAGAGAGACAGTGAGTAGACGGTATGAGACAGCCGGGTGCTGGGAGTGATAGGAGCGAGACAGTGAGGAGAAGGTGTGAGACATCTGGGGGTGATAGGAGAGAGACAGTGAGGAGACGGTGTGAGACAGCCGGGTGCTGGGAGAGAGACAGTGAGGAGACGGTGAGAGACAGCCGGGTGATAGGAGAGAGACAGTGAGGAGACGGTGTGAGACAGCCTAGTGCTGGGAGTGTTAGGCGAGAGACAGTGAGGAGACGGTGTGAGACAGCCGTGTGCTGGGAGTGATAGGAGAGAGACAGTGAGGAGAGGGTGTGATACAGCCGGGTGCTGGCAGTGATAGGAGAGAGACAGTGAGGAGACGGTGTGAGACAGCCGGGTGCTGGCAGTGATGGGAGAGAGACGATGTGAGACAGCCGGGTGCTGGGAGTGATAGGAGAGAGACAGTAAGGAGAAGGTATGAGACAGCCGGGTGCTGGGAGTGATTGGAGAGAGACAGTGAGGAGAAGGTGTGAGACAGCCGGGTGCTGGGAGTGATAGGAGAGAGACAGTGAGGAGACGGTGTGAGACAGCCGGGTGCTGGGAGTGATAGGAGAGAGACAGTGAGGAGACGGTGTGAGACAGCCGGGTGCTGGCAGTGATAGGAGAGAGACAGTGAGGAGACGGTGTGAGACAGCCGGGTGCTGGGAGTGATAGGAGAGAGATGATGTGAGACAGCCGGGTGCTGGGAGTGATAGGAGAGAGACAGTGAGGAGAAGGTGTGAGACAGCCGGGTGATAGGAGAGAGACAGTGAGGAGACGGTGTGAGACAGCCGGGTGCTGGGAGTGATAGGAGAGAGACAGTGAGGAGACGGTGTGAGACAGCCGGGTGCTGGCAGTGATGGGATAGAGACAGTGAGGAGACGGTGTGAGACAGCCGGGTGGTGGCAGTGATAAGAGAGAGACAGTGAGGAGACGTTGTGAGACAGCCGTGTGCTGGCAGTGATGGGAGAGAGACAGTGAGGAGACGGTGTGAGACATCCGTGTGCTGGCAGTGATAGGAGAGAGACAGTGAGGAGATGGTGTGAGACAGCTGGGTGCTGGCAGTGATAGGAGAGAGACAGTGAGGAGACGGTGTGAGACAGCCGTGTGCTGGGAGTGATAGGAGAGAGACAGTGAGGAGACGGTGTGAGACAGCCTGGTGCTGGCAGTGATAGGAGAGAGACAGTAAGATTACGGTGTGAGACAGCCGGGTGCTGGGAGTGATAGGAGAGAGACAGTAAGGATACGGTGTGAGACAGCCGGGTGCTGGGAGTGATAGGAGAGACAGTGAGGAGACGGTGTGAGACAGCCGGGTGCTGGCACTGATAGGAGAGAGATGGTGTGAGACAGCCGGGTGCTGGCAGTGATAGGAGAGAGACAGTGAGGAGACGATGTGAGACAGCCGGGTGCTGGGAGTGATAGGAGAGAGATGATGTGAGACAGCCGGGTGCTGGGAGTGATAGGAGAGAGACAGTGAGGAGAAGGTGTGAGACAGCCTGGTGATAGGAGAGAGACAGTGAGGAGACGGTATGAGACAGCCGGGTGCTGGGAGTGATAGGAGAGAGACAGTGAGGAGAAGGTTTGAGACAGCTGGGGGTGATAGGAGAGAGACAGTGAGGAGACGGTGTGAGACAGCCGGGTGCTGGGAGAGAGACAGTGAGGAGACGGTGTGAGACAGCCGGGTGATAGGAAAGAGACAGTGAGGAGACGGTGTGAGACAGCCTGGTGCTGGGAGTGTTAGGCGAGAGACAGTGAGGAGACGGTGTGAGACAGCCGTGTGCTGGGAGTGATAGTAGAGAGACAGTGAGGAGACGGTGTGAGACAGCCGGGTGCTGGCAGTGATGGGAGAGAGACGATGTGAGACAGCCTGGTGCTGGGAGTGATAGGAGAGAGACAGTAAGGAGAAGGTATGAGACAGCCGGGTGCTGGGAGTGATAGGAGAGAGACAGTGAGGAGACGGTGTGAGACAGCCTGGTGATAGGAGAGAGACAGTGAGGAGACGGTGTGAGACAGCCGGGTGCTGGGAGTGATAGGAGAGAGACAGTGAGGAGACGTTGTGAGACAGCCGGGTGCTGGCAGTGATGGGATAGAGACAGTGAGAAGACGGTGTGAGACAGCCGGGTGGTGGCAGTGATAAGAGAGAGACAGTGAGGAGACGGTGTGAGACAGCCGTGTGCTGGCAGTGATGGGAGAGAGACAGTGAGGAGACGGTGTGAGACAGCCGTGTGCTGAGAGTGATAGGAGAGAGACAGTGAGGAGACGGTGTGAGACAGCCGGGTGCTGGCAGTGATAGGAGAGAGACAGTAAGATTACGGTGTGAGACAGCCGGGTGCTGGGAGTGATAGGAGAGAGACAGTAAGGATACGGTGTGAGACAGCCGGGTGCTGGGAGTGATAGGAGAGACAGTGAGGAGACGGTGTGAGACAGCCGGGTGCTGGCACTGATAGGAGAGAGACGATGTGAGACAGCCGGGTGCTCGGAGTGATAGGAGAGAGACAGTGAGGAGACGGTATGAGACAGCCGGGTGCTGGGAGTGATAGGAGAGAGACAGTGAGGAGAAGGTGTGAGACAGCTGGGGGTGATAGGAGAGAGACAGTGAGGAGACGGTGTGAGACAGCCGGGTGATAGGAGAGAGACAGTGAGGAGATGGTGTGAGACAGCCGGGTGCTGGCAGTGATAGGAGAGAGACAGTGAGGAGATGGTGTCAGACAGCTTGGTGCTGGCAGTGATAGGAGAGAGATAGTAAGGAGACGGTGTGAGACAGCCGGGTGCTGGGAGTGATAGGAGAGAGACAGTGAGGAGACGGTGTGAGACAGCCGGGTGCTGGCAGTGATAGGAGAGAGACAGTGAGGAGACGGTGTGAGACAGCCGGGTGCTGGCAGTGATAGGAGAGAGACAGTGAGGAGACGGTGTGAGACAGCCGGGTGCTGGGAGTGATAGGAGAGAGACATTGAGGAGACGGTTTGAGACTGCCAGGTGCTGGGAGTGACAGGAGAGAGACAGTGAGGAGACGGTGTGAGACCGCCTGGTGCTGGCAGTGATAGGAGAGAGACAGTGAGGAGACGGTGTGAGACAGCCGGGTGCTGGCAGTGATAGGATAGAGACAGTGAGGAGACGGTGTGAGACAGCCGGGTGGTGGCAGTGATAAGAGAGAGACAGTGAGGAGACGTTGTGAGACAGCCGTGTGCTGGCAGTGATGGGAGAGAGACAGTGAGGAGACGGTGTGAGACAGCCGTGTGCTGGCAGTGATGGGAGAGAGACAGTGAGGAGACGGTATGAGACAGCCGTGTGCTGGGAGTGATAGGAGAGAGACAGTGAGGAGACGGTGTGAGACAGCCGGGTGCTGGCAGTGATAGGAGAGAGACAGTAATATTACGGTGTGAGACAGCCTGGTGCTGGGAGTGATAGGAGAGAGACAGTAAGGATACGGTGTGAGACAGCCGGGTGCTGGGAGTGATAGGAGAGACAGTGAGGAGACGGTGTGAGACAGCCGGGTGCTGGCACTGATAGGAGAGAGACGGTGTGAGACAGCCGGGTGCTGGGAGTGATAGGAGAGAGACAGTGAGGAGACGGTATGAGACAGCCTGGTGCTGGGAGTGATAGGAGAGAGACAGTGAGGAGAAGGTTTGAGACAGCTGGGGGTGATAGGAGAGAGACAGTGAGGAGACGGTGTGAGACACCTGGGTGCTGGGAGAGAGACAGTGAGGAGAAGGTGTGAGACAGCCGGGTGATAGGAGAGAGACAGTGAGGAGACGGTGTGAGACAGCCTGGTGCTGGGAGTGTTAGGCGAGAGACAGTGAGGAGACGGTGTGAGACAGCCGTGTGCTTGGAGTGATAGGAGAGAGACAGTGAGGAGACGGTGTGAGACAGCCGGGTGCTTGCAGTGATGGGAGAGAGACGATGTGAGACAGCCTGGTGCTGGGAGTGATAGGAGAGAGACAGTAAGGAGAAGGTATGAGACAGACGGGTGCTGGGAGTGATAGGAGAGAGACAGTGAGGAGACGGTGTGAGACAGCCGGGTGCTGGCAGTGATGGGATAGAGACAGTGAGGAGACGGTGTGAGACAGCCGGGTGCTGGCAGTGATAAGAGAGAGACAGTGAGGAGACGGTGTGAGACAGCCGTGTGCTGGCAGTGATAAGAGAGAGACAGTGAGGAGACGGTGTGAGACAGCCGTGTGCTGGGAGTGATAGGAGAGAGACAGTGAGGAGACGGTGTGAGACAGCCGGGTGCTGGCAGTGATAGGAGAGAGACAGTGAGGAGACGGTGTGAGACTGCCGGGTGCTGGGAGTGATAGGAGAGAGATGATGTGAGACAGCCGGGTGCTGGGAGTGATAGGAGAGAGACAGTGAGGAGAAGGTGTGAGACAGCCGGGTGATAGGAGAGAGACAGTGAGGAGACGTTGTGAGACAGCCGTGTGCTGGCAGTGATGGGAGAGAGACAGTGAGGAGATGGTGTGAGACAGCTGGGGGTGATAGGAGAGAGACAGTGAGGAGACGGTGTGAGACAGCCGGGTGCTGGCAGTGATAGGAGAGAGACAGTAAGATTACGGTGTGAGACAGCCGGGTGCTGGGAGTGATAGGAGAGAGACAGTAAGGATACGGTGTGAGACAGCCGGGTGCTGGGAGTGATAGGAGAGACAGTGAGGAGACGGTGTGAGACAGCCGGGTGCTGGCACTGATAGGAGAGAGACGATGTGAGACAGCCGGGTGCTCGGAGTGATAGGAGAGAGACAGTGAGGAGACGGTATGAGACAGCCGGGTGCTGGGAGTGATAGGAGAGAGACAGTGAGGAGAAGGTGTGAGACAGCTGGGGGTGATAGGAGAGAGACAGTGAGGAGACGGTGTGAGACAGCCGGGTGATAGGAGAGAGACAGTGAGGAGATGGTGTCAGACAGCTGGGTGCTGGCAGTGATAGGAGAGAGACAGTAAGGAGACGGTGTGAGACAGCCGGGTGCTGGGAGTGATAGGAGAGAGACAGTGAGGAGACGGTGTGAGACAGCCGGGTGCTGGCAGTGATAGGAGAGAGACAGTGAGGAGACGGTGTGAGACAGCCGGGTGCTGGCAGTGATAGGAGAGAGACAGTGAGGAGACGGTGTGAGACAGCCGGGTGCTGGGAGTGATAGGAGAGAGACATTGAGGAGACGGTTTGAGACTGCCAGGTGCTGGGAGTGACAGGAGAGAGACAGTGAGGAGACTATGTGAGACAGCCGGGTGCTGGGAGTGACAGGAGAGAGACAGTGAGGATATGGTGTGAGACAGCCGGGTACTGGGAGTGACAGAAGAGAGACAGTAAGGAGACGGTGTGAGACAGCCGGGTGCTGGGTGTGATAGGAGAGAGACAGTGAGGAGACAGTGTGAAACAGCCGGGTGCTGGGAGTGATAGGAGAGAGATGATGTGAGACAGCCGGGTGCTGGGAGTGATAGGAGAGAGACAGTGAGGAGAAGGTGTGAGACAGCCGGGTGATAGGAGAGAGACAGTGAGGAGACGGTGTGAGACAGGCGGGTGCTGGGAGTGATAGGAGAGAGACAGTGAGGAGACGGTGTGAGACAGCTGGGTGCTGGCAGTGATGGGATAGAGACAGTGAGGAGACGGTGTGAGACAGCCGGGTGGTGGCAGTGATAAGAGAGAGACAGTGAGGAGACGGTGTGAGACAGCCGTGTGCTGGCAGTGATGGGAGAGAGACAGTGAGGAGATGGTGTGAGACAGCCGGGTGCTGGCAGTGATAGGAGAGAGACAGTGAGGAGACGGTGTGAGACAGCCGTGTGCTGGCAGTGATAGGAGAGAGACAGTGAGGAGACGGTGTGAGACAGCCGGGTGCTGGCAGTGATAGGAGAGAGACAGTAAGATTACGGTGTGAGACAGCCGGGTGCTGGGAGTGATAGGAGAGAGACATTAAGGATACGGTGTGAGACAGCCGGGTGCTGGGAGTGATAGGAGAGACAGTGCGGAGACGGTGTGAGACAGCCGGGTGCTGGGAGTGATAGGAGAGAGACAGTGAGGAGACGGTATGAGACAGCCGGGTGCTGGGAGTGATAGGAGAGAGACAGTGAGGAGACGGTATGAGACAGCCGGGTGCTGGGAGTGATAGGAGAGAGACAGTGAGGAGAAGGTGTGAGAAAGCTGGGGGTGATAGGAGAGAGACAGTGAGGAGACGGTGTGAGACAGCCGGGTGCTGGGAGAGAGACAGTGAGGAGACGGTGTGAGACAGCCGGGTGCTGGCAGTGATAGGAGAGAGACAGTGAGGAGACGGTGTGAGACAGCCGGGTGCTGGCAGTGATGGGAGAGAGACGATGTGAGACAGCCGGGTGCTGGGAGTGATAGGAGAGAGACAGTGAGGAGAAGGTGTGAGACAGCCGGGTGCTGGGAGTGATAGGAGAGAGACAGTGAGGAGACGGTGTGAGACAGCCGGGTGCTGGGAGTGATAGGAGAGAGACAGTGAGGAGACGGTGTGAGACAGCCGGGTGCTGGCATTGATAGGAAAGAGACAGTGAGGAGACGGTGTGAGACAGCCGGGTGCTGGGAGTGATAGGAGAGAGATGATGTGAGACAGCCGGGTGCTGGGAGTGATAGGAGAGAGACAGTGAGGAGACGGTGTGAGACAGCCGGGTGCTGGGAGTGATAGGAGAGAGACAGTGAGGAGACGGTGTGAGACAGCTGGGTGCTGGCAGTGATGGGATAGAGACAGTGAGGAGACGGTGTGAAACAGCCGGGTGGTGGCAGTGATATGAGAGAGACAGTGAGGAGACGGTGTGAGACAGCCGTGTGCTGGCAGTGATGGGAGAGAGACAGTGAGGAGATGGTGTGAGACAGCCGGGTGCTGGCAGTGATAGGAGAGAGACAGTGAGGAGACGGTGTGAGACAGCCGTGTGCTGGCAGTGATAGGAGAGAGACAGTGAGGAGACGGTGTGAGACAGCCGGGTGCTGGCAGTGATAGGAGAGAGACCGTAAGATTACGGTGTGAGACAGCCGGGTGCTGGGAGTGATAGGAGAGAGACATTAAGGATACGGTGTGAGACAGCCGGGTGCTGGGAGTGATAGGAGAGACAGTGAGGAGACGGTGTGAGACAGCCGGGTGCTGGCACTGATAGGAGAGAGACAGTGTGAGACAGCCGGGTGCTGGGAGTGATAGGAGAGAGACAGTGAGGAGACGGTATGAGACAGCCGGGTGCTGGGAGTGATAGGAGAGAGACAGTGAGGAGAAGGTGTGAGACAGCTGGGGGTGATAGGAGAGAGACAGTGAGGAGACAGTGTGAGACAGCCGGGTGCTGGGAGAGAGACAGTGAGGAGACGGTGTGAGACAGCCTGGTGCTGGGAGTGTTAGGCGAGAGACAGTGAGGAGACGGTGTGAGACAGCCGTGTGCTGGGAGTGATAGGAGAGAGACAGTGAGGAGACGGTGTGAGACAGCCGGGTGCTGGCAGTGATAAGAGAGAGACAGTGAGGAGATGGTGTGAGACAGCCGGGTGCTGGCAGTGATGGGAGAGAGACGATGTGAGACAGCCGGGTGCTGGGAGTGATAGGAGAGAGACAGTAAGGAGAAGGTATGAGACAGCCGGGTGCTAGGAGTGATAGGAGAGAGACAGTGAGGAGAAGGTGTGAGACAGCCGGGTGCTGGGAGTGATAGGAGAGAGACAGTGAGGAGACGGTGTGAGACAGCCGGATGCTGGCAGTGATAGGAGAGAGACAGTGAGGAGACGGTGTGAGACAGCCGGGTGCTGGGAGTGATAGGAGAGAGATGATGTGAGACAGCCGGTTGCTGGGAGTGATAGGAGAGAGACAGTGAGGAGAAGGTGTGAGACTGCCGGGTGATAGGAGAGAGACAGTGAGGAGACGGTGTGAGACAGCCGGGTGCTGGGAGTGATAGGAGAGAGACAGTGAGGAGACGGTGTGAGACAGCCGGGTGCTGGCAGTGATGGGATAGAGACAGTGAGGAGACGGTGTGAGACAGCGGGGTGCTGGCAGTGATAAGAGAGAGACAGTGAGGAGACGGTGTGAGACAGCCGTGTGCTGGCAGTAATGGGAGAGAGACAGTGAGGAGTTGGTGTGAGACAGCCGGGTGCTGGCAGTGATAGGAGAGAGACAGTGAGGAGACGGTGTGAGACAGCCGTGTGCTGGGAGTGATAGGAGAGAGACAGTGAGGAGACGGTGTGAGACAGCCGGGTGCTGGCAGTGATAGGAGAGAGACAGTAAGATTACGGTGTGAGACAGCCGGGTGCTGGGAGTGATAGGAGAGAGACAGTAAGGATACGGTGTGAGACAGCCGGGTGCTGGGAGTGATAGGAGAGACAGTGAGGAGACGGTGTGAGACAGCCGGGTGCTGGCACTGATAGGAGAGAGACGGTGTGAGACAGCCGGGTGCTGGGAGTGATAGGAGAGAGACAGTGAGGAGACGGTATGAGACAGCCGGGTGCTGGGAGTGATAGGAGAGAGACAGTAAGGAGAAGGTGTGAGACAGCTGGGGGTGATAGGAGAGAGACAGTGAGGAGACGGTGTGAGACAGCCGGGTGATAGGAGAGAGACAGTGAGGAGATGGTGTGAGACAGCCGGGTGCAGGCAGTGATAGGAGAGAGACAGTGAGGAGACGGTGTGAGACAGCCTGGTGCTGGGAGTGTTAGGCGAGAGACAGTGAGGAGACGGTGTGAGACAGCCGTGTACTGGGAGTGATAGGAGAGAGACAGTGAGGAGACGGTGTGAGACAGCCGGGTGCTGGGAGTGATAGGAGAGAGACAGTGAGGAGACAGTGTGAGACAGCCGGGTGCTGGCAGTGATGGGAGAGAGACGATGTGAGACAGCCGGGTGCTGGGAGTTATAGAAGAGAGACAGTAAGGAGAAGGTATGAGACAGCCGGGTGCTGGGAGTGATAGGAGAGAGACAGTGAGGAGAAGGTGTGAGACAGCCGGGTGCTGGGAGTGATAGGAGAGAGACAGTGAGGAGACGGTGTGAGACAGCCGGGTGCTGGGAGTGATAGGAGAGAGATGATGTGAGACTGCCGGGTGCTGGGAATGATAGGAGAGAGACAGTGAGGAGAAGGTGTGAGACAGCCGGGTGATAGGAGAGAGACAGTAAGGAGACGGTGTGAGACAGCCGGGTGCTGGGAGTGATAGGAGAGAGACAGTGAGTAGACGGTGTGAGACAGCCGGGTGCTGGCAGTGATGGGATAGAGACAGTGAGGAGACGGTGTGAGACAGCCGTGTGCTGGCAGTGATAGGAGAGAGACATTAAGGATACGGTGTGAGACAGCCGGGTGCTGGGAGTGATAGGAGAGACAGTGAGGAGACGGTGTGAGACAGCCGGGTGCTGGCACTGATAGGAGAGAGACGGTGTGAGACAGCCGGGTGCTGGGAGTGATAGGAGAGAGACAGTGAGGAGACGGTATGAGACAGCCGGGTGCTGGGAGTGATAGGAGAGAGACAGTGAGGAGAAGGTGTGAGACAGCTGGGGGTGATAGGAGAGAGACAGTGAGGAGACGGTGTGAGACAGCCGGGTGCTGGGAGAGAGACAGTGAGGAGACGGTGTGAGACAGCCTGGTGCTGGGAGTGTTAGGCGAGAGACAGTGAGGAGACGGTGTGAGACAGCCGTGTGCTGGGAGTGATAGGAGAGAGACAGTGAGGAGACGGTGTGAGACAGCCGGGTGCTGGCAGTGATAGGAGAGAGACAGTGAGGAGATGGTGTGAGACAGCCGGGTGCTGGCAGTGATGGGAGAGAGACGATGTGAGACAGCCGGGTGCTGGGAGTGATAGGAGAGAGACAGTAAGGAGAAGGTATGAGACAGCCGGGTGCTAGGAGTGATTGGAGAGAGACAGTGAGGAGAAGGTGTGAGACAGCCGGGTGCTGGGAGTGATAGGAGAGAGACAGTGAGGAGACGGTGTGAGACAGCCGGGTGCTGGGAGTGATAGGAGAGAGACAGTGAGGAGACGGTGTGAGACAGCCAGGTGCTGGCAGTGATAGGAGAGAGACAGTGAGGAGATGGTGTGAGACAGCCGGGTGCTGGGAGTGATAGGAGAGAGATGATGTGAGACAGCCGGTTGCTGGGAGTGATAGGAGAGAGACAGTGAGGAGAAGGTGTGAGACTGCCGGGTAATAGGAGAGAGACAGTGAGGAGACGGTGTGAGACAGCCGGGTGCTGGGAGTGATAGGAGAGAGACAGTGAGGAGACGGTGTGAGACAGCCGGGTGCTGGCAGTGATGGGATAGAGACAGTGAGGAGACGGTGTGAGACAGCCGGGTGCTGGCAGTGATAAGAGAGAGACAGTGAGGAGACGGTGTGAGACAGCCGTGTGCTGGCAGTAATGGGAGAGAGACAGTGAGGAGTTGGTGTGAGACAGCCGGGTGCTGGCAGTGATAGGAGAGAGACAGTGAGGAGACGGTGTGAGACAGCCGTGTGCTGGGAGTGATAGGAGAGAGACAGTGAGGAGACGGTGTGAGACAGCCGGGTGCTGGCAGTGATAGGAGAGAGACAGTAAGATTACGGTGTGAGACAGCCGGGTGCTGGGAGTGATAGGAGAGAGACAGTAAGGATACGGTGTGAGACAGCCGGGTGCTGGGAGTGATAGGAGAGACAGTGAGGAGACGGTGTGAGACAGCCGGGTGCTGGCACTGATAGGAGAGAGACGGTGTGAGACAGCCGGGTGCTGGGAGTGATAGGAGAGAGACAGTGAGGAGACTGTATGAGACAGCCGGGTGCTGGGAGTGATAGGAGAGAGACAGTGAGGAGAAGGTGTGAGACAGCTGGGGGTGATAGGAGAGAGACAGTGAGGAGACGGTGTGAGACAGCCGGGTGATAGGAGAGAGACAGTGAGGAGATGGTGTGAGACAGCCGGGTGCTGGCAGTGATAGGAGAGAGACAGTGAGGAGACGGTGTGAGACAGCCGTGTGCTGGGAGTGATAGGAGAGAGACAGTGAGGAGACGGTGTGAGACAGCCGGGTGCTGGCAGTGATAGGAGAGAGACAGTGAGGAGACGGTGTGAGACAGCCGGGTGCTGGCAGTGATGGGAGAGAGACGATGTGAGACAGCCTGGTGCTGGGAGTGATAGGAGAGAGACAGTAAGGAGAAGGTATCAGACAGCCGGGTGCTGGGAGTGATAGGAGAGAGACAGTGAGGAGAAGGTGTGAGATAGCCGGGTGCTGGGAGTGATAGGAGAGAGACAGTGAGGAGACGGTGTGAGACAGCCGGGTGCTGGGAGTGATAGGAGAGAGACAGTGAGGAGACAGTGTGAGACAGCCGGGTGCTGGCAGTGATGGGATAGAGACAGTGAGGAGACGGTGTGAGACAGCCGGGTGCTGGCAGTGATAGGAGAGAGACAGTGAGGAGACGGTGTGAGACAGCCGGGTGCTGGCAGTGATAGGAGAGAGACAGTGAGGAGACGGTGTGAGACAGCCGTGTGCTGGCAGTGATGGGATAGAGACAGTGAGGAGACGGTGTGAGACAGCCGGGTGCTGACAGTGATAAGAGAGAGACAGTGAGGAGACGGTGTGAGACAGCCGTGTGCTGGGAGTGATAAGAGAGAGACAGTGAGGAGACGGTGTGAGACAGCCGGGTGCTGGCAGTGATAGGAGAGAGACAGTGAGGAGACGGTGTGAGACAGCCGGGTGCTGGGAGTGATAGGAGAGAGACAGTGAGGAGAAGGTGTGAGACAGCCGGGTGATAGGAGAGAGACAGTGAGGAGACGGTGTGAGACAGCCGGGTGCTGGGAGTGATAGGAGAGAGACAGTGAGGAGACGGTGTGAGACAGCCGTGTGCTGGCAGTGATGGGAGAGAGACAGTGAGGAGATGGTGTGAGACAGCCGGGTGGTGGCAGTGATAAGAGAGAGACAGTGAGGAGACGGTGTGAGACAGCCGTGTGCTGGCAGTGATGGGAGAGAGACAGTAAGGATACGGTGTGAGACAGCCGGGTGCTGGGAGTGATAGGAGAGACAGTGAGGAGACGGTGTGAGACAACCGGGTGCTGGCACTGATAGGAGAGAGACGGTGTGAGACAGCCGGGTGCTGGGAGTGATAGGAGAGAGACAGTGAGGAGACGGTATGAGACAGCCGGGTGCTGGGAGTGATAGGAGAGAGACAGTGAGGAGATGGTGTGAGACAGCCGGGTGCTGGCAGTGATGGGAGAGAGACGATGTGAGACAGCCGGGTGCTGGCACTGATAGGAGAGAGACGTTGTGAGACAGCCGGGTGCTGGGAGTGATAGGAGTGAGACAGTGAGGAGACGGTGTGAGACAGCCGTGTGCTGGCAGTGATGGGAGAGAGACAGTGAGGAGATGGTGTGAGACAGCCGGGTGCTGGCAGTGATAGGAGAGAGACAGTGAGGAGATGGTGTGAGACAGCCGTGTGCTGGCAGTGATAGGAGAGAGACAGTGAGGAGACTGTGTGAGACAGCCGGGTGCTGGCAGTGATAGGAGAGAGACAGTAAGATTACGGTGTGAGACAGCCGGGTGCTGGGAGTGATAGGAGAGAGACAGTAAGGATACGGTGTGAGACAGCCGGGTGCTGGGAGTGATAGGAGAGGCAGTGAGGAGACGGTGTGAGACAGCCGGGTGCTGGGAGTGATAGGAGAGAGACAGTGAGGAGACGGTATGAGACAGCCGGGTGCTGGGAGTGATAGGAGAGAGACAGTGTGGAGATGATGTGAGACAGCTGGGGGTGATAGGAGAGAGACAGTGAGGAGACGGTGTGAGACAGCCGGGTGATAGGAGAGAGACAGTGAGGAGATGGTGTGAGACAGCCGGGTGCTGGCAGTGATAGGAGAGAGACAGTGAGGAGACGGTGTGAGACAGCCTGGTGCTGGGAGTGTTAGGCGAGAGACAGTGAGGAGACGGTGTGAGACAGCCGTGTGCTGGGAGTGATAGGAGAGAGACGGTGAGGAGACGGTGTGAGACAGCCGGGTGCTGGGAGTGATAGGAGAGACACAGTGAGGAGAAGGTGTGAGACAGCCGGGTGCTGGGAGTGATAGGAGAGAGACAGTGAGGAGAAGGTGTGAGACAGCCGGGTGCTGGGAGTGATAGGAGAGAGACAGTGAGGAGACGGTGTGAGACAGCCGGGTGCTGGGAGTGATAGGAGAGAGATGATGTGAGACAGCCGGGTGCTGGGAATGATAGGAGAGAGACAGTGAGGAGAAGGTGTGAGACAGCCGGGTGATAGGAGAGAGACAGTAAGGAGACGGTGTGAGACAGCCGGGTGCTGGGAGTGATAGGAGAGAGACAGTGAGTAGACGGTGTGAGACAGCCGGGTGCTGGCAGTGATGGGATAGAGACAGTGAGGAGACGGTGTGAGACAGCCGTGTGCTGGCAGTGATGGGAGAGAGACAGTGAGGAGATGGTGTGAGACTGCCGGGTGCTGGCAGTGATAGGATAGAGACAGTGAGGAGACGGTGTGAGACAGCCGTGTGCTGGGAGTGATAGGAGAGAGACAGTGAGGAGAATGTGTGAGACAGCCGGGTGCTGGCAGTGATAGGAGAGAGACAGTAAGATTACGGTGTGAGACAGCCGGGTGCTGGGAGTGATAGGAGAGAGACAGTAAGGATACGGTGTGAGACAGCCGGGTGCTGGGAGTGATAGGAGATTCAGTGAGGAGACGGTGTGAGACAGCCGGGTGCTGGCACTGATAGGAGAGAGACGTTGTGAGACAGCCGGGTGCTGGGAGTGATAGGAGAGAGACAGTGAGGAGACGGTATGAGACAGCCGGGTGCTGGGAGTGATAGGAGAGAGACAGTGAGGAGAAGGTGTGAGACAGCTGGGGGTGATAGGAGAGAGACAGTGAGGATACGGTGTGAGACAGCCGGGTGGTGGGAGATAGACAGTGAGGAGACGGTGTGAGACAGCCGGGTGATAGGAGAGAGACAGTGAGGAGACGGTGTGAGACAGCCGGGTGCTGGCAGTGATAGGAGAGAGACAGTGAGGAGACGGTGTGAGACAGCCGGGTGCTGGCAGTGATGGGAGAGAGACGAGGTGAGACAGCCTGGTGCTGGGAGTGATAGGAGAGAGACAGTAAGGAGAAGGTATGAGACAGCCGGGTGCTGGGAGTGATAGGAGAGAGACAGTGAGGAGAAGGTGTGAGACAGCCGGGTGCTGGGAGTGATAGGAGAGAGACAGTGAGGAGACGGTGTGAGACAGCCGGGTGCTGGGAGTGATAGGAGAGAGACAGTGAGAAGACAGTGTGAGACAGCCGGGTGCTGGCAGTGATGGGATAGAGACAGTGAGGAGACGGTGTGAGACTGCCGGGTGCTGGCAGTGATAGGAGAGAGACAGTGAGGAGACGGTGTGAGACAGCCGGGTGCTGGCAGTGATAGGAGAGAGACAGTGAGGAGACGGTGTGAGACAGCCGTGTGCTGGCAGTGATGGGAGAGAGACAGTGAGAAGACGGTGTGAGACAGCCGGGTGCTGGCAGTGATAAGAGAGAGACAGTGAGGAGACGGTGTGAGACAGCCGGGTGCTGGCAGTGATAGGAGAGAGACAGTGAGGAGACGGTGTGAGACAGCCGTGTGCTGGCAGTGATGGGAGAGAGACAGTGAGAAGACGGTGTGAGACAGCCGGGTGCTGGCAGTGATAAGAGAGAGACAGTGAGGAGACGGTGTGAGACAGCCGTGTGCTGGAAGTGATAAGAGAGAGACAGTGAGGACACGGTGTGAGACAGCCGGGTGCTGGGAGTGATAGGAGAGAGATGATGTGAGACAGCCGGGTGCTGGGAGTGATAGGAGAGAGTCAGTGAGGAGAAGGTGTGAGACAGCCGGGTGATAGAAGAGAGAAAGTGAGGAGACTGTGTGAGACAGCCGGGTGCTGGGAGTGATCGGAGAGAGACAGTGAGGAGACGGTGTGAGACAGCCGGGTGCTGTTAGTGATGGGATAGAGACAGTGAGGAGACGGTGTGAGACAGCCGGGTGGTGGCAGTGATAAGAGAGAGACAGTGAGGAGACGGTGTGAGACAGCCGTGTGCTGGCAGTGATGGGAGAGAGACAGTGAGGAGACGGTGTGAGACAGCCGGGTGGTGGCAGTGATGGGAGAGAGACAGTGAGGAGATGGTGTGAGACAGCCGGGTGCTGGCAGTGATAGGAGAGAGACAGTGAGGAGACGGTGTGAGACAGCCGTGTGCTGGGAGTGATAGGAGAGAGACAGTGAGGAGACGGTGTGAGACAGCCGGGTGCTGGCAGTGATATGAGAGAGACAGTAAGATTACGGTGTGAGACAGCCGGGTGCTGGGAGTGATAGGAGAGAGACAGTAAGGATACGGTGTGAGACAGCCGGGTGCTGGGAGTGATAGGAGAGACAGTGAGGAGACGGTGTGAGACAGCCGGGTGCTGGCACTGATAGGAGAGAGACGGTGTGAGACAGCCGGATGCTGGGAGTGATAGGAGAGAGACAGTGAGGAGACGGTATGAGACAGCCGGGTGCTGGGAGTGATAGGAGAGAGACAGTGAGGAGAAGGTGTGAGACAGCTGGGGGTGATAGGAGAGAGACAGTGAGGAGACGGTGTGAGACAGCCGGGTGATAGGAGAGAGACAGTGAGGAGATGGTGTGAGACAGCCGGGTGCTGGCAGTGATAGGAGAGAGACAGTCAGGAGACGGTGTGAGACAGCCGGGTGCTGGCAGTGATAGGAGAGAGACAGTGAGGAGACGGTGTGAGACAGCCGGATGCTAGGAGTGATAGGAGAGAGAAATTGAGGAGACGGTGTGAGACTGCCGGGTGCTGGGAGTGATAGGAGAGAGACAGTGAGGAGACGGTGTGAGACAGCCGGGTGCTGGGAGTGACAGGAGAGAGACAGTGAGGAGACGATGTGAGACAGCCGGGTGCTGGGAGTGACAGGAGAGAGACAGTGAGGAGACGATGTGAGACAGCCGGGTGCTGGGAGTGATACGAGAGAGACAGTGAGGATACGGTGTGAGACAGCCGGGTGCTGGGAGTGACAGAAGAGAGACAGTAAGGAGACGGTGTGAGACAGCTGGGTGCTGGCAGTGATAGGAGAGAGACAGTAAGGAGACGGTGTGAGACAGTGGGTGCTGGCAATGATAGGAGAGAGACAGTGAGAAGACGGTGTGAGACAGCCGGGTGCTGGCAGTGATAGGAGAGAGACAGTGAGGAGACAGTGTGAGACAGCCGGGTGCTGGGAGTGATAGGAGAGAGATGATGTGAGACAGCCGTGTGCTGGCAGTGATGGGAGAGAGACAGTGAGGAGATGGTGTGAGACAGCCGGGTGCTGGCAGTGATAGGAGAGAGACAGTGAGGAGACGGTGTGAGACAGCAGGGTGCTGGCAGTGATAGGAGAGAGACAGTGAGGAGACGGTGTGAGACAGCCGTGTGCTGGCAGTGATGGGAGAGAGACAGTGAGAAGACGGTGTGAGACAGCCGGGTGCTGGCAGTGATAAGAGAGAGACAGTGAGGAGACGGTGTGAGACAGCCGTGTGCTGGAAGTGATAAGAGAGAGACAGTGAGGACACGGTGTGAGACAGCCGGGTGCTGGGAGTGATAGGAGAGAGATGATGTGAGACAGCCGGGTGCTGGGAGTGATAGGAGAGAGTCAGTGAGGAGAAGGTGTGAGACAGCCGGGTGATAGAAGAGAGAAAGTGAGGAGACTGTGTGAGACAGCCGGGTGCTGGGAGTGATCGGAGAGAGACAGTGAGGAGACGGTGTGAGACAGCCGGGTGCTGTTAGTGATGGGATAGAGACAGTGAGGAGACGGTGTGAGACAGCCGGGTGGTGGCAGTGATAAGAGAGAGACAGTGAGGAGACGGTGTGAGACAGCCGTGTGCTGGCAGTGATGGGAGAGAGACAGTGAGGAGACGGTGTGAGACAGCCGGGTGGTGGCAGTGATGGGAGAGAGACAGTGAGGAGATGGTGTGAGACAGCCGGGTGCTGGCAGTGATAGGAGAGAGACAGTGAGGAGACGGTGTGAGACAGCCGTGTGCTGGGAGTGATAGGAGAGAGACAGTGAGGAGACGGTGTGAGACAGCCGGGTGCTGGCAGTGATATGAGAGAGACAGTAAGATTACGGTGTGAGACAGCCGGGTGCTGGGAGTGATAGGAGAGAGACAGTAAGGATACGGTGTGAGACAGCCGGGTGCTGGGAGTGATAGGAGAGACAGTGAGGAGACGGTGTGAGACAGCCGGGTGCTGGCACTGATAGGAGAGAGACGGTGTGAGACAGCCGGATGCTGGGAGTGATAGGAGAGAGACAGTGAGGAGACGGTATGAGACAGCCGGGTGCTGGGAGTGATAGGAGAGAGACAGTGAGGAGAAGGTGTGAGACAGCTGGGGGTGATAGGAGAGAGACAGTGAGGAGACGGTGTGAGACAGCCGGGTGATAGGAGAGAGACAGTGAGGAGATGGTGTGAGACAGCCGGGTGCTGGCAGTGATAGGAGAGAGACAGTCAGGAGACGGTGTGAGACAGCCGGGTGCTGGCAGTGATAGGAGAGAGACAGTGAGGAGACGGTGTGAGACAGCCGGATGCTAGGAGTGATAGGAGAGAGAAATTGAGGAGACGGTGTGAGACTGCCGGGTGCTGGGAGTGATAGGAGAGAGACAGTGAGGAGACGGTGTGAGACAGCCGGGTGCTGGGAGTGACAGGAGAGAGACAGTGAGGAGACGATGTGAGACAGCCGGGTGCTGGGAGTGACAGGAGAGAGACAGTGAGGAGACGATGTGAGACAGCCGGGTGCTGGGAGTGATACGAGAGAGACAGTGAGGATACGGTGTGAGACAGCCGGGTGCTGGGAGTGACAGAAGAGAGACAGTAAGGAGACGGTGTGAGACAGCTGGGTGCTGGCAGTGATAGGAGAGAGACAGTAAGGAGACGGTGTGAGACAGTGGGTGCTGGCAATGATAGGAGAGAGACAGTGAGAAGACGGTGTGAGACAGCCGGGTGCTGGCAGTGATAGGAGAGAGACAGTGAGGAGACAGTGTGAGACAGCCGGGTGCTGGGAGTGATAGGAGAGAGATGATGTGAGACAGCCGTGTGCTGGCAGTGATGGGAGAGAGACAGTGAGGAGATGGTGTGAGACAGCCGGGTGCTGGCAGTGATAGGAGAGAGACAGTGAGGAGACGGTGTGAGACAGCCGGGTGCTGGCAGTGATAGGAGAGAGACAGTGAGGAGACGGTGTGAGACAGCCGTGTGCTGGGAGTGATAGGAGATAGACAGTGAGGAGACGGTGTGAGACAGCCGGGTGCTGACAGTGATAGGAGAGAGACAGTAAGATTACGGTGTGAGACAGCCGGGTGCTGGGAGTGATAGGAGAGAGACAGTAAGGATACGGTGTGAGACAGCCGGGTGCTGGGAGTGATAGGAGAGACAGTGAGGAGACGGTGTGAGACAGCCGGGTGCTGGGAGTTATAGGAGAGAGAGAGTGAGGAGACGGTATGAGACAGCCGGGTGCTGGGAGTTATAGGAGAGAGACAGTGAGGAGAAGGTGTGAGACAGCTGGGGGTGATAGGAGAGAGACAGTGAGGAGACGGTGTGAGACAGCCGAGTGCTGGGAGTTATAGGAGAGAGAGAGTGAGGAGACGGTATGAGACAGCCGGGTTCTGGGAGTGATAGGAGAGAGACAGTGAGGAGACGGTATGAGACAGCCGGGTGCTGGGAGAGAGACAGTGAGGAGACGGTGTGAGACAGCCTGGTGCTGGGAGTGTTAGGCGAGAGACAGTGAGGAGACGGTGTGAGACAGCTGGGGGTGATAGGAGAGAGACAGTGAGGAGACGGTGTGAGACAGCCGGGTGCTGGGAGAGAGACAGTGAGGAGACGGTGTGAGACAGCCGGGTGATAGGAGAGAGACAGTGAGGAGACGGTGTGAGACAGCCTGGTGCTGGGAGTGATAGGAGAGAGACAGTGAGGAGACGGTGTGAGACAGCCGGGTGCTGGCAGTGATAGGAGAGAGACAGTGAAGAGACGGTGTGAGACAGCCGGGTGCTGGCAGTGATGGGAGAGAGACGATGTGAGACAGCCGGGTGCTGGGAGTGATAGGAGAGAGACAGTAAGGAGAAGGTATGAGACAGCCGGGTGCTGGGAGTGATAGGAGAGAGACAGTGAGGAGAAGGTGTGAGACAGCCGGGTGCTGGGAGTGATAGGAGAGAGACAGTGAGGAGACCGTGTGAGACAGCCGGGTGCTGGGAGTGATAGGAGAGAGACAGTGAGGAGACGGTGTGAGTCAGCCGGGTGCTGGCAGTGATGGGATAGAGACAGTGAGGAGACGGTGTGAGACAGCCGGGTGCTGGCAGTGATAAGATAGAGACAGTGAGGAGACGGTGTGAGACAGCCGTGTGCTGGCAGTGATGGGAGAGAGACAGTGAGGAGACGGTGTGAGACAGCCGGGTGCTGGCAGTGATAAGAGAGAGACAGTGAGGAGACGGTGTGAGACAGCCGTGTGCTGGGAGTGATAGGAGAGAGACAGTGAGGAGACGGTGTGAGACAGCCGGGTGTTGGGAGTGATAGGAGAGAGATGATGTGAGACAGCCGGGTGCTTGGAGTGATAGGAGAGAGACAGTGAGGAGAAGGTGTGAGACAGCCGGGTGATAGGAGAGAGACAGTGAGGAGACGGTGTGAGACAGCCGGGTGCTGGGAGTGATAGGAGAGAGACAGTGAGGAGACGGTGTGAGACAGCCGGGTGCTGGCAGTGATGGGATAGAGACAGTGAGGAGATGGTGTGAGACAGCCGGGTGGTGGCAGTGATATGAGAGAGACAGTGAGGAGACGGTGTGAGACAGCCGTGTGCTGGCAGTGATGGGAGAGAGACAGTGAGGAGACGGTGTGAGACAGCCGGGTGGTGGCAGTGATAAGAGAGAGACAGTGAGGAGACGGTGTGAGACAGCCGTGTGCTGGCAGTGATGGGAGAGAGACAGTGAGGAGATGGTGTGAGACAGCCGGGTGCTGGCAGTGATAGGAGAGAGACAGTGAGGAGACGGTGTGAGACAGCCGTGTGCTGGGAGTGATAGGAGAGAGACAGTGAGGAGACGGTGTGAGACAGCCGGGTGCTGGCAGTGATATGAGAGAGACAGTAAGATTACGGTGTGAGACAGCCGGGTGCTGGGAGCGATAGGAGAGAGACAGTAAGGATACGGTGTGAGACAGCCGGGTGCTGGGAGTGATACGAGAGACAGTGAGGAGACGGTGTGAGACAGCCGGGTGCTGGCACTGATAGGAGAGAGACGGTGTGAGACAGCCGGATGCTGGGAGTGATAGGAGAGAGACAGTGAGGAGACGGTAAGAGACAGCCGGGTGCTGGGAGTGATAGGAGAGAGACAGTGAGGAGAAGGTGTGAGACAGCTGGGGGTGATAGGAGAGAGACAGTGAGGAGACGGTGTGAGACAGCCGGGTGATGGGAGAGAGACAGTGAGGAGATGGTGTGAGACAGCCGGGTGCTGGCAGTGATAGGAGAGAGACAGTGAGGAGACGGTGTGAGACAGCCGGGTGCTGGCAGTGATAGGAGAGAGACAGTGAGGAGACGGTGTGAGACAGCCGGATGCTGGGAGTGATAGGAGAGAGACATTGAGGAGACGGTGTGAGACTGCCGGGTGCTGGGAGTGATAGGAGAGAGACAGTGAGGAGACGGTGTGAGACAGCCGGGTGCTGGGAGTGACAGGAGAGAGACAGTGAGGAGACGATGTGAGACAGCCGGGTGCTGGGAGTGACAGGAGAGAGACAGTGAGGAGACGATGTGAGACAGCCGGGTGCTGGGAGTGATAGGAGAGAGACAGTGAGGATACGGTGTGAGACAGCCGGGTGCTGGGAGTGACAGAAGAGAGACAGTAAGGAGACGGTGTGAGACAGCTGGGTGCTGGCAGTGATTGGAGAGAGACAGTAAGGAGACGGTGTGAGACAGTTGGTGCTGGCAGTGATAGGAGAGAGACAGTGAGAAGACGGTGTGAGACAGCCGGGTGCTGGCAGTGATAGGAGAGAGACAGTGAGGAGACAGTGTGAGACAGCCGGGTGCTGGGAGTGATAGGAGAGAGATGATGTGAGACAGCCGTGTGCTGGCAGTGATGGGAGAGAGACAGTGAGGAGATGGTGTGAGACAGCCGGGTGCTGGCAGTGATAGGAGAGAGACAGTGAGGAGACGGTGTGAGACAGCCGTGTGCTGGGAGTGATAGGAGAGAGACAGTGAGGAGATGGTGTGAGACAGCCGGGTGATAGGAGAGAGAGAGTGAGGAGACGGTGTGAGACAGCCGGGTGCTGGGAGTGATAGGAGAGAGACAGTGAGGAGACGGTGTGAGACAGCCGGGTGCTGGCAGTGATGGGATAGAGACAGTGAGGAGACGGTGTGAGACAGCCGGGTGGTGGCAGTGATAAGAGAGAGACAGTGAGGAGACGGTGTGAGACAGCCGTGTGCTGGCAGTGATGGGAGAGAGACAGTGAGGAGATGGTGTGAGACAGCCGGGTGCTGGAAGTGATAGGAGAGAGACAGTGAGGAGACGGTGTGAGACAGCCGGGTGCTGGCAGTGATAGGAGAGAGACAGTGAGGAGACGGTGTGAGACAGCCGTGTGCTGGGAGTGATAGGAGAGAGACAGTGAGGAGACGGTGTGAGACAGCCGGGTGCTGGCAGTGATAGGAGAGAGACAGTAAGATTACGGTGTGAGACATCCGGGTGCTGGGAGTGATAGGAGAGACAGTGAGGAGACGGTGTGAGACAGCCGGGTGCTGGGAGTTATAGGAGAGAGAGAGTGAGGAGACGGTATGAGACAGCCGGGTGCTGGGAGTGATAGGAGAGAGACAGTGAGGAGAAGGTGTGAGACAGCTGGGGGTGATAGGAGAGAGACAGTGAGGAGACGGTGTGAGACAGCCGGGTGATAGGAGAGAGACAGTGAGGAGACTGTGTGAGACAGCCGGGTGCTGGCTGTGATAGGAGAGAGACAGTAAGATTACGGTGTGAGACAGCCGGGTGCTGGGAGTGATAGGAGAGAGACAGTAAGGATACGGTGTGAGACAGCCGGGTGCTGGGAGTGATAGGAGAGACAGTGAGGAGACGGTGTGAGACAGCCGGGTGCTGGCACTGATAGGAGAAAGACGGTGTGAGACAGCCGGGGGTGATAGGAGAGAGACAGTGAGGAGACGGTGTGAGACAGCCGGGTGCTGGGAGAGAGACAGTGAGGAGACGGTGTGAGACAGCCGGGTGATAGGAGAGAGACAGTGAGGAGACGGTGTGAGACAGCCTGGTGCTGGGAGTGATAGGAGAGAGACAGTGAGGAGACGGTGTGAGACAGCCGGGTGCTGGCAGTGATAGGAGAGAGACAGTGAAGAGACGGTGTGAGACAGCCGGGTGCTGGCAGTGATGGGAGAGAGACGATGTGAGACAGCCGGGTGCTGGGAGTGATAGGAGAGAGACAGTAAGGAGAAGGTATGAGACAGCCGGGTGCTGGGAGTGATAGGAGAGAGACAGTGAGGAGAAGGTGTGAGACAGCCGGGTGCTGGGAGTGATAGGAGAGAGACAGTGAGGAGACCGTGTGAGACAGCCGGGTGCTGGGAGTGATAGGAGAGAGACAGTGAGGAGACGGTGTGAGTCAGCCGGGTGCTGGCAGTGATGGGATAGAGACAGTGAGGAGACGGTGTGAGACAGCCGGGTGCTGGCAGTGATAAGATAGAGACAGTGAGGAGACGGTGTGAGACAGCCGTGTGCTGGCAGTGATGGGAGAGAGACAGTGAGGAGACGGTGTGAGACAGCCGGGTGCTGGCAGTGATAAGAGAGAGACAGTGAGGAGACGGTGTGAGACAGCCGTGTGCTGGGAGTGATAGGAGAGAGACAGTGAGGAGACGGTGTGAGACAGCCGGGTGTTGGGAGTGATAGGAGAGAGATGATGTGAGACAGCCGGGTGCTGGGAGTGATAGGAGAGAGACAGTGAGGAGAAGGTGTGAGACAGCCGGGTGATAGAAGAGAGACAGTGAGGAGACGGTGTGAGACAGCCGGGTGCTGGGAGTGATAGGAGAGAGACATTGAGGAGACGGTGTGAGACAGCCGGGTGCTGGCAGTGATGGGATAGAGACAGTGAGGAGACGGTGTGAGACAGCCGGGTGGTGGCAGTGATATGAGAGAGACAGTGAGGAGACGGTGTGAGACAGCCGTGTGCTGGCAGTGATGGGAGAGAGACAGTGAGGAGACGGTGTGAGACAGCCGGGTGGTGGCAGTGATAAGAGAGAGACAGTGAGGAGACGGTGTGAGACAGCCGTGTGCTGGCAGTGATGGGAGAGAGACAGTGAGGAGATGGTGTGAGACAGCCGGGTGCTGGCAGTGATAGGAGAGAGACAGTGAGGAGACGGTGTGAGACAGCCGTGTGCTGGGAGTGATAGGAGAGAGACAGTGAGGAGACGGTGTGAGACAGCCGGGTGCTGGCAGTGATATGAGAGAGACAGTAAGATTACGGTGTGAGACAGCCGGGTGCTGGGAGCGATAGGAGAGAGACAGTAAGGATACGGTGTGAGACAGCCGGGTGCTGGGAGTGATACGAGAGACAGTGAGGAGACGGTGTGAGACAGCCGGGTGCTGGCACTGATAGGAGAGAGACGGTGTGAGACAGCCGGATGCTGGGAGTGATAGGAGAGAGACAGTGAGGAGACGGTATGAGACAGCCGGGTGCTGGGAGTGATAGGAGAGAGACAGTGAGGAGAAGGTGTGAGACAGCTGGGGGTGATAGGAGAGAGACAGTGAGGAGACGGTGTGAGACAGCCGGGTGATGGGAGAGAGACAGTGAGGAGATGGTGTGAGACAGCCGGGTGCTGGCAGTGATAGGAGAGAGACAGTGAGGAGACGGTGTGAGACAGCCGGGTGCTGGCAGTGATAGGAGAGAGACAGTGAGGAGACGGTGTGAGACAGCCGGATGCTGGGAGTGATAGGAGAGAGACATTGAGGAGACGGTGTGAGACTGCCGGGTGCTGGGAGTGATAGGAGAGAGACAGTGAGGAGACGGTGTGAGACAGCCGGGTGCTGGGAGTGACAGGAGAGAGACAGTGAGGAGACGATGTGAGACAGCCGGGTGCTGGGAGTGACAGGAGAGAGACAGTGAGGAGACGATGTGAGACAGCCGGGTGCTGGGAGTGATAGGAGAGAGACAGTGAGGATACGGTGTGAGACAGCCGGGTGCTGGGAGTGACAGAAGAGAGACAGTAAGGAGACGGTGTGAGACAGCTGGGTGCTGGCAGTGATTGGAGAGAGACAGTAAGGAGACGGTGTGAGACAGTTGGTGCTGGCAGTGATAGGAGAGAGACAGTGAGAAGACGGTGTGAGACAGCCGGGTGCTGGCAGTGATAGGAGAGAGACAGTGAGGAGACAGTGTGAGACAGCCGGGTGCTGGGAGTGATAGGAGAGAGATGATGTGAGACAGCCGTGTGCTGGCAGTGATGGGAGAGAGACAGTGAGGAGATGGTGTGAGACAGCCGGGTGCTGGCAGTGATAGGAGAGAGACAGTGAGGAGACGGTGTGAGACAGCCGTGTGCTGGGAGTGATAGGAGAGAGACAGTGAGGAGATGGTGTGAGACAGCCGGGTGATAGGAGAGAGAGAGTGAGGAGACGGTGTGAGACAGCCGGGTGCTGGGAGTGATAGGAGAGAGACAGTGAGGAGACGGTGTGAGACAGCCGGGTGCTGGGAGTGATAGGAGAGAGACAGTGAGGAGACGGTGTGAGACAGCCGGGTGCTGGCAGTGATAGGAGAGAGACAGTAAGATTACGGTGTGAGACATCCGGGTGCTGGGAGTGATAGGAGAGACAGTGAGGAGACGGTGTGAGACAGCCGGGTGCTGGCACTGATAGGAGAGAGACGGTGTGAGACAGCCGGGTGCTGGGAGTTATAGGAGAGAGAGAGTGAGGAGACGGTATGAGACAGCCGGGTGCTGGGAGTGATAGGAGAGAGACAGTGAGGAGAAGGTGTGAGACAGCTGGGGGTGATAGGAGAGAGACAGTGAGGAGACGGTGTGAGACAGCCGGGTGATAGGAGAGAGACAGTGAGGAGACTGTGTGAGACAGCCGGGTGCTGGCTGTGATAGGAGAGAGACAGTAAGATTACGGTGTGAGACAGCCGGGTGCTGGGAGTGATAGGAGAGAGACGGTAAGGATACGGTGTGAGACAGCCGGGTGCTGGGAGTGATAGGAGAGACAGTGAGGAGACGGTGTGAGACAGCCGGGTGCTGGCACTGATAGGAGAAAGACGGTGTGAGACAGCCGGGTGCTGGGAGTGATAGGAGAGAGACAGTGAGGAGACGGTATGAGACAGCCGGGTGCTGGGAGAGAGACAGTGAGGAGACGGTGTGAGACAGCCTGGTGCTGGGAGTGTTAGGCGAGAGACAGTGAGGAGACGGTGTGAGACAGCTGGGGGTGATAGGAGAGAGACAGTGAGGAGACGGTGTGAGACAGCCGGGTGCTGGGAGAGAGACCGTGAGGAGACGGTGTGAGACAGCCGGGTGATAGGAGAGAGACAGTGAGGAGACGGTGTGAGACAGCCTGGTGCTGGGAGTGTTAGGCGAGAGACAGTGAGGAGACGGTGTGAGACAGCCGTGTGCTGGGAGTGATAGGAGAGAGACAGTGAGGAGACGGTGTGAGACAGCCGGGTGCTGTCAGTGATAGGAGAGAGACAGTGAGGAGACGGTGTGAGACAGCCGGGTGCTGGCAGTGATGGGAGAGAGACGATGTGAGACAGCCGGTTGCTGGGAGTGATAGGAGAGAGACAGTAAGGAGAAGGTATGAGACAGCCGGGTGTTGGGAGTGATAGGAGAGAGACAGTGAGGAGAAGGTGTGAGACAGCCGGGTGCTGGGAGTGATAGGAGAGAGACAGTGAGGAGACCGTGTGAGACAGCCGGGTGCTGGGAGTGATAGGAGAGAGACAGTGAGGAGACGGTGTGAGACAGCCGGGTGCTGGCAGTGATGGGATAGAGACAGTGAGAAGACGGTGTGAGACAGCCGGGTGCTGGCAGTGATGGGAGAGAGACAGTGAGGAGACGGTGTGAGACAGCCGGGTGCTGGCAGTGATAAGAGAGAGACAGTGAGGAGACTGTGTGAGACAGCCGTGTGCTGTGAGTGATAGGAGAGAGACAGTGAGGAGACGGTGTGAGACAGCCGGGTGTTGGGAGTGATAGGAGAGAGATGATGTGAGACAGCCGGGTGCTGGGAGTGATAGGAGAGAGACAGTGAGGACAAGGTGTGAGACAGCCGGGTGATAGGAGAGAGACAGTGAGGAGACGGTGTGAGACAGCCGGGTGCTGGCAGTGATAGGAGAGAGACAGTAAGATTACGGTGTGAGACAGCCGGGTGCTGGGAGTGATAGGAGAGAGACAGTAAGGATACGGTGTGAGACAGCCGGATGCTGGGAGTGATAGGAGAGACAGTGAGGAGACGGTGTGAGACAGCCGGGTGCTGGCACTGATAGGAGAGAGACGGCGTGAGACAGCCGGGTGCTGGGAGTGATAGGAGAGAGAGAGTGAGGAGACGGTATGAGACAGCCGGGTGCTGGGAGTGATAGGAGAGAGACAGTGAGGAGAAGGTGTGAGACAGCTGGGGGTGATAGGAGAGAGACAGTGAGGAGACGGTGTGAGACAGCCGGGTGATAGGAGAGAGACAGTGAGGAGATGGTGTGAGACAGCCGGGTGCTGGCAGTGATTGGAGAGAGACAGTAAGGAGACGGTGTGAGACAGCCGGGTGCTGGGAGTGATAGGAGAGAGACAGTGAGGAGACGGTGTGAGACAGCCGGGTGCTGGCAGTGATAGGAGAGAGACAGTGAGGAGACGGTGTGAGACAGCCGGGTGCTGGCAGTGATGGGATAGAGACAGTGAGGAGACGATGTGAGACAGCCGGGTGCTGGGAGTGACAGGAGAGAGACAGTGAGGAGACGATGTGAGACAGCCGCGTGCTGGGAGTGATAGGAGAGAGACAGTAAGGAGACGGTGAGTTAGCCGGGTGTTGGGAGTGATAGGAGAGAGACAGTGAGGAGACGGTGTGAGACAGCCGGGTGCTGGGAGTGATAGGAGAGAGACAGTAAGGAGACGGCGTGAGACATCCGAGTGCTGGGAGTGATAGGAGAGAGACAGTAAGGAGACGGTGTGAGACAGCCGGGTGCTGGGAGTGATAGGAGAGAGACAGTAAGGAGACGGTGTGAGACAGCCGGCTGCTGGCAGTGATAGGTGAGAGACAGTAAGGAGACGGTGTGAGACAGCCGGCTGCTGGCAGTGATAGGAGAGAGACGGTGTGAGACAGCCGGGTGCTGGCAGTGATAGGAGAGACAGTGAGGAGACGGTGTGAGACAGCCGGGTGCTGGCAGTGATAGGAGAGACAGTGAGGAGACGGTGTGAGACAGCCGGGTGCTGGGAGTGATAGGAGAGACAGTGAGGAGACGGTGTGAGACAGCCGGGTGCTGGCAGTGATAGGAGAGACTTTGAGGAGACGGTGTGAGACAGCTGGGTGCTGGCAGAGATAGGAGAGAGACGGTGTGAGACAGCCGGGTGCTGGGAGTGATAGAAGAGAGACAGTGAGGAGACGGTGTGAGACAGCCGGGTGCTGGGAGTGATAGGAGAGAGACAGTAAGGAGACGGCGTGAGACATCCGGGTGCTGGGAGTGACAGGAGAAAGACAGTGAGTAGACGATGTGAGACAGCCGGGTGCTGGGAGTGATAGGAGAGAGACAATGAGGAGACTGTGTGAGACAGCCTGGTGCTGGCAGTGATAGGAGGGAGACAGTAAGGAGACGGTGTGAGACAGCCGGGTGCTGGGAGTGACAGGAGAGAGACAGTGAGGAGACGATGTGAGACAGACAGCCGGGTGCTGGCAGTGATAGGAGAGAGACAGTGAGGAGACGGTGTGAGACATCCGGGTGCTGGGAGTGAAAGGAGAGAGACAGTAAGGAGACGGTGTGAGACAGCCTGGTGCTGGCAGTGATAGGAGAGAGACAGTGAGGAGACGGTGTGAGACAGCCGGTGCTGGCAGTGATAGGAGAGAGACAGTAAGGAGACGGCGTGAGACATCCGAGTGCTGGGAGTGATAGGAGAGAGACAGTAAGGAGACGGCGTGAGACATCCGAGTGCTGGGAGTGATAGGAGAGAGACGCTGTGAGACAGCCGGGTGCTGGTAGTGATAGGAGAGAGACGGTGAGATAGCCGGGTGCTGGGAGTGACAGGAGAGAGACAGTGAGGAGACAATGTGAGACAGACACCCGGGTGTTGGCAGTGATAGGAGAGAGACAGTGAGGAGACGGTGTGAGACAGCCGGGTGCTGGGAGTGATAGGAGAGAGACAATGAGGAGACGGTGTGAGACAGCCGGGTGCTGTCAGTGATAGGAGAGAGACAGTAAGGAGACGGTGTGAGACAGCCGGGTGCTGGGAGTGACAGGAGAGAAACAGTGAGGAGACGATGTGAGACAGACAGCCGGGTGCTGGCAGTGATAGGAGAGAGACAGTGACAAGACGGTGTGAGACAACCGGGTGCTGGGAGTGATAGGAGAGAGACAGTAAGGAGACGGTGTGAGACAGCCTGGTGCTGGCAGTGATAGGAGAGAGACAGTGAGGAGACGGTGTGAGACAGCCGGGTGCTGGCAGTGATAGGAGAGAGACAGTGAGGAGACGGTGTGAGACAGCCGGGTGCTGGCAGTGATAGGAGAGAGACAGTAAGGAGACGGTGTGAGACAGCCGGGTGCTGGGAGTGATAGGAGAGAGACAGTAAGGAGACGGTGAGATAGCCGGGTGCTGGGAGTGATAGGAGAGAGACAGTAAGGAGACGGCGTGAGACAACCGGGTGCTTGGAGTGATAGGAGAGAGACAGTAAGGAGACGGTGTGAGACAGCCGGGTGCTGGGAGTGACAGGAGAGAGACAGTGAGGAGACGATGTGAGACAGACAGCCGGGTGCTGGCAGTGATAGGAGAGAGACAGTGAGGAGACGGTGTGAGACAGCCGGGTGCTGGGAGTGATAGGAGAGAGACAGTAAGGAGACGGTGTGAGACAGCCGGGTGCTGGCAGTGATAGGAGAGAGACAGTAAGGAGACGGTGTGAGACAGCCGGGTGCTGGGAGTGACAGGAGAGAGACAGTGAGGAGACGATGTGAGACAGACAGCCGGGTGCTGGCAGTGATAGGAGAGAGACAGTGAGGAGACGGTGTCAGACAGCCGGGTGCTGGGAGTGAAAGGAGAGAGACAGTGAGGAGACGGTGTGAGACAGCCGGGTGCTGGCAGTGATAGGAGAGAGACAGTAAGATTACGGTGTGAGACAGCCGGGTGCTGGGAGTGATAGGAGAGAGACAGTAAGGATACGGTGTGAGACAGCCGGATGCTGGGAGTGATAGGAGAGACAGTGAGGAGACGGTGTGAGACAGCCGGGTGCTGGCACTGATAGGAGAGAGACGGTGTGAGACAGCCGGGTGCTGGGAGTGATAGGAGAGAGAGAGTGAGGAGACGGTATGAGACAGCCGGGTGCTGGGAGTGATAGGAGAGAGACAGTGAGGAGAAGGTGTGAGACAGCTGGGGGTGATAGGAGAGAGACAGTGAGGAGATGGTGTGAGACAGCCGGGTGCTGGCAGTGATTGGAGAGAGACAGTAAGGAGACGGTGTGAGACAGCCGGGTGCTGGGAGTGATAGGAGAGAGACAGTGAGGAGACGGTGTGAGACAGCCGGGTGCTGGCAGTGATAGGAGAGAGACAGTGAGGAGACGGTGTGAGACAGCCGGGTGCTGGCAGTGATAGGAGAGAGACGGTGTGAGACAGCCGGGTGCTGGGAGTGACAGGAGAGAGACAGTGAGGAGACGATGTGAGACAGCCGGGTGCTGGGAGTGACAGGAGAGAGACAGTGAGGAGACGATGTGAGACAGCCGCGTGCTGGGAGTGATAGGAGAGAGACAGTAAGGAGACGGTGAGTTAGCCGGGTGTTGGGAGTGATAGGAGAGAGACAGTGAGGAGACGGTGTGAGACAGCCGGGTGCTGGGAGTGATAGGAGAGAGACAGTAAGGAGACGGCGTGAGACAGCCGGGTGCTGGGAGTGATAGGAGAGACAGTGAGGAGACGGTGTGAGACAGCCGGGTGCTGGCAGTGATAGGAGAGACTTTGAGGAGACGGTGTGAGACAGCTGGGTGCTGGCAGAGATAGGAGAGAGACGGTGTGAGACAGCCGGGTGCTGGGAGTGATAGAAGAGAGACAGTGAGGAGACGGTGTGAGACAGCCGGGTGCTGGGAGTGATAGGAGAGAAACAGTAAGGAGACGGCGTGAGACATCCGGGTGCTGGGAGTGACAGGAGAAAGACAGTGAGTAGACGATGTGAGACAGCCGGGTGCTGGGAGTGATAGGAGAGAGACAATGAGGAGACTGTGTGAGACAGCCTGGTGCTGGCAGTGATAGGAGGGAGACAGTAAGGAGACGGTGTGAGACAGCCGGGTGCTGGGAGTGACAGGAGAGAGACAGTGAGGAGACGATGTGAGACAGACAGCCGGGTGCTGGCAGTGATAGGAGAGAGACAGTGAGGAGACGGTGTGAGACATCCGGGTGCTGGGAGTGAAAGGAGAGAGACAGTAAGGAGATGGTGTGAGACAGCCTGGTGCTGGCAGTGATAGGAGAGAGACAGTGAGGAGACGGTGTGAGACAGCCGGGTGCTGGCAGTGATAGGAGAGAGACAGTAAGGAGACGGCGTGAGACATCCGAGTGCTGGGAGTGATAGGAGAGAGACAGTAAGGAGACGGCGTGAGACATCCGAGTGCTGGGAGTGATAGGAGAGAGACAGTAAGGAGACGGTGTGAGACAGCCGGGTGCTGGGAGTGATAGGAGAGAGACAGTAAGGAGACGGTGTGAGACAGCCGGCTGCTGGTAGTGATAGGAGAGAGACGCTGTGAGACAGCCGGGTGCTGGCAGTGATAGGAGAGACAGTGAGGAGACGGTGTGAGACAGCCGGGTGCTATCAGTGATAGGAGAGACAGTGAGGAGACGGTGTGAGACAGCCGGGTGCTGGGAGTGATAGGAGAGACAGTGAGGAGACGGTGTGAGACAGCCGGGTGCTGGCAGTGATAGGAGAGACAGTGAGGAGACGGTGAGATAGCCGGGTGCTGGGAGTGACAGGAGAGAGACAGTGAGGAGACAATGTGAGACAGACACCCGGGTGCTGGCAGTGATAGGAGAGAGATAGTGAGGAGACGGTGAGACAGCCGGGTGCAGGGAGTGATAGGAGAGAGACAGTGAGGAGACGGCTTGAGACATCCGGGTGCTGGGAGTGACAGGAGAGAGACAGTGAGGAGACGATGTGAGACAGACAGCCGGGTGTTGGCAGTGATAGGAGAGAGACAGTGAGGAGACGGTGTGAGACAGCCGGGTGCTGGGAGTGATAGGAGAGAGACAATGAGGAGACGGTGTGAGACAGCCGGGTGCTGGCAGTGATAGGAGAGAGACAGTAAGGAGACGGTGTGAGACAGCCGGGTGCTGGGAGTGACAGGAGAGAGACAGTGAGGAGACGATGTGAGACAGACAGCCGGGTGCTGGCAGTGATAGGAGAGAGACAGTGACAAGACGGTGTGAGACAACCGGGTGCTGGGAGTGATAGGAGAGAGACAGTAAGGAGACGGTGTGAGACAGCCTGGTGCTGGCAGTGATAGGAGAGAGACAGTGAGGAGACGGTGTGAGACAGCCGGGTGCTGGCAGTGATAGGAGAGAGACAGTGAGGAGACGGTGTGAGACAGCCGGGTGCTGGCAGTGATAGGAGAGAGACAGTAAGGAGACGGTGTGAGACAGCCGGGTGCTGGGAGTGATAGGAGAGAGACAGTAAGGAGACGGTGAGATAGCCGGGTGCTGGGAGTGATAGGAGAGAGACAGTAAGGAGACGGCGTGAGACAGCCGGGTGCTTGGAGTGATAGGAGAGAGACAGTAAGGAGACGGTGTGAGACAGCCGGGTGCTGGGAGTGACAGGAGAGAGACAGTGAGGAGACGATGTGAGACAGACAGCCGGGTGCTGGCAGTGATAGGAGAGAGACAGTGAGGAGACGGTGTGAGACAGCCGGGTGCTGGGAGTGATAGGAGAGAGACAGTAAGGAGACGGTGTGAGCCAGCCGGGTGCTGGCAGTGATAGGAGAGAGACAGTAAGGAGACGGTGTGAGACAGCCGGGTGCTGGGAGTGACAGGAGAGAGACAGTGAGGAGACAATGTGAGACAGACTGCCGGGTGCTGGCAGTGATAGGAGAGAGACGGTGTGAGACAGCCGGGTGCTGGCAGTGATAGGAGAGAGACAGTGAGGAGACGGTGTGAGACAGCCGGGTGCTGGCAGTGATAGGAGAGAGACAGTAAGGAGACGGTGTGAGACAGCCGGGTGCTGGGAGTGATAGGAGAGAGACAGTAAGGAGACGGTGAGATAGCCGGGTACTGGGAGTGATAGGAGAGAGACAGTGAGGAGACGATGTGAGACTGACAGCCGGGTGCTGGCAGTGATAGGAGAGAGACAGTGAGGAGACAATGTGAGACAGCCGGGTGCTGGGAGTGATAGGAGAGAGACAGTAAGGAGACGGTGTGAGACAGCCGGGTGCTGGGAGTGACAGGAGAGAGACAGTGAGGAGACGGTGTGAGACAGCCGGGTGCTGGCAGTGATAGGAGAGAGACAGTGAGGAGACGGTGTGAGACAGCCGGGTGCTGGCAGTGATAGGAGAGAGACAGTGAGGAGACGGTGTGAGACAGCCGGGTGCTGGCAGTGATAGGAGAGAGACAGTAAGGAGACGGTGTGAGACAGCCGGGTGCTGGGAGTGATAGGAGAGAGACAGTAATGAGACGGTGTGAGACAGCCGGGTGCTGGGAGTGATAGGAGAGAGACAGTAAGGAGACTATGTGAGACAGCCGGGTGCTTGGAGTGATAGGAGAGAGACAGTAAGGAGACGGTGTGAGACAGCCAGGTGCTGGCAGTGATAGGAGAGAGACAGTGAGGAGACTATGGGAGACAGCCGGTTGCTGGCAGTGATAGGAGAGACAGTGAGGAGACGATGTGAGACAGCCGGGTGCTGGCAGTGATAGGAGAGAGACGGTGTGAGACAGCCTGGTGCTGGCAGTGATAGGAGAGAGACAGTAAGGAGACGGTGTGAGACAGCCGTGTTGTTGGAGTGATAGGAGAGAGACAGTAAGGAGACGGTGAGTTAGCCGGGTGTTGGGAGTGATAGGAGAGAGACAGTGAGGAGACGGTGTGAGACAGCCGGGTGCTTGGAGTGATAGGAGAGAGACAGTAAGGAGACGGTGTGAGACAGCCGGGTGCTGGGAGTGATAGGCGAGAGACAGTAAGGAGACGGCGTGAGACATCCGGGTGCTGGGAGTGATAGCAGAGAGACAGTAAGGAGACGGTGTGAGACAGCCAGGTGCTGGGAGTGATAGGAGAGAGACAGTGAGGAGACGATGTGAGACAGTCTGGTGCTGGCAGTGATAGGAGAGAGACAGTAAGGAGACGGTGTGAGACAGCCAGGTGCTGGCAGTGATAGGAGAGAGACAGTGAGGAGACTATGGGAGACAGCCGGTTGCTGGCAGTGATAGGAGAGACAGTGAGGAGACGATGTGAGACAGCCGGGTGCTGGCAGTGATAGGAGAGAGACGGTGTGAGACAGCCTGGTGCTGGCAGTGATAGGAGAGAGACAGTGAGGAGACGGTGAGTTAACCGGGTGCTGGGAGTGATAGGAGAGAGACAGTAAGGAGACGGTGAGTTAGCCGGGTGTTGGGAGTGATAGGAGAGAGACAGTGAGGAGACGGTGTGAGACAGCCGGGTGCTTGGAGTGATAGGAGAGAGACAGTAAGGAGACGGTGTGAGACAGCCGGGTGCTGGGAGTGATAGGCGAGAGACAGTAAGGAGACGGCGTGAGACATCCGGGTGCTGGGAGTGATAGCAGAGAGACAGTAAGGAGACGGTGTGAGACAGCCAGGTGCTGGGAGTGATAGGAGAGAGACAGTGAGGAGACGATGTGAGACAGACAGTCTGGTGCTGGCAGTGATAGGAGAGAGACAGTATGGAGACGGTGTGAGACAGCCGGGTGCTGGGAATGATAGGAGAGAGACAGTAAGGATACGGTGTGAGACAGCCGGGTGCTGGGAGTGATAGAAGAGAGACAGTAAGGAGACGGTGTGAGACAGCCGGGTGCTGGGAGTGATAGGAGAGAGACAGTGAGGAGACGGTGTGAGACAGCCGGGTGCTGGGAGTGATAGGAGAGAGACAGTGAGGAGACGGTGTGAGACAGCCGGGTGCTGGCAGTGATAGGAGAGAGACAGTAAGGAGACGGTGTGAGACAGCCGGGTGCTGGGAGTGACAGGAGAGAGACAGTGAGGAGACAATGTGAGACAGACTGCCGGGTGCTGGCAGTGATAGGAGAGAGACGGTGTGAGACAGCCGGGTGCTGGCGGTGATAGGAGAGAGACAGTGAGGAGACGGTGTGAGACAGCCGGGTGCTGGGAGTGATAGGAGAGAGACAGTGAGGAGACGGTGTGAGACAGCCGGGTGCTGGCAGTGATAGGAGAGAGACAGTAAGGAGACGGTGTGAGACAGCCGGGTGCTGGGAGTGACAGGAGAGAGACAGTAATGAGACGGTGTGAGACAGCCGGGTGCTGGGAGTGACAGGAGAGAGACAGTGAGGAGACTATGTGAGACAGCCGGGTGCTGGGAGTGATAGGAGAGAGACAGTAAGGAGACGGTGTGAGACAGCCAGGTGCTGGCAGTGATAGGAGAGAGACAGTGAGGAGACTATGGGAGACAGCCGGTTGCTGGCAGTGATAGGAGAGACAGTGAGGAGACGATGTGAGACAGCCGGGTGCTGGCAGTGATAGGAGAGAGACGGTGTGAGACAGCCTGGTGCTGGCAGTGATAGGAGAGAGACAGTGAGGAGACGGTGAGTTAGCCGGGTGCTGGGAGTGATAGGAGAGAGACAGTAAGGAGACGGTGAGTTAGCCGGGTGTTGGGAGTGATAGGAGAGAGACAGTGAGGAGACGGTGTGAGACAGCCGGGTGCTTGGAGTGATAGGAGAGAGACAGTAAGGAGACGGTGTGAGACAGCCGGGTGCTGGGAGTGATAGGCGAGAGACAGTAAGGAGACGGCGTGAGACATCCGGGTGCTGGGAGTGATAGCAGAGAGACAGTAAGGAGACGGTGTGAGACAGCCAGGTGCTGGGAGTGATAGGAGAGAGACAGTGAGGAGACGATGTGAGACAGACAGTCTGGTGCTGGCAGTGATAGGAGAGAGACAGTATGGAGACGGTGTGAGACAGCCGGGTGCTGGGAATGATAGGAGAGAGACAGTAAGGATACGGTGTGAGACAGCCGGGTGCTGGGAGTGATGGAAGAGAGACAGTAAGGAGACGGTGTGAGACAGCCGGGTGCTGGGAGTGATAGGAGAGAGACAGTGAGGAGACGGTGTGAGACAGCCGGGTGCTGGGAGTCATAGGAGAGAGACAGTGAGGAGACGGTGTGAGACAGCCGGGTGCTGGCAGTGATAGGAGAGAGACAGTAAGGAGACGGTGTGAGACAGCCGGGTACTGGGAGTGACAGGAGAGAGACAGTGAGGAGACGATGTGAGACAGACAGCCGGGTGCTGGCAGTGATAGGAGAGAGACAGTGAGGAGACGGTGTGAGACAGCCGGGTGCTGGGAGTGATAGGAGAGAGACAGTAAGGAGACGGTGTGAGACAGCCGGGTGCTGGCAGTGATAGAAGAGAGACAGTGAGGAGACGGTGTGAGACAGCCGGGTGCTGGGAGTGATAGGAGAGAGACAGTGAGGAGACTGTGTGAGACAGCCGGGTGCTGGCAATGATAGGAGAGAGACAGTGAGGAGACGGTGTGAGACAGCCGGGTGCTGGCAGTGATAGGAGAGAGACGGTGTGAGACAGCCGGGTGCTGGGAGTGACAGGAGAGAGACAGTGAGGAGACGATGTGAGACAGCCGGGTGCTGGGAATGACAGGAGAGAGACAGTGAGGAGACGGTGTGAGACAGCCAGGTGCTGGGAGTGATAGGAGAGAGACAGTAAGGAGACGGCGTGAGACATCCGAGTGCTGGGAGTGATAGGAGAGAGACAGTAAGGAGACGGTGTGAGACAGCCGGGTGCTGGGAGTGATAGGAGAGAGACAGTAAGGAGACGGTGTGAGACAGCCGGCTACTGGCAGTGATAGGAGAGAGACAGTAAGGAGACTGTGTGAGACAGCCGGCTGCTGGCAGTGATAGGAGAGAGACGGTGTGAGACAGCCGGGTGCTGGCAGTGATAGGAGAGACAGTGAGGAGACGGTGTGAGACAGCCGGGTGCTGGCAGTGATAGGAGAGACAGTGAGGAGACGGTGTGAGACAGCCGGGTGCTGGGAGTGATAGGAGAGACAGTGAGGAGACGGTGTGAGACAGCCGGGTGCTGGCAGTGATAGGAGAGACATTGAGGAGACGGTGTGAGACAGCAGGGTGCTGACAGAGATAGGAGAGAGACGGTGTGAGACAGCCTGGTGCTGGGAGTGATAGGAGAGAGACAGTGACGAGACGGTGTGAGACAGCCGGGTGCTGGGAGTGATAGGAGAGAGACAGTAAGGAGACGGCGTGAGACATCCGGGAGCTGGGAGTGACAGGAGAAAGACAGTGAGGAGACGGTGTGAGACAGCCGGGTGCTGGCAGTGATAGGAGAGAGACGGTGTGAGACAGCTGGGTGCTGGCAGTGATAGGAGAGAGACAGTAAGGGCACGGTGTGAGACAGCCGGGTGCTGGGAGTGACAGGAGAGAGACAGTGAGGAGACGGTGTGAGACAGCCGGGTGCTGGCAGTGATAGGAGAGAGACAGTGAGGAGACGGTGTGAGACAGCCGGGTGCTGGGAGTGATAGGAGAGAGACAGTAAGGAGACGGCGTGAGACATCCGGGTGCTGGGAGTGACAGGAGAAAGACAGTGAGGAGACGATGTGAGACAGCCGGGTGCTGGGAGTGATAGGAGAGAGACAATGAGGAGACTGTGTGAGACAGCCTGGTGCTGGCAGTGATAGGAGAGAGACAGTAAGGAGACGGTGTGAGACAGCCGGGTGCTGGGAGTGACAGGAGAGAGACAGTGAGGAGACGATGTGAGACAGACAGCCGGGTGCTGGCAGTGATAGGAGAGAGACAGTGAGGAGACGGTGTGAGACAGCCGGGTGCTGGGAGTGAAAGGAGAGAGACAGTAAGGAGACGGTGTGAGACAGCCTGGTGCTGGCAGTGATAGGAGAGAGACAGTGAGGAGACGGTGTGAGACAGCCGGGTGCTGGCAGTGATAGGAGAGAGACGGTGTGAGACAGCTGGGTGCTGGCAGTGATAGGAGAGAGACAGTAAGGGCACGGTGTGAGACAGCCGGGTGCTGGGAGTGACAGGACAGAGACAGTGAGGAGACGATGTGAGACAGACAGCCTGGTGCTGGCAGTGATAGGAGAGACAGTGAGGAGACGGTGTGAGACAGCCGGGTGCTGGCAGTGATAGGAGAGAGACAGTAAGGAGACGGTGTGAGACAGCCGGGTGCTGGGAGTGATAGGAGAGAGACAGTGAGGAGACGATGTGAGACTGACAGCCGGGTGCTGGCAGTGATAGGAGAGAGACAGTGAGGAGACAGTGTGAGACAGCCGGGTGCTGGCAGTGATAGGAGAGAGACAGTAAGGAGACGGTGTGAGACAGCCGGGTGCTGGGAGTGACAGGAGAGAGACAGTGAGGAGACGGTGTGAGACAGCCGGGTGCTGGCAGTGATAGGAGAGAGACAGTGAGGAGACGGTGTGAGACAGCCGGGTGCTGGCAGTGATAGGAGAGAGACAGTAAGGAGACGGTGTGAGACAGCCGGGTGCTGGGAGTGATAGGAGAGAGACAGTGAGGAGACGGTGTGAGACAGCCGGGTGCTGGGAGTGATAGGAGAGAGACAGTGAGGAGACGATGTGAGACAGCCGGGTGCTGGCAGTGATAGGAGAGAGACAGTGAGGAGACGGTGTGAGACAGCCGGGTGCTGGGAGTGATAGGAGAGAGACAGTGAGGAGACGGTGTGAGACAGCCGGGTGCTGGCAGTGATAGGAGAGAGACAGTAAGGAGACGGTGTGAGACAGCCGGGTGCTGGGAGTGACAGGAGAGAGACAGTAATGAGACGGTGTGAGACAGCCGGGTGCTGGGAGTGACAGGAGAGAGACAGTGAGGAGACTATGTGAGACAGCCGGGTGCTGGGAGTGATAGGAGAGAGACAGTAAGGAGACGGTGTGAGACAGCCAGGTGCTGGCAGTGATAGGAGAGAGACAGTGAGGAGACTATGGGAGACAGCCGGTTGCTGGCAGTGATAGGAGAGACAGTGAGGAGACGATGTGAGACAGCCTGGTGCTGGCAGTGATAGGAGAGAGACGGTGTGAGACAGCCGGGTGCTTGGAGTGATAGGAGAGAGACAGTAAGGAGACGGTGTGAGACAGCCGGGTGCTGGGAGTGATAGGCGAGAGACAGTAAGGAGACGGCGTGAGACATCCGGGTGCTGGGAGTGATTGCAGAGAGACAGTAAGGAGACGGTGTGAGACAGCCAGGTGCTGGGAGTGATAGGAGAGAGACAGTGAGGAGACGATGTGAGACAGACAGTCTGGTGCTGGCAGTGATAGGAGAGAGACAGTATGGAGACGGTGTGAGACAGCCGGGTGCTGGGAATGATAGGAGAGAGACAGTAAGGATACGGTGTGAGACAGCCGGGTGCTGGGAGTGATAGAAGAGAGACAGTAAGGAGACGGTGTGAGACAGCCGGGTGCTGGGAGTGATAGGAGAGAGACAGTGAGGAGACGGTGTGAGACAGCCGGGTGCTGGGAGTGATAGGAGAGAGACAGTGAGGAGACGGTGTGAGACAGCCGGGTGCTGGCAGTGATAGGAGAGAGACAGTAAGGAGACGGTGTGAGACAGCCGGGTACTGGGAGTGACAGGAGAGAGACAGTGAGGAGACGATGTGAGACAGACAGCCGGGTGCTGGCAGTGATAGGAGAGAGACAGTGAGGAGACGGTGTGAGACAGCCGGGTGCTGGGAGTGATAGGAGAGAGACAGTAAGGAGACGGTGTGAGACAGCCGGGTGCTGGCAGTGATAGAAGAGAGACAGTGAGGAGACGGTGTGAGACAGCCGGGTGCTGGGAGTGATAGGAGAGAGACAGTGAGGAGACTGTGTGAGACAGCCGGGTGCTGGCAATGATAGGAGAGAGACAGTGAGGAGACGGTGTGAGACAGCCGGGTGCTGGCAGTGATAGGAGAGAGACGGTGTGAGACAGCCGGGTGCTGGGAGTGACAGGAGAGAGACAGTGAGGAGACGATGTGAGACAGCCGGGTGCTGGGAGTGACAGGAGAGAGACAGTGAGGAGACGGCGTGAGACATCCGAGTGCTGGGAGTGATAGGAGAGAGACAGTAAGGAGACGGTGTGAGACAGCCGGGTGCTGGGAGTGATAGGAGAGAGACAGTAAGGAGACGGTGTGAGACAGCCGGCTACTGGCAGTGATAGGAGAGAGACAGTAAGGAGAGTGTGTGAGACAGCCGGCTGCTGGCAGTGATAGGAGAGAGACGGTGTGAGACAGCCGGGTGCTGGCAGTGATAGGAGAGACAGTGAGGAGACGGTGTGAGACAGCCGTGTGCTGGAAGTGATAAGAGAGGGACAGTGAGGACACGGTGTGAGACAGCCGGGTGCTGGGAGTGATAGGAGAGAGATGATGTGAGACAGCCGGGTGCTGGGAGTGATAGGAGAGAGTCAGTGAGGAGAAGGTGTGAGACAGCCGGGTGATAGAAGAGAGAAAGTGAGGAGACTGTGTGAGACAGCCGGGTGCTGGGAGTGATCGGAGAGAGACAGTGAGGAGACGGTGTGAGACAGCCGGGTGCTGTTAGTGATGGGATAGAGACAGTGAGGAGACGGTGTGAGACAGCCGGGTGGTGGCAGTGATAAGAGAGAGACAGTGAGGAGACGGTGTGAGACAGCCGTGTGCTGGCAGTGATGGGAGAGAGACAGTGAGGAGACGGTGTGAGACAGCCGGGTGCTGGCAGTGATGGGAGAGAGACAGTGAGGAGATGGTGTGAGACAGCCGGGTGCTGGCAGTGATAGGAGAGAGACAGTGAGGAGACGGTGTGAGACAGCCGTGTGCTGGGAGTGATAGGAGAGAGACAGTGAGGAGACGGTGTGAGACAGCCGGGTGCTGGCAGTGATATGAGAGAGACAGTAAGATTACGGTGTGAGACAGCCGGGTGCTGGGAGTGATAGGAGAGAGACAGTAAGGATACGGTGTGAGACAGCCGGGTGCTGGGAGTGATAGGAGAGACAGTGAGGAGACGGTGTGAGACAGCCGGGTGCTGGCACTGATAGGAGAGAGACGGTGTGAGACAGCCGGATGCTGGGAGTGATAGGAGAGAGACAGTGAGGAGACGGTATGAGACAGCCGGGTGCTGGGAGTGATAGGAGAGAGACAGTGAGGAGAAGGTGTGAGACAGCTGGGGGTGATAGGAGAGAGACAGTGAGGAGACGGTGTGAGACAGCCGGGTGATAGGAGAGAGACAGTGAGGAGATGGTGTGAGACAGCCGGGTGCTGGCAGTGATAGGAGAGAGACAGTCAGGAGACGGTGTGAGACAGCCGGGTGCTGGCAGTGATAGGAGAGAGACAGTGAGGAGACGGTGTGAGACAGCCGGATGCTAGGAGTGATAGGAGAGAGACATTGAGGAGACGGTGTGAGACTGCCGGGTGCTGGGAGTGATAGGAGAGAGACAGTGAGGAGACGGTGTGAGACAGCCGGGTGCTGGGAGTGACAGGAGAGAGACAGTGAGGAGACGATGTGAGACAGCCGGGTGCTGGGAGTGACAGGAGAGAGACAGTGAGGAGACGATGTGAGACAGCCGGGTGCTGGGAGTGATACGAGAGAGACAGTGAGGATACGGTGTGAGACAGCCGGGTGCTGGGAGTGACAGAAGAGAGACAGTAAGGAGACGGTGTGAGACAGCTGGGTGCTGGCAGTGATAGGAGAGAGACAGTAAGGAGACGGTGTGAGACAGTGGGTGCTGGCAATGATAGGAGAGAGACAGTGAGAAGACGGTGTGAGACAGCCGGGTGCTGGCAGTGATAGGAGAGAGACAGTGAGGAGACAGTGTGAGACAGCCGGGTGCTGGGAGTGATAGGAGAGAGACAGTGAGGAGACGGTGTGAGACAGTGGGTGCTGGCAATGATAGGAGAGAGACAGTGAGAAGACGGTGTGAGACAGCCGGGTGCTGGCAGTGATAGGAGAGAGACAGTGAGGAGACAGTGTGAGACAGCCGGGTGCTGGGAGTGATAGGAGAGAGATGATGTGAGACAGCCGTGTGCTGGCAGTGATGGGAGAGAGACAGTGAGGAGATGGTGTGAGACAGCCGGGTGCTGGCAGTGATAGGAGAGAGACAGTGAGGAGACGGTGTGAGACAGCCGGGTGCTGGCAGTGATAGGAGAGAGACAGTGAGGAGACGGTGTGAGACAGCCGTGTGCTGGGAGTGATAGGAGAGAGACAGTGAGGAGACGGTGTGAGACAGCCGGGTGCTGACAGTGATAGGAGAGAGACAGTAAGATTACGGTGTGAGACAGCCGGGTGCTGGGAGTGATAGGAGAGAGACAGTAAGGATACGGTGTGAGACAGCCGGGTGCTGGGAGTGATAGGAGAGACAGTGAGGAGACGGTGTGAGACAGCCGGGTGCTGGGAGTTATAGGAGAGAGAGAGTGAGGAGACGGTATGAGACAGCCGGGTGCTGGGAGTTATAGGAGAGCGACAGTGAGGAGAAGGTGTGAGACAGCTGGGGGTGATAGGAGAGAGACAGTGAGGAGACGGTGTGAGACAGCCGAGTGCTGGGAGTTATAGGAGAGAGAGAGTGAGGAGACGGTATGAGACAGCCGGGTTCTGGGAGTGATAGGAGAGAGACAGTGAGGAGACGGTATGAGACAGCCGGGTGCTGGGAGAGAGACAGTGAGGAGACGGTGTGAGACAGCCTGGTGCTGGGAGTGTTAGGTGAGAGACAGTGAGGAGACGGTGTGAGACAGCTGGGGGTGATAGGAGAGAGACAGTGAGGAGACGGTGTGAGACAGCCGGGTGCTGGGAGAGAGACAGTGAGGAGACGGTGTGAGACAGCCGGGTGATAGGAGAGAGACAGTGAGGAGACGGTGTGAGACAGCCTGGTGCTGGGAGTGATAGGAGAGAGACAGTGAGGAGACGGTGTGAGACAGCCGGGTGCTGGCAGTGATAGGAGAGAGACAGTGAAGAGACGGTGTGAGACAGCCGGGTGCTGGCAGTGATGGGAGAGAGACGATGTGAGACAGCCGGGTGCTGGGAGTGATAGGAGAGAGACAGTAAGGAGAAGGTATGAGACAGCCGGGTGCTGGGAGTGATAGGAGAGAGACAGTGAGGAGAAGGTGTGAGACAGCCGGGTGCTGGGAGTGATAGGAGAGAGACAGTGAGGAGACCGTGTGAGACAGCCGGGTGCTGGGAGTGATAGGAGAGAGACAGTGAGGAGACGGTGTGAGTCAGCCGGGTGCTGGCAGTGATGGGATAGAGACAGTGAGGAGACGGTGTGAGACAGCCGGGTGCTGGCAGTGATAAGATAGAGACAGTGAGGAGACGGTGTGAGACAGCCGTGTGCTGGCAGTGATGGGAGAGAGACAGTGAGGAGACGGTGTGAGACAGCCGGGTGCTGGCAGTGATAAGAGAGAGACAGTGAGGAGACGGTGTGAGACAGCCGTGTGCTGGGAGTGATAGGAGAGAGACAGTGAGGAGACGGTGTGAGACAGCCGGGTGTTGGGAGTGATAGGAGAGAGATGATGTGAGACAGCCGGGTGCTGGGAGTGATAGGAGAGAGACAGTGAGGAGAAGGTGTGAGACAGCCGGGTGATAGGAGAGAGACAGTGAGGAGACGGTGTGAGACAGCCGGGTGCTGGGAGTGATAGGAGAGAGACAGTGAGGAGACGGTGTGAGACAGCCGGGTGCTGGCAGTGATGGGATAGAGACAGTGAGGAGACGGTGTGAGACAGCCGGGTGGTGGCAGTGATATGAGAGAGACAGTGAGGAGACGGTGTGAGACAGCCGTGTGCTGGCAGTGATGGGAGAGAGACAGTGAGGAGATGGTGTGAGACAGCCGGGTGGTGGCAGTGATAAGAGAGAGACAGTGAGGAGACGGTGTGAGACAGCCGTGTGCTGGCAGTGATGGGAGAGAGACAGTGAGGAGATGGTGTGAGACAGCCGGGTGCTGGCAGTGATAGGAGAGAGACAGTGAGGAGACGGTGTGAGACAGCCGTGTGCTGGGAGTGATAGGAGAGAGACAGTGAGGAGACGGTGTGAGACAGCCGGGTGCTGGCAGTGATATGAGAGAGACAGTAAGATTACGGTGTGAGACAGCCGGGTGCTGGGAGCGATAGGAGAGAGACAGTAAGGATACGGTGTGAGACAGCCGGGTGCTGGGAGTGATACGAGAGACAGTGAGGAGACGGTGTGAGACAGCCGGGTGCTGGCACTGATAGGAGAGAGACGGTGTGAGACAGCCGGATGCTGGGAGTGATAGGAGAGAGACAGTGAGGAGACGGTATGAGACAGCCGGGTGCTGGGAGTGATAGGAGAGAGACAGTGAGGAGAAGGTGTGAGACAGCTGGGGGTGATAGGAGAGAGACAGTGAGGAGACGGTGTGAGACAGCCGGGTGATGGGAGAGAGACAGTGAGGAGATGGTGTGAGACAGCCGGGTGCTGGCAGTGATAGGAGAGAGACAGTGAGGAGACGGTGTGAGACAGCCGGGTGCTGGCAGTGATAGGAGAGAGACAGTGAGGAGACGGTGTGAGACAGCCGGATGCTGGGAGTGATAGGAGAGAGACATTGAGGAGACGGTGTGAGACTGCCGGGTGCTGGGAGTGATAGGAGAGAGACAGTGAGGAGACGGTGTGAGACAGCCGGGTGCTGGGAGTGACAGGAGAGAGACAGTGAGGAGACGATGTGAGACAGCCGGGTGCTGGGAGTGACAGGAGAGAGACAGTGAGGAGACGATGTGAGACAGCCGGGTGCTGGGAGTGATAGGAGAGAGACAGTGAGGATACGGTGTGAGACAGCCGGGTGCTGGGAGTGACAGAAGAGAGACAGTAAGGAGACGGTGTGAGACAGCTGGGTGCTGGCAGTGATTGGAGAGAGACAGTAAGGAGACGGTGTGAGACAGTTGGTGCTGGCAGTGATAGGAGAGAGACAGTGAGAAGACGGTGTGAGACAGCCGGGTGCTGGCAGTGATAGGAGAGAGACAGTGAGGAGACAGTGTGAGACAGCCGGGTGCTGGGAGTGATAGGAGAGAGACAGTGAGGAGATGGTGTGAGACAGCCGGGTGATAGGAGAGAGAGAGTGAGGAGACGGTGTGAGACAGCCGGGTGCTGGGAGTGATAGGAGAGAGACAGTGAGGAGACGGTGTGAGACAGCCGGGTGCTGGCAGTGATGGGATAGAGACAGTGAGGAGACGGTGTGAGACAGCCGGGTGGTGGCAGTGATAAGAGAGAGACAGTGAGGAGACGGTGTGAGACAGCCGTGTGCTGGCAGTGATGGGAGAGAGACAGTGAGGAGATGGTGTGAGACAGCCGGGTGCTGGAAGTGATAGGAGAGAGACAGTGAGGAGACGGTGTGAGACAGCCGGGTGCTGGCAGTGATAGGAGAGAGACAGTGAGGAGACGGTGTGAGACAGCCGTGTGCTGGGAGTGATAGGAGAGAGACAGTGAGGAGACGGTGTGAGACAGCCGGGTGCTGGCAGTGATAGGAGAGAGACAGTAAGATTACGGTGTGAGACATCCGGGTGCTGGGAGTGATAGGAGAGACAGTGAGGAGACGGTGTGAGACAGCCGGGTGCTGGCACTGATAGGAGAGAGACGGTGTGAGACAGCCGGGTGCTGGGAGTTATAGGAGAGAGAGAGTGAGGAGACGGTATGAGACAGCCGGGTGCTGGGAGTGATAGGAGAGAGACAGTGAGGAGAAGGTGTGAGACAGCTGGGGGTGATAGGAGAGAGACAGTGAGGAGACGGTGTGAGACAGCCGGGTGATAGGAGAGAGACAGTGAGGAGACTGTGTGAGACAGCCGGGTGCTGGCTGTGATAGGAGAGAGACAGTAAGATTACGGTGTGAGACAGCCGGGTGCTGGGAGTGATAGGAGAGAGACAGTAAGGATACGGTGTGAGACAGCCGGGTGCTGGGAGTGATAGGAGAGACAGTGAGGAGATGGTGTGAAACAGCCGGGTGCTGGCACTGATAGGAGAAAGACGGTGTGAGACAGCCGGGTGCTGGGAGTGATAGGAGAGAGACAGTGAGGAGACGGTATGAGACAGCCGGGTGCTGGGAGAGAGACAGTGAGGAGACGGTGTGAGACAGCCTGGTGCTGGGAGTGTTAGGCGAGAGACAGTGAGGAGACGGTGTGAGACAGCTGGGGGTGATAGGAGAGAGACAGTGAGGAGACGGTGTGAGACAGCCGGGTGCTGGGAGAGAGACCGTGAGGAGACGGTGTGAGACAGCCGGGTGATAGGAGAGAGACAGTGAGGAGACGGTGTGAGACAGCCTGGTGCTGGGAGTGTTAGGCGAGAGACAGTGAGGAGACGGTGTGAGACAGCCGTGTGCTGGGAGTGATAGGAGAGAGACAGTGAGGAGACGGTGTGAGACAGCCGGGTGCTGTCAGTGATAGGAGAGAGACAGTGAGGAGACGGTGTGAGACAGCCGGGTGCTGGCAGTGATGGGAGAGAGACGATGTGAGACAGCCGGTTGCTGGGAGTGATAGGAGAGAGACAGTAAGGAGAAGGTATGAGACAGCCGGGTGTTGGGAGTGATAGGAGAGAGACAGTGAGGAGAAGGTGTGAGACAGCCGGGTGCTGGGAGTGATAGGAGAGAGACAGTGAGGAGACCGTGTGAGACAGCCGGGTGCTGGGAGTGATAGGAGAGAGACAGTGAGGAGACGGTGTGAGACAGCCGGGTGCTGGCAGTGATGGGATAGAGACAGTGAGGAGACGGTGTGAGACAGCCGGGTGCTGGCAGTGATGGGAGAGAGACAGTGAGGAGACGGTGTGAGACAGCCGGGTGCTGGCAGTGATAAGAGAGAGACAGTGAGGAGACTGTGTGAGACAGCCGTGTGCTGTGAGTGATAGGAGAGAGACAGTGAGGAGACGGTGTGAGACAGCCGGGTGTTGGGAGTGATAGGAGAGAGATGATGTGAGACAGCCGGGTGCTGGCAGTGATAGGAGAGAGACAGTAAGATTACGGTGTGAGACAGCCGGGTGCTGGGAGTGATAGGAGAGAGACAGTAAGGATACGGTGTGAGACAGCCGGATGCTGGGAGTGATAGGAGAGACAGTGAGGAGACGGTGTGAGACAGCCGGGTGCTGGCACTGATAGGAGAGAGACGGTGTGAGACAGCCGGGTGCTGGGAGTGATAGGAGAGAGAGAGTGAGGAGACGGTATGAGACAGCCGGGTGCTGGGAGTGATAGGAGAGAGACAGTGAGGAGAAGGTGTGAGACAGCTGGGGGTGATAGGAGAGAGACAGTGAGGAGACGGTGTGAGACAGCCGGGTGATAGGAGAGAGACAGTGAGGAGATGGTGTGAGACAGCCGGGTGCTGGCAGTGATTGGAGAGAGACAGTAAGGAGACGGTGTGAGACAGCCGGGTGCTGGGAGTGATAGGAGAGAGACAGTGAGGAGACGGTGTGAGACAGCCGGGTGCTGGCAGTGATAGGAGAGAGACAGTGAGGAGACGGTGTGAGACAGCCGGGTGCTGGCAGTGATAGGAGAGAGACGGTGTGAGACAGCCGGGTGCTGGGAGTGACAGGAGAGAGACAGTGAGGAGACGATGTGAGACAGCCGGGTGCTGGGAGTGACAGGAGAGAGACAGTGAGGAGACGATGTGAGACAGCCGCGTGCTGGGAGTGATAGGAGAGAGACAGTAAGGAGACGGTGAGTTAGCCGGGTGTTGGGAGTGATAGGAGAGAGACAGTGAGGAGACGGTGTGAGACAGCCGGGTGCTGGGAGTGATAGGAGAGAGACAGTAAGGAGACGGCGTGAGACATCCGAGTGCTGGGAGTGATAGGAGAGAGACAGTAAGGAGACGGTGTGAGACAGCCGGGTGCTGGGAGTGATGGGAGAGAGACAGTAAGGAGACGGTGTGAGACAGCCGGCTGCTGGCAGTGATAGGTGAGAGACAGTAAGGAGACGGTGTGAGACAGCCGGCTGCTGGCAGTGATAGGAGAGAGACGGTGTGAGACAGCCGGGTGCTGGGAGTGATAGGAGAGACAGTGAGGAGACGGTGTGAGACAGCCGGGTGCTGGCAGTGATAGGAGAGACTTTGAGGAGACGGTGTGAGACAGCTGGGTGCTGGCAGAGATAGGAGAGAGACGGTGTGAGACAGCCGGGTGCTGGGAGTGATAGAAGAGAGACAGTGAGGAGACGGTGTGAGACAGCCGGGTGCTGGGAGTGATAGGAGAGAGACAGTAAGGAGACGGCGTGAGACATCCGGGTGCTGGGAGTGACAGGAGAAAGACAGTGAGTAGACGATGTGAGACAGCCGGGTGCTGGGAGTGATAGGAGAGAGACAATGAGGAGACTGTGTGAGACAGCCTGGTGCTGGCAGTGATAGGAGGGAGACAGTAAGGAGACGGTGTGAGACAGCCGGGTGCTGGGAGTGACAGGAGAGAGACAGTGAGGAGACGATGTGAGACAGACAGCCGGGTGCTGGCAGTGATAGGAGAGAGACAGTGAGGAGACGGTGTGAGACATCCGGGTGCTGGGAGTGAAAGGAGAGAGACAGTAAGGAGACGGTGTGAGACAGCCTGGTGCTGGCAGTGATAGGAGAGAGACAGTGAGGAGACGGTGTGAGACAGCCGGGTGCTGGCAGTGATAGGAGAGAGACAGTAAGGAGACGGCGTGAGACATCCGAGTGCTGGGAGTGATAGGAGAGAGACAGTAAGGAGACGGCGTGAGACATCCGAGTGCTGGGAGTGATAGGAGAGAGACAGTAAGGAGACGGTGTGAGACAGCCGGGTGCTGGGAGTGATAGGAGAGAGACAGTAAGGAGACGGTGTGAGACAGCCGGCTGCTGGTAGTGATAGGAGAGAGACGCTGTGAGACAGCCGGGTGCTGGCAGTGATAGGAGAGACAGTGAGGAGACGGTGTGAGACAGCCGGGTGCTATCAGTGATAGGAGAGACAGTGAGGAGACGGTGTGAGACAGCCGGGTGCTGGGAGTGATAGGAGAGACAGTGAGGAGACGGTGTGAGACAGCCGGGTGCTGGCAGTGATAGGAGAGACAGTGAGGAGACTATGTGAGACAGACACCCGGGTGCTGGCAGTGATAGGAGAGAGATAGTGAGGAGACGGTGAGACAGCCGGGTGCAGGGAGTGATAGGAGAGAGACAGTGAGGAGACGGCTTGAGACATCCGGGTGCTGGGAGTGACAGGAGAGAGACAGTGAGGAGACGATGTGAGACAGACAGCCGGGTGTTGGCAGTGATAGGAGAGAGACAGTGAGGAGACGGTGTGAGACAGCCGGGTGCTGGGAGTGATAGGAGAGAGACAATGAGGAGACGGTGTGAGACAGCCGGGTGCTGGCAGTGATAGGAGAGAGACCGTAAGGAGACGGTGTGAGACAGCCGGGTGCTGGGAGTGACAGGAGAGAGACAGTGAGGAGACGATGTGAGACAGACAGCCGGGTGCTGGCAGTGATAGGAGAGAGACAGTGACAAGACGGTGTGAGACAACCGGGTGCTGGGAGTGATAGGAGAGAGACAGTAAGGAGACGGTGTGAGACAGCCTGGTGCTGGCAGTGATAGGAGAGAGACAGTGAGGAGACGGTGTGAGACAGCCGGGTGCTGGCAGTGATAGGAGAGAGACAGTGAGGAGACGGTGTGAGACAGCCGGGTGCTGGCAGTGATAGGAGAGAGACAGTAAGGAGACGGTGTGAGACAGCCGGGTGCTGGGAGTGATAGGAGAGAGACAGTAAGGAGACGGTGAGATAGCCGGGTGCTGGGAGTGATAGGAGAGAGACAGTAAGGAGACGGCGTGAGACAGCCGGGTGCTTGGAGTGATAGGAGAGAGACAGTGAGGAGACGATGTGAGACAGACAGCCGGGTGCTGGCAGTGATAGGAGAGAGACAGTGAGGAGACGGTGAGACACAGCCGGGTGCTGGGAGTGATAGGAGAGAGACAGTAAGGAGACGGTGTGAGACAGCCGGGTGCTGGCAGTGATAGGAGAGAGACAGTAAGGAGACGGTGTGAGACAGCCGGGTGCTGGGAGTGACAGGAGAGAGACAGTGAGGAGACAATGTGAGACAGACTGCCGGGTGCTGGCAGTGATAGGAGAGAGACGGTGTGAGACAGCCGGGTGCTGGCAGTGATAGGAGAGAGACAGTGAGGAGACGGTGTGAGACAGCCGGGTGCTGGCAGTGATAGGAGAGAGACAGTAAGGAGACGGTGTGAGACAGCCGGGTGCTGGGAGTGATAGGAGAGAGACAGTAAGGAGACGGTGAGATAGCCGGGTACTGGGAGTGATAGGAGAGAGACAGTGAGGAGACGATGTGAGACTGACAGCCGGGTGCTGGCAGTGATAGGAGAGAGACAGTGAGGAGACAGTGTGAGACAGCCGGGTGCTGGGAGTGATAGGAGAGAGACAGTAAGGAGACGGTGTGAGACAGCCGGGTGCTGGGAGTGACAGGAGAGAGACAGTGAGGAGACGGTGTGAGACAGCCGGGTGCTGGCAGTGATAGGAGAGAGACAGTGAGGAGACGGTGTGAGACAGCCGGGTGCTGGCAGTGATAGGAGAGAGACAGTAAGGAGACGGTGTGACACAGCCGGGTGCTGGGAGTGATAGGAGAGAGACAGTGAGGAGACGGTGTGAGACAGCCGGGTGCTGGGAGTGATAGGAGAGAGACAGTGAGGAGACGGTGTGAGACAGCCGGGTGCTGGCAGTGATAGGAGAGAGACAGTGAGGAGACGGTGTGAGACAGCCGGGTGCTGGGAGTGATAGGAGAGAGACAGTGAGGAGACGGTGTGAGACAGCCGGGTGCTGGCAGTGATAGGAGAGAGACAGTAAGGAGACGGTGTGAGACAGCCGGGTGCTGGGAGTGACAGGAGAGAGACAGTAATGAGACGGTGTGAGACAGCCGGGTGCTGGGAGTGACAGGAGAGAGACAGTGAGGAGACTATGTGAGACAGCCGGGTGCTGGGAGTGATAGGAGAGAGACAGTAAGGAGACGGTGTGAGACAGCAAGGTGCTGGCAGTGATAGGAGAGAGACAGTGAGGAGACTATGGGAGACAGCCGGTTGCTGGCAGTGATAGGAGAGACAGTGAGGAGACGATGTGAGATAGCCGGGTGCTGGCAGTGATAGGAGAGAGACGGTGTGAGACAGCCGGGTGCTTGGAGTGATAGGAGAGAGACAGTAAGGAGACGGTGAGTTAGCCGGGTGTTGGGAGTGATAGGAGAGAGACAGTGAGGAGACGGTGTGAGACAGCCGGGTGCTTGGAGTGATGGGAGAGAGACAGTAAGGAGACGGTGTGAGACAGCCGGGTGCTGGGAGTGATAGGCGAGAGACAGTAAGGAGACGGCGTGAGACATCCGGGTGCTGGGAGTGATAGCAGAGAGACAGTAAGGAGACGGTGTGAGACAGCCAGGTGCTGGGAGTGATAGGAGAGAGACAGTGAGGAGACGATGTGAGACAGACAGTCTGGTGCTGGCAGTGATAGGAGAGAGACAGTAAGGAGACGGTGTGAGACAGCCAGGTGCTGGCAGTGATAGGAGAGAGACAGTGAGGAGACTATGGGAGACAGCCGGTTGCTGGCAGTGATAGGAGAGACAGTGAGGAGACGATGTGAGACAGCCGGGTGCTGGCAGTGATAGGAGAGAGACGGTGTGAGACAGCCTGGTGCTGGCAGTGATAGGAGAGAGACAGTGAGGAGACGGTGAGTTAGCCGGGTGCTGGGAGTGATAGGAGAGAGACAGTAAGGAGACGGTGAGTTAGCCGGGTGTTGGGAGTGATAGGAGAGAGACAGTGAGGAGACGGTGTGAGACAGCCGGGTGCTTGGAGTGATAGGAGAGAGACAGTAAGGAGACGGTGTGAGACAGCCGGGTGCTGGGAGTGATAGGCGAGAGACAGTAAGGAGACGGCGTGAGACATCCGGGTGCTGGGAGTGATAGCAGAGAGACAGTAAGGAGACGGTGTGAGACAGCCAGGTGCTGGGAGTGATAGGAGAGAGACAGTGAGGAGACGATGTGAGACAGACAGTCTGGTGCTGGCAGTGATAGGAGAGAGACAGTATGGAGACGGTGTGAGACAGCCGGGTGCTGGGAATGATAGGAGAGAGACAGTAAGGATACGGTGTGAGACAGCCGGGTGCTGGGAGTGATAGAAGAGAGACAGTAAGGAGACGGTGTGAGACAGCCGGGTGCTGGGAGTGATAGGAGAGAGACAGTGAGGAGACGGTGTGAGACAGCCGGGTGCTGGGAGTGATAGGAGAGAGACAGTGAGGAGACGGTGTGAGACAGCCGGGTGCTGGCAGTGATAGGAGAGAGACAGTAAGGAGACGGTGTGAGACAGCCGGGTGCTGGGAGTGACAGGAGAGAGACAGTGAGGAGACAATGTGAGACAGACTGCCGGGTGCTGGCAGTGATAGGAGAGAGACGGTGTGAGACAGCCGGGTGCTGGCAGTGATAGGAGAGAGACAGTGAGGAGACGGTGTGAGACAGCCGGGTGCTGGGAGTGATAGGAGAGAGACAGTGAGGAGACGGTGTGAGACAGCCGGGTGCTGGCAGTGATAGGAGAGAGACAGTAAGGAGACGGTGTGAGACAGCCGGGTGCTGGGAGTGACAGGAGAGAGACAGTAATGAGACGGTGTGAGACAGCCGGGTGCTGGGAGTGACAGGAGAGAGACAGTGAGGAGACTATGTGAGACAGCCGGGTGCTGGGAGTGATAGGAGAGAGACAGTAAGGAGACGGTGTGAGACAGCCAGGTGCTGGCAGTGATAGGAGAGAGACAGTGAGGAGACTATGGGAGACAGCCGGTTGCTGGCAGTGATAGGAGAGACAGTGAGGAGACGATGTGAGACAGCCGGGTGCTGGCAGTGATAGGAGAGAGACGGTGTGAGACAGCCTGGTGCTGGCAGTGATAGGAGAGAGACAGTGAGGAGACGGTGAGTTAGCCGGGTGCTGGGAGTGATAGGAGAGAGACAGTAAGGAGACGGTGAGTTAGCCGGGTGTTGGGAGTGATAGGAGAGAGACAGTGAGGAGACGGTGTGAGACAGCCGGGTGCTTGGAGTGATAGGAGAGAGACAGTAAGGAGACGGTGTGAGACAGCCGGGTGCTGGGAGTGATAGGCGAGAGACAGTAAGGAGACGGCGTGAGACATCCGGGTGCTGGGAGTGATAGCAGAGAGACAGTAAGGAGACGGTGTGAGACAGCCAGGTGCTGGGAGTGATAGGAGAGAGACAGTGAGGAGACGATGTGAGACAGACAGTCTGGTGCTGGCAGTGATAGGAGAGAGACAGTATGGAGACGGTGTGAGACAGCCGGGTGCTGGGAATGATAGGAGAGAGACAGTAAGGATACGGTGTGAGACAGCCGGGTGCTGGGAGTGATAGAAGAGAGACAGTAAGGAGACGGTGTGAGACAGCCGGGTGCTGGGAGTGATAGGAGAGAGACAGTGAGGAGACGGTGTGAGACAGCCGGGTGCTGGGAGTGATAGGAGAGAGACAGTGAGGAGACGGTGTGAGACAGCCGGGTGCTGGCAGTGATAGGAGAGAGACAGTAAGGAGACGGTGTGAGACAGCCGGGTACTGGGAGTGACAGGAGAGAGACAGTGAGGAGACGATGTGAGACAGACAGCCGGGTGCTGGCAGTGATAGGAGAGAGACAGTGAGGAGACGGTGTGAGACAGCCGGGTGCTGGGAGTGATAGGAGAGAGACAGTAAGGAGACGGTGTGAGACAGCCGGGTGCTGGCAGTGATAGAAGAGAGACAGTGAGGAGACGGTGTGAGACAGCCGGGTGCTGGGAGTGATAGGAGAGAGACAGTGAGGAGACTGTGTGAGACAGCCGGGTGCTGGCAATGATAGGAGAGAGACAGTGAGGAGACGGTGTGAGACAGCCGGGTGCTGGCAGTGATAGGAGAGAGACGGTGTGAGACAGCCGGGTGCTGGGAGTGACAGGAGAGAGACAGTGAGGAGACGATGTGAGACAGCCGGGTGCTGGGAGTGACAGGAGAGAGACAGTGAGGAGACGGTGTGAGACAGCCGGGTGCTGGGAGTGATAGGAGAGAGACAGTAAGGAGACGGCGTGAGACATCCGAGTGCTGGGAGTGATAGGAGAGAGACAGTAAGGAGACGGTGTGAGACAGCCGGGTGCTGGGAGTGATAGGAGAGAGACAGTAAGGAGACGGTGTGAGACAGCCGGCTACTGGCAGTGATAGGAGAGAGACAGTAAGGAGACTGTGTGAGACAGCCGGCTGCTGGCAGTGATAGGAGAGAGACGGTGTGAGACAGCCGGGTGCTGGCAGTGATAGGAGAGACAGTGAGGAGACGGTGTGAGACAGCCGGGTGCTGGCAGTGATAGGAGAGACAGTGAGGAGACGGTGTGAGACAGCCGGGTGCTGGCAGTGATAGGAGAGACAGTGAGGAGACGGTGTGAGACAGCCGGGTGCTGGGAGTGATAGGAGAGACAGTGAGGAGACGGTGTGAGACAGCCGGGTGCTGGCAGTGATAGGAGAGACATTGAGGAGACGGTGTGAGACAGCAGGGTGCTGGCAGAGATAGGAGAGAGACGGTGTGAGACAGCCTGGTGCTGGGAGTGATAGGAGAGAGACAGTAACGAGACGGTGTGAGACAGCCGGGTGCTGGGAGTGATAGGAGAGAGACAGTAAGGAGACGGCGTGAGACATCCGGGTGCTGGGAGTGACAGGAGAAAGACAGTGAGGAGACGGTGTGAGACAGCCGGGTGCTGGCAGTGATAGGAGAGAGACGGTGTGAGACAGCTGGGTGCTGGCAGTGATAGGAGAGAGACAGTAAGGGCACGGTGTGAGACAGCCGGGTGCTGGGAGTGACAGGAGAGAGACAGTGAGGAGACGGTGTGAGACAGCCGGGTGCTGGCAGTGATAGGAGAGAGACAGTGAGGAGACGGTGTGAGACAGCCGGGTGCTGGGAGTGATAGGAGAGAGACAGTAAGGAGACGGCGTGAGACATCCGGGTGCTGGGAGTGACAGGAGAAAGACAGTGAGGAGACGATGTGAGACAGCCGGGTGCTGGGAGTGATAGGAGAGAGACAATGAGGAGACTGTGTGAGACAGCCTGGTGCTGGCAGTGATAGGAGAGAGACAGTAAGGAGACGGTGTGAGACAGCCGGGTGCTGGGAGTGACAGGAGAGAGACAGTGAGGAGACGATGTGAGACAGACAGCCGGGTGCTGGCAGTGATAGGAGAGAGACAGTGAGGAGACGGTGTGAGACAGCCGGGTGCTGGGAGTGAAAGGAGAGAGACAGTAAGGAGACGGTGTGAGACAGCCTGGTGCTGGCAGTGATAGGAGAGAGACAGTGAGGAGACGGTGTGAGACAGCCGGGTGCTGGCAGTGATAGGAGAGAGACGGTGTGAGACAGCTGGGTGCTGGCAGTGATAGGAGAGAGACAGTAAGGGCACGGTGTGAGACAGCCGGGTGCTGGGAGTGACAGGACAGAGACAGTGAGGAGACGATGTGAGACAGACAGCCTGGTGCTGGCAGTGATAGGAGAGACAGTGAGGAGACGGTGTGAGACAGCCGGGTGCTGGCAGTGATAGGAGAGAGACAGTAAGGAGACGGTGTGAGACAGCCGGGTGCTGGGAGTGATAGGAGAGAGACAGTAAGGAGACGGTGAGATAGCCGGGTACTGGGAGTGATAGGAGAGAGACAGTGAGGAGACGATGTGAGACTGACAGCCGGGTGCTGGCAGTGATAGGAGAGAGACAGTGAGGAGACAGTGTGAGACAGCCGGGTGCTGGCAGTGATAGGAGAGAGACAGTAAGGAGACGGTGTGAGACAGCCGGGTGCTGGGAGTGACAGGAGATAGACAGTGAGGAGACGGTGTGAGACAGCCGGGTGCTGGCAGTGATAGGAGAGAGACAGTGAGGAGACGGTGTGAGACAGCCGGGTGCTGGCAGTGATAGGAGAGAGACAGTAAGGAGACGGTGTGAGACAGCCGGGTGCTGGGAGTGATAGGAGAGAGACAGTGAGGAGACGGTGTGAGACAGCCGGGTGCTGGGAGTGAAAGGAGAGAGACAGTGAGGAGACGATGTGAGACAGCCGGGTGCTGGCAGTGATAGGAGAGAGACAGTGAGGAGACGGTGTGAGACAGCCGGGTGCTGGGAGTGATAGGAGAGAGACAGTGAGGAGACGGTGTGAGACAGCCGGGTGCTGGCAGTGATAGGAGAGAGACAGTGAGGAGACGGTGTGAGACAGCCGGGTGCTGGGAATGATAGGAGAGAGACAGTAAGGATACGGTGTGAAACAGCCGGGTGCTGGGAGTGACAGGAGAGAGACAGTGAGGAGACTATGTGAGACAGCCGGGTGCTGGGAGTGATAGGAGAGAGACAGTAAGGAGACGGTGTGAGACAGCCAGGTGCTGGCAGTGATAGGAGAGAGACAGTGAGGAGACTATGGGAGACAGCCGGTTGCTGGCAGTGATAGGAGAGACAGTGAGGAGACGGTGTGAGACAGCCAGGTGCTGGGAGTGATAGGAGAGAGACAGTGAGGAGACGATGTGAGACAGACAGTCTGGTGCTGGCAGTGATAGGAGAGAGACAGTATGGAGACGGTGTGAGACAGCCGGGTGCTGGGAATGATAGGAGAGAGACAGTAAGGATACGGTGTGAGACAGCCGGGTGCTGGGAGTGACAGGAGAGAGACAGTGAGGAGACTATGTGAGACAGCCGGGTGCTGGGAGTGATAGGAGAGAGACAGTAAGGAGACGGTGTGAGACAGCCAGGTGCTGGCAGTGATAGGAGAGAGACAGTGAGGAGACTATGGGAGACAGCCGGTTGCTGGCAGTGATAGGAGAGACAGTGAGGAGACGATGTGAGACAGCCGGGTGCTGGCAGTGATAGGAGAGAGACGGTGTGAGACAGCCGGGTGCTTGGAGTGATAGGAGAGAGACAGTAAGGAGACGGTGTGAGACAGCCGGGTGCTGGGAGTGATAGGCGAGAGACAGTAAGGAGACGGCGTGAGACATCCGGGTGCTGGGAGTGATTGCAGAGAGACAGTAAGGAGACGGTGTGAGACAGCCAGGTGCTGGGAGTGATAGGAGAGAGACAGTGAGGAGACGATGTGAGACAGACAGTCTGGTGCTGGCAGTGATAGGAGAGAGACAGTATGGAGACGGTGTGAGACAGCCGGGTGCTGGGAATGATAGGAGAGAGACAGTAAGGATACGGTGTGAGACAGCCGGGTGCTGGGAGTGACAGGAGAGAGACAGTGAGGAGACTATGTGAGACAGCCGGGTGCTGGGAGTGATAGGAGAGAGACAGTAAGGAGACGGTGTGAGACAGCCAGGTGCTGGCAGTGATAGGAGAGAGACAGTGAGGAGACTATGGGAGACAGCCGGTTTCTGGCAGTGATAGGAGAGACAGTGAGGAGACGATGTGAGACAGCCGGGTGCTGGCAGTAATAGGAGAGAGACGGTGTGAGACAGCCGGGTGCTTGGAGTGATAGGAGAGAGACAGTAAGGAGACGGTGTGAGACAGCCGGGTGCTGGGAGTGATAGGCGAGAGACAGTAAGGAGACGGCGTGAGACATCCGGGTGCTGGGAGTGATTGCAGAGAGACAGTAAGGAGACGGTGTGAGACAGCCAGGTGCTGGGAGTGATAGGAGAGAGACAGTGAGGAGACGATGGACAGACAGTCTGGTGCTGGCAGTGATAGGAGAGAGACAGTATGGAGACGGTGTGAGACAGCCGGGTGCTGGGAATGATAGGAGAGAGACAGTAAGGATACGGTGTGAGACAGCCGGGTGCTGGGAGTGATAGAAGAGAGACAGTAAGGAGACGGTGTGAGACAGCCGGGTGCTGGGAGTGATAGGAGAGAGACAGTGAGGAGACGGTGTGAGACAGCCGGGTGCTGGGAGTGATAGGAGAGAGACAGTGAGGAGACGGTGTGAGACAGCCGGGTGCTGGCAGTGATAGGAGAGAGACAGTAAGGAGACGGTGTGAGACAGCCGGGTACTGGGAGTGACAGGAGAGAGACAGTGAGGAGACGATGTGAGACAGACAGCCGGGTGCTGGCAGTGATAGGAGAGAGACAGTGAGGAGACGGTGTGAGACAGCCGGGTGCTGGGAGTGATAGGAGAGAGACAGTAAGGAGACGGTGTGAGACAGCCGGGTGCTGGCAGTGATAGAAGAGAGACAGTGAGGAGACGGTGTGAGACAGCCGGGTGCTGGGAGTGATAGGAGAGAGACAGTGAGGAGACTGTGTGAGACAGCCGGGTGCTGGCAATGATAGGAGAGAGACAGTGAGGAGACGGTGTGAGACAGCCGGGTGCTGGCAGTGATAGGAGAGAGACGGTGTGAGACAGCCGGGTGCTGGGAGTGACAGGAGAGAGACAGTGAGGAGACGATGTGAGACAGCCGGGTGCTGGGAGTGACAGGAGAGAGACAGTGAGGAGACGGTGTGAGACAGCCGGGTGCTGGGAGTGATAGGAGAGAGACAGTAAGGAGACGGCGTGAGACATCCGAGTGCTGGGAGTGATAGGAGAGAGACAGTAAGGAGACGGTGTGAGACAGCCGGGTGCTGGGAGTGATAGGAGAGAGACAGTAAGGAGACGGTGTGAGACAGCCGGCTACTGGCAGTGATAGGAGAGAGACAGTAAGGAGACTGTGTGAGACAGCCGGCTGCTGGCAGTGATAGGAGAGAGACGGTGTGAGACAGCCGGGTGCTGGCAGTGATAGGAGAGACAGTGAGGAGACGGTGTGAGACAGCCGGGTGCTGGCAGTGATAGGAGAGACAGTGAGGAGACGGTGTGAGACAGCCGGGTGCTGGGAGTGATAGGAGAGACAGTGAGGAGACGGTGTGAGACAGCCGGGTGCTGGCAGTGATAGGAGAGACATTGAGGAGACGGTGTGAGACAGCCGGGTGCTGGCAGAGATAGGAGAGAGACGGTGTGAGACAGCCTGGTGCTGGGAGTGATAGGAGAGAGACAGTGAGGAGACGGTGTGAGACAGCCGGGTGCTGGGAGTGATAGGAGAGAGACAGTAAGGAGACGGCGTGAGACATCCGGGTGCTGGGAGTGACAGAACTAAGACAGTGAGGAGACGATGTGAGACAGCCGGGTCCTCGGAGTGATAGGAGAGAGACAATGAGGAGACTGTGTGAGACAGCCTGGTGCTGGCAGTGATAGGAGAGAGACAGTAAGGGCACGGTGTGAGACAGCCGGGTGCTGGCAGTGATAGGAGAGACAGTGAGGAGACGATGTGAGACAGACAGCCGGGTGCTGGCAGTGATAGGAGAGACAGTGAGGAGACGGTGTGAGACAGCCGGGTGCTGGCACTGATAGGAGAGAGACGGTGTGAGACAGCCGGGTGCTGGGAGTGATAGGAGAGAGAGAGTGAGGAGACGGTATGAGACAGCCGGGTGCTGGGAGTGATAGGAGAGAGACAGTGAGGAGAAGGTGTGAGACAGCTGGGGGTGATAGGAGAGAGACAGTGAGGAGACGGTGTGAGACAGCCGGGTGATAGGAGAGAGACAGTGAGGAGATGGTGTGAGACAGCCGGGTGCTGGCAGTGATTGGAGAGAGACAGTAAGGAGACGGTGTGAGACAGCCGGGTGCTGGCAGTGATAGGAGAGAGACAGTGAGGAGATGGTGTGAGACAGCCGGGTGCTGGCAGTGATAGGAGAGAGACGGTGTGAGACAGCCGGGTGCTGGGAGTGACAGGAGAGAGACAGTGAGGAGACGATGTGAGACAGCCGGATGCTGGGAGTGACAGGAGAGAGACAGTGAGGAGACGATGTGAGACAGCCGGGTGCTGGGAGTGATAGGAGAGAGACAGTAAGGAGACGGTGAGTTAGCCGGGTGTTGGGAGTGATAGGAGAGAGACAGTGAGGAGACGGTGTGAGACAGCCGGGTGCTGGGAGTGATAGGAGAGAGACAGTAAGGAGACGGCGTGAGACATCCGAGTGCTGGGAGTGATAGGAGAGAGACAGTAAGGAGACGGTGTGAGACAGCCGGGTGCTGGGAGTGATAGGAGAGAGACAGTAAGGAGACGGTGTGAGACAGCCGGCTGCTGGCAGTGATAGGAGAGAGACAGTAAGGAGACGGTGTGAGACAGCCGGCTGCTGGCAGTGATAGGAGAGAGACGGTGTGAGACAGCCGGGTGCTGGCAGTGATAGGAGAGACAGTGAGGAGACGGTGTGAGACAGCCGGGTGCTGGCAGTGATAGGAGAGACAGTGAGGAGACGGTGTGAGACAGCCGGGTGCTGGGAGTGATAGGAGAGACAGTGAGGAGACGGTGTGAGACAGCCGGGTGCTGGCAGTGATAGGAGAGACATTGAGGAGACGGTGTGAGACAGCAGGGTGCTGGCAGAGATAGGAGAGAGACGGTGTGAGACAGCCTGGTGCTGGGAGTGATAGGAGAGAGACAGTGAGGAGACGGTGTGAGACAGCCGGGTGCTGGGAGTGATAGGAGAGAGACAGTAAGGAGACGGCGTGAGACATCCGGGTGCTGGGAGTGACAGGAGAAAGACAGTGAGGAGACGATGTGAGACAGCCGGGTGCTGGGATTGATAGGAGAGAGACAATGAGGAGACTGTGTGAGACTGCCTGGTGCTGGCAGTGATAGGAGAGAGACAGTAAGGAGACGGTGTGAGACAGCCGGGTGCTGGGAGTGACAGGAGAGAGACAGTGAGGAGACGATGTGAGACAGACAGCCGGGTGCTGGCAGTGATAGGAGAGAGACAGTGAGGAGACGGTGTCAGACAGCCGGGTGCTGGGAGTGAAAGGAGAGAGACAGTAAGGAGACGGTGTGAGACAGCCTGGTGCTGGCAGTGATAGGAGAGAGACAGTGAGGAGACGGTGTGAGACAGCCGGGTGCTGGCAGTGATAGGAGAGAGACAGTGAGGAGACGGTGTGAGACAGCCGGGTGCTGGGAGTGATAGGAGAGAGACAGTAAGGAGACGGCGTGAGACATCCGGGTGCTGGGAGTGACAGGAGAAAGACAGTGAGGAGACGATGTGAGACAGCCGGGTGCTGGGAGTGATAGGAGAGAGACAATGAGGAGACTGTGTGAGACAGCCTGGTGCTAGCAGTGATAGGAGAGAGACAGTAAGGAGACGGTGTGAGATAGCCGGGTGCTGGGAGTGACAGGAGAGAGACGGTGAGGAGACGGTGTGAGACAGCCGGGTGCTGGGAGTGAAAGGAGAGAGACAGTAAGGAGACGGTGTGAGACAGCCTGGTGCTGGCAGTGATAGGAGAGAGACAGTGAGGAGACGGTGTGAGACAGCCGGGTGCTGGCAGTGATAGGAGAGAGACGGTGTGAGACAGCTGGGTGCTGGCAGTGATAGGAGAGAGACAGTGAGGAGACGGTGTGAGACAGCCGGGTGATAGGAGAGAGACAGTGAGGAGATGGTGTGAGACAGCCGGGTGCTGGCAGTGATTGGAGAGAGACAGTAAGGAGACGGTGTGAGACAGCCGGGTGCTGGGAGTGATAGGAGAGAGACAGTGAGGAGACGGTGTGAGACAGCCGGGTGCTGGCAGTGATAGGAGAGAGACAGTGAGGAGACGGTGTGAGACAGCCGGGTGCTGGCAGTGATAGGAGAGAGACGGTGTGAGACAGCCGGGTGCTGGGAGTGACAGGAGAGAGACAGTGAGGAGACGATGTGAGACAGCCGGGTGCTGGGAGTGATAGGAGAGAGACAGTAAGGAGACGGTGAGTTAGCCGGGTGTTGGGAGTGATAGGAGAGAGACAGTGAGGAGACGGTGTGAGACAGCCGGGTGCTGGGAGTGATAGGAGAGAGACAGTATGGAGACGGCGTGAGACACCCGAGTGCTGGGAGTGATAGGAGAGAGACAGTAAGGAGACGGTGTGAGACAGCCGGGTGCTGGGATTGATAGGAGAGAGACAGTAAGGAGACGGTGTGAGACAGCCGGCTGCTGGCAGTGATAGGAGAGAGACAGTAAGGAGACGGTGTGAGACAGCCGGCTGCTGGCAGTGATAGGAGAGAGACGGTGTGAGACAGCCGGGTGCTGGCAGTGATAGGAGAGACAGTGAGGAGACGGTGTGAGACAGCCGGGTGCTGGCAGTGATAGGAGAGACAGTGAGGAGACGGTGTGAGACAGCCGGGTGCTGGCAGTGATAGGAGAGACAGTGAGGAGACGGTGTGAGACAGCCGGGTGCTGGCAGTGATAGGAGAGACAGTAAGGAGACGGTGTGAGACAGCCGGGTGCTGGGAGTGATAGGAGAGAGACAGTAAGGAGACGGTGAGTTAGCCGGGTGTTGGGAGTGATAGGAGAGAGACAGTAAGGAGACGGTGTGAGACAGCCGGCTGCTGGCAGTGATAGGAGAGAGACGGTGTGAGACAGCCGGGTGCTGGCAGTGATAGGAGAGACAGTGAGGAGACGGTGTGAGACAGCCGGGTGCTGGCAGTGATAGGAGAGACAGTGAGGAGACGGTGTGAGACAGCCGGGTGCTGGGAGTGATAGGAGAGAGAGTGAGGAGACGGTGTGAGACAGCCGGGTGCTGGCAGTGATAGGAGAGACATTGAGGAGACGGTGTGAGACAGCAGGGTGCTGGCAGAGATAGGAGAGAGACGGTGTGAGACAGCCTGGTGCTGGGAGTGATAGGAGAGAGACAGTGAGGAGACGGTGTGAGACAGCCGGGTGCTGGGAGTGATAGGAGAGAGACAGTAAGGAGACGGCGTGAGACATCCGGGTGCTGGGAGTGACAGGAGAAGGACAGTGAGGAGACGATGTGAGACAGCCGGGTGCTGGGATTGATAGGAGAGAGACAATGAGGAGACTGTGTGAGACTGCCTGGTGCTGGCAGTGATAGGAGAGAGACAGTAAGGAGACGGTGTGAGACAGCCGGGTGCTGGGAGTGACAGGAGAGAGACAGTGAGGAGACGATGTGAGACAGACAGCCGGGTGCTGGCAGTGATAGGAGAGAGACAGTGAGGAGACGGTGTCAGACAGCCGGGTGCTGGGAGTGAAAGGAGAGAGACAGTAAGGAGACGGTGTGAGACAGCCTGGTGCTGGCAGTGATAGGAGAGAGACAGTGAGGAGACGGTGTGAGACAGCCGGGTGCTGGCAGTGATAGGAGAGAGACAGTGAGGAGACGGTGTGAGACAGCCGGGTGCTGGGAGTGATAGGAGAGAGACAGTAAGGAGACGGCGTGAGACATCCGGGTGCTGGGAGTGACAGGAGAAAGACAGTGAGGAGACGATGTGAGACAGTCGGGTGCTGGGAGTGATAGGAGAGAGACAATGAGGAGACTGTGTCAGACAGCCTGGTGCTGGCAGTGATAGGAGAGAGACAGTAAGGAGACGGTGTGAGATAGCCGGGTGCTGGGAGTGACAGGAGAGAGACGGTGAGGAGACGGTGTGAGACAGCCGGGTGCTGGGAGTGAAAGGAGAGAGACAGTAAGGAGACGGTGTGAGACAGCCTGGTGCTGGCAGTGATAGGAGAGAGACAGTGAGGAGACGGTGTGAGACAGCCGGGTGCTGGCAGTGATAGGAGAGAGACGGTGTGAGACAGCTGGGTGCTGGCAGTGATAGGAGAGAGACAGTGAGGAGACGGTGTGAGACAGCCGGGTGATAGGAGAGAGACAGTGAGGAGATGGTGTGAGACAGCCGGGTGCTGGCAGTGATTGGAGAGAGACAGTAAGGAGACGGTGTGAGACAGCCGGGTGCTGGGAGTGATAGGAGAGAGACAGTGAGGAGACGGTGTGAGACAGCCGGGTGCTGGCAGTGATAGGAGAGAGACAGTGAGGAGACGGTGTGAGACAGCCGGGTGCTGGCAGTGATAGGAGAGAGACGGTGTGAGACAGCCGGGTGCTGGGAGTGACAGGAGAGAGACAGTGAGGAGACGATGTGAGACAGCCGGGTGCTGGGAGTGATAGGAGAGAGACAGTAAGGAGACGGTGAGTTAGCCGGGTGCTGGGAGTGATAGGAGAGAGACAGTGAGGAGACGGTGTGAGACAGCCGGGTGCTGGGAGTGATAGGAGAGAGACAGTATGGAGACGGCGTGAGACATCCGAGTGCTGGGAGTGATAGGAGAGAGACAGTAAGGAGACGGCGTGAGACATCCGAGTGCTGGGAGTGATAGGAGAGAGACAGTAAGGAGACGGTGTGAGACAGCCGGGTGCTGGGATTGATAGGAGAGAGACAGTAAGGAGACGGTGTGAGACAGCCGGCTGCTGGCAGTGATAGGAGAGAGACAGTAAGGAGACGGTGTGAGACAGCCGGCTGCTGGCAGTGATAGGAGAGAGACGGTGTGAGACAGCCGGGTGCTGGCAGTGATAGGAGAGACAGTGAGGAGACGGTGTGAGAAAGCCGGGTGCTGGCAGTGATAGGAGAGACAGTGAGGAGACGGTGTGAGACAGCCGGGTGCTGGCAGTGATAGGAGAGACAGTGAGGAGACGGTGTGAGACAGCCGGGTGCTGGGAGTGATAGGAGAGACAGTGAGGAGACGGTGTGAGACAGCCGGGTGCTGGCAGTGATAGGAGAGACATTGAGGAGACGGTGTGAGACAGCCGGGTGCTGGGAGTGACAGGAGAGAGACAGTAAGGAGACGGCGTGAGACATCCAGGTGCTGGGAGTGAAAGGAGAAAGACAGTGAGGAGACGATGTGAGACAGCCGGGTGCTGGGAGTGATAGGAGAGAGACAATGAGGAGACTGTGTGAGACAGCCTGGTGCTGGCAGTGATAGGAGAGAGACAGTAAGGAGACGGTGTGAGACAGCCGGGTGCTGGGAGTGACAGGAGAGAGACAGTGAGGAGACGATGTGAGACAGACAGCCGGGTGCTGGCAGTGATAGGAGAGAGACAGTGAGGAGACGGTGTGAGACAGCCGGGTGCTGGGAGTGAAAGGAGAGAGACAGTAAGGAGACGGTGTGAGACAGCCTGGTGCTGGCAGTGATAGGAGAGAGACAGTGAGGAGACGGTGTGAGACAGCCGGGTGCTGGCAGTGATAGGAGAGAGACGGTGTGAGACAGCTGGGTGCTGGCAGTGATAGGAGAGAGACAGTAAGGGCACGGTGTGAGACAGCCGGGTGCTGGGAGTGACAGGAGAGAGACAGTGAGGAGACGATGTGAGACAGACAGCCTGGTGCTGGCAGTGATAGGAGAGACAGTGAGGAGACGGTGTGAGACTGCCGGGTGCTGGCACTGATAGGAGAGAGACGGTGTGAGACAGCCGGGTGCTGGGAGTGATAGGAGAGAGAGAGTGAGGAGACGCTATGAGACAGCCGGGTGCTGGGAGTGATAGGAGAGAGACAGTGACGAGAAGGTGTGAGACAGCTGGGGGTGATAGGAGAGAGACAGTGAGGAGACGGTGTGAGACAGCCGGGTGCTGGGAGTGATAGGAGAGAGACAGTAAGGAGACGGCTTGAGACATCCGAGTGCTGGGAGTGATAGTAGAGAGACAGTAAGGAGATGGTGTGAGACAGCCGGGTGCTGGCAGTGATTGGAGAGAGACAGTAAGGAGACGGTGTGAGACAGCCGGGTGCTGGGAGTGACAGGAGAGAGACAGTGAGGAGACGATGTGAGACAGCCGGGTGCTGGGAGTGACAGGAGAGAGACAGTGAGGAGACGATGTGAGACAGCCGGGTGCTGGGAGTGATAGGAGAGAGACAGTAAGGAGACGGTGAGTTAGCCGGGTGTTGGGAGTGATAGGAGAGAGACAGTGAGGAGACGGTGAGAGACAGCCGGGTGCTGGGAGTGATAGGAGAGAGACAGTAAAGAGACGGCGTGAGACATCCGAGTGCTGGGAGTGATAGGAGAGAGACAGTAAGGAGACGGTGTGAGACAGCCGGGTGCTGGGAGTGATAGGAGAGAGACAGTAAGGAGACGGTGTGAGACAGCCGGCTGCTGGCAGTGATAGGAGAGAGACAGTAAGGAGACGGTGTGAGACAGCCGGCTGCTGGCAGTGATAGGAGAGAGACGGTGTGAGACAGCCGGGTGCTGGCAGTGATAGGAGAGACAGTGAGGAGACGGTGTGAGACAGCCGGGTGCTGGCAGTGATAGGAGAGACAGTGAGGAGATGGTGTGAGACAGCCGGGTGCTGGGAGTGATAGGAGAGACAGTGTGAGACAGCCGGGTGCTGGCAGTGATAGGAGAGACATTGAGGAGATGGTGTGAGACAGCCGGGTGCTGGCAGAGATAGGAGAGAGACGGTGTGAGACAGCCTGGGGCTGGGAGTGATAGGAGAGAGACAGTGAGGAGACGGTGTGAGACAGCCGGGTGCTGGGAGTAATAGGAGAGAGACAGTAAGGAGACGGCGTGAGACATCCGGGTGCTGGGAGTGACAGGAGAAAGACAGTGAGGAGACGATGTGAGACAGCCGGGTGCTGGGAGTGATAGGTGAGAGACAATGAGGAGACTGTGTGAGACAGCCTGGTGCTGGCAGTGATAGGAGAGAGACAGTAAGGAGACGGTGTGAGACAGCCGGGTGCTGGGAGTGACAGGAGAGAGACAGTGAGGAGACGATGTGAGACAGACAGCCGGGTGCTGGCAGTGATAGGAGAGAGACAGTGAGGAGACGGTGTCAGACAGCCGGGTGCTGGGAGTGAAAGGAGAGAGACAGTAAGGAGACGGTGTGACACAGCCTGGTGCTGGCAGTGATAGGAGAGAGACAGTGAGGAGACGGTGTGAGACAGCCGGGTGCTGGCAGTGATAGGAGAGAGACAGTGAGGAGACGGTGTGAGACAGCCGGGTGCTGGGAGTGACAGGAGAGAGACAGTAAGGAGACGGTGAGATAGCCGGGTGCTGGGAGTGATAGGAGAGAGACAGTAAGGAGACGGCTTGAGACATCCGAGTGCTGGGAGTGATAGTAGAGAGACAGTAAGGAGACGGTGTGAGACAGCCGGGTGCTGGGAGTGATAGGAGAGAGACAGTAAGGAGACGGTGTGAGACAGCCGGCTGCTGGCAGTGATAGGAGAGAGACAGTAAGGAGACGGTGTGAGACAGCCGGCTGCTGGTAGTGATAGGAGAGAGACGGTGTGAGACAGCCGGGTGCTGGCAGTGATAGGAGAGACAGTGAGGAGACGGTGTGAGACAGCCGGGTGCTATCAGTGATAGGAGAGACAGTGAGGAGACTGTGTGAGACAGCCGGGTGCTGGGAGTGATAGGAGAGACAGTGAGGAGACGGTGTGAGACAGCCGGGTGCTGGCAGTGATAGGAGAGACAGTGAGGAGACTGTGTGAGACAGCCGGGTGCTGGCAGTGATAGGAGAGAGACAGTAAGGAGACGGTGAGATAGCCGGGTGCTGGGAGTGACAGGAGAGAGACAGTGAGGAGACAATGTGAGACAGACAGCCGGGTGCTGGCAGTGATAGGAGAGAGATAGTGAGGAAACGGTGAGACAGCCGGGTGCTGGGAGTGATAGGAGAGAGACAGTGAGGAGACGGCTTGAGACATCCGGGTGCTGGGAGTGACAGGAGCGAGACAGTGAGGAGACGATGTGAGACAGACAGCCGGGTGTTGGCAGTGATAGGAGAGAGACAGTGAGGAGACGGTGTGAGACAGCCGGGTGCTGGGAGTGATAGGAGAGAGACAATGAGGAGACGGTGTGAGACAGCCGGGTGCTGGCAGTGATAGGAGAGAGACAGTAAGGAGACGGTGTGAGACAGCCGGGTGCTAGGAGTGACAGGAGAGAGACAGTGAGGAGACGATGTGAGACAGACAGCCGGGTGCTGGCAGTGATAGGAGAGAGACAGTAAGGAGACGGTGTGAGACAGCCGGGTGCTGGGAGTGACTGGAGAGAGACAGTAAGGAGACGGTGAGATAGCCGGGTGCTGGGAGTGATAGGAGAGAGACAGTAAGGAGACGGCGTGAGACAGCCGGGTGCTGGGAGTGATAGGATAGAGACAGTAAGGAGACGGCGTGAGACATCCGGGTGCTGGGAGTGATAGGAGAGAGAAAGTAAGGAGACGGTGTGAGACAGCCGGGTGCTGGGAGTGATGGGAGAGAGACCGTAAGGAGACGGTGTGAGACAGCCGGCTGCTGGCAGTGATAGGAGAGAGACGGTGTGAGACAACCGGGTGCTGGCAGTGATAGGAGAGACAGTGAGGAGACGGTGTGAGACAGCCGGGTGCTGGCAGTGATAGGAGAGACAGTGAGGAGACGGTGTGAGACAGCCGGGTGCTGGGAGTGATAGGAGAGACAGTGAGGAGACGGTGTGAGACAGCCGGGTGCTGGCAGTGATAGGAGAGAGACAGTGAGGAGACGGTGTGAGACAGCCGGGTGCTGGGAGTGATAGGATTGAGACAGTAAGGAGACGGTGTGAGACAGCCGGCTGCTGGCAGTGATAGAAGAGAGACAGTGAGGAGACGGCGTGAGACATCCGGGTGCTGGGAGTGATAGGAGAGAGACAGTGAGGAGACGGTGTGAGACAGCCGGGTGCTGGCAGTGATATGAGCGAGACAGTGAGGAGACTGTGTGAGACAGCCGGGTGCTGGCAGTGATAGGAGAGAGACAGTGAGGAGACGGTGTGAGACAGCCGGATGCTGGGAGTGACAGGAGAGAGACAGTGAGGAGACTATGTGAGACAGCCGGGTGCTGGGAGTGATAGGAGAGAGACAGTGAGGAGACGATGTGAGACAGACAGCCGGGTGCTGGGAGTGACAGGAGAGAGACAGTAAGGAGATGGTGTGAGATAGCCGGGTGCTGGGAGTGATAGCAGAGAGACAGTGAGGAGACGGTGTGAGACAGCCGGGTGCTGGCAGTGATAGGAGAGAGACGGTGAGGAGACGGTGTGAGACAGCCGGGTGCTGGCAGTGATAGGAGAGAGACGGTGTGAGACAGCCGGGTGCTGGGAGTGACAGGAGAGAGACAGTGAGGAGACGATGTGAGACAGCCGGGTGCTGGGAGTGACAGGAGAGAGACAGTGAGGATACGATGTGAGACAGCCGGGTGCTGGGAGTGATAGGAGAGAGACAGTAAGGAGACGGTGAGTTAGCCGGGTGTTGGGAGTGATAGGAGAGAGACAGTGAGGAGACGGTGTGAGACAGCCGGGTGCTGGGAGTGATAGGAGAGAGACAGTAAGGAGACGGCGTGAGACATCCGAGTGCTGGGAGTGATAGGAGAGAGACAGTAAGGAGACGGTGTGAGACAGCCAGGTGCTGGGAGTGATAGGAGAGAGACAGTGAGGAGACGATGTGAGACAGACAGTCTGGTGCTGGCAGTGATAGGAGAGAGACAGTATGGAGACGGTGTGAGACAGCCGGGTGCTGGGAATGATAGGAGAGAGACAGTAAGGATACGGTGTGAGACAGCCGGGTGCTGGGAGTGATAGAAGAGAGACAGTAAGGAGACGGTGTGAGACAGCCGGGTGCTGGGAGTGATAGGAGAGAGACAGTGAGGAGACGGTGTGAGACAGCCGGGTGCTGGGAGTGATAGGAGAGAGACAGTGAGGAGACGGTGTGAGACAGCCGGGTGCTGGCAGTGATAGGAGAGAGACAGTAAGGAGACGGTGTGAGACAGCCGGGTACTGGGAGTGACAGGAGAGAGACAGTGAGGAGACGATGTGAGACAGACAGCCGGGTGCTGGCAGTGATAGGAGAGAGACAGTGAGGAGACGGTGTGAGACAGCCGGGTGCTGGGAGTGATAGGAGAGAGACAGTAAGGAGACGGTGTGAGACAGCCGGGTGCTGGCAGTGATAGAAGAGAGACAGTGAGGAGACGGTGTGAGACAGCCGGGTGCTGGGAGTGATAGGAGAGAGACAGTGAGGAGACTGTGTGAGACAGCCGGGTGCTGGCAATGATAGGAGAGAGACAGTGAGGAGACGGTGTGAGACAGCCGGGTGCTGGCAGTGATAGGAGAGAGACGGTGTGAGACAGCCGGGTGCTGGGAGTGACAGGAGAGAGACAGTGAGGAGACGATGTGAGACAGCCGGGTGCTGAGAGAGACAGTGAGGAGACGGTGTGAGACAGCCGGGTGCTGGGAGTGATAGGAGAGAGACAGTAAGGAGACGGCGTGAGACATCCGAGTGCTGGGAGTGATAGGAGAGAGACAGTAAGGAGACGGTGTGAGACAGCCGGGTGCTGGGAGTGATAGGAGAGAGACAGTAAGGAGACGGTGTGAGACAGCCGGCTACTGGCAGTGATAGGAGAGAGACAGTAAGGAGACTGTGTGAGACAGCCGGCTGCTGGCAGTGATAGGAGAGAGACGGTGTGAGACAGCCGGGTGCTGGCAGTGATAGGAGAGACAGTGAGGAGACGGTGTGAGACAGCCGGGTGCTGGCAGTGATAGGAGAGACAGTGAGGAGACGGTGTGAGACAGCCGGGTGCTGGGAGTGATAGGAGAGACAGTGAGGAGACGGTGTGAGACAGCCGGGTGCTGGCAGTGATAGGAGAGACATTGAGGAGACGGTGTGAGACAGCCGGGTGCTGGCAGAGATAGGAGAGAGACGGTGTGAGACAGCCTGGTGCTGGGAGTGATAGGAGAGAGACAGTGAGGAGACGGTGTGAGACAGCCGGGTGCTGGGAGTGATAGGAGAGAGACAGTAAGGAGACGGCGTGAGACATCCGGGTGCTGGGAGTGACAGGACTAAGACAGTGAGGAGACGATGTGAGACAGCCGGGTCCTCGGAGTGATAGGAGAGAGACAATGAGGAGACTGTGTGAGACAGCCTGGTGCTGGCAGTGATAGGAGAGAGACAGTAAGGGCACGGTGTGAGACAGCCGGGTGCTGGCAGTGATAGGAGAGACAGTGAGGAGACGATGTGAGACAGACAGCCGGGTGCTGGCAGTGATAGGAGAGACAGTGAGGAGACGGTGTGAGACAGCCGGGTGCTGGCACTGATAGGAGAGAGACGGTGTGAGACAGCCGGGTGCTGGGAGTGATAGGAGAGAGAGAGTGAGGAGACGGTATGAGACAGCCGGGTGCTGGGAGTGATAGGAGAGAGACAGTGAGGAGAAGGTGTGAGACAGCTGGGGGTGATAGGAGAGAGACAGTGAGGAGACGGTGTGAGACAGCCGGGTGATAGGAGAGAGACAGTGAGGAGATGGTGTGAGACAGCCGGGTGCTGGCAGTGATTGGAGAGAGACAGTAAGGAGACGGTGTGAGACAGCCGGGTGCTGGCAGTGATAGGAGAGAGACAGTGAGGAGACGGTGTGAGACAGCCGGGTGCTGGCAGTGATAGGAGAGAGACGGTGTGAGACAGCCGGGTGCTGGGAGTGACAGGAGAGAGACAGTGAGGAGACGATGTGAGACAGCCGGATGCTGGGAGTGACAGGAGAGAGACAGTGAGGAGACGATGTGAGACAGCCGGGTGCTGGGAGTGATAGGAGAGAGACAGTAAGGAGACGGTGAGTTAGCCGGGTGTTGGGAGTGATAGGAGAGAGACAGTGAGGAGACGGTGTGAGACAGCCGGGTGCTGGGAGTGATAGGAGAGAGACAGTAAGGAGACGGCGTGAGACATCCGAGTGCTGGGAGTGATAGGAGAGAGACAGTAAGGAGACGGTGTGAGACAGCCGGGTGCTGGGAGTGATAGGAGAGAGACAGTAAGGAGACGGTGTGAGACAGCCGGCTGCTGGCAGTGATAGGAGAGAGACAGTAAGGAGACGGTGTGAGACAGCCGGCTGCTGGCAGTGATAGGAGAGAGACGGTGTGAGACAGCCGGGTGCTGGCAGTGATAGGAGAGACAGTGAGGAGACTGTGTGAGACAGCCGGGTGCTGGCAGTGATAGGAGAGACAGTGAGGAGACGGTGTGAGACAGCCGGGTGCTGGGAGTGATAGGAGAGACAGTGAGGAGACGGTGTGAGACAGCCGGGTGCTGGCAGTGATAGGAGAGACATTGAGGAGACGGTGTGAGACAGCAGGGTGCTGGCAGAGATAGGAGAGAGACGGTGTGAGACAGCCTGGTGCTGGGAGTGATAGGAGAGAGACAGTGAGGAGACGGTGTGAGACAGCCGGGTGCTGGGAGTGATAGGAGAGAGACAGTAAGGAGACGGCGTGAGACATCCGGGTGCTGGGAGTGACAGGAGAAAGACAGTGAGGAGACGATGTGAGACAGCCGGGTGCTGGGATTGATAGGAGAGAGACAATGAGGAGACTGTGTGAGACTGGCTGGTGCTGGCAGTGATAGGAGAGAGACAGTAAGGAGACGGTGTGAGACAGCCGGGTGCTGGGAGTGACAGGAGAGAGACAGTGAGGAGACGATGTGAGACAGACAGCCGGGTGCTGGCAGTGATAGGAGAGAGACAGTGAGGAGACGGTGTCAGACAGCCGGGTGCTGGGAGTGAAAGGAGAGAGACAGTAAGGAGACGGTGTGAGACAGCCTGGTGCTGGCAGTGATAGGAGAGAGACAGTGAGGAGACGGTGTGAGACAGCCGGGTGCTGGGAGTGATAGGAGAGAGACAGTAAGGAGACGGCGTGAGACATCCGGGTGCTGGGAGTGACAGGAGAAAGACAGTGAGGAGACGATGTGAGACAGCCGGGTGCTGGGAGTGATAGGAGAGAGACAATGAGGAGACTGTGTGAGACAGCCTGGTGCTGGCAGTGATAGGAGAGAGACAGTAAGGAGACGGTGTGAGATAGCCGGGTGCTGGGAGTGACAGGAGAGAGACGGTGAGGAGACGGTGTGAGACAGCCGGGTGCTGGGAGTGAAAGGAGAGAGACAGTAAGGAGACGGTGTGAGACAGCCTGGTGCTGGCAGTGTTAGGAGAGAGACAGTGAGGAGACGGTGTGAGACAGCCGGGTGCTGGCAGTGATAGGAGAGAGACGGTGTGAGACAGCTGGGTGCTGGCAGTGATAGGAGAGAGACAGTGAGGAGACGGTGTGAGACAGCCGGGTGATAGGAGAGAGACAGTGAGGAGATGGTGTGAGACAGCCGGGTGCTGGCAGTGATTGGAGAGAGACAGTAAGGAGACGGTGTGAGACAGCCGGGTGCTGGGAGTGATAGGAGAGAGACAGTGAGGAGACGGTGTGAGACAGCCGGGTGCTGGCAGTGATAGGAGAGAGACAGTGAGGAGACGGTGTGAGACAGCCGGGTGCTGGCAGTGATAGGAGAGAGACGGTGTGAGACAGCCGGGTGCTGGGAGTGACAGGAGAGAGACAGTGAGGAGACGATGTGAGACAGCCGGGTGCTGGGAGTGATAGGAGAGAGACAGTAAGGAGACCGTGAGTTAGCCGGGTGTTGGGAGTGATAGGAGAGAGACAGTGAGGAGACGGTGTGAGACAGCCGGGTGCTGGGAGTGATAGGAGAGAGACAGTATGGAGACGGCGTGAGACATCCGAGTGCTGGGAGTGATAGGAGAGAGACAGTAAGGAGACGGTGTGAGACAGCCGGGTGCTGGGATTGATAGGAGAGAGACAGTAAGGAGACGGTGTGAGACAGCCGGCTGCTGGCAGTGATAGGAGAGAGACAGTAAGGAGACGGTGTGAGACAGCCGGCTGCTGGCAGTGATAGGAGAGAGACGGTGTGAGACAGCCGGGTGCTGGCAGTGATAGGAGAGACAGTGAGGAGACGGTGTGAGACAGCCGGGTGCTGGCAGTGATAGGAGAGACAGTGAGGAGACGGTGTGAGACAGCCGGGTGCTGGCAGTGATAGGAGAGACAGTGAGGAGACGGTGTGAGACAGCCGGGTGCTGGGAGTGATAGGAGAGACAGTGAGGAGACGGTGTGAGACAGCCGGGTGCTGGCAGTGATAGGAGAGACATTGAGGAGACGGTGTGAGACAGCAGGGTGCTGGCAGAGATAGGAGAGAGACGGTGTGAGACAGCCTGGTGCTGGGAGTGATAGGAGAGAGACAGTGAGGAGACGGTGTGAGACAGCCGGGTGCTGGGAGTGACAGGAGAGAGACAGTAAGGAGACGGCGTGAGACATCCGGGTGCTGGGAGTGAAAGGAGAAAGACAGTGAGGAGACGATGTGAGACAGCCGGGTGCTGGGAGTGATAGGAGAGAGACAATGAGGAGACTGTGTGAGACAGCCTGGTGCTGGCAGTGATAGGAGAGAGACAGTAAGGAGACGGTGTGAGACAGCCGGGTGCTGGGAGTGACAGGAGAGAGACAGTGAGGAGACGATGTGAGACAGACAGCCGGGTGCTGGCAGTGATAGGAGAGAGACAGTGAGGAGACGGTGTGAGACAGCCGGGTGCTGGGAGTGAAAGGAGAGAGACAGTAAGGAGACGGTGTGAGACAGCCTGGTGCTGGCAGTGATAGGAGAGAGACGGTGTGAGACAGCTGGGTGCTGGCAGTGATAGGAGAGAGACAGTAAGGGCACGGTGTGAGACAGCCGGGTGCTGGGAGTAACAGGAGAGAGACAGTGAGGAGACGATGTGAGACAGACAGCCTGGTGCTGGCAGTGATAGGAGAGACAGTGAGGAGACGGTGTGAGACTGCCGGGTGCTGGCACTGATAGGAGAGAGACGGTGTGAGACAGCCGGGTGCTGGGAGTGATAGGAGAGAGAGAGTGAGGAGACGCTATGAGACAGCCGGGTGCTGGGAGTGATAGGAGAGAGACAGTGACGAGAAGGTGTGAGACAGCTGGGGGTGATAGGAGAGAGACAGTGAGGAGACGGTGTGAGACAGCCGGGTGATAGGAGAGAGACAGTGAGGAGATGGTGTGAGACAGCCGGGTGCTGGCAGTGATTGGAGAGAGACAGTAAGGAGACGGTGTGAGACAGCCGGGTGCTGGGAGTGACAGGAGAGAGACAGTGAGGAGACGATGTGAGACAGCCGGGTGCTGGGAGTGACAGGAGAGAGACAGTGAGGAGACGATGTGAGACAGCCGGGTGCTGGGAGTGATAGGAGAGAGACAGTAAGGAGACGGTGAGTTAGCCGGGTGTTGGGAGTGATAGGAGAGAGACAGTGAGGAGACGGTGTGAGACAGCCGGGTGCTGGGAGTGATAGGAGAGAGACAGTAAGGAGACGGCGTGAGACATCCGAGTGCTGGGAGTGATAGGAGAGAGACAGTAAGGAGACGGTGTGAGACAGCCGGGTGCTGGGAGTGATAGGAGAGAGACAGTAAGGAGACTGTGTGAGACAGCCGGCTGCTGGCAGTGATAGGAGAGAGACAGTAAGGAGACGGTGTGAGACAGCCGGCTGCTGGCAGTGATAGGAGAGAGACGGTGTGAGACAGCCGGGTGCTGGCAGTGATAGGAGAGACAGTGAGGAGACGGTGTGAGACAGCCGGGTGCTGGCAGTGATAGGAGAGACAGTGAGGAGACGGTGTGAGACAGCCGGGTGCTGGGAGTGATAGGAGAGACAGTGAGGAGACGGTGTGAGACAGCGGGGTGCTGGCAGTGATAGGAGAGACATTGAGGAGATGGTGTGAGACAGCCGGGTGCTGGCAGAGATAGGAGAGAGACGGTGTGAGACAGCCTGGGGCTGGGAGTGATAGGAGAGAGACAGTGAGGAGACGGTGTGAGACAGCCGGGTGCTGGGAGTGATAGGAGAGAGACAGTAAGGAGACGGCGTGAGACATCCGGGTACTGGGAGTGACAGGAGAAAGACAGTGAGGAGACGATGTGAGACAGCCGGGTGCTGGGAGTGATAGGTGAGAGACAATGAGGAGACTGTGTGAGACAGCCTGGTGCTGGCAGTGATAGGAGAGAGACAGTAAGGAGACGGTGTGAGACAGCCGGGTGCTGGGAGTGACAGGAGAGAGACAGTGAGGAGACGATGTGAGACAGACAGCCGGGTGCTGGCAGTGATAGGAGAGAGACAGTGAGGAGACGGTGTCAGACAGCCGGGTGCTGGGAGTGAAAGGAGAGAGACAGTAAGGAGACGGTGTGAGACAGCCTGGTGCTGGCAGTGATAGGAGAGAGACAGTGAGGAGACGGTGTGAGACAGCCGGGTGCTGGCAGTGATAGGAGAGAGACAGTGAGGAGACGGTGTGAGACAGCCGGGTGCTGGGAGTGACAGGAGAGAGACAGTAAGGAGACGGTGAGATAGCCGGGTGCTGGGAGTGATAGGAGAGAGACAGTAAGGAGACGGCTTGAGACATCCGAGTGCTGGGAGTGATAGGAGAGAGACAGTAAGGAGACGGTGTGAGACAGCCGGGTGCTGGGAGTGATAGGAGAGAGACAGTAAGGAGACGGTGTGAGACAGCCGGCTGCTGGCAGTGATAGGAGAGAGACAGTAAGGAGACGGTGTGAGACAGCCGGCTGCTGGCAGTGATAGGAGAGAGACGGTGTGAGACAGCCGGGTGCTGGCAGTGATAGGAGAGACAGTGAGGAGACGGTGTGAGACAGCCGGGTGCTGGCAGTGATAGGAGAGACAGTGAGGAGACGGTGTGAGACAGCCGGGTGCTGGCAGTGATAGGAGAGACAGTGAGGAGACTGTGTGAGACAGCCGGGTGCTGGCAGTGATAGGAGAGAGACAGTAAGGAGACGGTGAGATAGCCGGGTGCTGGGAGTGACAGGAGAGAGACAGTGAGGAGACAATGTGAGACAGACAGCCTGGTGCTGGCAGTGATAGGAGAGAGATAGTGAGGAGACGGTGAGACAGCCGGGTGCTGGGAGTGATAGGAGAGAGACAGTGAGGAGACGGCTTGAGACATCCGGGTGCTGGGAGTGACAGGAGAGAGACAGTGAGGAGACGATGTGAGACAGACAGCCGGGTGTTGGCAGTGATAGGAGAGAGACAGTGAGGAGACGGTGTGAGACAGCCGGGTGCTGGCAGTGATAGGTGAGAGACAGTAAGGAGACGGTGTGAGACAGCCGGGTGCTGGGAGTGACAGGAGAGAGACAGTGAGGAGACGATGTGAGACAGACAGCCGGGTGCTGGCAGTGATAGGAGAGAGACAGTGAGGAGACGATGTGAGACAGACAGCCGGGTGCTGGGAGTGACAGGAGAGAGACAGTAAGGAGATGGTGTGAGATAGCCGGGTGCTGGGAGTGATAGCAGAGAGACAGTGAGGAGACGGTGTGAGACAGCCGGGTGCTGGCAGTGATAGGAGAGAGACGGTGAGGAGACGGTGTGAGACAGCCGGGTGCTGGCAGTGATAGGAGAGAGACGGTGTGAGACAGCCGGGTGCTGGGAGTGACAGGAGAGAGACAGTGAGGAGACGATGTGAGACAGCCGGGTGCTGGGAGTGACAGGAGAGAGACAGTGAGGATACGATGTGAGACAGCCGGGTGCTGGGAGTGATAGGAGAGAGACAGTAAGGAGACGGTGAGTTAGCCGGGTGTTGGGAGTGATAGGAGAGAGACAGTGAGGAGACGGTGTGAGACAGCCGGGTGCTGGGAGTGATAGGAGAGAGACAGTAAGGAGACGGCGTGAGACATCCGAGTGCTGGGAGTGATAGGAGAGAGACAGTAAGGAGACGGTGTGAGACAGCCAGGTGCTGGGAGTGATAGGAGAGAGACAGTGAGGAGACGATGTGAGACAGACAGTCTGGTGCTGGCAGTGATAGGAGAGAGACAGTATGGAGACGGTGTGAGACAGCCGGGTGCTGGGAATGATAGGAGAGAGACAGTAAGGATACGGTGTGAGACAGCCGGGTGCTGGGAGTGATAGAAGAGAGACAGTAAGGAGACGGTGTGAGACAGCCGGGTGCTGGGAGTGATAGGAGAGAGACAGTGAGGAGACGGTGTGAGACAGCCGGGTGCTGGGAGTGATAGGAGAGAGACAGTGAGGAGACGGTGTGAGACAGCCGGGTGCTGGCAGTGATAGGAGAGAGACAGTAAGGAGACGGTGTGAGACAGCCGGGTACTGGGAGTGACAGAAGAGAGACAGTGAGGAGACGATGTGAGACAGACAGCCGGGTGCTGGCAGTGATAGGAGAGAGACAGTGAGGAGACGGTGTGAGACAGCCGGGTGCTGGGAGTGATAGGAGAGAGACAGTAAGGAGACGGTGTGAGACAGCCGGGTGCTGGCAGTGATAGAAGAGAGACAGTGAGGAGACGGTGTGAGACAGCCGGGTGCTGGGAGTGATAGGAGAGAGACAGTGAGGAGACTGTGTGAGACAGCCGGGTGCTGGCAATGATAGGAGAGAGACAGTGAGGAGACGGTGTGAGACAGCCGGGTGCTGGCAGTGATAGGAGAGAGACGGTGTGAGACAGCCGGGTGCTGGGAGTGACAGGAGAGAGACAGTGAGGAGACGATGTGAGACAGCCGGGTGCTGAGAGAGACAGTGAGGAGACGGTGTGAGACAGCCGGGTGCTGGGAGTGATAGGAGAGAGACAGTAAGGAGACGGCGTGAGACATCCGAGTGCTGGGAGTGATAGGAGAGAGACAGTAAGGAGACGGTGTGAGACAGCCGGGTGCTGGGAGTGATAGGAGAGAGACAGTAAGGAGACGGTGTGAGACAGCCGGCTACTGGCAGTGATAGGAGAGAGACAGTAAGGAGACTGTGTGAGACAGCCGGCTGCTGGCAGTGATAGGAGAGAGACGGTGTGAGACAGCCGGGTGCTGGCAGTGATAGGAGAGACAGTGAGGAGACGGTGTGAGACAGCCGGGTGCTGGCAGTGATAGGAGAGACAGTGAGGAGACGGTGTGAGACAGCCGGGTGCTGGGAGTGATAGGAGAGACAGTGAGGAGACGGTGTGAGACAGCCGGGTGCTGGCAGTGATAGGAGAGACATTGAGGAGACGGTGTGAGACAGCCGGGTGCTGGCAGAGATAGGAGAGAGACGGTGTGAGACAGCCTGGTGCTGGGAGTGATAGGAGAGAGACAGTGAGGAGACGGTGTGAGACAGCCGGGTGCTGGGAGTGATAGGAGAGAGACAGTAAGGAGACGGCGTGAGACATCCGGGTGCTGGGAGTGACAGGACTAAGACAGTGAGGAGACGATGTGAGACAGCCGGGTCCTCGGAGTGATAGGAGAGAGACAATGAGGAGACTGTGTGAGACAGCCTGGTGCTGGCAGTGATAGGAGAGAGACAGTAAGGGCACGGTGTGAGACAGCCGGGTGCTGGCAGTGATAGGAGAGACAGTGAGGAGACGATGTGAGACAGACAGCCGGGTGCTGGCAGTGATAGGAGAGACAGTGAGGAGACGGTGTGAGACAGCCGGGTGCTGGCACTGATAGGAGAGAGACGGTGTGAGACAGCCGGGTGCTGGGAGTGATAGGAGAGAGAGAGTGAGGAGACGGTATGAGACAGCCGGGTGCTGGGAGTGATAGGAGAGAGACAGTGAGGAGAAGGTGTGAGACAGCTGGGGGTGATAGGAGAGAGACAGTGAGGAGACGGTGTGAGACAGCCGGGTGATAGGAGAGAGACAGTGAGGAGATGGTGTGAGACAGCCGGGTGCTGGCAGTGATTGGAGAGAGACAGTAAGGAGACGGTGTGAGACAGCCGGGTGCTGGCAGTGATAGGAGAGAGACAGTGAGGAGACGGTGTGAGACATCCGGGTGCTGGCAGTGATAGGAGAGAGACGGTGTGAGACAGCCGGGTGCTGGGAGTGACAGGAGAGAGACAGTGAGGAGACGATGTGAGACAGCCGGATGCTGGGAGTGACAGGAGAGAGACAGTGAGGAGACGATGTGAGACAGCCGGGTGCTGGGAGTGATAGGAGAGAGACAGTAAGGAGACGGTGAGTTAGCCGGGTGTTGGGAGTGATAGGAGAGAGACAGTGAGGAGACGGTGTGAGACAGCCGGGTGCTGGGAGTGATAGGAGAGAGACAGTAAGGAGACGGCGTGAGACATCCGAGTGCTGGGAGTGATAGGAGAGAGACAGTAAGGAGACGGTGTGAGACAGCCGGGTGCTGGGAGTGATAGGAGAGAGACAGTAAGGAGACGGTGTGAGACAGCCGGCTGCTGGCAGTGATAGGAGAGAGACAGTAAGGAGACGGTGTGAGACAGCCGGCTGCTGGCAGTGATAGGAGAGAGACGGTGTGAGACAGCCGGGTGCTGGCAGTGATAGGAGAGACAGTGAGCAGACTGTGTGAGACAGCCGGGTGCTGGCAGTGATAGGAGAGACAGTGAGGAGACGGTGTGAGACAGCCGGGTGCTGGGAGTGATAGGAGAGACAGTGAGGAGACGGTGTGAGACAGCCGGGTGCTGGCAGTGATAGGAGAGACATTGAGGAGACGGTGTGAGACAGCAGGGTGCTGGCAGAGATAGGAGAGAGACGGTGTGAGACAGCCTGGTGCTGGGAGTGATAGGAGAGAGACAGTGAGGAGACGGTGTGAGACAGCCGGGTGCTGGGAGTGATAGGAGAGAGACAGTAAGGAGACGGCGTGAGACATCCGGGTGCTGGGAGTGACAGGAGAAAGACAGTGAGGAGACGATGTGAGACAGCCGGGTGCTGGGATTGATAGGAGAGAGACAATGAGGAGACTGTGTGAGACTGGCTGGTGCTGGCAGTGATAGGAGAGAGACAGTAAGGAGACGGTGTGAGACAGCCGGGTGCTGGGAGTGACAGGAGAGAGACAGTGAGGAGACGATGTGAGACAGACAGCCGGGTGCTGGCAGTGATAGGAGAGAGACAGTGAGGAGACGGTGTCAGACAGCCGGGTGCTGGGAGTGAAAGGAGAGAGACAGTAAGGAGACGGTGTGAGACAGCCTGGTGCTGGCAGTGATAGGAGAGAGACAGTGAGGAGACGGTGTGAGACAGCCGGGTGCTGGGAGTGATAGGAGAGAGACAGTAAGGAGACGGCGTGAGACATCCGGGTGCTGGGAGTGACAGGAGAAAGACAGTGAGGAGACGATGTGAGACAGCCGGGTGCTGGGAGTGATAGGAGAGAGACAATGAGGAGACTGTGTGAGACAGCCTGGTGCTGGCAGTGATAGGAGAGAGACAGTAAGGAGACGGTGTGAGATAGCCGGGTGCTGGGAGTGACAGGAGAGAGACGGTGAGGAGACGGTGTGAGACAGCCGGGTGCTGGGAGTGAAAGGAGAGAGACAGTAAGGAGACGGTGTGAGACAGCCTGGTGCTGGCAGTGTTAGGAGAGAGACAGTGAGGAGACGGTGTGAGACAGCCGGGTGCTGGCAGTGATAGGAGAGAGACGGTGTGAGACAGCTGGGTGCTGGCAGTGATAGGAGAGAGACAGTGAGGAGACGGTGTGAGACAGCCGGGTGATAGGAGAGAGACAGTGAGGAGATGGTGTGAGACAGCCGGGTGCTGGCAGTGATTGGAGAGAGACAGTAAGGAGACGGTGTGAGACAGCCGGGTGCTGGGAGTGATAGGAGAGAGACAGTGAGGAGACGGTGTGAGACAGCCGGGTGCTGGCAGTGATAGGAGAGAGACAGTGAGGAGACGGTGTGAGACAGCCGGGTGCTGGCAGTGATAGGAGAGAGACGGTGTGAGACAGCCGGGTGCTGGGAGTGACAGGAGAGAGACAGTGAGGAGACGATGTGAGACAGCCGGGTGCTGGGAGTGATAGGAGAGAGACAGTAAGGAGACCGTGAGTTAGCCGGGTGTTGGGAGTGATAGGAGAGAGACAGTGAGGAGACGGTGTGAGACAGCCGGGTGCTGGGAGTGATAGGAGAGAGACAGTATGGAGACGGCGTGAGACATCCGAGTGCTGGGAGTGATAGGAGAGAGACAGTAAGGAGACGGTGTGAGACAGCCGGGTGCTGGGATTGATAGGAGAGAGACAGTAAGGAGACGGTGTGAGACAGCCGGCTGCTGGCAGTGATAGGAGAGAGACAGTAAGGAGACGGTGTGAGACAGCCGGCTGCTGGCAGTGATAGGAGAGAGACGGTGTGAGACAGCCGGGTGCTGGCAGTGATAGGAGAGACAGTGAGGAGACGGTGTGAGACAGCCGGGTGCTGGCAGTGATAGGAGAGACAGTGAGGAGACGGTGTGAGACAGCCGGGTGCTGGCAGTGATAGGAGAGACAGTGAGGAGACGGTGTGAGACAGCCGGGTGCTGGGAGTGATAGGAGAGACAGTGAGGAGACGGTGTGAGACAGCCGGGTGCTGGCAGTGATAGGAGAGACATTGAGGAGACGGTGTGAGACAGCAGGGTGCTGGCAGAGATAGGAGAGAGACGGTGTGAGACAGCCTGGTGCTGGGAGTGATAGGAGAGAGACAGTGAGGAGACGGTGTGAGACAGCCGGGTGCTGGGAGTGACAGGAGAGAGACAGTAAGGAGACGGCGTGAGACATCCGGGTGCTGGGAGTGAAAGGAGAAAGACAGTGAGGAGACGATGTGAGACAGCCGGGTGCTGGGAGTGATAGGAGAGAGACAATGAGGAGACTGTGTGAGACAGCCTGGTGCTGGCAGTGATAGGAGAGAGACAGTAAGGAGACGGTGTGAGACAGCCGGGTGCTGGGAGTGACAGGAGAGAGACAGTGAGGAGACGATGTGAGACAGACAGCCGGGTGCTGGCAGTGATAGGAGAGAGACAGTGAGGAGACGGTGTGAGACAGCCGGGTGCTGGGAGTGAAAGGAGAGAGACAGTAAGGAGACGGTGTGAGACAGCCTGGTGCTGGCAGTGATAGGAGAGAGACAGTGAGGAGACGGTGTGAGACAGCCGGGTGCTGGCAGTGATAGGAGAGAGACGGTGTGAGACAGCTGGGTGCTGGCAGTGATAGGAGAGAGACAGTAAGGGCACGGTGTGAGACAGCCGGGTGCTGGGAGTAACAGGAGAGAGACAGTGAGGAGACGATGTGAGACAGACAGCCTGGTGCTGGCAGTGATAGGAGAGACAGTGAGGAGACGGTGTGAGACTGCCGGGTGCTGGCACTGATAGGAGAGAGACGGTGTGAGACAGCCGGGTGCTGGGAGTGATAGGAGAGAGAGAGTGAGGAGACGCTATGAGACAGCCGGGTGCTGGGAGTGATAGGAGAGAGACAGTGACGAGAAGGTGTGAGACAGCTGGGGGTGATAGGAGAGAGACAGTGAGGAGACGGTGTGAGACAGCCGGGTGATAGGAGAGAGACAGTGAGGAGATGGTGTGAGACAGCCGGGTGCTGGCAGTGATTGGAGAGAGACAGTAAGGAGACGGTGTGAGACAGCCGGGTGCTGGGAGTGACAGGAGAGAGACAGTGAGGAGACGATGTGAGACAGCCGGGTGCTGGGAGTGACAGGAGAGAGACAGTGAGGAGACGATGTGAGACAGCCGGGTGCTGGGAGTGATAGGAGAGAGACAGTAAGGAGACGGTGAGTTAGCCGGGTGTTGGGAGTGATAGGAGAGAGACAGTGAGGAGACGGTGTGAGACAGCCGGGTGCTGGGAGTGATAGGAGAGAGACAGTAAGGAGACGGCGTGAGACATCCGAGTGCTGGGAGTGATAGGAGAGAGACAGTAAGGAGACGGTGTGAGACAGCCGGGTGCTGGGAGTGATAGGAGAGAGACAGTAAGGAGACTGTGTGAGACAGCCGGCTGCTGGCAGTGATAGGAGAGAGACAGTAAGGAGACGGTGTGAGACAGCCGGCTGCTGGCAGTGATAGGAGAGAGACGGTGTGAGACAGCCGGGTGCTGGCAGTGATAGGAGAGACAGTGAGGAGACGGTGTGAGACAGCCGGGTGCTGGCAGTGATAGGAGAGACAGTGAGGAGACGGTGTGAGACAGCCGGGTGCTGGGAGTGATAGGAGAGACAGTGAGGAGACGGTGTGAGACAGCGGGGTGCTGGCAGTGATAGGAGAGACATTGAGGAGATGGTGTGAGACAGCCGGGTGCTGGCAGAGATAGGAGAGAGACGGTGTGAGACAGCCTGGGGCTGGGAGTGATAGGAGAGAGACAGTGAGGAGACGGTGTGAGACAGCCGGGTGCTGGGAGTGATAGGAGAGAGACAGTAAGGAGACGGCGTGAGACATCCGGGTACTGGGAGTGACAGGAGAAAGACAGTGAGGAGACGATGTGAGACAGCCGGGTGCTGGGAGTGATAGGTGAGAGACAATGAGGAGACTGTGTGAGACAGCCTGGTGCTGGCAGTGATAGGAGAGAGACAGTAAGGAGACGGTGTGAGACAGCCGGGTGCTGGGAGTGACAGGAGAGAGACAGTGAGGAGACGATGTGAGACAGACAGCCGGGTGCTGGCAGTGATAGGAGAGAGACAGTGAGGAGACGGTGTCAGACAGCCGGGTGCTGGGAGTGAAAGGAGAGAGACAGTAAGGAGACGGTGTGAGACAGCCTGGTGCTGGCAGTGATAGGAGAGAGACAGTGAGGAGACGGTGTGAGACAGCCGGGTGCTGGCAGTGATAGGAGAGAGACAGTGAGGAGACGGTGTGAGACAGCCGGGTGCTGGGAGTGACAGGAGAGAGACAGTAAGGAGACGGTGAGATAGCCGGGTGCTGGGAGTGATAGGAGAGAGACAGTAAGGAGACGGCTTGAGACATCCGAGTGCTGGGAGTGATAGGAGAGAGACAGTAAGGAGACGGTGTGAGACAGCCGGGTGCTGGGAGTGATAGGAGAGAGACAGTAAGGAGACGGTGTGAGACAGCCGGCTGCTGGCAGTGATAGGAGAGAGACAGTAAGGAGACGGTGTGAGACAGCCGGCTGCTGGCAGTGATAGGAGAGAGACGGTGTGAGACAGCCGGGTGCTGGCAGTGATAGGAGAGACAGTGAGGAGACGGTGTGAGACAGCCGGGTGCTGGCAGTGATAGGAGAGACAGTGAGGAGACGGTGTGAGACAGCCGGGTGCTGGCAGTGATAGGAGAGACAGTGAGGAGACTGTGTGAGACAGCCGGGTGCTGGCAGTGATAGGAGAGAGACAGTAAGGAGACGGTGAGATAGCCGGGTGCTGGGAGTGACAGGAGAGAGACAGTGAGGAGACAATGTGAGACAGACAGCCTGGTGCTGGCAGTGATAGGAGAGAGATAGTGAGGAGACGGTGAGACAGCCGGGTGCTGGGAGTGATAGGAGAGAGACAGTGAGGAGACGGCTTGAGACATCCGGGTGCTGGGAGTGACAGGAGAGAGACAGTGAGGAGACGATGTGAGACAGACAGCCGGGTGTTGGCAGTGATAGGAGAGAGACAGTGAGGAGACGGTGTGAGACAGCCGGGTGCTGGCAGTGATAGGTGAGAGACAGTAAGGAGACGGTGTGAGACAGCCGGGTGCTGGGAGTGACAGGAGAGAGACAGTGAGGAGACGATGTGAGACAGACAGCCGGGTGCTGGCAGTGATAGGAGAGAGACAGTGAGGAGACGGTGTCAGACAGCCGGGTGCTGGGAGTGAAAGGAGAGAGACAGTAAGGAGACGGTGTGAGACAGCCTGGTGCTGGCAGTGATAGGAGAGAGACAGTGAGGAGACGGTGTGAGACAGCCGGGTGCTGGCAGTGATAGGAGAGAGACAGTGAGGATACGATGTGAGACAGCCGGGTGCTGGGAGTGATAGGAGAGAGACAGTAAGGAGACGGTGAGTTAGCCGGGTGTTGGGAGTGATAGGAGAGAGACAGTGAGGAGACGGAGTGAGACAGCCGGGTGCTGGGAGTGATAGGAGAGAGACAGTAAGGAGACGGCGTGAGACATCCGAGTGCTGGGAGTGATAGGAGAGAGACAGTAAGGAGACGGTGTGAGACAGCCGGGTGCTGGGAGTGTTAGGAGAGAGACAGTAAGGAGACGGTGTGAGACAGCCGGCTGCTGGCAGTGATAGGAGAGAGACAGTAAGGAGACGGTGTGAGACAGCCGGCTGCTGGCAGTGATAGGAGAGAGACGGTGTGAGACAGCCGGGTGCTGGCAGTGATAGGAGAGACAGTGAGGAGACGGTGTGAGACAGCCGGGTGCTGGCAGTGATAGGAGAGACAGTGAGGAGACGGTGTGAGACAGCCGGGTGCTGGTAGTGATAGGAGAGACAGTGAGGAGACGGTGTGAGACAGCCGGGTGCTGGCAGTGATAGGAGAGACATTGAGGAGACGGTGTGAGACAGCAGGGTGCTGGCAGAGATAGGAGAGAGACGGTGTGAGACAGCCTGGTGCTTGGAGTGATAGGAGAGAGACAGTGAGGAGACGGTGTGAGACAGCCGGGTGCTGGGAGTGATAGGAGAGAGACAGTAAGGAGAGGGCGTGAGACATCCGGGTGCTGGGAGTGACAGGAGAAAGACAGTGAGGAGACGATGTGAGACAGCCGGGTGCTGGGATTGATAGGAGAGAGACAATGAGGAGACTGTGTGAGACAGCCTGGTGTTGGCAGTGATAGGAGAGAGACAGTAAGGAGACGGTGTGAGACAGCCGGGTGCTGGGAGTGACAGGAGAGAGACAGTGAGGAGACGATGTGAGACAGACAGCCGGGTGCTGGCAGTGATAGGAGAGAGACAGTGAGGAGACGGTGTCAGACAGCCGGGTGCTGGGAGTGAAAGGAGAGAGACAGTAAGGAGACGGTGTGAGACAGCCTGGTGCTGGCAGTGATAGGAGAGAGACAGTGAGGAGACGGTGTGAGACAGCCGGGTGCTGGCAGTGATAGGAGAGAGACAGTGAGGAGACGGTGTGAGACAGCCGGGTGCTTTGAGTGATAGGAGAGAGACAGTAAGGAGACGGCGTGAGACATCCGGGTGCTGGGAGTGACAGGAGAAAGACAGTGAGGAGACGATGTGAGACAGCCGGGTGCTGGGAGTGATAGGAGAGAGACAATGAGGAGACTGTGTGAGACAGCCTGGTGCTGGCAGTGATAGGAGAGAGACAGTAAGGAGACGGTGTGAGACAGCCGGGTGCTGGGAGTGACAGGAGAGAGACAGTGAGGAGACGATGTGAGACAGACAGCCGGGTGCTGGCAGTGATAGGAGAGAGACAGTGAGGAGACGGTGTGAGACAGCCGGGTGCTGGGAGTGAAAGGAGAGAGACAGTAAGGAGACGGTGTGAGACAGCCTGGTGCTGGCAGTGATAGGAGAGAGACAGTGAGGAGACGGTGTGAGACAGCCGGGTGCTGGCAGTGATAGGAGAGAGACGGTGTGAGACAGCTGGGTGCTGGCAGTGATAGGAGAGAGACAGTAAGGGCACGGTGTGAGACAGCCGGGTGCTGGGAGTGACAGGAGAGAGACAGTGAGGAGACGATGTGAGACAGACAGCCTGGTGCTGGCAGTGATAGGAGAGACAGTGAGGAGACGGTGTGAGACTGCCGGGTGCTGGCACTGATAGGAGAGAGACGGTGTGAGACAGCCGGGTGCTGGGAGTGATAGGAGAGAGAGAGTGAGGAGACGCTATGAGACAGCCGGGTGCTGGGAGTGATAGGAGAGAGACAGTGACGAGAAGGTGTGAGACAGCTGGGGGTGATAGGAGAGAGACAGTGAGGAGACGGTGTGAGACAGCCGGGTGATAGGAGAGAGACAGTGAGGAGACGGTGTGAGACAGCCTGGTGCTGGCAGTGATAGGAGAGAGACAGTGAGGAGACGGTGTGAGACAGCCGGGTGCTGGCAGTGATAGGAGAGAGACAGTGAGGAGACGGTGTGAGACAGCCGGGTGCTGGGAGTGACAGGAGAGAGACAGTAAGGAGACGGTGAGATAGCCGGGTGCTGGGAGTGATAGGAGAGAGACAGTAAGGAGACGGCGTGAGACATCCGAGTGCTGGGAGTGATAGGAGAGAGACAGTAAGGAGACGGTGTGAGACAGCCGGCTGCTGGCAGTGATAGGAGAGAGACAGTAAGGAGACGGTGTGAGACAGCCGGCTGCTGGTAGTGATAGGAGAGAGACGGTGTGAGACAGCCGGGTGCTGGCAGTGATAGGAGAGACAGTGAGGAGACGGTGTGAGACAGCCGGGTGCTATCAGTGATAGGAGAGACAGTGAGGAGACTGTGTGAGACAGCCGGGTTCTGGGAGTGATAGGAGAGACAGTGAGGAGACGGTGTGAGACAGCCGGGTGCTGGCAGTGATAGGAGAGAGACAGTAAGGAGACGGTGAGATAGCCGGGTGCTGGGAGTGACAGGAGAGAGACAGTGAGGAGACAATGTGAGACAGACAGCCGGGTGCTGGAAGTGATAGGAGAGAGACAGTAAGGAGACGGTGTGAGACAGCCGGGTGCTGGGAGTGATAGGCGAGAGACAGTAAGGAGACGGCGTGAGACATCCGGGTGCTGGGAGTGATAGGAGAGAGACAGTAAGGGCATGGTGTGAGACAGCCGTGTGCTGGGAGTGATAGGAGAGAGACAGTGAGGAGACGGTGTGAGACAGCCGGGTGCTGGGAGTGATAGAAGAGAGACAGTAAGGAGACGGTGTGAGACAGCCGGGTGCTGGGAGTGATAGAAGAGAGACAGTAAGGAGACGGTGTGAGACAGCCGGGTACTGGGAGTGACAGGAGAGAGACAGTGAGGAGACGATGTGAGACAGCCGGGTGCTGGCAGTGATAGGAGAGAGACAGTAAGGATACGGTGTGAGACAGCCGGGTGCTGGGAGTGATAGGAGAGAGACAGTAAGGGCATGGTGTGAGACAGCCGTGTACTGGGAGTGATAGGAGAGAGACAGTAAGGATACGGTGTGAGACAGCCGGGTGCTGGGAGTGATAGAAGAGAGACAGTAAGGAGACGGTGTGAGACAGCCGGGTACTGGGAGTGACAGGAGAGAGACAGTGAGGAGACGATGTGAGACAGACAGCCGGGTGCTGGCAGTGATAGGAGAGAGACAGTGAGGAGACGGTGTGAGACAGCCGGGTGCTGGGAGTGATAGGAGAGAGACAGTAAGGAGACGGTGTGAGACAGCCGGGTGCTGGCAGTGATAGAAGAGAGACAGTGAGGAGACGGTGTGAGACAGCCGGGTGCTGGCAGTGATAGGAGAGAGACAGTGAGGAGATGGTGTGAGACAGCCGGGTGCTGGGAGTGACAGGAGAGAGACAGTGAGGAGACTATGTGAGACAGCCGGGTGCTGGGAGTGATAGGAGAGAGACAGTGAGGAGACGATGTGAGACAGACAGCCGGGTGCTGGGAGTGACAGGAGAGAGACAGTAAGGAGATGGTGTGAGACAGCCGGGTGCTGGGAGTGATAGCAGAGAGACAGTGAGGAGACTGTGTGAGACAGCCGGGTGCTGGCAGTGATAGGAGAGAGACGGTGTGAGACAGCTGGGTGCTGGCAGTGATAGGAGAGAGACAGTAAGGAGACGGTGTGAGACAGCCGGGTGCTGGCAGTGATAGAAGAGAGACAGTGAGGAGACGGTGTGAGACAGCCGGGTGCTGGCAGTGATAGGAGAGAGACAGTGAGGAGATGGTGTGAGACAGCCGGGTGCTGGGAGTGACAGGAGAGAGACAGTGAGGAGACGATGTGAGACAGCCGGGTGCTGGGAGTGACAGGAGAGAGACAGTGAGGAGACGATGTGAGACAGACAGCCGGGTGCTGGCAGTGATAGGAGAGAGACAGTAAGGATACGGTGTGAGACAGCCGGGTGCTGGGAGTGATAGAAGAGAGACAGTAAGGAGACGGTGTGAGACAGCCGGGTGCTGGGAGTGATAGGAGAGAGACAGTGAGGAGACGGTGTGAGACAGCCGGGTGCTGGGAGTGATAGGAGAGAGACAGTGAGGAGACGGTGTGAGACAGCCGGGTGCTGGCAGTGATAGGAGAGAGACAGTAAGGAGACGGTGTGAGACAGCCGGGTACTGGGAGTGACAGGAGAGAGACAGTGAGGAGACGATGTGAGACAGACAGCCGGGTGCTGGCAGTGATAGGAGAGAGACAGTGAGGAGACGGTGTGAGACAGCCGGGTGCTGGGAGTGATAGGAGAGAGACAGTAAGGAGACGGTGTGAGACAGCCGGGTGCTGGCAGTGATAGAAGAGAGACAGTGAGGAGACGGTGTGAGACAGCCGGGTGCTGGGAGTGATAGGAGAGAGACAGTGAGGAGACTGTGTGAGACAGCCGGGTGCTGGCAATGATAGGAGAGAGACAGTGAGGAGACGGTGTGAGACAGCCGGGTGCTGGCAGTGATAGGAGAGAGACGGTGTGAGACAGCCGGGTGCTGGGAGTGACAGGAGAGAGACAGTGAGGAGACGGTGTGAGACAGCCGGGTGCTGGGAGTGATAGGAGAGAGACAGTAAGGAGACGGCGTGAGACATCCGAGTGCTGGGAGTGATAGGAGAGAGACAGTAAGGAGACGGTGTAAGACAGCCGGGTGCTGGAAGTGATAGGAGAGAGACAGTAAGGAGACGGTGTGAGACAGCCGGCTACTGGCAGTGATAGGAGAGAGACAGTAAGGAGACTGTGTGAGACAGCCGGCTGCTGGCAGTGATAGGAGAGAGACGGTGTGAGACAGCCGGGTGCTGGCAGTGATAGGAGAGACAGTGAGGAGACGGTGTGAGACAGCCGGGTGCTGGCAGTGATAGGAGAGACAGTGAGGAGACGGTGTGAGACAGCCGGGTGCTGGGAGTGATAGGAGAGACAGTGAGGAGACGGTGTGAGACAGCCGGGTGCTGGCAGTGATAGGAGAGACATTGAGGAGACGGTGTGAGACAGCCGGGTGCTGGCAGAGATAGGAGAGAGACGGTGTGAGACAGCCTGGTGCTGGGAGTGATAGGAGAGAGACAGTGAGGAGACGGTGTGAGACAGCCGGGTGCTGGGAGTGATAGGAGAGAGACAGTAAGAAGACGGCGTGAGACATCCGGGTGCTGGGAGTGACAGGACTAAGACAGTGAGGAGACGATGTGAGACAGCCGGGTCCTCGGAGTGATAGGAGAGAGACAATGAGGAGACTGTGTGAGACAGCCTGGTGCTGGCAGTGATAGGAGAGAGACAGTAAGGGCACGGTGTGAGACAGCCGGGTGCTGGCAGTGATAGGAGAGACAGTGAGGAGACGATGTGAGACAGACAGCCGGGTGCTGGCAGTGATAGGAGAGACAGTGAGGAGACGGTGTGAGACAGCCGGGTGCTGGCACTGATAGGAGAGAGACGGTGTGAGACAGCCGGGTGCTGGGAGTGATAGGAGAGAGAGAGTGAGGAGACGGTATGAGACAGCCGGGTGCTGGGAGTGATAGGAGAGAGACAGTGAGGAGAAGGTGTGAGACAGCTGGGGGTGATAGGAGAGAGACAGTGAGGAGACGGTGTGAGACAGCCGGGTGATAGGAGCGAGACAGTGAGGAGATGGTGTGAGACAGCCGGGTGCTGGCAGTGATTGGAGAGAGACAGTAAGGAGACGGTGTGAGACAGCCGGGTGCTGGCAGTGATAGGAGAGAGACAGTGAGGAGACGGTGTGAGACAGCCGGGTGCTGGCAGTGATAGGAGAGACAGTGAGGAGACGGTGTGAGACAGCCGGGTGCTGGCAGTGATAGGAGAGACAGTGAGGAGACGGTGTGAGACAGCCGGGTGCTGGGAGTGATAGGAGAGACAGTGAGGAGACGGTGTGAGACAGCCGGGTGCTGGCAGTGATAGGAGAGACATTGAGGAGACGGTGTGAGACAGCAGGGTGCTGGCAGAGATAGGAGAGAGACGGTGTGAGACAGCCTGGTGCTGGCAGTGATAGGAGAGAGACAGTGAGGAGACGGTGTCAGACAGCCGGGTGCTGGGAGTGAAAGGAGAGAGACAGTAAGGAGACGGTGTGAGACAGCCGGGTGATAGGAGCGAGACAGTGAGGAGATGGTGTGAGACAGCCGGGTGCTGGCAGTGATTGGAGAGAGACAGTAAGGAGACGGTGTGAGACAGCCGGGTGCTGGCAGTGATAGGAGAGAGACAGTGAGGAGACGGTGTGAGACAGCCGGGTGCTGGCAGTGATAGGAGAGACAGTGAGGAGACGGTGTGAGACAGCCGGGTGCTGGCAGTGATAGGAGAGACAGTGAGGAGACGGTGTGAGACAGCCGGGTGCTGGGAGTGATAGGAGAGACAGTGAGGAGACGGTGTGAGACAGCCGGGTGCTGGCAGTGATAGGAGAGACATTGAGGAGACGGTGTGAGACAGCAGGGTGCTGGCAGAGATAGGAGAGAGACGGTGTGAGACAGCCTGGTGCTGGCAGTGATAGGAGAGAGACAGTGAGGAGACGGTGTCAGACAGCCGGGTGCTGGGAGTGAAAGGAGAGAGACAGTAAGGAGACGGTGTGAGACAGCCTGGTGCTGGCAGTGATAGGAGAGAGACAGTGAGGAGACGGTGTGAGACAGCCGGGTGCTGGCAGTGATAGGAGAGAGACAGTGAGGAGACGGTGTGAGACAGCCGGGTGCTGGGAGTGATAGGAGAGAGACAGTAAGGAGACGGCGTGAGACATCCGGGTGCTGGGAGTGACAGGAGAAAGACAGTGAGGAGACGATGTGAGACAGCCGGGTGCTGGGAGTGATAGGAGAGAGACAATGAGGAGACTGTGTGAGACAGCCTGGTGCTGGCAGTGATAGGAGAGAGACAGTAAGGAGACGGTGTGAGATAGCCGGGTGCTGGGAGTGACAGGAGAGAGACGGTGAGGAGACGGTGTGAAACAGCCGGGTGCTGGGAGTGAAAGGAGAGAGACAGTAAGGAGACGGTGTGAGACAGCCTGGTGCTGGCAGTGATAGGAGAGAGACAGTGAGGAGACGGTGTGAGACAGCCGGGTGCTGGCAGTGATAGGAGAGAGACGGTGTGAGACAGCTGGGTGCTGGCAGTGATAGGAGAGAGACAGTGAGGAGACGGTGTGAGACAGCCGGGTGATAGGAGAGAGACAGTGAGGAGATGGTGTGAGACAGCCGGGTGCTGGCAGTGATTGGAGAGAGACAGTAAGGAGACGGTGAGTTAGCCGGGTGTTGGGAGTGATAGGAGAGAGACAGTGAGGAGACGGTGTGAGACAGCCGGGTGCTGGGAGTGATAGGAGAGAGACAGTATGGAGACGGCGTGAGACATCCGAGTGCTGGGAGTGATAGGAGAGAGACAGTAAGGAGACGGCTTGAGACATCCGAGTGCTGGGAGTGATAGTAGAGAGACAGTAAGGAGACGGTGTGAGACATCCGGGTGCTGGGAGTGATAGGAGAGAGACAGTAAGGAGACGGTGTGAGACAGCCGGCTGCTGGCAGTGATAGGAGAGAGACAGTAAGGAGACGGTGTGAGACAGCCGGCTGCTGGCAGTGATAGGAGAGAGACGGTGTGAGACAGCCGGGTGCTGGCAGTGATAGGAGAGACAGTGAGGAGACGGTGTGAGACAGCCGGGTGCTGGCAGTGATAGGAGAGACAGTGAGGAGACGGTGTGAGACAGCCGGGTGCTGGCAGTGATAGGAGAGACAGTGAGGAGACGGTGTGAGACAGCCGGGTGCTGGGAGTGATAGGAGAGACAGTGAGGAGACGGTGTGAGACAGCCGGGTGCTGGCAGTGATAGGAGAGACATTGAGGAGACGGTGTGAGACAGCAGGGTGCTGGCAGAGATAGGAGAGAGACGGTGTGAGACAGCCTGGTGCTGGGAGTGATAGGAGAGAGACAGTGAGGAGACGGTGTGAGACAGCCGGGTGCTGGGAGTGACAGGAGAGAGACAGTAAGGAGACGGCGTGAGACATCCGGGTGCTGGGAGTGAAAGGAGAAAGACAGTGAGGAGACGATGTGAGACAGCCGGGTGCTGGGAGTGATAGGAGAGAGACAATGAGGAGACTGTGTGAGACAGCCTGGTGCTGGCAGTGATAGGAGAGAGACAGTAAGGAGACGGTGTGAGACAGCCGGGTGCTGGGAGTGACAGGAGAGAGACAGTGAGGAGACGATGTGAGACAGACAGCCGGGTGCTGGCAGTGATAGGAGAGAGACAGTGAGGAGACGGTGTGAGACAGCCGGGTGCTGGGAGTGAAAGGAGAGAGACAGTAAGGAGACGGTGTGAGACAGCCTGGTGCTGGCAGTGATAGGAGAGAGACAGTGAGGAGACGGTGTGAGACAGCCGGGTGCTGGCAGTGATAGGAGCGAGACGGTGTGAGACAGCTGGGTGCTGGCAGTGATAGGAGATAGACAGTAAGGGCACGGTGTGAGACAGCCGGGTGCTGGGAGTGACAGGAGAGAGACAGTGAGGAGACGATGTGAGACAGACAGCCTGGTGCTGGCAGTGATAGGAGAGACAGTGAGGAGACGGTGTGAGACTGCCGGGTGCTGGCACTGATAGGAGAGAGACGGTGTGAGACAGCCGGGTGCTGGGAGTGATAGGAGAGAGAGAGTGAGGAGACGTTATGAGACAGCCGGGTGCTGGGAGTGATAGGAGAGAGACAGTGACGAGAAGGTGTGAGACAGCTGGGGGTGATAGGAGAGAGACAGTGAGGAGACGGTGTGAGACAGCCGGGTGATAGGAGAGAGACAGTGAGGAGATGGTGTGAGACAGCCGGGTGCTGGCAGTGATTGGAGAGAGACAGTAAGGAGACGGTGTGAGACAGCCGGGTGCTGGGAGTGACAGGAGAGAGACAGTGAGGAGACGATGTGAGACAGCCGGGTGCTGGGAGTGACAGGAGAGAGACAGTGAGGAGACGATGTGAGACAGCCGGGTGCTGGGAGTGATAGGAGAGAGACAGTAAGGAGACGGTGAGTTAGCCGGGTGTTGGGAGTGATAGGAGAGAGACAGTGAGGAGACGGTGTGAGACAGCCGGGTGCTGGGAGTGATAGGAGAGAGACAGTAAGGAGACGGCGTGAGACATCCGAGTGCTGGGAGTGATAGGAGAGAGACAGTAAGGAGACGGTGTGAGACAGCCGGGTGCTGGGAGTGATAGGAGAGAGACAGTAAGGAGACTGTGTGAGACAGCCGGCTGCTGGCAGTGATAGGAGAGAGACAGTAAGGAGACGGTGTGAGACAGCCGGCTGCTGGCAGTGATAGGAGAGAGACGGTGTGAGACAGCCGGGTGCTGGCAGTGATAGGAGAGACAGTGAGGAGACGGTGTGAGACAGCCGGGTGCTGGCAGTGATAGGAGAGACAGTGAGGAGACGGTGTGAGACAGCCGGGTGCTGGGAGTGATAGGAGAGACAGTGAGGAGACGGTGTGAGACAGCCGGGTGCTGGCAGTGATAGGAGAGACATTGAGGAGATGGTGTGAGACAGCCGGGTGCTGGCAGAGATAGGAGAGAGACGGTGTGAGACAGCCTGGGGCTGGGAGTGATAGGAGAGAGACAGTGAGGAGACGGTGTGAGACAGCCGGGTGCTGGGAGTGATAGGAGAGAGACAGTAAGGAGACGGCGTGAGACATCCGGGTGCTGGGAGTGACAGGAGAAAGACAGTGAGGAGACGATGTGAGACAGCCGGGTGCTGGCAGTGATAGGAGAGAGACAGTGAGGAGACTGTGTGAGACAGCCTGGTGCTGGCAGTGATAGGAGAGAGACAGTAAGGAGACGGTGTGAGACAGCCTGGTGCTGGCAGTGATAGGAGAGAGACAGTGAGGAGACGGTGTGAGACAGCCGGGTGCTGGCAGTGATAGGAGAGAGACAGTGAGGAGACGGTGTGAGACAGCCGGGTGCTGGGAGTGATAGGAGAGAGACAGTAAGGAGACGGTGAGATAGCCGGGTGCTGGGAGTGATAGGAGAGAGACAGTAAGGAGACGGCTTGAGACATCCGAGTGCTGGGAGTGATAGTAGAGAGACAGTAAGGAGACGGTGTGAGACAGCCGGGTGCTGGGAGTGATAGGAGAGAGACAGTAAGGAGACGGTGTGAGACAGCCGGCTGCTGGCAGTGATAGGAGAGAGACAGTAAGGAGACGGTGTGAGACAGCCGGCTGCTGGTAGTGATAGGAGAGAGACGGTGTGAGACAGCCGGGTGCTGGCAGTGATAGGAGAGACAGTGAGGAGACGGTGTGAGACAGCCGGGTGCTATCAGTGATAGGAGAGACAGTGAGGAGACTGTGTGAGACAGCCGGGTGCTGGGAGTGATAGGAGAGACAGTGAGGAGACGGTGTGAGACAGCTGGGTGCTGGCAGTGATAGGTGAGACAGTGAGGAGACTGTGTGAGACAGCCGGGTGCTGGCAGTGATAGGAGAGAGACAGTAAGGAGACGGTGAGATAGCCGGGTGCTGGGAGTGACAGGAGAGAGACAGTGAGGAGACAATGTGAGACAGACAGCCTGGTGCTGGCAGTGATAGGAGAGAGATAGTGAGGAGACGGTGAGACAGCCGGGTGCTGGGAGTGATAGGAGAGAGACAGTGAGGAGACGGCTTGAGACATCCGGGTGCTGGGAGTGACAGGAGAGAGACAGTGAGGAGACGATGTGAGACAGACAGCCGGGTGTTGGCAGTGATAGGAGAGAGACAGTGAGGAGACGGTGTGAGACAGCCGGGTGCTGGGAGTGATAGGAGAGAGACAATGAGGAGACGGTGTGAGACAGCCGGGTGCTGGCAGTGATAGGAGAGAGACAGTAAGGAGACGGTGTGAGAAAGCCGGGTGCTGGGAGTGACAGGAGAGAGACAGTGAGGAGACGATGTGAGACAGACAGCCGGGTGCTGGCAGTGATAGGAAAGAGACAGTGAGGAGACGGTGTGAGACAACCGGGTGCTGGGAGTGATAGGAGAGAGACAGTAAGGAGACGGTGTGAGACAGCCTGGTGCTGGCAGTGATAGGAGAGAGACAGTGAGTAGACGGTGTGAGACAGCCGGGTGCTTGCAGTGATAGGAGAGAGACAGTGAGGAGACGGTGTGAGACAGCCGGGTGCTGGCAGTGATAGGAGAGAGACAGTAAGGAGACGGTGTGAGACAGCCGGGTGCTGGGAGTGACTGGAGAGAGACAGTAAGGAGACGGTGAGATAGCCGGGTGCTGGGAGTGATAGGAGAGAGACAGTAAGGAGACGGCGTGAGACAGCCGGGTGCTGGGAGTGATAGGATAGAGACAGTAAGGAGACGGCGTGAGACATCCGGGTGCTGGGAGTGATAGGAGAGAGAAAGTAAGGAGACGGTGTGAGACAGCCGGGTGCTGGGAGTGATGGGAGAGAGACCGTAAGGAGACGGTGTGAGACAGCCGGCTGCTGGCAGTGATAGGAGAGAGACGGTGTGAGACAACCGGGTGCTGGCAGTGATAGGAGAGACAGTGAGGAGACGGTGTGAGACAGCCGGGTGCTGGCAGTGATAGGAGAGAGACAGTGAGGAGACGGTGTGAGACAGCCGGGTGCTGGGAGTGATAGGATTGAGACAGTAAGGAGACGGTGTGAGACAGCCGGCTGCTGGCAGTGATAGAAGAGAGACAGTGAGGAGACGATGTGAGACAGACAGCCGGGTGCTGGGAGTGACAGGAGAGAGACAGTAAGGAGATGGTGTGAGACAGCCGGGTGCTGGGAGTGATAGCAGAGAGACAGTGAGGAGACGGTGTGAGACAGCCGGGTGCTGGCAGTGATAGGAGAGAGACGGTGAGGAGACGGTGTGAGACAGCCGGGTGCTGGCAGTGATAGGAGAGAGACGGTGTGAGACAGCCGGGTGCTGGGAGTGACAGGAGAGAGACAGTGAGGAGACGATGTGAGACAGCCGGGTGCTGGGAGTGACAGGAGAGAGACAGTGAGGATACGATGTGAGACAGCCGGGTGCTGGGAGTGATAGGAGAGAGACAGTAAGGAGACGGTGAGTTAGCCGGGTGTTGGGAGTGATAGGAGAGAGACAGTGAGGAGACGGTGTGAGACATCCGAGTGCTGGGAGTGATAGGAGAGAGACAGTAAGGAGACGGTGTGAGACAGCCGGGTGCTGGGAGTGTTAGGAGAGAGACAGTAAGGAGACGGTGTGAGACAGCCGGCTGCTGGCAGTGATAGGAGAGAGACAGTAAGGAGACGGTGTGAGACAGCCGGCTGCTGGCAGTGATAGGAGAGAGACGGTGTGAGACAGCCGGGTGCTGGCAGTGATAGGAGAGACAGTGAGGAGACGGTGTGAGACAGCCGGGTGCTGGCAGTGATAGGAGAGACAGTGAGGAGACGGTGTGAGACAGCCGGGTGCTGGGAGTGATAGGAGAGACAGTGAGGAGACGGTGTGAGACAGCCGGGTGCTGGCAGTGATAGGAGAGACATTGAGGAGACGGTGTGAGACAGCAGGGTGCTGGCAGAGATAGGAGAGAGATGGTGTGAGACAGCCTGGTGCTTGGAGTGATAGGAGAGAGACAGTGAGGAGACGGTGTGAGACAGCCGGGTGCTGGGAGTGATAGGAGAGAGACAGTAAGGAGAGGGCGTGAGACATCCAGGTGCTGGGAGTGACAGGAGAAAGACAGTGAGGAGACGATGTGAGACAGCCGGGTGCTGGCAGTGATAGGAGAGAGACAATGAGGAGACTGTGTGAGACAGCCTGGTGCTGGCAGTGATAGGAGAGAGACAGTAAGGAGACGGTGTGAGACAGCCGGGTGCTGGGAGTGACAGGAGAGAGACAGTGAGGAGACGATGTGAGACAGACAGCCGGGTGCTGGCAGTGATAGGAGAGAGACAGTGAGGAGACGGTGTCAGACAGCCGGGTGCTTGGAGTGAAAGGAGAGAGACAGTAAGGAGACGGTGTGAGACAGCCTGGTGCTGGCAGTGATAGGAGAGAGACAGTGAGGAGACGGTGTGAGACAGCCGGGTGCTGGCAGTGATAGGAGAGAGACAGTGAGGAGACGGTGTGAGACAGCCGGGTGCTGGGAGTGATAGGAGAGAGACAGTAAGGAGACGGCGTGAGACATCCGGGTGCTGGGAGTGACAGGAGAAAGACAGTGAGGAGACGATGTGAGACAGCCGGGTGCTGGGAGTGATAGGAGAGAGACAATGAGGAGACTGTGTGAGACAGCCTGGTGCTGGCAGTGATAGGAGAGAGACAGTAAGGAGACGGTGTGAGACAGCCGGGTGCTGGGAGTGACAGGAGAGAGACAGTGAGGAGACGATGTGAGACAGACAGCCGGGTGCTGGCAGTGATAGGAGAGAGACAGTGAGGAGACGGTGTGAGACAGCCGGGTGCTGGGAGTGAAAGGAGAGAGACAGTAAGGAGACGGTGTGAGACAGCCTGGTGCTGGCAGTGATAGGAGAGAGACAGTGAGGAGACGGTGTGAGACAGCCGGGTGCTGGCAGTGATAGGAGAGAGACGGTGTGAGACAGCTGGGTGCTGGCAGTGATAGGAGAGAGACAGTAAGGGCACGGTGTGAGACAGCCGGGTGCTGGGAGTGACAGGAGAGAGACAGTGAGGAGACGATGTGAGACAGACAGCCTGGTGCTGGCAGTGATAGGAGAGACAGTGAGGAGACGGTGTGAGACTGCCGGGTGCTGGCACTGATAGGAGAGAGACGGTGTGAGACAGCCGGGTGCTGGGAGTGATAGGAGAGAGAGAGTGAGGAGACGCTATGAGACAGCCGGGTGCTGGGAGTGATAGGAGAGAGACAGTGACGAGAAGGTGTGAGACAGCTGGGGGTGATAGGAGAGAGACAGTGAGGAGACGGTGTGAGACAGCCGGGTGATAGGAGAGAGACAGTGAGGAGACGGTGTGAGACAGCCTGGTGCTGGCAGTGATAGGAGAGAGACAGTGAGGAGACGGTGTGAGACAGCCGGGTGCTGGCAGTGATAGGAGAGAGACAGTGAGGAGACGGTGTGAGACAGCCGGGTGCTGGGAGTGACAGGAGAGAGACAGTAAGGAGACGGTGAGATAGCCGGGTGCTGGGAGTGATAGGAGAGAGACAGTAAGGAGACGGCGTGAGACATCCGAGTGCTGGGAGTGATAGGAGAGAGACAGTAAGGAGACGGTGTGAGACAGCCGGCTGCTGGCAGTGATAGGAGAGAGACAGTAAGGAGACGGTGTGAGACAGCCGGCTGCTGGTAGTGATAGGAGAGAGACGGTGTGAGACAGCCGGGTGCTGGCAGTGATAGGAGAGACAGTGAGGAGACGGTGTGAGACAGCCGGGTGCTATCAGTGATAGGAGAGACAGTGAGGAGACTGTGTGAGACAGCCGGGTTCTGGGAGTGATAGGAGAGACAGTGAGGAGACGGTGTGAGACAGCCGGGTGCTGGCAGTGATAGGAGAGACAGTGAGGAGACTGTGTGAGACAGCCGAGTGCTGGCAGTGATAGGAGAGAGACAGTAAGGAGACGGTGAGATAGCCGGGTGCTGGGAGTGACAGGAGAGAGACAGTGAGGAGACAATGTGAGACAGACAGCCGGGTGCTGGAAGTGATAGGAGAGAGACAGTAAGGAGACGGTGTGAGACAGCCGGGTGCTGAGAGTGATAGGCGAGAGACAGTAAGGAGACGGCGTGAGACATCCGGGTGCTGGGAGTGATAGGAGAGAGACAGTAAGGAGACGGTGTGAGACAGCCAGGTGCTGGGAGTGATAGGAGAGAGACAGTATGGAGACGGTGTGAGACAGCCGGGTGCTGGGAATGATAGGAGAGAGACAGTAAGGGCATGGTGTGAGACAGCCGTGTGCTGGGAGTGATAGGAGAGAGACAGTGAGGAGACGGTGTGAGACAGCCGGGTGCTGGGAGTGATAGAAGAGAGACAGTAAGGAGACGGTGTGAGACAGCCGGGTGCTGGGAGTGATAGAAGAGAGACAGTAAGGAGACGGTGTGAGACAGCCGGGTACTGGGAGTGACAGGAGAGAGACAGTGAGGAGACGATGTGAGACAGCCGGGTGCTGGCAGTGATAGGAGAGAGACAGTAAGGATACGGTGTGAGACAGCCGGGTGCTGGGAGTGATAGGAGAGAGACAGTAAGGGCATGGTGTGAGACAGCCGTGTACTGGGAGTGATAGGAGAGAGACAGTAAGGATACGGTGTGAGACAGCCGGGTGCTGGGAGTGATAGAAGAGAGACAGTAAGGAGACGGTGTGAGACAGCCGGGTACTGGGAGTGACAGGAGAGAGACAGTGAGGAGACGATGTGAGACAGACAGCCGGGTGCTGGCAGTGATAGGAGAGAGACAGTGAGGAGACGGTGTGAGACAGCCGGGTGCTGGGAGTGATAGGAGAGAGACAGTAAGGAGACGGTGTGAGACAGCCGGGTGCTGGCAGTGATAGAAGAGAGACAGTGAGGAGACGGTGTGAGACTGCCGGGTGCTGGGAGTGATAGGAGAGAGACAGTGAGGAGACGGTGTGAGACAGCCGGGTGCTGGCAGTGATTGGAGAGAGACAGTGAGGAGACGGTGTGAGACAGCCGGGTGCTGGGAGTGACAGGAGAGAGACAGTGAGGAGACTATGTGAGACAGCCGGGTGCTGGGAGTGATAGGAGAGAGACAGTGAGGAGACGATGTGAGACAGACTGCCGGGTGCTGGGAGTGACAGGAGAGAGACAGTAAGGAGATGGTGTGAGACAGCCGGGTGCTGGGAGTGATAGCAGAGAGACAGTGAGGAGACGGTGTGAGACAGCCGGGTGCTGGCAGTGATAGGAGAGAGACGGTGTGAGACAGCTGGGTGCTGGCAGTGATAGGAGAGAGACAGTAAGGGCACGGTGTGAGACAGCCGGGTGCTGGGAGTGACAGGAGAGAGACAGTGAGGAGACGATGTGAGACAGCCGGGTGCTGGGAGTGACAGGAGAGAGACAGTGAGGAGACGATGTGAGACAGACAGCCGGGTGCTGGCAGTGATAGGAGAGAGACCGTAAGGGCACGGTGTGAGACAGTAAAGGTGCGTATACACTGGGCGATTAAAGTGGACGACTGAACGATATCGTTAACGTTCAGTCTTCCACTTTATCTTCCATTTTTAACACAAAAACGATGAACGATAACGACAACGCGCGTTCCCGCGGATCGTTCGTCATCATCGTTCATCGGGTTAACATGCAGGCCAACCTGCCGATGTCGTCAGGTTGCCTTATGTTGGGGAATGGGGGAGAGAGCGCGGCGCTGAAGGATATCGTTAATGATATCGTTCAGCGTGTGTGCTCAATATCATGAACGACACCGAGCACAGCCTGCCGGGGACACACTACACGATATCGCTCAGGGAGCATATCGTGTAGCGTGTACGCACCATAAGTGTACGGTATGAGACAGGCGGGGAGTAATACAGTGTTATATGCTATGGTGTCCGACACTTGGGGCGTATTCATCCATATGATCGGGCCGGTTATACGCGGACGGCTTTTCATGTACCACGATATGGTCACACAGAGGAATTTAGCGGCGCAGAAGATATCGCTGGAGCCTGTTGCGCGCATTAGAGGCTACGCAGCCCCATACAGTAATATAGAGCGTTTCCATAGCTTGTCTGTGATAACTAACGCCATCTTCTTATGGGAAGGGCCTCTTAGATCCCTCCGCCGCCTCTGTCCCTCGCCGTGCGCATCCCTGACCTCAGGCCCCAGATGTGCCGTATTGCGGCTAGAGTGTGGATGGTAGGGGTCCTCCAGTCAGCACCGGTCCCGACATCGGAGCAAGAATGAAATCCTGATGTAGATTTCTGTCTGTCGTCTTCAGTCGCGACGAGTTAGACCCGTAACTTGTGTTGGCCATGGCAGTTTTTGCTGAATAAGCCCCTTAATGAGATACATTACACAATGGCATCAGAGCGCTCCTCGCCTCAATAACCCCCTACGTATCGCTCACAGACACAACCAGCTACATAGCCCCCTGTACAGTGTATAACTCCCCGACACCGTATCGCTCACAGACACAACCAGCTACATAGCCCCCTGTACAGTGTATAGCTCCCCGGCACCGTATCGCTCACACACAACCAGCTACATAGCCCCCTGTACAGTGTATAACTCCCCGACACCATATCGCTCACAGACACAACCAGCTACATAGCCCCCTGTACAGTGTATAGCTCCCCAGCACCGTATCGCTCACAGACACAACCAGCTACATAGCCCTGTACAGTGTATAGCTCCCCAGCAGCATATCGCTCACAGACACAACCAGCTACATAGTCCCCTGTACCAGTGTATAGCTCCCCGACACCGTATCACTCACAGACACAACCAGCTACATAGCCCTGTACCAGTGTATAACTCCCCGGCACCGTATCACTCACAGACACAACCAGCTACATAGCCCTGTACCAGTGTATAACTCCCCGGCACCGTATCGCTCACAGACACAACCAGCTACATAGCCCCCTGTACCAGTGTATAACTCCCCGGCACCGTATCGCTCACAGACACAACCAGCTACATAGCCCCCTGTACCAGTGTATAGCTCCCCAGCACCGTATCGCTCACAGACACAACCAGCTATGTAGCCCTGTAGAGTGTATAGCTCCCTGGCACTGTATCACTCACAGACACAACCAGCTACGTAGCCCTGTACCAGTGTATAACTCCCCGGCACCGTATCGCTCACAGTCACATTCAGCTACATAGCCCCCTGTACCAGTGTATAACTCCCCGGCACCGTATCGCTCACAGACACAACCAGCTACATAGCCCTGTACAGTGTATAGCTCCCTGGCACCGTATCGCTCACAGACACAACCAGCTATGTAGCCCTGTAGAGTGTATAGCTCCCTGGCACTGTATCACTCACAGACACAACCAGCTACGTAGCCCTGTACCAGTGTATAACTCCCCAGCACCGTATCGCTCACAGACACAACCAGCTACATTGCCCTGTACCTGAGTATAACTCCCCGGCACCGTATCGCTCACAGACACAACCAGCTACATAGCCCCTGTACCAGTGTATAACTCCCCGGCACCGTATTGCTCACATACACAACCAGCTACATAGCCCCCTGTACCAGTGTATAACTCCCCAGCACCGAATCGCTCACAGACACAACCAGCTACATAGCCCCCTGTACCAGTGTATAACTCCCCGGCACTGTATCGCTCACAGACACAACCAGCTACATAGCCCTGTACCAGTGTATAGCTCCCCGGCACCGTATCACTCACAGACACAACCAGGTACATAGCCCCCTGTACCAGTGTATAACTCCCCGGCACCGTATCGCTCACAGACACAACCAGCTACATAGCCCCCTGTACCAGTGTATAACTCCCCGACACCGTATCGCTCACAGACACAACCAGCTACATAGCCCTGTACCAGTGTATAACTCCCCGGCACCGTATCGCTCACAGACACAACCAGCTATATAGCCCCCTGTACCAGTGTATAGCTCCCCGGCACCGTATCGCTCACAGACACAACCAGCTACATATCCCTGTACCAGTGAATAACTCCCCGGCACCGTATCGCTCACAGACTCAACCAGCTACATAGCCCTGTACCAGTGTATAACTCCCCGGCACCGTATCGCTCACAGACACAACCAGCTATATAGCCCCCTGTACCAGTGTATAACTCCCCGGCACCGTATCGCTCACAGACTCAACCAGCTACATAGCCCCCTGTACCAGTGTATAACTCCCCGGCACCGTATCGCTCACAGACACAACCAGCTACATAGCCCCCTGTACCAGTGTATAGCTCCCTGGCACCGTATCGCTCACAGACACAACCAGCTACATATCCCTGTACCAGTGAATAACTCCCCGGCACCGTATCGCTCACAGACTCAACCAGCTACATAGCCCTGTACAGTGTATAGCTCCCCGGCACCGTATCGCTCACAGACACAACCAGCTACATAGCCCCCTGTACCAGTGTATAACTCCCCGGCACCGTATCGCTCACAGACACAACCAGCTACATAGCCCTGTACAGTATATAACTCCCCGGCACCGTATCGCTCACAGACACAACCAGCTACATAACCCTGTACCAGTGTATAACTCCTCGGCACCGTATCGCTCACAGACACAACCAGCTACATAACCCCCTGTTCCAGTGTATAACTCCCCGGCACCGTATCGCTCACAGACACAACCAGCTACATAGCCCCCTGTACAGTGTATAACTCCCCGGCACCGTATCGCTCACAGACACAACCAGCTACATAACCCTGTACCAGTGTATAACTCCTCGGCACCGTATCGCTCACAGACACAACCAGCTACATAACCCCCTGTACCAGTGTATAACTCCCCAGCACCGTATCGCTCACAGACACAACCAGCTACATAGCCCCCTGTACCAGTGTATAACTCCCCGGCACCGTATTGCTCACAGACACAACCAGCTACATAGCCCTGTACCAGTGTATAACTCCCCGGCACCGTATCGCTCACAGACACAACCAGCCACATAGCCCCCTGTACCAGTGTATAACTCCCTGGCACCGTATCGCTCACAGACACAACCAGCTACATAGCCCCCTGTACCAGTGTATAGCTCCCTGGCACCGTATCGCTCACAGACACAACCAGCTACATAGCCCTGTACCAGTGTATAACTCCCCAGCACCAGCTGCCTCAGCCTCTCCAACTTCCCTACGGCTTAATGACCTAATTTTATTCCTGCTTGGGGGTTAGTTCATTTAGCCGCAATGGGCGACGCGAGTCACTGTTGCAGCGCGTAATACGGCCAGCTACGGCAGATGACCTCGCGCCTCTATCTCGTCCTGGACTGGCATTTTTTTGTTTGCAGCCCTATAAGGCTGCAAATAGTGAGTTGGGAGATACCGTAAGTGCGTGGTATAGCGGCACTTATTTATGGGGCGAGCTCCCACCCATGCTAATGAAATTACGCCTTTATGCTAAAACACTAACCCACCCCCCCACCCCCCATCTCTGTATACACACCAGTCCCCGTCCACGTATACACTGACCCCCCCCTCTCTATACACACACCAGTCCCCTCCAAGTATACACTGACCTCCCCCCCCTCTGTATACACCCATAGTCCCCTCTTAGTATACACTGATCCACCACCCTGTGTACACGCACCAGTCGCCTCTGTGTACACATACCAGTCCCCTCTAGTTATACAGTGACCCTCCGTGTACACAGAACAGTTACCTGTTGCTGCATGTTTTGCTATATACACAGCTGGGGAAGAGGTGTACATTTGTTTTCTCTCTCTGTACAGGAAACTCTGGGATTTCCTTCCTCTGTTACTGAACGGGAAAACATCACATGCAGAAGGACTGAGCAGGGGAGAGGGAAAGTGAGAGAGTGAAACGGGTTAGAGGAATTTTAAGCCCCTTCGGGAGTAATATAAGGTGCCAACCAATACAGGTGTAGAGTCGGGGTGACAATTGTTGGCGAGCAGGGCTGACGTCCCCAGGTGGAGGGAGAGCAGGGCTGACGTCCCCAGGTGGAGGGAGAGCAGGGCTGACGTCCCCAGGTGGAGGGAGAGCAGGGCTGACGTCCCCAGGTGGAGGGAGAGCAGGGCTGACGTCCCCAGGTGGAGGGAGAGCAGGGCTGACGGCCCCAGGTGGAGGGAGAGCAGGGCTGACGGCCCCAGGTGGAGGGAGAGCAGGGGGTTACAAGACGGGGAGGAAGAAAGAGTGTGGCACCCCCAGGGGTAAGGAAAGAGAAGGGCGACAGTCTCGGGTGGATGGAGGGGTATGTGACAGTCTCGGTTGGAAGGAGAGTTTGACAGGCCAAGTGTGAGCATCAGACATTGGAAACCGTGACTGCAGCACCTCTTCCAGTTCCTGGGCGAACGCCAGCTGCTTTCTGTCATGGCTACAAAGGATTATGATCATTTATTCAAACTTCTACTTATTGGGGATTCGGGTGAGTGTAGTGAAAACTGTCCTGTACAAATCAGATCAGGCGATGAGCAAATCTGTGTCCTTCTCTCTCGGTCACCCTTGTTTCGTGCCCTCCTTTCTCTCACTGGCCTCGTGGCCTTCCTCCTTCTCGATCTAGCTCCCCCTGGCCCCACCATTTTTTTCTTGGTGACCCTAGCTCTGTGCCCACCGTTTCTCTCACTCTAGCCCTGTGCCCACCATTTCTCTCGCTCATCCCGACCCTATGGGCTCTCTCTATCTCTCTCCCTCACCGGGTGGCCTCCTTTTCGCTGTCTTCTCACTTTGGCCTTGTGGCCTCTCTCTTGCTTGCTTACTCTGTCCACGTGACCGCTCTCTCTGGTTCTGTGGCCTTCCCCTCTCTCTTGCTCACCATGGCCCCGTGCCCTCCTCTCTCTCTTTCTCGCTCACCCTAGCCTCGTGCCCTCCATTTCTCTCTCGCTCACCCTGGCCTCGTGCCCTCCATTTCTCTCATACTCGCCCTGTGCCCTCCATTTCTCTCTTGCTTAACCTGTCCCAGTGGCCTAACTTTATCTCTCTCCCTCACCCAGTGGCCTCCTTCTCTCTGTCTCGCTCACTCTGGCCCAGTGGCCTCTCTCACACTCTCTCTTGCTTACTCACCTTGTCCACATGAACTCTCTCTCTGGCCCTGTGGACACTCTCTCTCTCTCTCTCTCTCTCTCTCTCTCTCTCTGTGGCTCATCCGGGCCACCTGACTTCTCTCAGTAGCCTTCCTCTCTCTTTCCCTTGCCCCGTTGCTGCCTTCTCTCTCTGGCCCTGTAGCCTCCCTCTTTCTCGTTGACCTTCGCCATGAGACTTCTGTCTCTGTCGCCCAGTGGCCTCGCTCACCATTCCCTTCTCCCTCTTTTTCTCTTTCTCCCCCCCCTGGCCACGTGACTTCTCTCTCTGGCCCTGTGGCCACCCTCACTCTCTCTCTCTCGCACATATCGTGGCCTGTATCTCCCAGCTCATGGAATAGTGTATAGCGCACATCTCACTGGTTATGTTTCCTCCTAGGTGTGGGGAAAAGTAGTTTGTTACTGAGGTTCTCTGACAATTCGTTCTCTGGTGAGTATGACCTGTCTGATTCCTCTGCCTCTTACAAAACTCTCTATTTACTGTCTTTACTGCTCGTTACCATCTGCGTTCTGAGCCCTGACTGCCGTCCACAGGTAGTTACATAACGACGATTGGAGTTGACTTTAAGATTCGAACTCTGGTTCTGGATGGAGAACGTGTAAAGCTCCAGATTTGGGACACTGCTGGTCAGGAGAGATTCCGGACGATCACATCAACGTGAGGAGCAAATGGGAAAAATCAGTGTTAGATCGAGCTGGAGGGTGGAAGGTGCTGGTTATTGGGGGGCAGTAGCAACAGAGAGCAATCGTCATTAGTAGCAGTAATGGGAAGTGGGTAGTTATCAGTAGTATGTAAGAGGGAGGTTGAATGGAAGATAGTAATCAGCACTGTGGAGTAATATCAGAACGGGGTGTTGGGGCTAATCAAAGATCGAGTACTGATTGCAGATTAATGAGGAGCAGTATCAGAGCTGGTGGATGGAAGATAGTAATTGGGGAGTAATGAGGAGCAGTATCAGAGCTGGGGAGGATGGAAGATAGTAATTGGGGAGTAATGAGGAGCAGTATCAGGGCTGGGGAGGATGAAGAATAGTAATTGGGGAGTAATGAGGAGCAGTATCAGAGCTGGGGAGGATGGAGGATAGTAATTGGGGAGTAATGAGGAGCAGTATCAGAGCTGGGGAGGATGGAGGATAGTAATTGGGGAGTAATGAGGAGCAGTATCAGAGCTGGGGGGGAGGATGGAGGATAGTAATTAGGGAGTAATGAGGAGCAGTATCAGGGCTGGAGGTGTAGGATGGAGCATAGTAATTGGGGAGTAATGAGGAGCAGTATCAGGGCTGGAGGTGTAGGATGGAGCATAGTAATGGGGGAGTAATGAGGAGCAGTATGAGGGCTGGGGGAGGATGGAGGATAGTAATGGGGGAGTAATGAGGAGCAGTATCAGAGCTGGGGGTGTAGGATGGAGGATAGTAATGGGGGAGTAATGAGGAGCAGTATGAGGGCTGGGGGAGGATGGAGGATAGTAATGGGGGAGTAATGAGGAGCAGTATCAGAGCTGGGGAGGATGGAAGATAGTAATTGGGGAGTAATGAGGAGCAGTATCAGGGCTGGGGAGGATGCAGGATAGTAATTGGGGAGTAATGAGGAGCAGTATCAGGGCTGGGGGTATAGGATGGAAGATAGTAATTGGGGTGTAATGAGGAGCAGTATCAGGGCTGGGGGTGTAGGATGGAAGATAGTAATGGGGGAGTAATAAGGAGCAGTATCAGAGCTGGGGAGGATGGAGGATAGTAATTAGGGAGTAATGAGGAGCAGTATCAGGGCTGGGGGTATAGGATGGAAGATAGTAATTGGGGAGTAATGATGAGCAGTATCAGAGCTGGGGAGGATGGAGGATAGTAATTGGGGAGTAATGAGGAGCAGTATCAGAGCTGGGGGTGTAGAATGGAGGATAGTAATTGGGGAGTAATGAGGAGCAGTATCCGTGCTGGGGAGGATGGAGGATAGTAATTGGGGAGTAATGAGGAGCAGTATCAGAGCTGGGGAGGATGGAATATAGTAATTAGGGAGTAATGAGGAGCAGTATCAGAGCTGGGGAGGATGGAAGATAGTAATTGGGGAGTAATGAGGAGCAGTATCAGAGCTGGGGAGGATGGTGGATAGTAATTGGGGAGTAATGAGGAGCAGTATCAGAGCTGGGGAGGATGGAGGATAGTAATTGGGGAGTAATGAGGAGCAGTATCAGAGCTGGGGAGGATGGAAGATAGTAATTGGGGAGTAATGAGGAGCAGTATCAGAGCTGGGGGTGTAGGATGGAGGATAGTGATTAGGGAGTAATGAGGAGCAGTATCAGGGCTGGGGGTGTAGGATGGAAGATAGTAATTGGGGAGTAATGAGGAGCAGTATCAGAGCTGGGGAGGATGGAAGATAGTAATTGGGGAGTAAATGAGGAGCAGTATCAGGGCTGGGGGTGTAGGATGGAAGATAGTAATTGGGGAGTAATGAGGAGCAGTGTCAGAGCTGGGGAGGATGGAGGATAGTAATTGGGGAGTAATGAGTAGCAGTATCAGAGCTGGGGAGGATGGAGGATAGTAATGGGGGAGTAATGAGTAGCAGTATCAGGACTGGGGGTGTAGGATGGAGGATAGTAATTTGGGAGTAATGAGGAGCAGTATGAGGGCTGGGGGTGTAGGATGGAGGATAGTAATTTGGGAGTAATGAGGAGCAGTATGAGGGCTGGGGGTGTAGGATGGAAGATAGTAATTGGGGAGTAATGAGGAGCAGTATCAGGGCTGGGGAGGATGGAGGATAGTAATTGGGGAGTAATGAGGAGCAGTATCAGGGCTGAGGAGGATGGAGGATAGTAATTGGGGAGTAATGAGTAGCAGTATCAGAGCTGGGGAGGATGGAGGATAGTAATTGGGGAGTAATGAGGAGCAGTATCAGGGCTGAGGAGGATGGAGGATAGTAATTGGGGAGTAATGAGGAGCAGTATCAGAGCTGGGGGTGTAGGATGGAAGATAGTAATTGGTGAGTAATGAGGAGCAATATCAGGGCTGGGGGTGTAGGATGGAAGATAGTAATTGGGGAGTAATGAGGAGCAGTATCAGAGCTGGGGGTGTAGGATGGAGGATAGTAATTGGGGAGTAATGAGTAGCAGTATCAGAGCTGGGGAGGATGGAGGATAGTAATGGGGGAGTAATGAGTAGCAGTATCAGGGCTGGGGAGGATGAAGAATAGTAATTGGGGAGTAATGAGGAGCAGTATCAGAGCTGGGGAGGATGGAGGATAGTAATTGGGGAGTAATGAGGAGCAGTATCAGAGCTGGGGAGGATAGTAATTGGGGAGTAATGAGGAGCAGTATCAGAGCTGGGGGGGAGGATGGAGGATAGTAATTAGGGAGTAATGAGGAGCAGTATCAGGGCTGGAGGTGTAGGATGGAGCATAGTAATTGGGGAGTAATGAGGAGCAGTATCAGGGCTGGAGGTGTAGGATGGAGCATAGTAATGGGGGAGTAATGAGGAGCAGTATGAGGGCTGGGGGAGGATGGAGGATAGTAATGGGGGAGTAATAAGGAGCAGTATCAGAGCTGGGGGTGTAGGATGGAGGATAGTAATGGGGGAGTAATGAGGAGCAGTATGAGGGCTGGGGGAGGATGGAGGATAGTAATGGGGGAGTAATGAGGAGCAGTATCAGAGCTGGGGAGGATGGAAGATAGTAATTGGGGAGTAATGAGGAGCAGTATCAGGGCTGGGGAGGATGCAGGATAGTAATTGGGGAGTAATGAGGAGCAGTATCAGGGCTGGGGGTATAGGATGGAAGATAGTAATTGGGGTGTAATGAGGAGCAGTATCAGGGCTGGGGGTGTAGGATGGAAGATAGTAATGGGGGAGTAATAAGGAGCAGTATCAGAGCTGGGGAGGATGGAGGATAGTAATTAGGGAGTAATGAGGAGCAGTATCAGGGCTGGGGGTATAGGATGGAAGATAGTAATTGGGGAGTAATGATGAGCAGTATCAGAGCTGGGGAGGATGGAGGATAGTAATTGGGGAGTAATGAGGAGCAGTATCAGAGCTGGGGGTGTAGGATGGAGGATAGTAATTGGGGAGTAATGAGGAGCAGTATCAGAGCTGGGATTTAGGAAGGGAGATAGTAATTGGGGAGTAATGAGGAGCAGTATTCGTGCTGGGGAGGATGGAGGATAGTAATTGGGGAGTAATGAGGAGCAGTATCAGAGCTGGGGAGGATGGAATATAGTAATTAGGGAGTAATGAGGAGCAGTATCAGAGCTGGGGAGGATGGAAGATAGTAATTGGGGAGTAATGAGGAGCAGTATCAGAGCTGGGGAGGATGGTGGATAGTAATTGGGGAGTAATGAGGAGCAGTATCAGAGCTGGGGAGGATGGAGGATAGTAATTGGGGGGTAATGAGGAGCAGTATCAGAGCTGGGGAGGATGGAGGATAGTAATTGGTTAGTAATGAGGAGCAGTATCAGAGCTGGGGAGGATGGAGGATAGTAATTGGTGAGTAAATGAGGAGCAGTATCAGAGCTGGGGAGGATGGAAGATAGTAATTGGGGAGTAATGAGGAGCAGTATCAGAGCTGGGGGTGTAGGATGGAGGATAGTGATTAGGGAGTAATGAGGAGCAGTATCAGGGCTGGGGGTGTAGGATGGAAGATAGTAATTGGGGAGTAATGAGGAGCAGTATCAGAGCTGGGGAGGATGGAAGATAGTAATTGGGGAGTAAATGAGGAGCAGTATCAGGGCTGGGGGTGTAGGATGGAAGATAGTAATTGGGGAGTAATGAGGAGCAGTGTCAGAGCTGGGGAGGATGGAGGATAGTAATTGGGGAGTAATAAGTAGCAGTATCAGAGCTGGGGAGGATGGAGGATAGTAATGGGGGAGTAATGAGTAGCAGTATCAGGACTGGGGGTGTATAATGGAGGATAGTAATTTGGGAGTAATGAGGAGCAGTATGAGGGCTGGGGGTGTAGGATGGAGGATAGTAATTTGGGAGTAATGAGGAGCAGTATGAGGGCTGGGGGTGTAGGATGGAAGATAGTATTTGTGGAGTAATGAGGAGCAGTATCAGGGCTGGGGAGGATGGAGGATAGTAATTGGGGAGTAATGAGGAGCAGTATCAGGGCTGAGGAGGATGGAGGATAGTAATTGGGGAGTAATGAGTAGCAGTATCAGAGCTGGGGAGGATGGAGGATAGTAATTGGGGAGTAATGAGGAGCAGTATCAGGGCTGAGGAGGATGGAGGATAGTAATTGGGGAGTAATGAGGAGCAGTATCAGAGCTGGGGGTGTAGGATGGAAGATAGTAATTGGTGAGTAATGAGGAGCAATATCAGGGCTGGGGGTGTAGGATGGAAAATAGTAATTGGGGAGTAATGAGGAGCAGTATCAGAGCTGGGGGTGTAGGATGGAGGATAGTAATTGGGGAGTAATGAGTAGCAGTATCAGAGCTGGGGAGGATGGAGGATAGTAATGGGGGAGTAATGAGTAGCAGTATCAGGGCTGGGGGTGTAGGATGGAGGATAGTAATTTGGGAGTAATGAGGAGCAGTATGAGGGCTGGGGGTGTAGGATGGAAGACAGTAATTGGGGAATAATGAGGAGCAGTATCTGGGCTGGGGAGGATGGAGGATAGTAATTGGGGGTAACGAGGAGCAGTATCAGAGCTGGGGGGTAGGATGGAGGATAGTAATTGGGGAGTAATGAGGAGCAGTATCAGAGCTGGGGAGGATGGAGGATAGTAATTGGGGAGTAATGAGGAGCAGTATTAGAGCTGGGGAGGATGGAAGGTAGTAATTGGGGAGTAATGAGGAGCAGTATTATAGCTGGGAGGATGGAAGGTAGTAATTGGGGAGTAATGAGGAGCAGTATCAGAGCTGGGGGTGTAGGATGGAAGATAGTAATTGGGGAGTAATGAGTAGCAGTATCAGAGCTGGGGAGGATGGAGGATAGTAATGGGGGAGTAATGAGTAGCAGTATCAGGGCTGGGGGTGTAGGATGGAGGATAGTAATTTGGGAGTAATGAGGAGCAGTATGAGGGCTGGGGGTGTAGGATGGAAGATAGTAATTGGGGAGTAATGAGGAGCAGTATCAGGGCTGGGGAGGATGGAGGATAGTAATTGGGGGTAATGAGGAGCAGTATCAGAGCTGGGGGGTAGGATGGAGGATAGTAATTGGGGAGTAATGAGGAGCAGTATCAGAGCTGGGGAGGATGGAGGATAGTAATTGGGGAGTAATGAGGAGCAGTATTAGAGCTGGGGAGGATGGAAGGTAGTAATTGGGGAGTAATGAGGAGCAGTATTATAGCTGGGAGGATGGAAGGTAGTAATTGGGGAGTAATGAGGAGCAGTATCAGAGCTGGGGGTGTAGGATGGAAGATAGTAATTGGGGAGTAATGAGGTGCAGTATCAGAGCTGGGGAGGATGGAGGATAGTAATTGGGGAGTAATGAGGAGCAGTATCAGGGCTGGGGGTGTAGGATGGAAGATAGTAATTGGGGAGTAATGAGGAGCAGTATCAGAGCTGGGGAGGATGGAGGATAGTAATTGGGGAGTAATGAGGAGCAGTATCAGAGCTGGGGGGGAGGATGGAGGATAGTAATTGGGGAGTAATGAGTAGCAGTGTCAGGGCTGGGGAAGATGGAGGATAGTAATTGGCGGTTAATGAGGAGCAGTATTATAGCTGTGGGGGATAGAAGATAGTAATTGGGAAGTAATGAGTAGCAGTATCAGAGCTGGGGGTGTAGGATGGAGGATAGTAATGGGGGAGTAATGAGGAGCAGTATGAGGGCTGGGGGAGGATGGAGGATAGTAATGGGGGAGTAATGAGGAGCAGTATCAGAGCTGGGGAGGATGGAAGATAGTAATTGGGGAGTAATGAGGAGCAGTATCAGAGCTGGGGGTGTAGGATGGAGGATAGTGATTAGGGAGTAATGAGGAGCAGTATCAGAGCTGGGGGTGTAGGATGGAGGATAGTAATGGGGGAGTAATGAGGAGCAGTATGAGGGCTGGGGGAGGATGGAGGATAGTAATGGGGGAGTAATGAGGAGCAGTATCAGAGCTGGGGAGGATGGAAGATAGTAATTGGGGAATAATGAGGAGCAGTATCAGGGCTGGGGAGGATGCAGGATAGTTATTGGGGAGTAATGAGGAGCAGTATCAGAGCTGGGGAGGATGCAGGATAGTAATTGGGGAGTAATGAGGAGCAGTATCAGAGCTGGGGAGGATGGAAGGTAGTAATTGGGGAGTAATGAGGAGCAGTATTAGTACTGGGGAGGATGGAAGATGGTAATTGGGGAGCAATGAGGAGCAGTATCAGGGCTGGGGAAGATGGAGGATAGTAATTGGGGGGTAATGAGGAGCAGTATTATAGCTGGGGGGGATAGAAGATAGTAATTGGGGAGTAATGAGTAGCAGTATCAGAGCTGGGGTGGATGGAGGATAGTAATTAGGGAGTAATGAGGAGCAGTATCAGAGCTGGGGAGGATGAAGGATAGTAATTGGGGAGTAATGAGGAGCAGTATCAGAGCTGGGGAGGATGGAAGATAGTAATTGGGGAGTAATGAGGAGCAGTATCAGAGCTGGGGGTGTAGGATGGAGGATAGTGATTAGGGAGTAATGAGGAGCAGTTTCAGAGCTGGGGGTGTAGGATGGAGGATAGTAATGGGGGAGTAATGAGGAGCAGTATCAGAGCTGGGGAGGATGGAATATAGTAATTAGGGAGTAATGAGGAGCAGTATCAGAGCTGGGGAGGATGGAAGATAGTAATTGGGGAGTAATGAGGAGCAGTATCAGAGCTGGGGAGGATGGAAGGTAGTAATTGGGGAGTAATGAGGAGCAGTATCAGGGCTGGAGGTGTAGGATGGAGGATAGTAATTGGGGAGTAATGAGGAGCAGTATCAGAGCTGGGGAGGATGGAAGATAGTAATTGGGGAGTAATGAGGAGCAGTATCAGAGCTGGGGGTGTAGGATGGAGGATAGTAATAGGGAGTAATGAGGAGCAGTATCAGGGCTGGGGGTATAGGATGGAAGATAGTCATTGGGGTGTAATGAGGAGCAGTATCAGGGCTGGGGGTGTAGGATGGAAGATAGTAATGGGGGAGTAATAAGGAGCAGTATCAGAGCTGGGGAGGATGGAGGATAGTAATTAGGGAGTAATGAGGAGCAGTATCAGGGCTGGGGGTATAGGATGGAAGATAGTAATTGGGGAGTAATGATGAGCAGTATCAGAGCTGGGGAGGATGGAGGATAGTAATTGGGGAGTAATGAGGAGCAGTATCAGAGCTGGGGGTGTAGGATGGAGGATAGTAATTGGGGAGTAATAAGGAGCAGTATCAGAGCTGGGATTTAGGAAGGGAGATAGTAATTGGGGAGTAATGAGGAGCAGTATCCGTGCTGGGGAGGATGGAGGATAGTAATTGGGGAGTAATGAGGAGCAGTATCAGAGCTGGGGAGGATGGAATATAGTAATTAGGGAGTAATGAGGAGCAGTATCAGAGCTGGGGAGGATTGAAGATAGTAATTGGGGAGTAATGAGGAGCAGTATCAGGGCTGAGGAGGATGGAGGATAGTAATTGGGGAGTAATGAGTAGCAGTATCAGAGCTGGGGAGGATGGAGGATAGTAATTGGGGAGTAATGAGGAGCAGTATCAGGGCTGAGGTGGATGGAGGATAGTAATTGGGGAGTAATGAGGAGCAGTATCAGAGCTGGGGGTGTAGGATGGAAGATAGTAATTGGTGAGTAATGAGGAGCAATATCAGAGCTGGGGGTGTAGGATGGAAGATAGTAATTGGGGAGTAATGAGGAGCAGTATCAGAGCTGGGGAGGATGGAGGATAGTAATTGGGGAGTAATGAGTAGCAGTATCAGAGCTGGGGAGAATGGAGGATAGTAATGGGGGAGTAATGAGTAGCAGTATCAGGACTGGGGGTGTAGGATGGAGGATAGTAATTTGGGAGTAATGAGGAGCAGTATGAGGGCTGGGGGTGTAGGATGGAGGATAGTAATTTGGGTGTAATGAGGAGCAGTATGAGGGCTGGGGGTGTAGGATGGAAGATAGTAATTGGGGAGTAATGAGGAGCAGTATCAGGGCTGGGGAGGATGGAGGATAGTAATTGGGGAGTAATGAGGAGCAGTATCAGGGCTGAAGAGGATGGAGGATAGTAATTGGGGAGTAATGAGTAGCAGTATCAGAGCTGGGGAGGATGGAGGATAGTAATTGGGGAGTAATGAGGAGCAGTATCAGGGCTGAGGTGGATGGAGGATAGTAATTGGGGAGTAATGAGGAGCAGTATCAGAGCTGGGGGTGTAGGATGGAAGATAGTAATTGGTGAGTAATGAGGAGCAATATCAGAGCTGGGGGTGTAGGATGGAAGATAGTAATTGGGGAGTAATGAGGAGCAGTATCAGAGCTGGGGAGGATGGAGGATAGTAATGGGGGAGTAATGAGTAGCAGTATCAGGGCTGGGGGTGTAGGATGGAGGATAGTTATTTGGGAGTATCGAGGAGCAGTATCAGGGCTGGGGGTGTAGGATGGAAGATAGTTATTGGGGAGTAATGAGGAGCAGTGTCAGAGCTGGGGAGGATGGAGGATAGTAATTGGGGAGTAATGAGTAGCAGTATCAGAGCTGGGGAGGATGGAGGATAGTAATGGGGGAGTAATGAGAAGCAGTATCAGGGCTGGGGGTGTAGGATGGAGGATAGTAATTTGGGAGTAATGAGGAGCAGTATGAGGGCTGGGGGTGTAGGATGGAACATAGTAATTGGGGAGTAATGAGGAGCAGTATCAGCGCTGGGGTGGATGGAGGATAGTAATTGGGGGTAATGAGGAGCAGTATCAGAGCTGGGGAGGATGGAGGATAGTAATTGGGGAGTAATGAGGAGCAGTATCAGAGCTGGGGAGGATGGAGGATAGTAATTGGGGAGTAATGAGGAGCAGTATTAGAGCTGGGGAGGATGGAAGGTAGTAATTGGGGAGTAATGAGGAGCAGTATTATAGCTGGGAGGATGGAAGGTAGTAATTGGGGAGTAATGAGGAGCAGTATCAGAGCTGGGGGTGTAGGATGGAAGGTAGTAATTGGGGAGTAATGAGGAGCAGTATCAGTTTGGGAGGATGGAGGATAGTAATTGGGGTGTAATGAGGAGCAGTATCAGAGCTGGGGAGGAGGGAAGGTAGTAATTGGGGAGTAATCAGTAGCAGTGTTAGGGCTGGGGAGGATGTAGGATAGTAATTGGGGAGTAATGAGGAGCAGTATCAGAGTTGGGGGTGTAGGATGGAGGATAGTAATTGGGGAGTAATGAGGAGCAGTATCAGAGCTGGGGAGGATGGAGGATAATAATTGGGGAGTAATGAGGAGCAGTGTCAGGGCTGGGGAGGATGGAAGATAGTTATTGGGGAGTAATGAGGAGCAGTATCAGGGCTGGGGGTGTAGGATGGAGGATAGTAATTGGGGAGTAATGAGGAGCAGTATCAGCTGGGGAGGAGGGAAGGTAGTAATTGGGGAGTAATGAGGAGCAGTATCCGTGCTGGGGAGGATGGAGGATAGTAATTGGGGAGTAATGAGGAGCAGTATCAGAGCTGGGGAGGATGGAATATAGTAATTAGGGAGTAATGAGGAGCAGTATCAGAGCTGGGGAGGATGGAAGATAGTAATTGGGGAGTAATGAGGAGCAGTATCAGAGCTGGGGAGGATGGTGGATAGTAATTGGGGAGTAATGAGGAGCAGTATCGGAGCTGGGGAGGATGGAGGATAGTAATTGGGGGGTAATGAGGAGCAGTATCAGAGCTGGGGAGGATGGAGGATAGTAATTGGGGAGTAATGAGGAGCAGTATCAGAGCTGGGGAGGATGGAGGATAGTAATTGGAGAGTAAATGAGGAGCAGTATCAGAGCTGGGGAGGATGGAAGATAGTAATTGGGGAGTAATGAGGAGCAGTATCAGAGCTGGGGGTGTAGGATGGAGGATAGTAATTGGGGAGTAATGAGGAGCAGTATCAGAGCTGGGGAGAATGGAGGATTGTAATTGGGGAGTAATGAGGAGCAGTATCAGCTGGGGGTGTAGGATGGAGGATAGTAATTGGGGAGTAATGAGGAGCAGTATCAGGGCTGAGGGTGTAGGATGGAGGATAGTAATTGGGGAGTAATGAGGAGCAGTATCAGTGCTGGGGAGGATGGAGGATAGTAATTGGGGATTAATGAGGAGCAGTATCAGAGCTGAGGATGGAGGATAGTAATTGGGGAGTAATGAGGAGCAGTATCAGAGCTGGGGGTGTAGGATGGAGGATAGTAATTGGGGAGTAATGAGGAGCAGTATCAGAGCTGGGGGTGTAGGATGGAGGATAGTAATTGGGGAGTAATGAGGAGCAGTATCAGAGCTGAGGATGGAGGATAGTAATTGGGGAGTAATGAGTAGCAGTATCAGGGCTGAGGGTGTAGGATGGAGGATAGTAATTTGGGAGTATCGAGGAGCAGTATCAGGGCTGGGGGTGTAGGATGGAAGATAGTTATTGGGGAGTAATGAGGAGCAGTATCAGTGCTGGGGAGGATGGAGGATAGTAATTGGGGAGTAATGAGTAGCAGTATCAGAGCTGGGGAGGATGGAGGATAGTAATGGGGGAGTAATGAGTAGCAGTATCAGGGCTGGGGGTGTAGGATGGAGGATAGTAATTTGGGAGTAATGAGGAGCAGTATGAGGGCTGGGGGTGTAGGATGGAAGATAGTAATTGGGGAGTAATGAGGAGCAGTATCAGGGCTGGGGAGGATGGAGGATAGTAATTGGGGGTAATGAGGAGCAGTATCAGAGCTGGGGGGTAGGATGGAGGATAGTAATTGGGGAGTAATGAGGAGCAGTATCAGAGCTGGGGAGGATGGAGTATAGTAATTGGGGAGTAATGAGGAGCAGTATTAGAGCTGGGAGGATGGAAGGTAGTAATTGGGGAGTAATGAGGAGCAGTATCAGAGCTGGGGGTGTAGGATGGAAGATAGTAATTGGGGAGTAATGAGGAGCAGTATCAGAGCTGGGGAGGATGGAGGATAGTAATTGGGGAGTAATGAGGAGCAGTATCAGGGCTGGGGGTGTAGGATGGAAGATAGTAATTGGGGAGTAATGAGGAGCAGTATCAGAGCTGGGGAGGATGGAGGATAGTAATTGGGGAGTAATGAGGAGCAGTATCAGAGCTGGGGGGGAGGATGGAGGATAGTAATTGGGGAGTAATGAGGAGCAGTGTCAGGGCTGGGGAAGATGGAGGATAGTAATTGGCGGGTAATGAGGAGCAGTATTATAGCTGTGGGGGATAGAAGATAGTAATTGGGGAGTAATGAGTAGCAGTATCAGAGCTGGGGAGGATGGAGGATAGTAATTGGGGAGTAATGAGGAGCAGTATCAGAGCTGGGGAGGATGGAGGATAGTAATTGGGGAGTAATGAGGTGCAGTATCAGAGCTGGGGAGGATGGAAGATAGTAATGAGGAGCAGTATCAGAGCTGGGGGTGTAGGATGGAGGATAGTAATGGGGGAGTAATGAGGAGCAGTATGAGGGCTGGGGGGGAGGATGGAAGATAGTAATTGTGGAATAATGAGGAGCAGTATCAGGGCTGGGGAGGATGCAGGATAGTAATTGGGGAGTAATGAGGAGCAGTATCAGAGCTGGGGAGGATTGAGGATAGTAATTGGGGAGTAATGAGGAGTAGTATCAGAGCTGGGGAGGATGGAGGATAGTAATTGGGGAGTAATGAGGTGCAGTATCAGAGCTGGGGAGGATGGAAGATAGTAATGAGGAGCAGTATCAGAGCTGGGGGTGTAGGATGGAGGATAGTAATGGGGGAGTAATGAGGAGCAGTAAGAGGGCTGGGGGGGAGGATGGAAGATAGTAATTGGGGAGTAATGAGGAGCAGTATCAGAGCTGAGGAGGATGCAGGATAGTAATTGGGGAGTAATGAGGAGTAGTGTCAGAGCTGGGGAGGATGGAAGGTAGTAATTGGGGAATAATGAGGAGCAGTATCAGAGCTGGGGAGGATGGAAGGTAGTAATTGGTGAGTAATGAGGAGCAGTATCAGGGCTGGAGGTGTAGGATGGATGATAGTAATTGGGGGGAGTAATGAGGAGCAGTATCAGAGCTGGGGAGGATGGAAGATAGTAATTGGGGAGTAATGAGGAGCAGTATCAGAGCTGGGGTGTAGGATGGTAGATAGTAATTGGGGAGTAATGAGGAGCAGTATCAGTGCTCGGGAGGATGGAAGATGGTAATTGGGGAGCAATGAGGAGCAGTATCAGAGCTGGGGAGGATGGAGGATAGCAATTGGGGAGTAATGAGGAGCAGTGTCAGGGCTGGGGAGGATGTAGGATAGTAATTGGGGAGTAATGAGGAGCAGTGTCAGAGTTGGGGTGGATGGAGGATAGTAATTAGGAGTAATGAGGAGCAGTATCAGAGCTGGGGAGGATGGAGGATAGTAATTGGGAGTAATGAGGAGCAGTATCAGAGCTGGGGAGGATGGAAGGTAGTAATTGGGGAGTAATGAGGAGCAGTATCAGAGCTGGGGAGGATAGAGGATAGTAATTGGGGAGTAATGAGGAGCAGTGTCAGCTGGGGAGGAGGGAAGGTAGTAATTGGGTAGTAATGAGGAGCAGTATCAGTTTGGGAGGATGGAGGATAGTAATTGGGGAGTAATGAGGAGCAGTATCAGAGCTGGGGAGGAGGGAAGGTAGTAATTGGGGAGTAATCAGTAGCAGTGTTAGGGCTGGGGAGGATGTAGGATAGTAATTGGGGAGTAATGAGGAGCAGTATCAGAGCTGGGGAGGATGGAGGATAATAATTGGGGAGTAATGAGGAGCAGTGTCAGGGCTGGGAAGGATGGAAGATAGTAATTGGGGAGTAATGAGGAGCAGTATCAGGGCTGGGGGTGTAGGATGGAGGATAGTAATTGGGGAGTAATGAGGAGCAGTATCAGCTGGGGAAGGAGGGAAGGTAGTAATTGGGGAGTAATGAGGAGCAGTATCAGGGCTGGGGGTGTAGGATGGAGGATAGTAACTGGGGAGTAATGAGGAGCAGTATTAGAGCTGGGGAGGATGGAAGATAGTAATTCTGGAGTAATGAGGAGCAGTATCATAGCTGGGGATGATGGAGGATAGTAATTGGGGTGTAATGAGGAGCAGTATCGGAGCTGGGGCTTAGGAAGGGAGTTAGTAATTGGGGAGTAATGAGGAGCAGTATCAGGGCTGGGGGTGTAGGATGGAAAATAGTAAATGGGGAGTAATGAGGAGCAGTATCCGAACTGGGGTAATGTAGGAAGGGAGGTAGTAATTGGGGAGTAATGATGAGCAGTATCAGAGCTGGGGAGGATGGAGGATAGTAATTGGGGAGTAATGAGGAGCAGTATCAGAGCTGGAGGGTAGGATGGCGGATAGTAATTGGGGAGTAATGAGGAGCAGTATCAGTGCTGGGGAGGATAGTAATTGGGGAGTAATGAGGAGCAGTATCAGAGCTGTGGAGGATGGAAGATAGTAATTCGGGAGTAATGAGGAGCAGTATTCAGCGCTGGGGGAATGTAGGAAGGGAGGTAGTAATTGGGGAGTAATGAGGAGCAGTATCAGAGCTGGGGAGGATGGAGGATAGTAATTGGGGAGTAATGAGGAGCAGTATCAGGGCTGGGGTTTAGGAAGGGAGATAGTAATTGGGCAGTAATGAGGAGCAGTATCAGAGCTGGGGAGGATGGAGGATAGTAATTGGGGAGTAATGAGGAGCAGTATCAGGGCTGGGGTTTAGGAAGGGAGATAGTAATTGGGGAGTAATGAGGAGCAGTATCAGAGCTGGGGGTTTTGGAAGGGAGATAGTAATTGGGGAGTAATGAGCAGTATCAGAGCTGGGGGTTTAGGTAGGGAGATAGTAATTGGGGAGTAATGAGGAGCACTATCAGGGCTGGGGGTGTAGGATGGAAGATAGTGATTGGGGAGTAATGAGGAGCAATATCAGTGCTGGGGAGGTTAGTAATTGGGGAGTAATGAGTAGCAGTATCAGAGCTGGGGAGGATGGAGGATAGTAATTGGGGAGTAATGAAGAGCAGTATCAGTGCTGGGGAGGATAGTATTTGGGGAGTAATGAGGAGCAGTATCAGAGCTGGGGAGGATGGAAGATAGTAATTGGGGAGTAATGAGGAGCAGTATCAGAGCTGGGGAGGATGGAGGATAGTAATTGGGGAGTAATGAGGAGTAGTATCAGAGCTGGGGAGGATAGTAATTGGGGAGTAATGAGGAGCAGTATCAGAGCTGGGGAGGATGGAGGATAGTAATTGGGGAGTAATGAGGAGCAGTATCAGTGCTGGGGAGGATGGAGGATAGTAATTGGGGAGTAATGAGGAGCAGTATCAGTGCTGGGGAGGATGGAAGATAGTAATTGGGGAGTAATGAGGAGCAGTATCAGGGCAGGGGAGGATGGAGGATAGTAATTGTGGAGTAATGAGGAGCAGTATCAGTGCTGGGGAGGATGGAGGATAGTAATTGGGGAGTAATGAGGAGCAGTATCAGGGCTGGGGAGGATGGAGGATAGTAATTGTGGAGTAATGAGGAGCAGTATCAGTGCTGGGGAGGATGGAGGATAGTAATTTGGGTGTAATGAGGAGCAATATCAGTGCTGGGGAGGATGGAGGATAGTAATTGGGGAGTAATGAGGAGCAGTATCAGTGCTGGGGAGGATAGTAATTTGGGAGTAATGAGGAGCAGTATCAGTGCTGGGGAGGATAGTAATTGGGGAGTAATGAGGAGCAGTATCAGAGCTGGGGAGGATAGTAATTGGGGAGTAATGAGGAGCAGTATCAGAGCCGGGGAGGATGGAGGATAGTAATTGGGGAGTAATGAGGAGCAGTATCAGTGCTGGGGAGGATGGAGGATAGTAATTGGGGAGTAATGAGGAGCATTATCAGTGCTGGGGAGGATGGAGGATAGTAATTGGGGAGTAATGAGGAGCAGTATCAGGGCTGGGGGAGGATGGAGGATAGTAATGGGGGAGTAATGAGGAGCAGTATCAGGGCTGGGGAGGATGGAGGATAGTAATTGGGGAGTAATGAGGAGCAGTATCAGTGCTGGGGAGGATGGAGGTTAGTAATTGGGGAGTAATGAGGAGCAGTATCAGTGCTGGGGAGGATGGAGGATAGTAATTGGGGAGTAATGAGGAGCAGTATCAGAGCTGGGGGTGTAGGATGGAGGATAGTAATTGGGGAGTAATGAGGAGCAGTATCAGAGCTGAGGATGGAGGATAGTAATTGGGGAGTAATGAGGAGCAGTATCAGGGCTGGGGATGTAGGATGGAAGATAGTAATTTGGGGATAAATGAGTAGCAGTATCAGTTGTGTGTGGGATGTGGTTGATGGAAAACAGAATTTGGGGTGTAATAAGTAGCAGCAGGACCGGTAAAGGGGTGCTGGACTGGATATAGGGGATAAATAGACGCATAAGAACTGCGCTGATCACTCTGATCCTTATACTACGGTTACTGTCTTCATAGGTATTACCGGAACACTCATGGGGTCATCGTGGTTTATGATGTCACCAGCCCAGAATCCTTTATAAATGTGAAACGATGGCTGCATGAGATCACCCAGAACTGTGACTCTGTGTGTACTGTGCTCGGTGAGGATATTGCTAACTGCTGCTGGGCCTGGAATTTGGGATGGAGGGACGGGCAGGTTCCTTTGGTGTGACTGATAGAAGATTGCTCCCTATGGTACAATTTCTGGGCCCTGACCCTCACTCCATATAGAGTGGTTTCTGGTCTGTTTAGTCCCCTGTTGCACAGATCCTGGTCCCTGGCCACGCTCCATATAGATTGGTTTCTGGTCTTTTTAGCGCCCCATAACACAGTTCCTGGGCACTGGCCCTTTCACAGTCTTGTGATGCCCGGGATCTGGTCCTTGCTCGCTCTCACGCGATTCCTGGTTCTCGCTCCCTCTCACGCGATTCCTGGTCCTCGCTCCCTCTCACGCGATTCCTGGTCCTCGCTCCCTCTCACGCGATTCCTGGTCCTCGCTCCCTCTCACGCGATTCCTGGTCCTCGCTCCCTCTCACGCGATTCCTGGTCCTCGCTCCCTCTCACGCGATTCCTGGTCCTCGCTCCCTCTCACGCGATTCCTGGTCCTCGCTCCCTCTCACGCGATTCCTGGTCCTCGCTCCCTCTCACGCGATTCCTGGTCCTCGCTCCCTCTCACGCGATTCCTGGTCCTCGCTCCCTCTCACGCGATTCCTGGTCCTCGCTCCCTCTCACGCGATTCCTGGTCCTCGCTCCCTCTCACGCGATTCCTGGTCCTCGCTCCCTCTCACGCGATTCCTGGTCCTCGCTCCCTCTCACGCGATTCCTGGTCCTCGCTCCCTCTCACGCGATTCCTGGTCCTCGCTCCCTCTCACGCGATTCCTGGTCCCTTGGCCTCGCTCCCTCTCACGCGATTCCTGGTCCTCTTTCCCTGGTGTGATTCCTGCTCCCTGCTTCCTCTGGTGCGGCTCCTGTGCTCTATTCCTGCGTTGTGATATGTGATTCAGTCTGGTCTTCCCTTTTGGAGGAGTTTATTCTGACCACCCAGAGTTATCATTGTTCTCGCTACAAGATGATGCGCCAGCTAACGCCCCTCTCCTTATCCTTTATCAGTGGGTAATAAAGACGATGACCCATCTCGAAAACGTGTTGAAACTGCGGATGCTAAAAGATTCAGTGATCAGATGGGAGTCAGACTGTACGAGACGAGTGCGAAGGAGAATCGGAACGTAGAGGAGGTGAGACCATGGTTCCCTGTCACAGTGTATAATCCTGTATCTATAGGACGTACGCTCTGTGTATCACTGTATATGTACTGTATGTATGATAGCGTGTGATGGAGAATCAGAACGTAGAGGAGGTGAGACCATGGTTCCCTGTCACAGTGTGTAATCCTGTATCTATAGGACGTACGCTCTGTGTATCACTGTATATGTACTGTATGTATGATAGCGTGTGATGGAGAATCAGAACGTAGAGGAGGTGAGACCATGGTTCCCTGTCACAGTGTATAATCCTGTATCTATAGGACATACGCTCTGTGTATCACTGTATATGTACTGTATGTATGATAGTGTGTGATGGAGAATCAGAACGTAGAGGAGGTGAGACCATGGTTCCCTGTCACAGTGTATAATCCTGTATCTATAGGACGTACGCTCTGTGTATCAGTGTATATGTACTGTATGTATGATAGCGTGTGATGGAGAATCAGAACGTAGAGGAGGTGAGACCATGGTTCCCTGTCACAGTGTGTAATCCTGTATCTATAGGACGTACGCTCTGTGTATCACTGTATATGTACTGTATGTATGATAGCGTGTGATGGAGAATCAGAACGTAGAGGAGGTGAGACCATGGTTCCCTGTCACAGTGTATAATCCTGTATCTATAGGACATACGCTCTGTGTATCACTGTATATGTACTGTATGTATGATAGTGTGTGATGGAGAATCAGAACGTAGAGGAGGTGAGACCATGGTTCCCTGTCACAGTGTATAATCCTGTATCTATAGGACGTACGCTCTGTGTATCAGTGTATATGTACTGTATGTATGATAGCGTGTGATGGAGAATCAGAACGTAGAGGAGGTGAGACCATGGTTCCCTGTCACAGTGTATAATCCTGTATCTATAGGACGTACGCTCTGTGTATCACTGTATATGTACTGTATGTATGATAGCGTGTGATGGAGAATCAGAACGTAGAGGAGGTGAGACCATGGTTCCCTGTCACAGTGTATAATCCTGTATCTATAGGACGTACGCTCTGTGTATCACTGTATATGTACTGTATGTATGATAGCGTGTGATGGAGATTCAGAACGTAGAGGAGGTGAGACCATGGTTCCCTGTCACAGTGTATAATCCTGTATCTATAGGACGTACGCTCTGTGTATCACTGTATATGTACTGTATGTATGATAGCGTGTGATGGAGAATCAGAACGTAGAGGAGGTGAGACCATGGTTCCCTGTCACAGTGTATAATCCTGTATCTATAGGACGTACGCTCTGTGTATCACTGTATATGTACTGTATGTATGATAGCGTGTGATGGAGAATCAGAACGTAGAGGAGGTGAGACCATGGTTCCCTGTCACAGTGTATAATCCTGTATCTATAGGACGTACGCTCTGTGTATCACTGTATATGTACTGTATGTATGATAGCGTGTGATGGAGAATCAGAACGTAGAGGAGGTGAGACCATGGTTCCCTGTCACAGTGTATAATCCTGTATCTATAGGACATACGCTCTGTGTATCAGTGTATATGTACTGTATGTATGATAGCGTGTGATGGAGAATCAGAACGTAGAGGAGGTGAGACCATGGTTCCCTGTCACAGTGTATAATCCTGTATCTATAGGACGTACGCTCTGTGTATCACTGTATATGTACTGTATGTATGATAGCGTGTGATGGAGAATCAGAACGTAGAGGAGGTGAGACCATGGTTCCCTGTCACAGTGTATAATCCTGTATCTATAGGACGTACGCTCTGTGTATCACTGTATATGTACTGTATGTATGATAGCGTGTGATGGAGAATCAGAACGTAGAGGAGGTGAGACCATGGTTCCCTGTCACAGTGTATAATCCTGTATCTATAGGACGTACGCTCTGTGTATCAGTGTATATGTACTGTATGTATGATAGCGTGTGATGGAGAATCAGAACGTAGAGGAGGTGAGACCATGGTTCCCTGTCACAGTGTATAATCCTGTATCTATAGGACGTACGCTCTGTGTATCACTGTATATGTACTGTATGTATGATAGCGTGTGATGGAGAATCAGAACGTAGAGGAGGTGAGACCATGGTTCCCTGTCACAGTGTATAATCCTGTATCTATAGGACGTACGCTCTGTGTATCACTGTATATGTACTGTATGTATGATAGCGTGTGATGGAGAATCAGAACGTAGAGGAGGTGAGACCATGGTTCCCTGTCACAGTGTATAATCCTGTATCTATAGGACGTACGCTCTGTGTATCACTGTATATGTACTGTATGTATGATAGCGTGTGATGGAGAATCAGAACGTAGAGGAGGTGAGACCATGGTTCCCTGTCACAGTGTATAATCCTGTATCTATAGGACGTACGCTCTGTGTATCACTGTATATGTACTGTATGTATGATAGCGTGTGATGGAGAATCAGAACGTAGAGGAGGTGAGACCATGGTTCCCTGTCACAGTGTATAATCCTGTATCTATAGGACGTACGTTCTGTGTATCACTGTATATGTACTGTATGTATGATAGCGTGTGATGGAGAATCAGAACGTAGAGGAGGTGAGACCATGGTTCCCTGTCACAGTGTATAATCCTGTATCTATAGGACGTACGTTCTGTGTATCACTGTATATGTACTGTATGTATGATAGCGTGTGATGGAGAATCAGAACGTAGAGGAGGTGAGACCATGGTTCCCTGTCACAGTGTATAATCCTGTATCTATAGGACGTACGCTCTGTGTATCACTGTATATGTACTGTATGTATGATAGCGTGTGATGGAGAATCAGAACGTAGAGGAGGTGAGACCATGGTTCCCTGTCACAGTGTATAATCCTGTATCTATAGGACGTACGCTCTGTGTATCACTGTATATGTACTGTATGTATGATAGCGTGTGATGGAGATTCAGAACGTAGAGGAGGTGAGACCATGGTTCCCTGTCACAGTGTATAATCCTGTATCTATAGGACGTACGCTCTGTGTATCACTGTATATGTACTGTATGTATGATAGCGTGTGATGGAGAATCAGAACGTAGAGGAGGTGAGACCATGGTTCCCTGTCACAGTGTATAATCCTGTATCTATAGGACGTACGCTCTGTGTATCACTGTATATGTACTGTATGTATGATAGCGTGTGATGGAGAATCAGAACGTAGAGGAGGTGAGACCATGGTTCCCTGTCACAGTGTATAATCCTGTATCTATAGGACGTACGCTCTGTGTATCACTGTATATGTACTGTATGTATGATAGCGTGTGATGGAGAATCAGAACGTAGAGGAGGTGAGACCATGGTTCCCTGTCACAGTGTATAATCCTGTATCTATAGGATGTACGCTCTGTGTATCACTGTATATGTACTGTATGTATGATAGCGTGTGATGGAGAATCAGAACGTAGAGGAGGTGAGACCATGGTTCCCTGTCACAGTGTATAATCCTGTATCTATAGGACGTACGCTCTGTGTATCACTGTATATGTACTGTATGTATGATAGCGTGTGATGGAGAATCAGAACGTAGAGGAGGTGAGACCATGGTTCCCTGTCACAGTGTATAATCCTGTATCTATAGGACGTACGCTCTGTGTATCACTGTATATGTACTGTATGTATGATGGCGTGTGATGGAGAATCAGAACGTAGAGGAGGTGAGACCATGGTTCCCTGTCACAGTGTATAATCCTGTATCTATAGGACGTACGCTCTGTGTATCACTGTATATGTACTGTATGTATGATAGCGTGTGATGGAGAATCAGAACGTAGAGGAGGTGAGACCATGGTTCCCTGTCACAGTGTATAATCCTGTATCTATAGGACGTACGCTCTGTGTATCACTGTATATGTACTGTATGTATGATAGCGTGTGATGGAGAATCAGAACGTAGAGGAGGTGAGACCATGGTTCCCTGTCACAGTGTATAATCCTGTATCTATAGGACGTACGCTCTGTGTATCACTGTATATGTACTGTATGTATGATAGCGTGTGATGGAGAATCAGAACGTAGAGGAGGTGAGACCATGGTTCCCTGTCACAGTGTATAATCCTGTATCTATAGGACGTATGCTCTGTGTATCACTGTATATGTACTGTATGTATGATAGCGTGTGATGGAGAATCAGAACGTAGAGGAGGTGAGACCATGGTTCCCTGTCACAGTGTATAATCCTGTATCTATAGGACGTACGCTCTGTGTATCACTGTATATGTACTGTATGTATGATAGCGTGTGATGGAGAATCAGAACGTAGAGGAGGTGAGACCATGGTTCCCTGTCACAGTGTATAATCCTGTATCTATAGGACGTACGCTCTGTGTATCACTGTATATGTACTGTATGTATTATATGATTCTGTAGCCGCCTCACTGAGTCTCGTCTAAATCCTCCTGTCTGATCTCTGCCCCTCCCCTGCCTGTGTGTTTTGGGGATGGCGCAAGTGGGCATTTTGCCCCATGTGGGAGCCTTACCTGCTCCATGCACTGAAAGGAGTCTGGGAACAGTCCTGGGCATGGTACAGCGCTGGCTGGATAAAAATATGCATCTTACAGCATTATGTAGATCTATAGATACATTATATGGACAAAAGTATGTGACCACACCTGTTAATTATTGAATTGAGGTGTTTCAATCAGACCCGTTACCACAGCGGTATAAAATCAGGCACCTAGCCATGCAGTCTCCATTTGCAAACATTTGTGATACAAAATGGGTCGTATTGAAGAGCTCAGTGACTTCAAGCGTGGTACTGGTATAGGAAGCGTGGTACTGTGATAGAGTGCCTGGTACTGTGATAGAATGCCTGGTACTGTGATAGGAGGCGTGGTACTGTGATAGAATGCCTGGTACTGTGATAGGAGGCCTGGTACTGTGATAGGAGGCCTGGTACTGTGATAGGAGGCCTGGTACTGTGATAGGAGGCGTGGTACTGTGATAGGAGGCGTGGTACTTTGATAGGAGGCGTGGTACTGTGATAGGAAGCCTGGTACTGTGATAGGAGGCGTGGTACTGTGATAGAATGCCTGGTACTGTGATAGAATGCCTGGTACTGTGATAGAATGCCTGGTACTGTGAAAGAATGCCTGGTACTGTGAAAGAATGCCTGGTACTGTGATAGGAGGCCTGGTACTGTGATAGGAGGCCTGGTACTGTGATAGGAGGCCTGGTACTGTGATAGGAGGCCTGGTACTGTGATAGGAGGCCTGGTACTGTGATAGGAATCCTGTGATAGGATGCGTGGTACTGTGATAGAATGCCTGGTACTGTGATAGGAGGCGTGGTACTGTGATAGCATGCCTGGTACTGTGATAGGAGGCGTGGTACTGTGATAGGAGGCGTGGTACTGTGATAGGAGGCGTGGTACTGTGATAGAATGCCTGGTACTGTGATAGAATGCCTGGTACTGTGATAGAATGCCTGGTACTGTGATAGAATGCCTGGTACTGTGATAGGAGGCCTGGTACTGTGATAGGAGGCCTGGTACTGTGATAGGAGGCCTGGTACTGTGATAGGAGGCCTGGTACTGTGATAGGAGGCCTGGTACTGTGATAGGAGGCCTGGTACTGTGATTGGAGGCGTGGTACTGTGATTGGAGGCCTGGTACTGTGATTGGAGGCCTGGTACTGTGATTGGAGGCCTGGTACTGTGATTGGAGGCCTGGTACTGTGATTGGAGGCCTGGTACTGTGATAGGAGGCGTGGTACTGTGATAGGAGGCGTGGTACTGTGATAGGAGGCGTGGTACTGTGATAGGATGCCTGGTACTGTGATAGAATGCCTGGTACTGTGATAGGATGCGTGGTACTGTGATAGGAGGCGTGGTACTGTGATAGGAGGCGTGGTACTGTGATAGGAGGCGTGGTACTGTGATAGGAGGCGTGGTACTGTGATAGAATGCCTGGTACTGTGATAGGAGGCGTGGTACTGTGATAGGAAGCGTGGTACTGTGATAGGAAGCCTGTGATAGGATGTGTGGTTCTGTGATAGAATGCCTGGTACTGTGATAGGAGGCGTGGTACTGTAATAGGAGGCGTGGTACTGTAATAGGAGGCCTGGTACTGTGATAGGAGGCGTGGTACTGTGATAGGAGGCGTGGTACTCTGATAGGAGGCGTGGTACTGTGATAGGAGGCGTGGTACTGTGATAGGAGGCGTGGTACTGTGATAGGAGGCGTGGTACTCTGATAGGAGGCGTGGTACTGTGATAGGAGGCGTGGTACTGTGATAGGAGGCGTGGTACTGTGATAGGAGGCCTGGTACTGTGATAGGAGGCCTGGTACTGTGATAGGAGGCCTGGTACTGTGATAGGAGGCCTGGTACTGTGATAGGAGGCCTGGTACTGTGATAGGAGGCCTGGTACTGTGATAGGAGGCCTGGTACTGTGATAGGAAGCGTGGTACTGTGATAGGAAGCCTGTGATAGGAAGCCTGGTACTGTGATAGGAAGCCTGGTACTGTGATAGGAGGCCTGGTACTGTGATAGGAGGCCTGGTACTGTAATAGGAGTACCACGCCTCCTATCACAGTACCACGCCTCCTAACACAGTACCAGGCTTCCTATCACAGTACCAGGCTTCCTGTGATGGGAGGCCTGGGTACTGTGATGGGAGGCCTGGGTACTGTGATGGGAGGCCTGGGTACTGTGATGGGAGGCCTGGGTACTGTGATGGGAAGTGTGGTACTGTGATGGGGAGCGTGGGTACTGTGATGGGAAGTGTGGTACTGTGATGGGAGGCCTGGGTACTGTGATGGGAGGCCACCTTTGCAATAAGACAGTTCATGAAGTTTCATCCCTGCTGGATATTCCACGCTCAGCTGTAAGTGATATTATTAGAAAGTGGAAGCATTAGGAACAGCAGCAACTCAGCCACGAAGCGGAGACCACTTAAAATCACAGAGCAGGGTCAACGACTGCTAAGGCGCATGGTGCATAAAAGTCGCTAACGCTCTGATTCCATAGCTGAAGAGTTCCAAACTTCCACTGGCATTAATGTAAGCGCAAAAACTGTGCGGCGGGAGCTTAATGGAATGGGTTACCATAGCCGAGCAGCTGTATGCCAGCCTCAGGTCACCCAGTCCAATGCCCAGCGTGGGATGGCGTGGTGTAAAACACACTGACACTGGACTGCGGAGCGTGTTCTGTGGGGTGGCTAATCACATTCTCTGTTTGGCAGTCTGATGGGCGAGTCCGGGGTTTTGCGGATTCCGGGAGAGCGTTACCTGCCTGACTGCATTGTGCCATCTGTGACGTTTGGTGGAGGAGGGCTGAAGTTACATGTGTCAGGGTTTGGGCCAGGCCCCTTATCTCCAGTGAGGGGCAGTCTTAGTGCTTCAGCATACCAAGGCATTTTGGACAATGCTATGCTCCCAACTTTGCGGGAATGGAATTGGTATGATATCCCAGCAGCGGCAGCCCGACAAACCAGCAGCAGAAGCCTGACAGCGCTGGAAATCCCGATCGTGGTAAGGTAAGTATGAACTAATCTAACCTAACCCCCCTAACCCTAACCCTCCTTAGGGGTGCCTAACCCTAACCCCCCCCTTCCCCGCTGCCTAACCCTAAGTCCCCCCCCGGGTGCCCTAAACCTAACCCAACCCCCCCCCCCCTCCACCCCGCGGCTGTCCGCTCGCGGTGTCCGGCATCCCTTCGATCGGGATGCCGGGTGCCGGTCTACCGGCATCAGGAAAATGACAGGCGTCTAGATATAGACGCCGGTCATTTATCCCACACCGGGATAAAGCATTCGGGAAGCTGGCTGTCAGGATTCCGGCAGCCGGCTTTCCGATTTATATACCGCGGGAACAGTTTGGGGAAGGTCCTTTTCTCCTTCATCCACTAAGAGGACACTGGAGGCCAAAGGCAGTGGGGTATAGACGGTGGGAGCTGGCACTTTAGATTTCAAGAAGTGTGACTAGCTCCTCCCCCTCTGTACCCCCCTACAGGCCTCAGTCTAAGGCTGTGCCCCCGTGGAGCTGGGTGTGTATACACAACTCTCCTCTGGGTTTTTTAATTGAAAGAGCGCTGCTGTGTATATATATATATCTCTATCTCTGTCAGTGTATATCTATCCCCTTTCTTTACAATCTGCCCTAATACAGCTGTACTTAGGGTGGTTCTGAGACCTCACATTTATATACTTGTCAATATTTGTGAGGTTTGTCACACACTGTTGCGTGCTGCACGTTGCCATATATTAGATGGAACTGTGTGTTGCATACGCTGATAATGGGTCCCTGCAGCTAATCCTAGCGCCAGTGAGGACCAGTATAGCACTGCTTGATATTTGCACAATGATGGTTGGTCAGATATGTCTGACCAGGAGATAGAGCGTTATACTGCACCCATTATACTATCCTGCCTGTCATGTGCTGCAGGTGTCAGTGCGGAGGATTTGACTCATAAAGGGTTCTGTCTAAGGTGCCATCAGGGGCCGGGCCCCTTACAGGACCCCCTTGGGCGGTCTATTTCTCAGGACCCTGGCCTTCATTGCGCATCGCCTGGCGGCCCCCATAGTTGTAAACCCACTTGGGGCTACCTCAACATGCTACCCTTCCCTCTCAGGGTATCTCGCAGTTCTTGCGATTTACTCCTGTGACACAGACTATCGCTCCCTTCCGGGGTGTTTCACAGTACATGGAATTCCCTCAGGTACCAGAACAGTCTGTCATTTCCCTAGCAGGGATTACCACAGCAGTCACCCTGGCAGGGATTACCACAGCAGTCACCCTGGCAGGGATTACCACAGCAGCCACCCTGGCAGGGATTACCACAGCAGCCACCCTGGCAGGGATTACCACAGCAGTCACCCTGGCAGGGATTACCACAGCAGTCACCCTGGCAGGGATTACCACAGCAGTCACCCTGGCAGGGATTACCACAGCAGTCACCCTGGCAGGGATTACCACAGCAGTCACCCCGGCAGGGATTACCACAGCAGCCACCCTGGGTGGATGTCGTTTGTAGGAAACACAAGATGGCGTAATATACGCCCTGTGTTGTCTCCTCAGTCTGTATGGCTGTCTAACACAGATCGTCAGCCTAGGGGAGAACTGGATCATGTATCGGACTCCTTCACACGAGGGGGAGCCTAAATGAAGTATTGTTATCCCTGCTTTGGTGCTGGCGGTCATGTCCATCCTGGTTGTAGAGGATGTTGAACCTGCACCTAAATCACATCACCCTCAGTTTAAGCATTAAAGTGTCTGCGGCTGTTTTCCCCCTCTCTGACCAGCGGGTGGATCTCATGGCGTCTGACCAGCGGGTGGATCTCATGGCCTCTGACCAGCGGGTGGATCTCATGGCCTCTGACCAGCGGGTGGATCTCATGGCCTCTGACCAGCGGGTGGATCTCATGGCCTCTGACCAGCGGGTGGATCTCATGGCGTCTGACCAGCGGGTGGATCTCATGGCGTCTGACCAGCGGGTGGATCTCATGGCGTCTGACCAGCGGGTGGATCACATGGCGTCTGACCAGCGGGTGGATCTCATGGCGTCTGACCAGCGGGTGGATCTCATGGCGTCTGACCAGCAGGTGGATCACATGGCGGGGAGCATGTTTTTTAGTTTTATTAGACAAGTGTGGTGGCTCCCTCCTGCCTCTCTGTATCGCAGCTTCTTACTTTGACCTTTCTCACTACACCTTACTGTTGTGTGTGGGGGGTCTGTATGTATCAGGAGGCTCTAAGGCGTCTCTACGATTATTTACCTGTAAATATTGTGCAGGATAGTTTACACAGGGGCAGTCATCTAACGCCCATTTGTGTAGCATGGATGGTGTAGTGGTTGGCATTGCTGCGTCGCAGCGCTGGGGGTTCTGAAACCACTGCAGCTCTGGCTGTGTGGAGTTTGTGTGTTCTCCCTGTAATTTAACCTACGGCCACACCACCCTGAATACACCCTGGGAATACCAGGTGCCGTAGGCTTTATGCATCCTGAACAATAATCTTCAGAGATGGCAGATTCGCCGTCTTGGATGGTGCAGGTTACACTAACAAAGCAACTGAGCTATGGACAATTGGCTGACTGCCCTTACGGAGCTTATTCCGTTAGCATAACCTATGGGAGAAGCGCATCTTACCTTGGCGTCCAGTTACGTTTGGAGAAATGGAGGAGCTTCCATGTCAGGGACTCTAGGAGCAATGACCATGGCTTAAACTATGACTCTTTCCCGTACCTGATGCGATAGTGCAGAGGTTCTCAAACTCAGTCCTCAGAACCCCACACAGGTCACATTTCCCAGGTCACCCAGCAGGAGCACAGGTGTATTCATTACTCACTGACACATTTCCCAGGTTACCCAGCAGGTGCACAGGTGTATTCATTACTCACTGACACATTTCCCAGGTCACCCAGCAGGAGCACAGGTGTATTCATTACTCACTGACACATTTCCCAGGTCACCCAGCAGGTGCACAGGTGTAGTCATTACTCACTGACACATTTCCCAGGTCACCCAGCAGAAGCACAGGTGTAGTCATTACTCACTGACACATTTCCCAGGTCACCCAGCAGAAGCACAGGTGTAATCATTACTCACTGACACATTTCCCAGGTCACCCAGCAGGAGCACAGGTGTAATCATTACTCACTGACACATTTCCCAGGTCACCCAGCAGGTGCACAGGTGTAGTCATTACTCACTGATACATTTCCCAGGTCACCCAGCAGGAGCACAGGTGTAATCATTACTCACTGACACATTTCCCAGGTCACCCAGCAGGTGCACAGGTGTAGTCATTACTCACTGATACATTTCCCAGGTCACCCAGCAGGAGCACAGGTGTATTCATTACTCACTGACACATTTCCCAGGGCACCCAGCAGGTGCACAGGTGTAGTCATTACTCACTGACACATTTCCCAGGTCCCCCAGCAGGTGCACAGGTGTAGTCATTACTCACTGACACATTTCCCAGGTCACCCAGCAGGAGCACAGGTGTAGTCATTACTCACTGACACATTTCCCAGGTCCCCCAGCAGGTGCACAGGTGTAGTCATTACTCACTGACACATTTCCCAGGGCACCCAGCAGGTGCACAGGTGTAGTCATTACTCACTGACACATTTCCCAGGTCCCCCAGCAGGTGCACAGGTGTATTCATTACTCACTGACACATTTCCCAGGGCACCCAGCAGGTGCACAGGTGTAGTCATTACTCACTGATACATTTCCCAGGTCACCCAGCAGGAGCACAGGTGTAATCATTACTCACGGACACATTTTAAAAGATCCCCCAGGTGGAGCTAATTATTTCACTAGTGATTCTGAGAGGAGACCTGGAAAACATGCACTGTTTGGGGTCCTGAGGACCGAGTTTCAGAACCTGTGCGGTGGAGGCTTTATTTTCTGCACTACGCCAGGTATTGCAGTAACAGGAGGAGGACACTAGTCCTGCTCCACCGTATTTCTTTTTAAAGAAATAAAAGACAAGCGATTGCATTTCCAGTTTCAGTAAAACTGGATTTTGTTCTGATGTTAGCTTGGAAACATCCGGATAAACAAATTTCAGATGTCCCGGCGGTTATTATCTTTTTCATGCATGTAGCAGGAAAACTTATCCCACTACAGTAAGTCCATCGGTTTTCGTGGTTGTCGACGTTACCGGTTCCTGAGACCATGTCTGTTAAAGACACCGGGCTGGAGTTTGAAGTATACTGCTGAAGGCGGATGTGGAATTGAGACGGCTGTGAAATCACTTCCATTGGCGGATAGTGTATTACTTGCAGTGGATCTAGATAAATGGATTTCTCAAGGTACTGGGGGTAACTACTTTTATTTTCCGATTGCGGCTCCTCCTAGAAGTTCTATCTCAGGACCCTCGCCTTGGTCCTTTTAGTGCTCTGGGTTGTTCACGGGACCATCAACTTCCCGTGGTTCCGGAGGTCGGGGCAGAGTCGCAACAACAGCTACTCATCATGAGGTTAAGTACACTACTAAGCCTAGTGCATGCTGGGGGTCCCCAAAGTGGGAGTGCATCTGATGGTCTTCAGAGTAGCAGGGACAGAATCTGGTACGGACGCTTGGGTCTGGGTTCTCAACACTCGAGATACAAGCTTGACTTTTTAGTCTCCTCTATCTTTGTTTATTTATTAATTTTTTATATATACCACAGGTTTGCCACGACAGGAATATCGTTTTACAGTAAACTATACGCTAGCTTCTAGCCACGAGAGTGGTGGTCAAGGTTCCCAGATATCTGACCGGGGAAGAAAGCTTTACTCTAGTCACTTCGTGGTTCCGAAGCCGGACGGCTCGGTCAGACCTTCTCCGAATTTGACGAATCTCAATCCATTCCTAAGGATAGAGTTCCCTCCCTCGGGGAGTGCGGGATTAGGAACGGCGATTTCACGATATCTCTAGATTTAAAAAATCCCTATCTAGTCGACTCTGCAGGCGTTTCTGAGTTTAGTATTTCAGAACTCTCATTTCCAGAGTCAGGCTTTACCCTTCGGCTTATTATTTAGCCCCCAGGGTATTCACAAAGGTCATGGCTGTGATGAGGACTCTCCTTCGGTTACAGGGGATCACTATCATCCCTTACTTGGACGAATCTGCAGAAGGCCCATTCCAGGGTCCAATTACTGCAAAACATCACAGTGACTCATAGCCGTCTCATTCGTCATGGGTGGATTCTGAATTTTTCCCAAGTCTCATCTGCAACCAGTAGACGCTACACCTTATGTCAGCGAATGTTCCTCCCTCAAAAAGCAACTTCCATTCAGGAGATGGTGAGAACGCTCTTTCAATGTCCTCTAGTTTCGGTGCATGTTTCCATTCGCCTCCTGGGGAAGATGGTTAAGGCATTCGAGGCCTTTCCTTACGGACGATTTCACTCCTTGACGTTTCAGCTTCACCTCCTCTCTCAGTGGACAGAATCCCATCTTTTCCTTCACCAATGGGTAAGGTTAAGTTCCAGAACTCGGATATCTCTTCTCTGGAGGTTGAACTTAGTACACCTACTGGAGGGAAAAGATTAGAAGTGTGGGATTGGACTCTTCTTACCACAGAAGTGCGTCTGAGAGGATGGGGGGCTGTAATTAAGGATACAAGACCGCTGGACATCACAGGAAGCGAGTCTGCTGATTAAATATATTGGAATTGCGGTGTTCTACACTATTCAGACAGCAGATCACCTGTTGCGGGGCCGAGCAGTCAAGGTCCAGTCGGACTTTGCCACGACAATGGCATACATGAAAGACAGCACCAGAAATCAGGCGGCTATGAAAGAAGTAAGCCGGATTCACACCTGGGCGACTAAGTTCGCAATGGGAGTAGAAAATTGGTTGGCAGACTACCACAGCCGGCAGGATGCATCCAGGGGCTACATCCGCAGGTTATTCAACAGCTGGTCTAATGGTGGGGTCCATCGAGACAAAATGATCAACTGCCTCTCTACCCGGTGGTTGTGGCAGGGTACGCACTGTCAACGCCGTGGCAGTTCCAATTTGGTCTACCTGTTCCCTCCGTTTCCTCTTCTCCCTTGGATTCTACAATGTGTCAAAAGGGAGACTGCTAGGGTTCTATTGGTAGCTCAGGATTGGCCTCGCGGAGCTTGGTATTCCAACCTTCGAGTTCTGCTGATCAATGATGATGAGAGAACATCTCTTACTACAGGGTCCTTTAGTCTATCCAGACTTAAAGCGGCTACGTTTGACGTCGTGGCTGTTGAAAGGGCCATCTTAGGATGTAAAGGGATCCCATCCAGGGTGATCCCTACTATGCTTAGAGCTCAGAAGGCAGTTACTTCGAAACATTACCACTGTTTTTGGAAGATTTATGTTTCAGGGTGTCAACGTAGAGTGGTTCTCCCTACAGAATTAAATCTAGCCAGATTTCTGCTTTTCATGCAAGCTAGTTTCTCAACACGGCTGGGTTCTCTCAATGTTCAGATTTCAGCTCTGACGGTTTCCTTCCAGAAGAAGCGCGAACGTGTACAGCCTTTTCTACAAGGTGCGATTTGATTTCATCCACCCTCTGTTCCTCCTACTGCTCCATGGGACTTGGATCTAGTACTTTCCTTCTTACAGTTTCCTCTGTTCGAATCTCTGGAGTCAGTGGAGTTTAAAATCCCTTTCGTGGAAGGTAACTCTTCTTCTCGCACAGGCCTCAGCCAGAAGGGTGTCGGAAATTATCTAGGAGCTCTATCCTGTAGTCCTCCTGACTTGGTTTTTCACAAGGATAGAGCGGATATCCGTACAACAATGGACTTTCTTCCAAAGGTGGTTGCGGCTTTACCACATCAACAACTGATTGTGGTACCGGTTCTTTCACAAGATTCACCAAGATTCTAGATCCTTAGATATTAGGGCTCTTTGTATTTCTGTGGAGAGGACTGCAGCCATTTGTAAAGCAGGCACTCTATTTGTTTTGTATGATGCTATCGTCCTGGCTATGCAGCCTCCAAATAGTTGCTGGCCTGCTGGAGTTGTCTGACCTTCAGACAGGCGGATATGGCATCTAGGGAGCCTCTGTCTTTTTTATTACAGAGCATTCCTCTCGCTCAGTCGATTCCTCGTGGGCGATTGCTCGCTGAGTTTTCCATGGAGTTTCTTTGCCGAACGGCTACTTGGTCTGGCCGGCATATCTTTATTATGTTTTATAGATTTTACATGTTTGCGGCCTCTGCAGCGCAGTATGGCCGGTCTGTTTTGCAGGGTTTTCGGTGCTTTCCCGCCCGTGATGGGAGCTCTGGGACGTCCCCGCTGTCTGAAGCCTCCAGTGTCCCCTAGTGGATGAAAGATTTTGGTACTTACCGATAAATCCCTTTCTCTGATTCCATAGGGGACACTGGACGCCCACCCTGCGCTATTCCTTCCTGCCAGGGTTGGGGTCATTTTATGTTATGACTATTAGAGAACTGTTTGATGTCTCTTGTTGTCTTACTGTTATTTCAACCTTTTCTTATGTTCTGTGTACTGGCTTCACCACCTCCTCCTCTTCCATTTTGCATTTTCTCGGCTCCCCTCGGTTCCAGTTTCCTAAGACTGGTGGTTGAAGGGGGGTATAGAGGGGGAGGAGCTAGTCACACTTCTTAAAATTTAAAGTGCCAGCTCCCACTTAGCACCGTCTATACCCCACTGTCATGGAGCCTCCAGTTTCCCCTATGCTATGGAATCGGAGAAGGGGATTTATCGGTAAGTACGAAAATCCTGTTGTCTTTTCCAACATGACTGTGCCCCAGTGCACAGAGTAAGGACTATAAAGACATGGCTTGATGAGTTGGGTGTGGAAGAACGTGACTGGCCCACACAGACCACTGACCTCAACCCCATTGAGCACCTTTAGGATGTACTGGAATGGAGATTGTGAGCCAGGCCTTCTCCTCCAACATGCCGAGAGGCATTATAGTGTTATAAAGTGGCCGGGTGGAGTTATGAAGTGGGGCACGGTTATGATCGGCAGAGCTATGTATGACCGGTCAGTTTGCCTGACCGTTCCGCCAGCTGCAGCTATCGCTATCGACAGCTGCAGCCTGGTGATGTCCTATCCCCACGTCAGGGACAGCGCTGTCCCTGCTGCGGTGGCTGCCGGCTCCAGGGCTGCCCACGACACTTGCGAGATCCCGCGCATGCTCAGTAGAGCCGGGTGGGAGTGATAGACAGCACTAGACTGCTGCGCTGTGGTCTCTAGCTGTGGTCACCACTCCTCCGGTCGATGAGATGTACATACGTTAATGCTTCATGCTTCTCCTCGGTAAAGAGGCGAAGCAGGTGGTGTTATAGCGGCACAATACATACATGATACATATGATGCAACACAGACGCTAAATGAAGACAGAAATACATGTCTGGGAATCGCTACCCGTGGCGGAACGTCAACGTTTTACCAGGTGTCTCGCGCCATATGGCACAAAAAGGACGGAAGTATGAGGACAGATCTGTATATAGTGACCAGAGAGATTCCACATTAAATGTTCTGCTCTCACCAACACATACATAGATCAATTATCAATTTCTCTACAACAGGGGGAACCAGCCCTGGTCCTCCAGAGCTACCAACAGTGCAGGTTTTCCAGCTCTCCTCACAGAATCGCAAGTGAATTAATTAGCTCCACCTGTTGATCTTTTCAAATGTATCAGTGAGTAATGACTACACCTGTGCACCTGCTGGGTGACCTGGGAAATGTGTCAGTGAGTAATGAATACACCTGTGCACCTGCTGGGTGACCTGGGAAATGTGTCAGTGAGTAATGAATACACCTGTGTTCCTGCTGGGTGACCTGGGAAATGTGTCAGTGAGTAATGATTACACCTGTGCTCCTGCTGGGTGACCTGGGAAATGTGTCAGTGAGTAATGAGTACACCTGTGCACCTGCTGGGTGACCTGGGAAATGTGTCAGTGAGTAATGAATACACCTGTGCTCCTGCTCGGTGACCTGGGAAATGTGTCAGTGAGTAATGAATACACCTGTGCTCCTGCTGGGTGACCTGGGAAATGTCAGTGAGTAATGATTACACCTGTGCTCCTGCCGGGTGACCTGGGAAATGTGTCAGTGAGTAATGAATACACCTGTGCTCCTGCTGGGTGACCTGGGAAATGTGTCAGTGAGTAATGACTACACCTGTGCTCCTGCTGGGTGACCTGGGAAATGTGTCAGTGAGTAATGAATACACCTGTGCTCCTGCTGGGTGACCTGGGAAATGTGTCAGTGAGTAATGACTACACCTGTGCACCTGCTGGGTGACCTGGGAAATGTGTCAGTGAGTAATGACTACACCTGTGCTCCTGCTGGGTGACCTGGGAAATGTGTCAGTGAGTAATGACTACACCTGTGCACCTGCTGGGTGACCTGGGAAATGTGTCAGTGAGTAATGATTACACCTATGCTCCTGCTGGGTGACCTGGGAAATGTGTCAGTGAGTAATGAATACACCTGTGCTCCTGCTGGGTGACCTGGGAAATGTGTCAGTGAGTAATGATTACACCTGTGCTCCTGCTGGGTGACCTGGGAAATGTGTCAGTGAGTAATGATTACACCTGTGCACCTGCTGGGTGACCTGGGAAATGTGTCAGTGAGTAATGATTACACCTGTGCTCCTGCTGGGTGACCTGGGAAATGTGTCAGTGAGTAATGAATACACCTGTGCTCCTGCTGGGTGACCTGGGAAATGTGTCAGTGAGTAATGACTACACCTGTGCACCTGCTGGGTGACCTGGGAAATGTGTCAGTGAGTAATGATTACACCTATGCTCCTGCTGGGTGACCTGGGAAATGTGTCAGTGAGTAATGAATACACCTGTGCACCTGCTGGGTGACCTGGGAAATGTGTCAGTGAGTAATGATTACACCTGTGCTCCTGCTGGGTGACCTGGGAAATGTGTCAGTGAGTAATGATTACACCTGTGCACCTGCTGGGTGACCTGGGAAATGTGTCAGTGAGTAATGAATACACCTGTGCACCTGCTGGGTGACCTGGGAAATGTGTCAGTGAGTAATGATTACACCTGTGCTCCTGCTGGGTGACCTGGGAAATGTGTCAGTGAGTAATGACTACACCTGTGCACCTGCTGGGTGACCTGGGAAATGTGTCAGTGAGTAATGATTACACCTATGCTCCTGCTGGGTGACCTGGGAAATGTGTCAGTGAGTAATGAATACACCTGTGCTCCTGCTGGGTGACCTGGGAAATGTGTCAGTGAGTAATGAATACACCTGTGCTCCTGCTGGGTGACCTGGGAAATGTGGCAGTGAGTAATGACTACACCTGTGCACCTGCTGGGTGACCTGGGAAATGTGTCAGTGAGTAATGATTACACCTATGCTCCTGCTGGGTGACCTGGGAAATGTGTCAGTGAGTAATGAATACACCTGTGCTCCTGCTGGGTGACCTGGGAAATGTGTCAGTGAGTAATGAATACACCTGTGCTCCTGCTGGGTGACCTGGGAAATGTGTCAGTGAGTAATGATTACACCTCTGCACCTGCTGGGTGACCTGGGAAATGTGTCAGTGAGTAATGATTACACCTGTGCACCTGCTGGGTGACCTGGGAAATGTGTCAGTGAGTAATGATTACACCTGTGCTCCTGCTGGGTGACCTGGGAAATGTGTCAGTGAGTAATGAATACACCTGTGCTCCTGCTGGGTGACCTGGGAAATGTGTCAGTGAGTAATGAATACACCTGTGCTCCTGCTGGGTGACCTGGGAAATGTGTCAGTGAGTAATGAATACACCTGTGCTCCTGCTCGATGACCTGGGAAATGTGTCAGCGAGTAACGAATACACCTGTGCACCTGCTGGGTGACCTGGGAAATGTGTCAGTGAGTAATGAATACACCTGTGCTCCTGCTCGGTGACCTGGGAAATGTGTCAGTAAGTAATGAGTACACCTGTGTACCTGCTGGGCGGTCTGGAAAATGTGAACTGTTAGTAGCTCTCGAGGACCGTGGTCGGCTACCCCTGCTCTAGATCCCTATAGAGCTGCCAATGACATATAGAGGCCATCCCTTTACTATTCTGCTCTATGTGGGTACCACTGATATGATATACAGTGCATCCGGAAAGTATTCACAGCGCTTCACTTTTTCCACATTTTGTTATGTTACAGCCTTATTCCAAAATGGAATAAATTCATTTTTGTCCTCAAAATCCTACACAGAATACCCCATAATGACAACGTGTAAGAAGTTTTCTTTGAGATTTTTGCAAATTGAATAAAAAAAAATAAAACTCAGAAATCACATGTACATAAGTAGTCACAGCCTTTGCTCAATACTTTGTTGATGCACCTTTGGCAGCAATTACAGCCTCAAGTCTTTTTGAATATGATGCCACAAGCTTGGCACACCTATCTTTGGGCAGGTTCGCCCATTCCTCTTTGCAGCACCTCTCATGCTCCATCAGTTTGGATGGGAAGCGTCGGTGCACTGCCATTTTCAGATCTCTTCAGAGATGTTCTATCGGATTCAAGTCTGGGCTCTGGCTGGGCCACTGAAGGACACTCACAGAGTTGTCCTGAAGCCACTCCTCTGATATCTTGGCTGTGTGCTTAGGGTCGTTGTCCTGCTGAAAGATGAACCGTCGCCCCAGTCTGAGGTCAGGAGCGCTCTGGAGCAGGTTTTCATCCAGGATGTCTCTGTACATTGCTGCATTCATCTTTCCCTCTATCCTGACTAGTCTCTAAGTTCCTGCCACTGAAAAACATCCCCACAGCATGTGCTGCCACCACCATGCTTCACTGTAGGGATGGTATTGGCCTGGTGATGAGCGGTCCCTGGTTTCCTCCAAACAGAACGCCTGGCATTCACACCAAAGAGTTCAATTTTTGTTTCTCATGGTCTGAGAGTCCTTCAGGTGCATTTTGGCAAACTCCAGGCGGGCTGCCATGTGCTTTTTACTAAGAAGTGGCTTCCGTCTGGCCACTCTACCATACAGCCCTGATTGGTGGATTGCTGCAGAGATGGTTGTCCTTCTGGAAGGTTCTCCTCTCTCCACAGAGGAATGCTGTAGCTCTCACAGAGTGACCATTAGGTTCTTGGTCACCTCCCTGACTAGGGCCCTTCTCCCCCGAACCTTCAGTTTAGATGGCCGGCCAACTCTAGGAAGAGTCCTGGGGGTTCCGAACTTCTTCCATTTACGGATGATGGAGGCCACTGTGCTCATTGGGACCTACAAAGCAGCAGATATTTTTCTGTACCCTTCCCCAGATTTGTGTCTCGAGACAATCCTGTCTCAGAGGTCTACAGACAATTCCTTGGACTTCATGCTTGGTTTGTGCTCTGACATGCACTGTCAAGTGTGGGACCTTATATAGACAGGTGTATGCCTTTCAAAATCATGTCCAATCAACTGAATTTACCACATGTGGACTCCAATTAAGCTGTAGGAAGATCTCAAGGATGATCAATGGAAATAGGATGCACCTGAGCTCAATTTTGAGCTTCATGGCAAAGGCTGTGAATACTTCCGTACATGTGATTTCTTAGTGGTTGTGTTTTTTTTTTTTGTTATTAAATTTGTAAAAATCTCAAAAATACTTTTGACACTGTCATTATGGGGTATTGTGTGTAGAATTTTGTGGACAAAAATGAATTTATTCCATTTTAGAATGAGGCTGTAACATAGCAAAATGTGGAAAAAGTGAAGCGCTGTGAATACTTTCCGGATGCACGGTAACCTGGTTGTGCTGGCTCAGGATGGAAATTGGTCTGTGAGAAATGCGTTCCTTAGGGGTTTAAGGCCGTATAAAGGGAATGCGGGAGGTGATATGTGTAGGAATAGTTGCACTGATTTCGGAAACCCGGGGTATTGGCCATTTATTATTCCTAGGACATCAATGGGTTACTGTGGGGGGGAGTGTTCAGAGTTTGGCCACTAGATGGCAGCAATAAGCTGTGTATATGGAGTATATGGAGCTGTATACTGTCACCATCCCCTCCTGTAAGCGCTCTCTTCATGTCACACTATAGATAACTCGCTAGGAACACGGCTGATAGCGACTATTTGCTGGGTGCTTACTTGACAGTACGGTCTGCGTAGGGGTTAGCATTGCTGCCTCACAGCTCCAGGGTCATGAGTTCAGTTCCTGGTCAAGGGACTATATGTGTGGAGTTTGTATGTTTTCCCCGTGTTTGCGTTCTTCCTCCGGGTGCTCCGGTTTCCTCCGACACTACATAATCATACAGGCTGTGTATATTGGATTCTGCCGAAAACAAATGACCCCTAGTGTGTGCGTCCGTGTGGTAAGGAATAGAGTGTAAGCTCCTCTGGGGCAGGGGCTGATGGCAATGACTGGTATGTTCTCTGTAACGCGCTGCGGCATATAATAGTCACAGAGTGACCTCCCTGATATTCTGGGGTACAGTACCCTCTTGCTGCTGCCTCGGATACTCTGATTGTTCATCCCTTAGGGCTGAATGTAATGGCCGCCATTTGCGGGAGCCAGCTTTGTTTTGCCCATAAACTACAGATGTAGCTGCCGTCATCGTTGCAGCAATGCGAGCGCACAGCGTCACGCATCACGGCATAGCGCAGCTCTCGCCGGGCTGTGACTAGGCACGGCCGGCGATCTCCCCATTGAAGTCTATGGCGTGCGCTAGTAGCGTTATCCATGCCGCGATGCACTCTCATAGCGGCAGCGATGACGGCGGGTACATCTGTAAATGCCGCTTTAAATCTGCGCCGGCTCCCACAAATCATTGGCGATTTATATTTGTCTCTGAACATCCGCAGCTCTGTTCCTGCACCAAATTCCTCTCTGTTCCTGAGATCCTGACGCTGCGACATTGCTGCAATAATCCTGGTTCTCCGAGAGACGTAATATCAGACAGGGAAGGGATTGTGTGATGTGCGGAGGCGGAGGACACAGTGTCCATTATATCCCGCTACAGCGGGGGCAGGGAACGCCGATTGTTCACACATCATTCAGAGAGTAATTATGTACAATGTATGTGTGTATGTATATAGGAAGTGTATATAACCTGTATATGTGTATTATGTATCTATCTGCATCTACAAGTGTGTGTGTGTGTGTGTGTGTGTATCTATCTATACACAGCCATGGCCAAAAGCTTTGAGAATGAGTATCGGGGTTTTCACAAAGTGTTTCTGCTTCTGGTCACCATACAGTCACTGTACCCCAGGTATGTCACCGTACAGTCGCTGTACCCCAGGTATGTCACCGTACAGTCACTGTACCCCAGGTATGTCACCGTACAGTCACTGTACCCCAGGTATGTCACCGTACAGTCACTGTACCCCAGGTATGTCACTGTACCCCAGGTATGTCACCGTATAGTCACTGTACTTCAGGTATGTCACCGTATAGTCGCTGTACCCCAGGTCTGTGTATATATGTGTGTGATGTGTACGTGAAGTGACAGCAGCCACAGATGGCGCTGAGCGGTGTGAATACATAGATGTCCGTACACTGAGAGCGGGAAGTGTCCCCCGGTCGGTGACCCTGAGTGTGGAGTAATTGCTGCTTCGTTGCGTCCTCTGACTCACGTCCGTTACATGTGCTTTGCCTTCAGATGTTCCTGTCTGTTACACGTCTGGTCCTGAGGATGAAGAAGGACAACCAGGCCAAGCTGCGGCCCAGCGAGGTGGTCACCATCAGCAAGACCAAGAAGAAGCCGCACGTGAAGCGATGCTGCTGAGGCCGCGCCTGGACGAGCGGACGTGGACTGTTATGTGAGAGCGGATTGTTTGTGTCCTTCCATCGTACACAAAGTGACCACGGTGTGCGCGGGGAGCCGATCCCTACAGGATCCCTGCTGTATATACAATGTATGGGACCGTCTTCAGGCTGCAGCCAGGCCTGGTGTATTGTTATGTATATCAGGGGGGGGGGCAGTGTCTAATACAATACAGTAATAGGGAGGGGGTGCTGTGACGTTACAGGTATAGCAGAGGGGGCGTCAGTATGTGTATGATGCTAGTGATATCTGTATGAGGTCTTTACAAGCATTCTGTAGCAGAGACTGCAGTAGTGCGGGAGGTGTACTGAGTGTCCTGGGCATGGATAGTACAGGAATAGCAGAGCTGTGTGTTTGTGTGCATGGTACAGATTGTGTGGGGGTATATCAGAGCGCTGTGTGTGTGCACGGTACAGGAGTAGCAGAGGTGTGAGTGTGTGGGCAGCACAGGAGTAGCAGAGGGGTGAGTGTGGGGAAGGTACAGGAATATTAGGGGGTGAGTGTGTGGGCAGTACAGGAATATTAGGGGGTGAGTGTGTGGGCAGTACAGGAATATTAGGGGGGTGAGTGTGTGGGCAGTACAGGAGTAGCAGAGGGGTGAGTGTGTGGGCAGCACAGGAGTAGCAGAGGGGTGAGTGTGTGGGCAGCACAGGAGTAGCAGAGGGGTGAGTGTGTGGGCAGCACAGGAGTAGAAGAGGGGTGAGTGTGTGGGCAGCACAGGAGTAGAAGAGGGGTGAGTGTGTGGGCAGCACAGGAATAGCAGAGGGGTGAGTGTGTGGGCAGCACAGGAGTAGAAGAGGGGTGAGTGTGTGGGCAGCACAGGAATAGCAGAGGAGTGAGTGTGTGGGCAGTACAGGAATATTAGGGGGTGAGTGTGTGGGCAGTACAGGAATATTAGGGGGTGAGTGTGTGGGCAGTACAGGAATATTAGGGGGGTGAGTGTGTGGGCAGTACAGGAATAGCAGAGGGGTGAGTGTGTGGGCAATACAGGAATATTAGGGGGGTGAGTGTGTGGGCAGTACAGGAATAGCAGAGGGGTGAGTGTGTGGGCAATACAGGAATAGCAGAGGGGTGAGTGTGTTTAGCAATGACAGCACCTCAGACCTTATTGTGTGGGATACAGAATAGGACACTGTAGTCTCGATAATTAACCACATGTATAGTATCTTTTATTGACCGCCATCTTTAACCCAACCCAGTGCTTCACATTGACCAATCAGACGAGCCCCACTTGTTTCTCCCCTGATAGTATATTTATATATATGTATAACAATTCCCTCTGTATGGATATATAAAGCTTATTTTTGCATCTAACTGAATAATAGACAATAAAGAGACATTTTGTATGTAAGACTCCTCTTCTTGCCATCACTCCTGCGCTCCGCTGGTCTCTGGCTCGCCGGCAGTCTCTGCGTTTTCTACGCTCTCTTCTGCGCTCTCTTCCAGCATCTCCTTATACTGACGCTTGAAGAACCCAATCTGTCGGTGGGGGGAGGGAGTGTCAGTGATCACATTCAAGATATCGGTTCCCCCATTAACATAACCCATTGTCGTTCTCCCCAACACAAGGAGCACAGGAATGAATTACACAAGTAATACAAGAACTGGCGCATTTTGGAGCTTCCCAGGTGAATCTGTCAGTCTCTCATCTGCTTTCCTTATGTACAGTACGAGGGTTGTTCAAAAAGTAATGCCTAAATGCTCACAACTCAAATTTTATTATACAGATTTGAAAATTTGCAGTAAAATACTTTGAAGTCTTAGTAACAGAATGACTCTACTCAAAAAATTCACCATCTGCCCTCGAACATTTTCTCCACCTCTCAACCCAAGCTGTGAATCCACTTTGGAAAAATTCCAGTGGTTGGTGTGTGACCCAGGAACGTATGACATTTTTAACAACCTCTATGTCTTCAATATGTTGACCTCGGAGACAGTATTTAAGAGGTCCAAACAGATGAAAGTCAGAAGGGGCCAAATCAGGACTCTATGGTGGATGTGGCATTAATGCCCACCCCATTTTGGCAATGGCAGCAGATGTTGCCATCGAAGTGTGAGGTCTGGCATTGTCGTGGTGTAAGATGACATTTGACAGTGGAATTGTTGACCTTTTTTTGCGGATGGCTTCTTTCAGCTTCTTAAGTGTAATAATGTATCAATCACTGTTGATTTATTGGTTTGCTTCCAAGTAATCGATGAGCATAACACCTCGGCTATCCCAGAAGACTTTGTTTAAAGATGGCTGTGAATTAAACTTTTTTGGCCTAGGTGAACTTGGGTGTTTCCATTGCTTTGATTGGGCCTTTGTTTCTGGGTCATAAAGGAATACCCAAGTCTCATCTCCTGTAATGACATTTTCCAAAAACGTCTCAGGGTTGGCTTCAAAGTTGGTCAAAAGGTCATTGCACACTTCCACCCTCTGGGCCTTATGATCCCTGGTTAATTGCTTTGGAACCCATTTAGCACACACTTTACGATATCCCAAATCATTGATTAGTGTTTTTACAGTGCCATGGCTACATTCATGTTCATCACTGATATCTCTGATGGTCACACAATGGTCTTTCTGAATCATGGCATCGACTTCGTAGGTTTTCTGCTGTCACTGCAGTTGATGGTCTGCCACCACGAGGTTTGTCGCACATGGACGATTCTACCGATTGATAACACTTCATCCACCTTCTCACATTGCTATAGTCACTTGGACGCTCACCATACACTGTTTTCAGTCTTCTGTGGATTTCTGTAGCACTGCAGCCTTCTTTTTCCAGATATTCAATGACTGCTCTTTGTTTCATCTTGGATTCCATGGTATTTCTTGGACGACCTAAACAAAAATACATATATAGCTAGCAGACATATTAATCTACAAACTGACCGTTGCAAATAAATATTGCATATTATTTCAGAGTTATGAGCATTTAGGCATTACTTTTTGGACAACCCTCGTATGTTCCAAAACTGACGCAACCTCATAGGTGTATAGTTCTGATTATTAATGTAAATTGATATCTGATACAGAGTTATACTGGAATGCATGACAAAGAGCACACAATCTAATGTATTCCCACTATGATAGCCACACGCCGTACTTATGTCACGTTTGGATGTTGTGACATGTTCGCAATCGCTTAATGCTTCTTTGATTAGAGCTTCTCCCAGCGTTATTCCAGGGTCTGCTGTCTGCTCCTCAGCTTTACAGAACCAAACCTGGTTTATCTGCTGACTGGTTCATCGGATTTACTTGTAGACAACAATAACATTTAACCTTCAAGTTTAAATGGCAACGTTAAATGCTCTTCGCGAGACGTCAAATAATCTGGTAGAGAGGATCGTTTGATGGCTGGAGGAGGTTTTATAGTGCTAAATAGGGGGTTAGGATTGTATTCGTTCTCCATATGTTGTCAAAATGGCATAGCCATGGTGGTTGTACAGGGAGATCGGAGTCTTGTGGGAGTAGAGAGAAAACAACGGTCACTGAGTTGGGTGGGGTTGAGGGTGTGCAGGAGATGAGGGTGAGGAACCGTGTGCAGAACGGACAAGTTGCAGGAGTATGGAGAAGCAGCCATCAGACTTCGCTGTGAGTAGATCACTTGTGTAAGGGGAGAAAAAACCAGGTAGGTGGCTGCTTATAAGTCACTTCAGGGCTGGATTCTGAGTCGTGCACACAGTAGCAATGTCTACGCGAATGGCCTACAAACTCCTTCCCATGTGTAGATCCGTGCGGCCTAATGTGCACTGCTGAATGCAGATTCTCCATTATTGGGAATCTGCACATGCACAGCAGAACGAGTCCTCGTGCGCAAAGCGGCAGCAGTGATTGACAGTCTGCTGCCATTTGTGGGCGAGGAGGGGGCATCAACGACCTCTGTTTACCAAAACAGCGGTGGTAGTTCACAGACAGCGATAAATCTCAGCCTTACCCAGAGTTCTCAGTAGAAACAAGCTAGAACCAAGTGGAGTTACAGATACATGGAGTGAACTTGCGGACAGGTTGGAAGTGAGAGTGCACCCTTTTGACCTTTACCCCTAGAATTAGGGCATCGGGATTCAGTGCAATACAGTAATGGTGACTACGTATTTGGAGATCAGGGGAAAATGCTGCTATAGAGGATGATACATATAACTAGCATGACCGTGAATATCCCCAAGGAATTTAGTGTCAGCTCTTGGGTAACAGCAGTGATGTACTGCTATTTGTTATTTAAACTGATAGGAGTGTGTTGGAGGTGTTTAATAAAAAGTGGGCCTTATAGGGGTATGATCTGGTGCCCATTACTGTACCAACTGTACTGTCCATTCACCTTTTAAACTTGTGCATACAAGGTGCCCCAGGGTTAAGAATGTCAGCAAACTCGGAGATTGAGGGGAGGGGGCAGTGATGGCCTCTGTTCACCACAACAGTTGCTGCCATTGGGGTGAGGAAGAGAGGTGGGGGGGACAGGATCTCTGTTGGTTACACTGAGCTTTCCAGGCCTCTTGTCCCATCTGTGACTGCTGGATTGCATGACCCCATAGTTCCTCAGCTAGCCAAGAATCGCGCAGATGATCAGATGCTGCGTCCAAAGTCGCAGCTTGGATCATTAGTGCATGCAGGAGCCGTTACTCCTCATTACCAAATTAGCAAGGACGGAATTGCTAAGCTGCTTGTGTGCGGCTTTGCAATTCTGTCCTTTGCTGAATCAGGCCCTGAGACCCCCACTTTCAGCGCCTGTGCATGCTGTAATACCAATTAGTGCGTCCTTATATGCCGCCATCATTAGCACCATCAAAACTTGAACCAGCCTTATGGCAGCAGGTGCAGCGCCTCTATCTGCCCTTGTCTGTGTCCATGAATGCAGCTGATGTCACTGAATCGCCTGCGACACTCCCATGACACGCCCACTGAATGGCCTATTTTTGCGTGCAATCCTAGCCATCACGCCCATCACATCTCTGCCACCTTTCTGATGCCGCCTGAGTGGATAGTAACCGCGCCTTCATGCGTACGCTCTGTGCGACACATGCGCTGTCCCGGTTTGCAGAATCTTCTGCTCATGCACAGTTACAAATAACTGCTCAACTGAACAGCTGGATTGCAGGGGGCTCTGCATCAGGCCCAAGGGGTATGTGTGTAAACAGAGCGGTAGCTGAAGAAGGAGACACCTTAGCTATCTTAGGAAACAGGGTATTCCTGTAATTAGATGGTATTATTGGGCAAGCGCAGTCCACCCACCAATGGACTGATACACAAACTATCGGGTTGGCGTATGTCTGTATTGTGCCCAATGTTACATACAGTGAAAATATAAAATGTTCATTCCTAAACCTCATTCAGTAGCGCTGTCAGTGTCCTGTAAATTACTAGATACTTCCACTGACAAGTTACTGTTACCAGCAGCCATCTCTCTGGATTAAACAGTATGCTTAAAACAAATCAATATTTTAAAGACTTACAGTGCATCCGGAAAGTATTCACAAGGCTTCATTTTCTGTTACAGCCTTATTCCAAAATGGAATAAATTCATTTTTATCCTCAAAATTCTACACACAATACCCCATATTGAAAATTTGTAAAGTTTTTTTTTAGATTTTTGCAAATTTAATAAATACTAATAAAAAAAAAAACACTAAGAAATCACATGTACGGAAGTATTCACAGCCTTTGCCATGAAGCGCAAAATTGAGCTCAGGTGCATCCTGTTTCCACTGATCATCCTTGAGATGTTCCTACGGCTTAATTGGAGTCCACCTGTGGTAAAATCAGTTGATTGAACATGATTTTGAAAGGCATACACCTGTCTATATAAGGTCCCACACTTGACCAACACTTGAAAGTGCATGTCAGAGCACAAACCAAGCATGAAGTCCAAGGATTTGTCTGTAGACCGAGACAGGATTGTCACGAGGCACAAATCTGTGGAAGGGTACAGAAAAATATCTGCTGCTCTGAAGGTCCCAATGAGCACAGTGGCCTCCATCATCCATAAATGGAAGAAGTTCGGAACCACCAGGACTCTTTCTAGAGTTGGCCGGCCGTCTAAACTGAGTGATTGGGGGAGAAGGGCCCTAGTCAGGGAGGTGACCAAGAACCCGAGGGTCACTGTCAGAGCTACAGCATTCCTCTGTAGAGAGAGGAGAACCTTCCAGAAGGACAACCATCTCTGCAGCAATCCACCAATCAGGCCTGTATGGTAGAGTGGCTAGACGGAAGCCACTTCTTAGTAAAAAGCACATGGCAGCCCACCTGGAATTTGCCAAAATGCACCTGAAGGACTCTCAGACCATGAGAAACAAAACTCTCTGGTCTAATAAGACAAAGATTGAACTCTTTGGCGTGAATGCCAGGCGTTATGTTTGGAGGAAACCAGGCACCGCTCATCACCAGGCCAATATCATCCCTACAGTGAAGCATGGTGGTGGCAGCATCATGCTGTGGGGATGTTTTTCAGCGGCAGGAACTTAGAGACTAGTCAGGATAGAAGGAAAGATGAATGCAGCAATGTACAGAGACATACTGGATGAAAACCTGCTCCAGAGCGCTCTTGACCTCAGACTGGGGCGACGGTTCATCTTTCAGCAGGACAACGACCCTAAGCACACAGCCAAGATATCAAAGGAGTGGCTTCAGGACAGCTCTGTGAATGTCCTTGAGTGGCCCAGCCAGAGACCAGACTTGAATCCAATTGAACATCTCTGGAGCGATCTGAAAATGACTGTGCACCGACGCTTCCCATCCAACCTGATGGAGCTTGGGAGGTGCTGCAAAGAGGAATGGGCGAAAGTGCCCAAAGATAGGTGTGCCAAGCTTGTGAAATCATTATCAAAAAGACTTGAGGCTGTAATTGCTGCCAAAGGTGCATCAACAAAAGTATTGAGCAAAGGCTGTGACTACTTATGCACATGTGATTTCTAAAACTGCATACACACACAACGATTTTTTTAATGAACGATTTGAGTAAACTATTTGTTCCCTTGAAAAAATTTACTAAAATCGTTTACTAAAGTTGTTCATTTACTAAATGTCATGAACGATTTTTATGAACTACAAACGATTTTTGCATATTCCCTTAATGAAAATCGTTGAGTTGACAAGTCTGACTGAACGACAAATGACAAACTACAAACGTGAACGCGCATGAACGATAATCGTTCATCGTTTGACTCAGAATGTGAATGATTTTTGCCATCAATTATCGTTAAACGATAATCATTAAAAAAATCGTTGTGTGTGTATGCAGCTTCAGTTTTTATTTCTTTTTATTTTTTTTTTAATCAAATTTGCAAAAATCTCAAAAAAACTTTGTCATTATGGGGTATTCTGTGTAGAATTTTGAGGACAAAATTTAATTTATTCCATTTTGAAATAAGGCTGTAACATAACAAAATGTGGAAAAAGTGAAGCGCTCTGTGAACACTTTCCGGATGCACTGTATAAAGCCAGTTGAGAGGAGCACAGACCACGACCCCTCTTGTTGGAAGAAGCACTTTTAAAGACAGAAAGAAAATTTATTCAAATATTTTCTGTACATCAAAAATTAAACAAAAATAATAAAATTGCTTTCAGGTTGAAAGTATATTTGTGGGTTATTTTAACGAAGAAGATATCGTTAGAGAACACATGAAATGGCTTCACAGAAACCTGCCCCATTGCCTGTGTGCTCAGAGCATGTTATAACTAGTACGTGTGCTCGTATATTGTGCCAGGAAATCCGAGAGAGCCGCTTCCATTCCCAATTAGTCCAGGGCAGGGGTGGCACTGTCATGGTGTGGGGTGTTCTCAGCTGGGGCACATTAGGACCCCTGATACATCTGCCGACATCACACAACAGCGGACGCTACGTAAGCATCTGTGTGGATGTCATGCATTTACTCAGATGGTAGCAGGCTCGTAAGGTGCGTACACACTAACACACTAGACGCTAGAGGAACGACTGTATGATTACGACATTGTAATCGTACAATCGTTTATCTTCCTGTGGGATAATGTGCCTACACTGATATGGCGTTCAGTGCTGGCACGCTCCATCATCCCCGAACATGCCCAACCTGTCGTTATCAGGTTGGCCGGCATGTTCAGGCGATTATCGTTGTCGAAAACGACCAACGGGAGCGCGTATCGCTGACCGTTTTTGACATTATACTGCATGATTACTGAACGATTAATAAGCGATTGAACAATTACGATGTCGTAATCGTTCGCTCATTTTAATCGCCCAGTGTGTACGCACCTTTACAGCACCATGCAGGTCCGTAGCCACCAAATTATTGCTGGGGGAGCATTCCTCTAAATTCGGCATCATGATTTGATCTCCTGAATCGCCATCTTTGAACCCAATAGAACTGTGAAGCTGTTCAATGTGCCAGAAATAACAGTGCTCCACCCCCGGCGGCGAATATCAGGTATCGCAGCAGCAATGCTAAAATGAAAGCTACAGTAATGCTGCAGGAGGCGTATAAAGGTAAAAGACGTCCGCTGCTGACATTGCAAATCCGAGCGCCGCGTCCTAAAATCCCCATTGTGACCATCGGCCATCTGAGTAAGCCTCCGCTCATTCCCAATGACTGGTGGAACTGTTCAGCCGCGGTCAGGAAGTCTGCGTACAATCCGGCCCATAGACGGGTGTTTTCCTGGCACATGACTGGTGAAACGGCTGCCACTTACCTTGTATAAAGCAGCAGCGATCAGTCCTAACACCACCAATCCCCCAACGCTGCTTCCGATAATCACAGGGTAGTAATTATAGTCCGTGTAGATCTCCAGCACCGTTTGGGCCTGTAACATGAGCGGAATGGGGAAGGTTTACTAATACTCTATCAATGTGCAACAATCTGCTAAACATTTGTATTTCTCTACATATTTATAATGACTAAGGTTTCCCCATCCAGGGAGGACTTTCAGCTTCATCCATGATTCACCATTTCTACTACAGGGTCCATAGGGGTCCACAGGGTGACCTTGGGGGTATAGGTGATGCAGAGTCATCCAGGCACCTTACACAGTAAATTTTTCTCTCAGGATGCACTTGGGTCTCCCTCTATACCCCGGCCCCCGGCCAGAGGCACCTCCGTTTCGTTGGGTGCCCGGTCGGAGTCGGATCACAACGCGGCGGGGCTGTTAACAGCCCCTGAAGATTTTTTATTTTAAAGAAGACACTTCACTGGACAGTCCAGGGGACGTCCGCGCTGCTGCTCAGTCACCCCGCTGGCACCAAGACGCCGGTACTGATCCAGGAATCGGGGCGGGAGCTGGGGTATGTGCTAGCTAGACCCCGGAGGACTGCAGTCGGATTAACGGGGACGTCAGGTAAGCCACGGATCACCATTTTTGCAGTCCTGGGGACGGACCGGGGGATGACGGTGGTGGAGCCAGGCCATAGACACCTGCGCTTCCACTAAAGACCTGCCTGGGGGCAAGCGGGGCGCAGTGCTTGGGAAACATTGTGCTTCCAGTGCCCAAAGGGTTAATCACCGGCCAGGGGAGGCTGCCTTCCCTGTTTACAGCTGGCTCCTCCCCTCTGCACAGCGCACCTTCCACTGCGGTCTGGCTTAGCTGTAGCGGCTCCCCTCCCACAGGAACGCCTCTTCCTTGATCTCTGGTGGCCAATTTCTCCTTGGCAAGGGCACAAATCTCTGGAGCGCGGAGCCTGGCTCCCCCTACATACCTCTCCCTAGTGTGTGGTCAGTGTATATAGCACTATATCCTACCAGACACTAAGGGCCTGATTCACAGGCGATCGCTATTTGCGAGTGCTCGCTCTGAATCAGGGCGGGGAGGAATTTTTTTTTTTTCCTGTCCGCTCGCAAAGCTGTGGGTGCCCACCCACAGCTAGTGTGAGCGGGCAGGAGATGGTCACGATTATCGCGACCATCGGGCTTTCGAGGAGACCCTGTGGTAGGGTCTCAGGTCTCGCGAGTCCGAGTGGATTTCCTGCTCTAATAGAGCCGGAAGTCCGCTACTGACATCACTGGTGATGTCAGTAGGTCCGCCCGCAAACGGCAGGTGTTCCTTCGGGAAAGCCTCCGTTTGTTCAGCCACCCCCCCCCCCTCCCCGCCTACAAAACGGGGCGAGCTGTCGATCAACATAGACAGCTGCCCCGTTTTGTTGCGAGTCCCGGAGCGAGTGATTTCTCACTCGCTACGAGGCTTGCTCACGCCGCGCGTGTGCACTGGCCCACCATCGACCCGCTTGCGAGCGCTGTGCGCTCTCGAGTGGGTCTGAATCAGGCCCTAAGTCTGTGTAGTTGTTTGGTAGTGCCATTAAGTGTAGTAGTTATTATTCTGCATTGTATGTGACTGTATACTAGCGCTGTCTGAGTTTCACTTTCTTGTGTCAGCCATTTTACTTTCCCTGTGACTTTTTCTCACTGAGCCCTAACACAGGTGTTGTCACACTCTGTAGTTTCTGTGCAGGGGGTCACATACAGTATACTGGTATCCTCCTCACCATGTCTGGTAGTGAGAGTGATGGGTCACATACAGTATACTGGTATCCTCTTCACCATGTCTGGTAGTGAGAGTGGTGGGTCATATACAGTATACTGGTATCCTCTTCTCCATGTCTGGTAGTGAGAGTGATGGGTCACATACAGTATACTGGTATCCTCTTCTCCATGTCTGGTAGTGAGAGTGATGGGTCACATACAGTATACTGGTATCCTCTTCACCATGTCTGGTAGTGAGAGTGATGGGTCATATACAGTATACTGGTATCCTCCTCACCATGTCTGGTAGTGAGAGTGATGGGTCACATACAGTATACTGGTATCCTCTTCTCCATGTCTGGTAGTGAGAGTGGTGGGTCATATACAGTATACTGGTATCCTCCTCACCATGTCTGGTAGTGAGAGTGATGGGTCACATACAGTATACTGGTATCCTCTTCTCCATGTCTGGTAGTGAGAGTGATGGGTCACATACAGTATACTGGTATCCTCTTCTCCATGTCTGGTAGTGAGAGTGATGGGTCACATACAGTATACCGGTATCCTCCTCACCAGACTTTTGCCGTCGTCTCAATCTACTCTGTATGATTACGACGATATGTTATCTGATGACGGGGCGCTCCCGGATGACTCTGACTCCTAGTCCTCTGCACGTGAGGTAGAGTCAAAGTCAAAAATACATATCCCGGGTCTGATACAAGCTGTCCGGGTGGCCTTGGTTATAGAGGAGGACGAACCTCCAGCACCTAAGTCCAAACATGCATATTTCAAGGACAGAAAGGTGACCGCTGCCATATTTCCTTTGGCATGGAAAACACCTGGAAAGTGTTACCAGCCATAGAAGCATCTGTCCTACGCTTACCCTTTTGCTGAGGATTATTTTACTAAATGGGAAACTTCACCGGTGTAACACGCTTGGTTAAAAGTGCGACACTCCTTATGCCTTCCATGTCGTCCCTAAAGGATACTACGGATAGGAAGGTGGAGGTTTGCCTGAAATCCATTTATTCCCTTTCAGGTGCCGTATACAGACCGACCATGGCTATCTGCTGGGTGGCTCAGGCTATGGAATGTAGGGCTAACACCCTGGAAAAGTCCTCGTCTTCGAATGCTACTAGGGAGCAGTTGAATCTTGTGGGCAACCTCCGAGATTCAGCTACCTATATTAATGAGGCTGCCTTGGATGCCAGTTTATTGAATACCTGACGACAAGCAGCCTGACGGGACGGGCCTCCCTTTGGGGAATCCCAGGGTGGGAGGCCAACTTCTTCAGTTCGCTCAATGCTGATATCAGACTATCACAGACACCTGGCTGAGAGAAGTGGTCTCTCAGGGGTACACCATTTACTTCCACAGATGGCCTCCCAATCAGTTCTTCTTCACAGGCCTCCTGTCAAACAAGGTCAAGGCCTTGGCTATTCAAAAGTCCCTGAACAAATTCCTCAGGGTACCTCGGTTCAGGATGGAAACCCTACGCTCAATCATACTGGCTTTTTCTCAGGTTTGCTGTTTCACAACAACATTTCCAGTTTTGGGCTCTGCCGCTTGGCCTCTCTACTGCACCTCGGGTGTTACAAAAATGATGGCGGTAATGGCAGCTCATCTGCAGCTGCACGGAGTCCACCTGTTATCATACCTGGATGACCTCTTACTGTTAGCAGGGTCTCCAGAGATACTTCACACCACCTACAGCTGACAATATCTGTGCTACAGATGCACGGGTGGTTGGTCAATTGGAAGAAGTCCTCCCTGATCCCATCTCAAAGGATGCTCCATCCGGGGGCTCTGTTGGACTCACAACAGCAGAGGATTTTTCTGACAGCAGACAAGATCTCCACTTTTCAGACGCGAGTGCGCAGATGCCTCCACAGTCACCGAGTGTCCATACACTCAGCAATGCAGTTATTGGGATCCATGGTATTGTCGTTCGACATGGTGGAATATGCCCAGTTTCATTCCCTGCCTCTGCAGAAATTGATTAAGGTGGGCTGGATTTCCCCATCGGATGAGGACACAAATGATGGTGCTCTCTCCGGAGGTGCGTCTATCTCTGACTTTGTGGCTGCAGACGGTCCACCTCACCAGGGGGCGCCCCTTTTGGATTCTGGACTGGGTCCTTCTGACAACAGATGCCAGTCTCTGGGGTTGGGGCACAGTGACAGGTCCACACTCCTTTCAGGGACAGTGGACAGCAGAGGAGTCTTCTCTGCCAATCAACATATTGGAACTTCGAGCAGTCTTCAGGGCCCTGCAACAAGCCCAACTCATACTTCACGAAAAGCCCATTCAAGTTCGGTCAGACAGCGCCACAACCGTGGCTTACATAAACCATCAAGGAGGGACTCACAGTAAGGCGGCAATGACAGAGGTGTCACGCATCGGGACATGGGCGGAAGGCCATCTACCAGCCATATCGGCAGTGTTCATTCCAGGAATTCTCAATTGGGAAGCAGCCGCCACGATGTGCATCCCGGGGAATGGTCTCTTCACCAAGAAGTGTTTCAGCTCCTAGTGGACAGGTGGACCTTCTGGACGTGGATCTCATGGCCTCTCGACAAAATCACAAACTGCCACTGTATGGGTCCAGGACAAGTGATGCCAAGGCTCTCTTGGTAGACGCTCTGTCAGTCAATTGGTCCTTCCAGTTTTGCTTACCTGTTCCCTCCAATCTCCCTTCTTCCTCGAGTACTTCGGAAGTTCAAACAAGAAGGAAGCACTGTCCTGGTGGCTTGAGCATGGCCCAGACGTCACTGGTACTCAGATCTTCAGAGTCTCTCCATTGACACTCCGTTGCTGTTGCCTCAACGTCCGGACCTGTTGTCTCAATGTCCTTGCCTTTACCCGGACCTGGGTCATCTGTCTTTGATGGTGTGGCTCTTGAGGCATCCCTCCTAAGGTCCAAGGGTTTTTCCAGCTCTGTGGTTAACACTTTGCTCAGAGCACAAACACCTTCCTTTGCCAGGATTTACCACAAGGTGTGGCATACCTACTTTGAATGGCATCATCCCAGAGGTTACAGCCCCCAAGTGTTTAGGATATCCAGAGTTTTGGCTTTCCTGCAGGCAGGTTTGGACCATGGTCCCTGCCTTGCTTCCCTGAAGGTGCATGTCTCTACCCTTTCAGTGTGGTTCCAGCGAAGGATCGCTCCTCTTCCTGATATCCGCACTTTCCTACAAGGGGTTCTTTGCATTCAGCCTTCCTTTGTCCCTCCTGTGGCTCCTAGGGATTTGGCTGTTGTTCTTCAGACCCTTCAGGGCCCTCCATTTGAACCCCTGGAATCAGTGGATCTCAAATGGCTTACTCCTAGCACAATTTTTCTTCTGGCTATTGCATCTGCCAGAAGAGTGTCAGATTTGGGGGCTCTCTCTTGTCTTTCCTCATTTCTGTTTTTTTACCAGGCCAGGGCAGTGCTTTGGACTCGCCATGGTTTCCTTCCTAAGGTGGTCTCTAGTTTCCACATTAATGAGGAAATTATTGTGCTGGCCTTTAATTCCCCAGACCTCTCGGGCAGGTGAGGCCTCATTGGATGTGGCACGTGCCCTCAGGATTTATATGGACCGTACCAGATCTCTTCAGAAGTCAGACTCCATGTTTGTACTCTATAGTTTCCACAAGAAGGGTTGGCCAGCCAATAAACAAGCTTTGGCTCGATGGCTTTGCATGGTGATGTCTGAGGCTTACACTCATGAGGGCCTTCCAGTGCTGCCCTCTGTTACTGCTCATTCTACTCAGCCTGTGGGTCCTTCGTGGGCAACTCGCCATGGCGCATCAGCTGGTGAGCTTTGTAAGGTGGCCACGTGGCCTTCTGTCCAGCATTTTTTTCAGGTATTATGCTTTTAATACTTTTTGCCTCTCAGGATGCTTCCTTCAGGCGGCGGATTCTCCTCTCTGCACAGGAGTGTCCCGATCCTTGAAGGTACTGCTTTGGAACATCCCCAAGGTCACCATGTGGACCCCTATGGATCCTGTAGTAGAAAATGAGAGATATAGTAAGAACTTACATTTGTTATCTCTCTTTCTATGAAGTCCATAGGGTCCACAGGGCACCCACCCTGACGCACCTGTGCTTCAGATGCGCTTAGCTCTGGTCACCGGTTTTCCATCTCCTTCTGTGTGAGAATGTGATTCTTGAGTGTTCCAGACTTTCTTCTTCTCTCTGTTATCCTCCTCCGGCCTTTGGCTTGCTATGAAACTGAGGTGCCTCTGGCCCGGGGACGGGGTATAGAGGGAGACCCAAGTGCATCCTGGGAGAAAAATTTACTGCGTAAGGTGCCCGAATGACTCTGCATCACCTATACCCTCAAAGTTCACCCTGTGGACTTCATAGAAAGAGAGATAACAAAGGTAAGTTCTTACCATATCTCTCGTTTTACGAGGATGGGTAATCTGAGCGCATCCAAGGTCAAGCCGTGTATCTGACAAGTAAAGGAAGGAATGGAATCAGTGCATCCGAGGCCTCGCCATATATCCGATCAGCAACAGAAGGAATGGAATCAGTGCATCTGAAGCCTCGCCGTGTATCCGATCAGTAACGGAAGGAATGGAATCAGTGCATCCGAAGCCTCGCCATGTATCCAACCAGTAACGGAAGGAATGGAATCTGAGCGCTTCCGAGGCCTCACCGTGTATCCAACCATTGAATGAAGGAATGGAATCTGTGCATCCACGGCCTCGCCGTGTATCTGACCAGTAACGGAAGGAATGGAATCTGAGCACATCCAATGCCTCGTCGTGTATCCGACCATTGAATGAAGGAATGAAATATGGGTTTAGTTGAGAGGTTCTCAAACTCTGCCATTACAGTCCAGGCCAGGCTATCCATTCTTGAGTCCAGATGGGTAAATAAAATTCACTGAGGTACTTATTAATTCACCTGTGCGCAAGCATGGATGTCTTTAAAACATGGTCTGTAATGGCTGAGTTTGGGAACCTCTGGTCTAGTCCAGTGGTTCTCAAACTTTGTTCTCAGGGCCCCACACAGGTCACGTTTTCTAGGTCACCCAGCAGGTGTACAGGTGTACTCATTACTCATTGACACATTTGAAAAGATCCACAGGTGGAGCTAATTAATTTACTTGTGATTTTGTGAGGAGACCTGGAAAACATGCACTGTTTGGGGTCCTGAGGGCCGAGTTTGAGAACCTGTGGTCTAGTCCATTAGTCACCCTATTTCCAGAAGTAATGGAATCTAAATCTAATCGAGGGGTCCCCTTGTATCCAGATTTAGTTCGCAAATACCACCAACAGGCCATGTTTTCTGGATATCTTTAATCATGCACAGGTGACTTAATCTATATTCCTGGGTCAGTAATTCTCTCACCAGCTTTCACAGACAGAACTCATGAGTTAAGTTGTGCCCAGGTGGGGGAGACTCTGGCCAGCACCCATGAATTGTCCTGTTTCCAGACCGGGATTAATCTGAGAAGAGTCCATGAGGAACCCTAGTCTCAGGCAGAGGGAATGAGACTTACCCATGAAGTTGCCCTGTTATCAGATGGATGATTCTTGGGCCCTGATGAAAAACCCTGAGCTCAGGAAGGGAATGGAATATGATCCTTGCCCATGAGTTGCCCAGTGATGAATCTAGGACTAGTCCATGAGGAACCCTGGTCTCAGACAGGAATATGAGCCTCTCCCATGAGTTGCCCTGTTACCAGCCAGGGATAAATTTGAGACTAGCCCATAAGGAAAACTGGTTTCAGGAAGGGAATAGAATCTGAGTGTCACCCATTAGTTGCACTGTTACCAGTCTGGGATGAATCTGCCACTAGAATAAGAGCATGGGGATTCAGTACAGTAGAGTAATGGTGACTACATATTGTGGAGATCAGAGGGAGATGCTGCTATAGAGGATTATACAGAGTGGGCTTTATAGAGATATGTTCTGGTGCCCATTACTGTACCAACTGTACCGTGAACATAAAATAATGGTCTTCTGTCCATTTGCTTCTTAAACTTGTACATACAATGTGCCCTCTTCAACACACACACACCCCCCCCCCTCTCTCTCTCAGGGTTTGTGCACCATCCTCGGGTACCCTGAGCAGAAGATAGGTCTGCTGCCACACAATGGTGAGAACCCACAGCATGCAGATCGCAGCCCGAACCCACATCACCAACATCTGTGAATTATCTGTTGGATACCTGAGCTCGGATAAAACGCTGGTTCTGCTCCAGGATGTACCGATATGTATGAGAATCGTAGTCAATTTCTGCTGAACTCTGGAGATAAATTTTCTCATTTTCTGTCTGGAAAATAAACATCTAACATCAGTGTGTAGAACATAAATATACCACATTCATATAGACGTGTTATCTAAATACATACAGTATGTGTACCCAAAGACAAAAATATTCACAGTCACATCACACTGCAGTGTAAGGATGAATAAGATAATCTCTAGCTCTTCTGTATGGCATCACCCAGCTGCTGGGGCAATCAGTGTCGCTGAAATCACCATACAGGTGTTTGTGTTACCTGTGGTGCACGTCCCATCTGATCTACACAAAATACAGGATTGAGATTTAGGCCACCTGTGATTTAAGTTTGGTGAAATAACATGGCTCTAAGATTACACATAAAATCTGCAAGTGACACCGGTAAGACGGTCATTTACTTTTCTTTGCACAGTGAATACAACTGACTAAAGTTAGGAACACACCAAGGACCTCATTCAGAGTCTGTCGTAAGGGAAAAGGGGCCGGATATGCAAATGATGCGCTCGCAAGTTGCGTCGTTAAGATGGGATCGTTAGCTGGACAAGCGAGGGGAGGATGCGGCCGTCAGACTAAAAACACGCCCACTTCTCGATCGCAAAACACGTCATCTCCGGGCATATAAGAATTAATCGAGACCAACGGGAACCATGGAGCTGCTCGTAGAGCTTAAGGTTGACCATAGCCTCTCTTAAGCACTACGATCTAGTCAGTGTAAAAACCTCCCATGTCACATGTGCCATGACACTACTTTGTTAATTATGCACTCCCATAAAACGCCGTTCGCATAGTCAGGCACGCCTGCGTTCGGATCTCCACTCCCCCGTTCACAAGCACCTTCCCCTGTTACCACCCACAAACGCCTCATTCTGTCACTCAAACTAACGACCTGGCCGAGTTCAAGGAGAGAGAAACTTCCGATCGTAACAGCTAGTTTGCGCACGCGCATTGCGAAACTTACACATGCGCAGTTTAGCGAACATCGCTGGGTACAACCGAGTGGCCGCATACGACCGACTCTGAATGAGGTCCTAAGAACTGATTGGGACAATCAGCAGATTGTCAGCAGCTCGGTAAGAATCTCAGACTCCGTACACAGCAGCCAGGGTCAATTATTGTTCCAAAATCAGTCGTATTGGGTGATTGGATCTGACCTGCTGCATGACGTTTGTCGGAAACGAGCCGCTATCGTGCACATGTTAGTGTGTCTGACATCTCTGGCCATGGTCTGCTTCAGGACAGATAAATGTTGGGATCGGAATGGTCTTCACTAGCGTGTACACTGAAATCGGATGAAAATTGCCAAACCAGCTGGAGCGTGAGTAAAATCATTCAGGTGTGTACCTAGCTTTAGCCCAGCATCGGATGGGGGCATGATGAAGGGCACACGGGGTGGATGCAGTTATAGGAGCCCATACTAAGGAGTGTGGCCAGCCTCCAGAGGAGGTTTAGGAACCTTTACATATTTTAATATAGTAAATATTTCGAGTGAATGCGTGATAATGCCCCAGATTAATAACAGCAATATATTGTAGAAAATACAGCATAGACCTGTGCAGTGTAATTCATGTGCATAGTCTGTAATGTGATCCCTAGAGGTAGGGGTGGGCCGTGAGGTAGCTGGGCCACTGGGGGTTACCCCTGTGGGCCGGTCCGACCCTGCTTTAGCCTGTGGGAATCCAGAAAGCCTGCCCTGCCAGGTGAACTTATAACAGAGATGGGTGTCTGGCGTAGTGCAGTTCTCAGTCCTCAATGAGAAATGACTCGTTTCTCCACCCAGGAGAGCACATACAGTATATAACTGCCTGAAGCAGTTATGAGGCCAACTTTTCACATATAAACATGGTTAGCATATAGCATGTGAGTGATTACAGGAGACATTGTTAGTATATAGCATGGGAGTGATTACAGGAGACATTGTTAGCATATAGCATGGGAGTGATTACAGGAGACATTGTTAGTATATAGCATGTGAGTGATTACAGGAGACATTGTTAGTATATAGCATGTGAGTGATTACAGGATACATTGTTAGTATATAGCATGTGAGTGATTACAGGAGACATTGTTAGTATATAGCATGGGAGTGGTTACAGGAGACATTGTTAGTATATAGCATGGGAGTGATTACAGGAGACATTGTTAGTATATAGCATGTGAGTGATTACAGGATACATTGTTAGTATATAGCATGTGAGTGATTACAGGAGACATTGTTAGTATATAGCATGGGAGTGGTTACAGGAGACATTGTTAGTATATAGCATGGGAGTGATTACAGGTGACTGTTAGTATATAGCATGTGAGTGATTACAGGAGACGTTGTTAGTATATAGCATGTGACTGATTACAGGAGACGTTGTTAGTATATAGCATGTGAGTGATTACAGGAGACGTTGTTAGCATATAGCATGTGAGTGATTACAGGAGACGTTGTGAGTATATAGCATGGGAGTGATTACAGGAGACATTGTTAGTATATAGCATGGGAGTGATTACAGGTGACTGTTAGTATATAGCATGTGAGTGATTACAGGAGACGTTGTTAGTATATAGCATGTGAGTGATTACAGGAGACGTTGTTAGTATATAGCATGTGAGTGATTACAGGAGACGTTGTTAGTATATAGCATGGGAGTGATTACAGGAGACATTGTTAGCATATAGCATGTGAGTGATTACAGGAGACATTGTTAGCATATAGCATGTGAGTGATTACAGGAGACATTGTTAGTATATAGCATGGGAGTGATTACAGGAGACATTGTTAGTATATAGCATGGGAGTGATTACAGGAGACATTGTTAGTATATAGCATGGGAGTGATTACAGGAGACATTGTTAGCATATAGCATGTGAGTGATTACAGGAGACGTTGTTAGTATATAGCATGTGAGCGATTACAGGAGACATTGTTAGTATACAGCATGGAAGTGATTACAGGAGACATTGTTAGTATATAGCATGGGAGTGATTACAGGTGACTGTTAGTATATATAGCATGGGAGTGATTACAGGTGACTGATAGTATATAGCATGGGATTACAGGAGACATTGTTAGCATATAGCAGTGAGTGATTACAGGAGACATTGTTAGTATATTAGTATATAGCATGTGAGTGATTACAGGAGACATTGTTAGCATATAGCATGTGAGTGATTACAGGAGACATTGTTAGCATATAGCATGTGAGTGATTACAGGAGACATTGTTAGTATATAGCATGGGAGTGATTACAGGAGACATTGTTAGTATATAGCATGGGAGTGATTACAGAAGACATTGTTAGTATATAGCATGTAAGTGATTACAGGAGACAGTGTTAGAATATAGCATGGGAGTGAATACAGGAGACAGTGTTAGTATATAGCATGGGAGTGATTACAGGTGACTTAGTATATAGCATGGGAGTGATTACAGGAGACATTGTTAGTATATAGCATGGGAGTGATTACAGGAGACATTGTTAGTATATAGCATGTGAGTGAATACAGGAGACACTGTTAGTATATAGCATGGGAGTGATTACAGGTGACTGTTAGTATATAGCATGGGAGTGATTACAGGAGACATTGGGCCTGATTCAGAGCCGTTCGCTATTTGCGGTCGTCCGTTCAAAAACAAGGGATGGCTATTCAAATGATCCGTTCGCAAATTGCAGTCTGTTCACACCTCTAAGTCTGAACGAGCGAGCAAAACATACGCTCGGTTATTTGTTAAAAACGCCCCCTGGCCGCACGCACCATACGTCATGTCCGCTATTTATTAGATTAATCGAGTACATCGACCAGCGTATGAACTGCTCGCTATTCTTGTGGTTGGTTTTTGCTACCACAATCTTGCGAGCAGTTCTGGCTATAAAATAACCCAGTGACGTGGTCAATGACGCTGCTGTATTAATTATGCACACCCATAAAACGCCCGTTTTGACCTTTAAGCACGCCTGCGTTCGGATCTCCACTCCCCATTTTCAAGCACCTTCCCCTGTTACCACCCACATACGCCTCATTCTGTCACTCAAAATAGCAGGCATTCGCTATATTGCGAGCACATGAATTTCGGCCGCACTGACTGGTTCGCGCATGCGTATAACGATCCGTACGCATGCGCAGATGTGCGAACATCGCTCGGAACGAGCGTACTGCCGCTAGCGAGTGGCTCTGAATGAGGGCCATTGTTAGTATATAGCATGTGAGTGAATACAGGAGACACTGTTAGTATATAGCATGGGAGTGATTATAGGTGACTGTTAGTATATAGCATGGGAGTGATTACAGGAGAAATTGTTAGTATATAGCATGTGAGCGATTACAGGAGACATTGTTAGTATATAGCATGTGAGTGATTACAGGAGACATTGTTAGTATATAGCATGTAAGTGATTACAGGAGACACTGTTAGTATATAGCATGTGAGTGAATACAGTAGACATTGTTAGTATATAGCATGTGAGTGATTACAGGAGACATTGTTAGTATATAGCATGTGAGTGATTACAGGAGACATTGTTAGTATATAGCATGTGAGTGATTACAGGAGACATTGTTAGTATATAGCATGTGAGTGATTACAGGAGACATTGTTAGTATATAGCATGTGAGTGATTACAGGAGACATTGTTAGTATATAGCATGGGAGTGATTACAGTAGACACTGTTAGTATATAGCATGTGAGTGATTACAGGTGACTGTTAGTATATAGCATGTGAGTGATTACAGGAGACATTGTTAGTATATAGCATGGAGTGATTACAGGAGACATTGTTAGTATATAGCATGTAAGTGATTACAGGATACACTGTTAGTATATAGCATGTGAGTGATTACAGTAGACATTGTTAGTATATAGCATGTGAGTGATTACAGGTGACTGTTAGTATATAGCATGTGAGTGATTACAGGTGACTGTTAGTATATAGCATGGGAGTGATTACAGGCGTAGCATTACCACCTGTGTGGTCCAGGCTTTAGTCACAGAGCCGCTGATTGTGAAGGTCACCGATGTCTGATTCCCCAGATCACTGATGTTACAGACGGTCCTGAGACAGGTCCCCACCGAACAGTCCTGTGAAATTAGATAAAAGAGACAGGCAGGGGAAGGAGTGCTGAATAATGCTGAGGAGAGGGAGGACGAGACTGTTTATAAAATGGAGAGGAGGGATTGTGCAGGACAGGTAAGAAGGCTGTCACAGATCTCTGGACAGTGGCCCCATGAGGGCACATCTTACTCTCAGACATGGCACAGAATACCTGGACACCACCTACCAGAGTCTGACTTTCCTTTATGAGCTGCTGGTAACTCCTGGCCCCCGGGGTCTCACCTGTCACCTTGCAGGTAGATAGTGATGGCTGGAAAGGAGGAGAATAACGTGATAAGTGTTGATATGGAGTCCACCATGGTGTGAGCTGGATCATGGTCAGGTTTCTGCCAATAAGACACAACTCTGTGATTGGAGCATTCAGCACTTGGTCCATGTAACAAATCTCTTCTGGCATTAGTGGGACTTGTTCATTTCATGCCTATGTACTAACATGCTACAATATTGCACCAATACCTGATATAGGTGCAAATGTCACAGCTCATATGGCTGGAAGTCTGTCTATGTCCACTCGCCCCTTGTTAGGCACAATAATCCTGTTAGAGCCCTGTGCAGATGAGCCCCCTACCACACATCAGGACGACGGTGTAGATTTATTCTCATATACTGTTGCTCAAGTTGCACCAAATAGCTTATCTTGGCGCCAGGATTCGGGAAGACTCAGCAGAGCCGAGCGTCTTTCTCTCTGAAAATGGCTGTCATATTCCCATAAATAAGACTACTGGGAGCAACAAAGCTACGATGCTGGCGCACACTGATCAGTCTGATGTGTGACATTTGTACATCTGTGTGCGGCTGAGTCTGACTCTGTGAGAAGTGGCCGATGTCCGTGGCGGTGGCTTTTCCTACGCCACGTTCTGTTCTATTCATTTGCGACTTTCTACATACTTAAAACTAAGGGGTTTATGTATCAAGCAGTGAAAAGCACAGAGAAGTGGCCCATAGCAACCAATCAGCTGCTACCTATTATTTTATAGACTGTACTAGATTAAAGCTGATTGGTTGCTATGGGAAACATCTCCACTGGTCACTTCTCCACACTTTTCACTGCTTGATACATAAACTCCTGATTCCTGAGCAGTTTGTCACAGCCCAGCGCCTCCAGTACACTGTGCTCAGCTCTTCCCCATGCTAGGTCCTGGTATCCCCCATCTGTGACTATGTACATGTACTATACTGATTCCTGTACAGTTATAGTCACAGCCCAGCGCCTCCAGTACACTGTGATCAGCTCTTCCCCATGCCAGGTCCTGGTGTCCCCCATCTGTGACTATGTACATGTACTATACTGATTCCTGTACAGTTATAGTCACAGCCCAGCGCCTCCAGTACACTGTGATCAGCTCTTCCCCATGCCAGGTCCTGGTATCACCCATCTGTAACTATGTACATGTACTATACTGATTCCTGTACAGTTATAGTCACAGCCCAGCGCCTCCAGTACACTATGATCAGCTCTTACCCAGGCCAGGTCCTGGTATCCCCCATCTGTGACTATGTACATGTACTATACTGATTCCTGTGCGTTCATAGTCACAGCCCAGCGCCTCCAGTACACTGTGCTCAGCTCTTCCCCATGCCAGGTCCTGGTATCCCCCATCTGTGACTATGTACATGTACTATACTGATTCCTGTACAGTTATAGTTACAGCCCAGCGCCTCCAGTACACTGTGATCAGCTCTTCCCCATGCCAGGTCCTGGTATCCCCCATCTGTGACTATGTACATGTACTATACTGATTCCTGTACAGTTATAGTTACAGCCCAGCGCCTCCAGTACACTGTGATCAGCTCTTCCCCATGCCAGGTCCTGGTATCCCCCATCTGTGACTATGTACATGTACTATACTGATTCCTGTACAGTTATAGTTACAGCCCAGCGCCTCCAGTACACTGTGATCAGCTCTTCCCCATGCCAGGTCCTGGTGTCCCCCATCTGTGACTATGTACATGTATTATACTGATTCCTGTACAGTTATAGTCACAGCCCAGCGCCTCCAGTACACTGTGATCAGCTCTTCCCCAGGCCAGGTCCTGGTATCCCCCATCTGTAACTATGTACATGTACTATACTGATTCCTGTACAGTTATAGTCACAGCCCAGCGCCTCCAGTACACTGTGCTCAGCTCTTCCCCATGCCAGGTCCTGGTGTCCCCCATCTGTAACTATGTACATGTACTATACTGATTCCTGTACAGTTATAGTCACAGCCCAGCGCCTCCAGTACACTGTGCTCAGCTCTTCCCCATGCCAGGTCCTGGTATCCCCCATCTGTGACTATGTACATGTACTATACTGATTCCTGTACAGTTATAGTCACAGCCCAGTGCCTCCAGTACACTGTGCTCAGCTCTTCCCCAGGCCAGGTCCTGGTATCCCCCATCTGTGACTATGTACATGTATTATACTGATTCCTGTACAGTTATAGTCACAGCCCAGCGCCTCCAGTACACTGTGATCAGCTCTTCCCCAGGCCAGGTCCTGGTATCCCCCATCTGTAACTATGTACATGTACTATACTGATTCCTGTACAGTTATAGTCACAGCCCAGCGCCTCCAGTACACTGTGATCAGCTCTTCCCCATGCCAGGTCCTGGTGTCCCCCATCTGTAACTATGTACATGTACTATACTGATTCCTGTACAGTTATAGTCACAGCCCAGCGCCTCCAGTACACTGTGCTCAGCTCTTCCCCATGCCAGGTCCTGGTGTCCCCACCAAAGGACAAGGCTATCTTCTGGTCATATAATCCTGGTGAGGGGATGGAACTCTGGTACTGGGCAGACAATGTGCATGGAGAAAGGAAGCAGCAGTGGTTGGCTGGTGAGGACTATAAGTGTTGTTACAGATGCAGGTAGGTGATATTAGGTGCTTCTGTAGTACATTCTCTGTGATGAATCTGGTGTGTAGGAATTTGTGAGGACTGATAATGCTGGTAGATGGTATAAGAGATATTGGATGGTGTAGTTGGGACCAGATAATTATGAAGGGGTTGGCAGATAACAGGGACACCAGAGACTTCATTAGATACCTGTGAGCTGCTGATATTTGTCTTCTCCCAAACATCAGTGTCTCCCAGTCTAACCGGGACCAGGAAGATGACGGAGAGAGGGAGACGACGATTCCCCAGATTAATGACCTAAAGGAGGGATAGACTGTAACATTGTACTTCACACAATCATATTCCCAGTATCTACAATAAGAAAACAAATCAGAACAGTCCAGAACACTTGTGCTTGTGTCCCAGCAATGGGTCTATGTTCAGGGTCTGGTGGTAATGATAGTAATCTGTGGATCAATAGGGCAGTAATAAGCATTTGATGCGCTTCCTGCGCCGATGGTATGTATAAGCGAAGTTACGTGCATATATTGATTTGCGCACACCTCTCAAAAGCGCCGGCATCCCCTGAGATAATGAATGTATCCACCCTCGAGATAGGTCCAACTCAAAAACAGCATGTATACAAATTAGATTTGTCCCCACAGCTAACGTCATCTGAAGATGCCACTCTAGCCTGTGCTGTACACATTGCTGATTTAGCCAGTGGACGGTTCCCCGGCAATTGCAGATGTGCGCTCAGCGTGATTGTGCATGCGCAGTAGCCCCGGCAGCACTCAGAGCGTATCACAGGGATGGCTGCTTACGGAGTCCCTGTCCTTACATGTGCCGGATGTTACATTCCAGTGATATGATTGCATGTCTCAATGCGATACTGGGTGGTACTGTCATACCCGGCTCACAATGCCATCATTGGCGGTACTGTCATACCCGGCTCACAATGCCATCATGGGCGGGTACTGTCATACCCGGCTCACAATGCGATCATGGGCGGTACTGTCATACCCGACTCACAATGTCATCATGGGCGGTACTGTCATACCCGGCTCACAATGCGATCATAGGCGGTACTGTCATACCCAGCTCACAATGCGATCATGGGTGGTACTGTCATACCCGGCTCACAATGCGATCATAGGCGGTACCGTCATACCCGGCTCACAATGCGATCATGGGCGGTACCGTCATACCCGGCTCACAATGCGATCATGGGTGGTACTGTCATACCCGGGTCACAATGCCATCATGGGCGGTACTGTCATACCCGGCTCACAATGCGATCATGGGCGGGTACCGTCATACCTGGCTCACAATGCGATCATGGGCGGTACCGTCATACCCGGCTCACAATGCGATCATGGGCGGGTACTGTCATACCCGGCTCACAATGCCATCATGGGCGGTACTGTCTTACCCGGCTCACAATGCGATCATGGGTGGTACCGTCATACCCGGCTCACAATGCCATCATGGGCGGTACTGTCATACCCGGCTCACAATGCCATCATGGGCGGTACCGTCATACCCGGCTCACAATGCGATCATGGGCGGTAAGTGCATTGCCAGGTCACCTGGCAAGACTGGGAACGTGGGAGTTACCTTAGGGGCCGTTTTCCAAATGGTTTTTAGCTCAATCCTTCAGGATTTATCAAACTAATATTTTCTATTTAATAGCCTGACAGCCAATCAGGAGTGTTCTCACATCTGATTGGATGCCTGGGTAGGCATTAGGTTTCTGGAGTGTATAATAACTGATCTTGCTTTGCCAGCTCTTCGGGCCCAGTCCACCTCATCTATTGGGGTTTTTCTTATTTCCATTTGGATTACGTCAAGGAAAGATTTCATGTAGATATCAATTATGATGACAACCTAGTTCCATTTTAACAATGTGGGCAATTTATATTCCTAAATTGGCAGTATTATTTATTCCAACAATATGGCCAATATTATTATATATTCTAACAATGGGGGCAATATTACTATTCATTCTAACAATGAACACATATTATTAATCATTCTAACAATGCAGGTAATATTTATTATTTAAGGGCAATATTAATATTCCTTCTAACAATGGGTGCAATATTCATTGTATTTAAAGGGGCAATATTATTATTTATTTAACACTTGGGGCAATATTAATATTTTCTCTAACAATGGGTGCAATATTATTCATTATATTTAAAGGGCAATAATATTATTTATTTAACAATTGGGGCAATATTCATATTTTATCTAACAATGGTGCAATATTATTTATTTAAACAATGGGGCAATAATAGTATTCATATTAACAATGGTGACAATATTATTATTCATTCTAACAATGGGGCAATATTATTCATTCTAACTATAGGGACAATTTTATTACTTTATATTAATTGTGTAATATTATTATTCATACTAGCAGTGGAGCCAATATTATTCATTTTAACAATGGGATACAATTATAATTCATTCTATCAATGGGGACAATATCATTATTCATTATATTACTAGGGGCAATATTATTATTCATTAAATGATGGGCCAATATTATTATTAATTTTAACAATGGAGACAATATTATTATTCATTCTAACAATGGGGCTATATTATAATTTATTCTAACAATGGGGCAATACTATTATTCATTTTAACAATGGGGTAATATTATTAATTTTAACAATGGAGACAATATTATTATTCATTCTAACAATGGGGCAATATTATTCATTCTAACTATAGGGACAATTTTATTACTCATATTAATTGTGTAATATTATTATTCATACTAGCAGTGGAGCCAATATTATTCATTCTAGCAATGCAGCCAATATTATTCATTTTAACAATGGGATACAATTATAATTCATTCTAACAATGGGGACAATATCATTATTCATTATATTTCTAGGGGCAATATTATTATTCATTTTAACAATGGGACAATATTATAATTTATTTTAACAATAGGGCAATATTATAATTCAATCTAATAATGAGGCAATATTATTTATTCTAACAATGGGGAAATATTATTATTCATTTTAACAATGGGGACATTATTATTATTATTCATTCTAACAATGGGGCAATATTATTATTCATCCAAACAATGGGGGCAATATTATTAGTCATTATAACAATGGGGCAATATTATTCATCCTAACAATGGGGCAATAATGTTATTCATTCTAACAATGAGGGCAATATTATTAGAAATTCTAACAATGGGGACAATATTATTATTCATTCTAACAATGGGGACAATTTTATTATTCATTCTAACAAAGGGAGCAATATTATTCATTATATTACTAGGGGCAATATTATTATTCATTAAATGATGGGCCAATATTATTATTAATTTTAACAATGGAGACAATATTATTATTCATTCTAACAATGGGGCTATATTATAATTTATTCTAACAATGGGGCAATACTATTATTCATTTTAACAATGGGGCAATATTATTAATTCTAACAATGGGGACAATATTATTAATTATTCTAACAATGGGGCAATATTATTCTTAATTATAACAATGGGGTGATATTATTTACTGTAACAATGGGGGCAATATTATTATTCATTCTAACAATGGGGCAATAATATTAATCATTTTAGCACTGGGGACAATATTATTATTAATTTTAACAATGGGGCAATGTTATTAGTCATTCTAATAATGGGGCAATATTATTATTTATTCTAACAATGGGGCAATATTGTTATTCATTCTAACAATGAGGCAATATTATTATTTATTCAAAAAATGGGGCAATATTATTAATCATTATAACAATGGGGAAATATTATTATCATTCTAACAATGAGGCAATATTATTATTCATTCTAACATTGGGGACAATATTATTATTCTAACAATGGGGCAATATTATTATTTATTCTAAAAATGGGGCAATATTATTAATCATTATAACAATGGGGCAATATTATTATCATTCTAACAATGAGGCAATATTATTATTCATTCTAACATTGGGGACAATATTATTATTAATTCTAACAATGGGGTCAATATTATTCATTCTAACAATGGGGACAATATTTTTATTCATTCTAACAATGGGGCAATATTATTATTAATTCTAACAATGGGGCAATATTATTAGTTATTCTAACAATGGGGTCAATATTATTCATTCTAACAATGGGGACAATATTTTTATTCATTCTAACAATGGGGCAATATTATTATTCATTATATTAATGGAGCAATATTATAATTCATTTTAACAATGGGGTAATATTATTAGTCATTATATTAATGGTGCAATATTTCTTAGTCCAATGAATAAGGGCAACTTTCATATTTAATATGGGTACAACGCTAGTGCTCGCTGACACCCATGTGCATTCTGGTATTTGTAGTGTCACAAGTATATGATGCACTGCATTTACCAAATATTTTCTGTATAGCAATGCTTTATGTATTTATTTATTACCAGTTATTTATATAGCGCACACATATTCAGCGCTGTACATAGGATATTTGGCCATTCACATCACTCCCTGCCCCCAGTGGAGCTTAAAATCTATATTCCCTATCACATGCTAACATACATACACACTAGGGCTATTTTCTGTTAGAAGCCAATTAACCTCCCAGTATATTTTTGGCGTGTGGGAGGAAACTCGAGCACCCGGAGGAAACCCACGCAAGCACAGGGAGAATATACAAACTCCACACAGGTAGGGCCGAAGTGGGAATTGAACCCACAACCTCAGTGCTATGAGCCAGTAATGCTAACCATTACACCATCTGTGCTGCCCAATGCTTGATATGATTGTTACATTCATAACTGTATAAATGAAACAAAGTAATACTACTACACCTGCTACATTCTTACCGTATACACGTGTTCTTACCTTGTACACGTGTTCTTACCTTGTACACGTGTTCTTACCTTGTACACATGTTGCACGCTGGAGTCACTGGCGGAATAGTTATGGTATTTGCTGGACTCTTCTAGGCTGTAACAAGTACAAATAGTGACTGCTGTGTACGTGTCAGAGCGCTCTAATACATAGACAGTCTTATTACAGAGTTACAGAGCTCTATCTGTCTGTATTATATCTTTACAATATAGATCTTATTGTGCCCTAAGATGGTGCTGGATATAAAGTGAGAGATGATATAAAATGTCTCTATAGTTATTCTATTATTATCATTATCTTAGGAGACCCTTTATTCAAAGGGCTTCAATATGGACGCCACACTCCTGGACATATTTTTAAGTTCCATTTCCCGTGTATATGAAAGACACGCTATAGACGCGGGATGTCACTTCCGGTGATTCCGGAAGTCAAGACTGTACCCTCGAAACCTACCCGCTAGGACGCATTAACGGATATGATCAAGCTCCGGGTAGACGTCAGAAGTGCGCGCCGCAAGACACGTGGGTGTACGGAGAATGCGGCTGCCGGAAGTGTTCCTGTCGAGCAGGAGGACAAAAGGGAGAGGGACTTATACAGCCGGGAATCTGGATTCTTCAATACTTTTATAATATATGTAAAGGAGTTTGTATATACATACATGGTGAGATCTGGAATTTAATTGGTAATTAACTACGTGATTGGAAGGGGTACTTAAGGTACCCACTGTTAGAGTGTCCCATACACCTTGAAAAAGATCCGAATGAACGGATCTAAACGCGTTGGTTACGGGACCCTGGCTATGAAAGAGTTTCTATATTAGACTATTAAGATACATTAATCTGGTTGAAGGCGATAGTGGATTCCGGACTTCACTATCACAAGTTCACAACACATCGGGTCGTGATCTTTTATCTTAAATTTTTTATGTTTTGTCTCTTGTAATAAAATTGCTGTTCTGCTACATAGATCATCCCTTTTCTTTCTATGATGAGGATGTATGGCTGAATGATGGAAAAATGAAGGGACAATGAATGACATCTAAAAAGAAACCATTACGGGCACTGATAGCGTACACTGAATGTGAGTAAGGTACGCAGTACCATCTTGATGCTGGGTTGATTACTTATTTTGACTAGACGCATGGTTATCACATAAAGCAGGAAGATAAAGATACCTAGATATACACAGATTCACACTTAGATATTTTGCGTACCAGACTCACATAACAATGACATCCTGACCCAAAAATATAGACGAAGTTGATATATTTTATTTCTATATTGTTAAGAATTGTTTGTTATATTTTTTTTTACATATGTACCATATGGAGCCCTCTGTGAGCATTTGAAATAACAAAAAAGGACAGTGGGCGATAAAGACAATTAAGACTTCCTTCAAAAAGGATTAAGTATTGCCTCAACATTTTATATCATCTCTCACTTTCTATCCAGCGCCATCTTAGGGCACAATAAGATCTATATTGTACTGTATTTTCTGAGTTTAGTGAGACTCTCGTTTTGTGCCTATAGGGGCTGCAGGTGTTGCGCACCATATACGTGGCCTTTTTTCCTTTGTATTATATCTTTGTCTCTCTTTTATGTGTCTCTGCATCACGTCTGTCTCTCTGGGCCTTATCTGCAATAACTAGATGGGCCGATGCGCAGTGCAGGATTTCCTGTAGAGATGCCATTAAAGTGCATGAGTTTTAAAGATGGCGGCATTTTCGGAGGGTTATAAGTTTGCATTGTCCAATTGGAGGGAATGGGCAGAATATCCTTTACATTTAATAGCTCACATGACGCGCGGTCCATTTCGCATTTCTGCAATACACAATTCCATGCACAAAATAATGCATACAGATTGCGATATGTTTTGCACTTATGTTGGGTACTCCCTTAACGATGTGTACCCAGCCGGTGTCGAGCGGCGAGTTCTGGCGGGGGTGCTGGCATCAGCAAGTGCGTACACACTTAGAGATGCCAGGAGCGATGGCGCGAGAGCGGGGGCCATGCTGCAGATTGGCATCATGGCCCCCACTGACAATATCGCCTGTTGGTCCTGCATGCAGGTCTGAGGGGTGAAGTCACTGAGGAAGAAAAGATGGATTTTAAAAAATAATACACCACCACGCCATTAGTGGACAAATTGAATGTTCTATGAAAGGGGTTCCCAAACAGTTTTGTTGAGAGTCTCATATGGCGGGACTCAGTATGAAAATAATGGGGGCTGTTTAGTCGGTTCAAATCCCGATGGGAGGAGATCCCGACGCTGGCTGGTAAGTACCCTAACCCTCCCCTCTCATCCCCAAACCTCCCTTAGGGGTGCCTGACCGTAAAACTTCCGGGGTGGTGCCTAACCCTAAGTCCCCCCTGGGGGTGCCTAAACTTAACCCCCCATTCTCGCACCCTAAACCTAACCCTCCTGGGGGTGTGCCTAAACCTAACCTACCTGCCGGGGGTGCCTAACCCTAACCCTCCCCCCTAGGGTTGCCTAACCCTAACCTTCCACCCCAAAACCTAACCCTAACCCCGCTACACTCCCTAAACCTAACCCTCCCCCCGCGCGGCTAACGCTAAGGATGCCCCGGACTTACCACGTTCGGGCTGACGTCCATCGGCATTCCGGAGTTGGGATATAGATAGGCATAGGTATTTTGACGCTATCTTAAGTCCCCCGTCAGGCTTCTCCTGTCGGGATATAGACTGGCGGCATTTAGTCCGCCGGTCTATAAACTGCATCCCATATGGCGACCATGAGTATAGGTCAAATACCACTTTGCAGAAGTGACGTATTTATAAATAGGTAAGGCATTCATTCTATATATGACATAGACCTTTCAATTGTCCCTCTCACCCAACCCCTCCAAACATTTCTCACTGACGCTCCACAGGTTTCTATCTGTCCCCCCCACAGTCCTCTCTCTGTCTCCTCCACAGACCTCTATCTGTCTCCTCCACAGACCTCTCTCTGTCTCCTCCACAGCCTACTGTATATTCACTGCCATTCACTACCGTATGTGTATATATAACTCTCTCATCTGCCATCCATTACCATATGTGTATATATAATGCTCTCATCTGCCATCCACTACTGTATATATCGCACAGCAGAAGTTGAGAGGACATTCCAATTATGTCTATATTCTCAAACCTTTTTCATTCATGGTACTTTATATCAATCAGTGTCATTTTAGCGGGATTCCGTGTATTAAATGTGAGATAAGAAACTTTCTTAATTGCTTAAACTACTGTAGGACATGTATTTTGTCCACTGATTCTAATCAAACTGGTTTTTGTTGTGGTGTATTATTTTGGTGTTTTCGCTTACTTTTTATGTATTCAACTGCAAAATTTGTCTTGTTTTCCGGACTCATTCTATTCCTCCATTTTTTTTCATTCATGACCTGAATTTCTTACCAATTTGTCTCCTAACCAGTGGTGGCTCCTACTTGGATTCACCAGGGAGGGTCTGTTGTGTAAATGTGCTTGTGAATGAGATCACGATCCAGCGCATAAATCAACAAAACGTCTTCTAGGGACGGCATCGGGTGCAGCACTTAGCAGGTAGGTAGGTCTGCCGTGATAGCATGGAAGTGGCTTCCCAATGACAGTGTTTTCTGCTATCGCAGACCCAGGGGTGAATTAACACTTTCTCCCAGGTCTGTCCAGTGTGTGAGTAGCAGAAAATGCTTCTAATTGGATGATACTGCCCCCGCCAGGCAGTCACTGAATGAGGGAAGGGGAGGGGGCTTTTAGGTAAAATCCACCACTGCAGTCCTATCATTTATTCTGTCATCTCTGTCTGTCTAATGTTTCTCTTTAGTTGTCTCATTCTCTGTCTATTTAGTGTCTCTACTCACATCAGTGGGTCTGTCTCTCTTACCTGCTGACGGTCACGTAGATTGCGTACATCACTCTTACACGAGACATAGATTTCATTTGTTCAGTGGCAGTTCCTCCATTATCACTGTGGGGAGAGAGCGGAATCCTCGTGGTAAACTGCATTAGTGATCACAGGCGTGGCATGAAAGTAACACAACGCTCATAGGGGTCTATTACTAAGCCTTGGATGGAGATAAAGACCCAACCAATCAGCTCCTAACTGTCATTTTTCAAACACAGACTGTGACATGGAAGTTAGGAGCTGATTGGCTGGTACTTTATCTCCATCCAAGGTTTAGTAAATAGACCCATAGAGACAAATATTCCTTATCCACAAAAGGCAGATAAGAAGCATTTCCTCTGGCTGACAAGGATATTGCATGACTGATTGTGGTCCATGACCCACAGGTCACCAGCGCACAGGAGCCTGTATCACATGGATAAATGGCACAGGAGCCCGTATCACATGGAGAAATGGCACAGGAGCCCGTATCACATGGAGAAATGGCACAGGAGACCAGATCACATGGATAAATGGCACAGGAGCCCGTATCACATGAATAAATGGCACAGGAGACCGTATCACATGGATAAATGGCACAGGAGCCCGTATCACATGGATAAATGGCACAGGAGCCCGTATCACATGGATAAATGGCACAGGAGCCCGTATCACATGGATAAATGGCACAGGAGCCCGTATCACATGGATAAATGGCACAGGGGCCCATATCACATGGATAGATGGCACAGGAGCCCGTATCACATGGATAGATGGCACAGGAGCCCGTATCACATGGATAGATGGCACAGGAGCCCGTATCACATGGATAAATGGCACAGGAGCCCGTATCACATGGATAAATGGCACAGGAGCCCGTATCACATGGATAGACGGCACAGGAGCCCGTATCACATGGATAGACGGCACAGGAGCCCGTATCACATGGATAGACGGCACAGGAGCCCGTATCACATGGATAGACGGCACAGGAGCCCGTATCACATGGATAGACGGCACAGGAGCCCGTATCACATGGATAAACGGCACAGGAGCCCGTATCACATGGATAGATGGCACAGGAGCCCGTATTACATGGATAGATGGCACAGGAGCCCGTATCACATGGATAAATGGCACAGGAGACAATAGCACATGGATAAATGGCACAGGAGCCCGTATCACATGGATAGATGGGGTGGGAGCTGGACAAGAAATTAGGGAGATTTTCCCATAGATCAAATGTATTTTAAAAGCTGTACGAAAGAGACCGCTCCCCACAACAGGAACTGATAGCGGTCCGTCTGTCCGCAGAAAATGTCAATCGATGTGCTTTGTACGCTCTCCTCTACAACAAGCATCATCAGGAAACACATCCCGTTATATAGGTGGTTTCTCGTTATATAACCCTCATTGGCAAAATAATGAATTAAAAGTAAATAATTACACGACAAAATGAGATAAAAAAGATGAAAAACACATTATAATAAATACACTGAAGTCAGTCATAAATTAATTAACAAAATAATTAAAATACCTATAACTTCCCTGTATTATTAGATTTAATTTTGTGTGTCATTTTTCTTGCAATTAAATACTATGCAATTGATGTTTCTTCAATAAGGAGCCCTCACCCCACACCTCTCTACTGGTGTGTCCTGACCCTCTCTACTGGTGGGTCCTGACCTTCTCTACTGGTGGGTCCTGACCCTCTCTACTGGTGGGTCCTGACCCTCTCTACTGGTGTGCCCTGACCCTCTCTACTGGTGGGCCCTGACCCTCTCTACTGGTGGGCCCTGACCCTCTCTACTGGTGGGCCCTGACCCTCTCTACTGGTGGGTCCTGACCCTCTCTACTGGTGTGCCCTGACCCTCTCTACTGGTGGGCCCTGACCCTCTCTACTGGTGTGCCCTGACCCTCTCTACTGGTGGGTCCTGACCCTCTCTACTGGTGGGTCCTGACCCTCTCTACTGGTGGGTCCTGACCCTCTCTACTGGTGGGTCCTGACCCTCTCTACTGGTGGGTCCTGACCCTCTCTACTGGTGGGTCCTGACCCTCTCTACTGGTGGGCCCTGACCCTCTCTACTGGTGGGTCCTGACCCTCTCTACTGGTGGGTCCTGACCCTCTCTACTGGTGTGCCCTGACCCTCTCTACTGGTGTGCCCTGACCCTCTCTACTGGTGTGCCCTGACCCTCTCTACTGGTGTGCCCTGACCCTCTCTACTGGTGTGCCCTGACCCTCTCTACTGGTGTGCCCTGACCCTCTCTACTGGTGGGTCCTGACCCTCTCTACTGGTGGGTCCTGACCCTCTCTACTGGTGTGTCCTGACCCTCTCTACTGGTGAGTTCTGATTTCTGTACAAGAGGAGAATCCTCATAAAGCGTTGGTTGGATGACGTGCCGGCACTGTGGTAAGGAGCAGTCTCTTTTATGCTGTATACATGTAATTTATTCATTATTGATTTTGGTTTTATCTTATTCATCATTGGGAGTCTCCATTGTTCATCCCAGTGCATAGAAAAAAAGCCAGCAATCAGCGGAGTTTAGGTAGCCTGACACCCTCTCCATACACAGAAGGGTGCACATGCTGCCATATCCCGTGGGACGATTTCCTTTGTCACATCATTAATGAATCAGCTAGTGGCTGTTTTTATGGATATACTACAGAGGTGCTAGAAAGCTTGTGAGCCCTTTACAATTTTCTGAATTTCTGCATAAAATGTACCATAACCACATAAATGACAAATATTTATCCAAAACATGTCCATTAGATTGTTGATTTTTTTTTATTTATTCAGGTAAATCATATCAATTTAAAAGCTTGTTGGATAATATTTTTGCAAAAGATATGCCTAAGGCTTGACTAGCAGCCCACTGGCCATTATGGCATTACCCATTCCCCTCCCCCTGGCAATAGATCCCCTTATAGCTTTATCCTCTCCCCCAGTCACCACAGACCGCCCTGCACATATGCAGAACTTGGTGGACAGAAGCGAGGCTGTGGTCGCATGCAGGGGTGGCTCCAGAGGTGGGGCTGCAGCACAGTCCAAAATTCAAATAGGGGAGCCACACCAACTGCCACCCAAAACGCTGCCAAACATCACTGGCTGGGACTCACTGGCAGTTGGTGTGACTCCCCCATATGAATTTTGGACTGTGCTGCAGCCCCACCGCTGGTTGCATGAGAAGCCGGTCGCATCTTATGTGACTGCACCACTAAAGTGGTTAAATGTAGTCCGCTCTTCATCTAAGTCGTAAAACTAAAGAGCCGAATAAATAAACTAGCGCACTAAATGATTGTGATAATGCATTGCTTAAAATAATCCAGCATTATATTTCTGAAAACATATGTAGACCTTTAGGATCAGCAGCTGATGTGACTCCTCGTATCCCAGTGGGCAGCAGAGACTTCAATCAAATATTTTCAGTCATTGTTGAAGAGTCTGACACATGGGATTGGAGGAATTTGGGGCTATTTCTCCTTAATCCTGAGTGTGTTAGGGAACTTCAGCCGAAAGGCGACAGGACTAATCTGAGAGATGATTCTGAACGGACCAATGTATCTAGGACCCAACTTCTGTGAACGTTGGTGAATGTTGATGTTCTTAGAGGACAGCCAGACCAAATCTCCAACCTTGAACCTGCATGGCTTGCGGTGTCTATAGCGGAATAATGCTTTGAATAGACACTGACTAACCTTTTTCCAAACAGAACGGAGCCTAGAGACTGAATTTGAAAATAAAGTTCTTCCTGAATTAGTTTCAAACGAGTTAACTCTAGGATTCAATCCGGAGTTACAGAAAAAAGGAGAAATCGTGGAAGATGGATGACAAGAGTTACTGAAAGCAAATTCTGCCAATGGTAAATAAGAGACCCAGTCATTTTGATATTTGGAGACAAAACACCGGAGATATTGCTCCAAGGACTGATTGACCCGCTCCGTCTGTCCTTTAGATTGAGGGTAATATACAGAGGAAAGACTGAGACTGATGCCAAGAGAGGAAGAAAAGATTTTCCAGAAACGAGCAATAAATTGAGTTCCTCGGTCTGAAACGATGTCTACTGGAAGTCCATGAAGTCGGAAAATGTGTTGAATGAACAAAACAGATAATTATTTGGCAAAAGGCAGTTTGGAGAGTGGAATGAAATTAGCCATCTTACTGAAATGGTCAACTGTCCAAATGACTGAGCAGTGAGAAGAAGAAGGTAAATCAACAATAAAATCCATTGCATTATGAGTCTAGGGTTTGGACAGAGTTGATAGAGGAAGAAGGAGGCCAGAAGGAGCGGTGTGAGGAGATTTATTACGAGCACAAACATCACAGGCCATGACAAATTCACAAACATCCTGGAATAACGATTGCCACCATACTGAGCGGGAGTGAATTTCAGAAGTTTTAGATATGCCCAGGTTACCAATGGCTCTAGAAGAATGAAAATCCATCAGAACAGCTTTGCGGAACCTCTCAGGGACAAAGAGTAATTCCAGCGGCTTTCCAGAACGGGCTTCAGACTGACAGGAATGGAGGGCATCAGCTAAATTCCTGGTCAAGGCCAAATGAATGTGAGAAGCTGGAATGATGGTTTCTTCGGAAGGTTTGGCAGGTTGAATGGGTTGGAAGCTTCATGAAAGAGCGTCTGCCTTGAGATTCCTGGAGCCAGGTTGGAAAGAAATAATGTAGTTATAACGGGTAAAGAATAAGGCCCAACGTGCTTGTCTAGCATATAATCTCTTTGCAGTTTCAATATATGACTTCTTATGGTCGGTCAAGACTGTGACCAGATGTTTAGCTCATTCTAACCAGTGCCTCCAGTCTTCAAAAGCCCATTTGATGGCCAACAACTTTCGATTCCCGATGTCATCATTTTTCTCTGCCAGTGTAAATTTACGAGAGCAGAAGGCACATGGATGAAACTTGTTGTCCCGGGGGTCCTTTTGCGCCAGAATGGCAACAACATCAACTTCAGAGGCATCCACCTCAACAATAAACAGAAGATCCGGATCAAGATGACGGAGAACAGGAGCAGTGATAAAAGCTACCTTCAGGGAATTGAAGGCGGTTAGAGGAGAAGAAACTTGAGTATCCTCAACCCAGAGAGGCAGTTCTTGAACCTTTTGGGTTAAGGCTTGAATTTGAGCTGCAAGGACTTGAGCCGGATTTTGAGTGGGTTCCATGATAAAGTAATAGTACCTCTATGAACAGTTTCAATTAACTTATTTTTTGGGCCGGCTATAATGTTATAAATCCCTGGGGAGATTCACACAGTAGAGGTAGGAGGAACCCCAGGTGACTGGATGTTATGAATCTGGGATCAGATTAATCTCTGACAAAAGCAATAGTGCTGAGGATTATATGCAGCGATGGGGTCAACTGAAAAGGAAGTCCTTATCTGAGATCAGGCCCTCTGGCCAATTCGTAGCCTTGGAAGCTGATTGATACTTGGCAAGGTTGAGGTCTAGAGACCAAGTCACAGCCTTGAGGGCGGATATGTACTTGGCTGGCTGCAGCCTTGAGGGCTGATGTGTACTTGGCTGGTTGCAGCCTTGGGGGCTGATGTGTACTTGGCTGGTTGCAGCCTTGGGGGCTGATATAGTTAATTGAAAGTCCACACAGATGCTGAAGTGCATCAGAATGTCCTCATAGACACAGAAGTGCGGCAGAGACTGCTGCGATGTACTAGCAGATAGTCCACACATATGCTGAAGTGCGGCGGAGACTGTTGATACACACTGTACACGAAGAGCTGGACACACAGGAGCATGAACTACTCACAGGAACTGGAGCGCTATAGCCAGCATCAGAGCACAGAACCAGCGGGGGTAAAAAAAAGAAGAAGATCCAATCAGTGCAGGGCGGAGGTGACGGAGCAGTCGGGTAGGAAGACCTCGTGGAGTGGCAGCACGGCGTCCTCGTCTCCTAACAGGTGTGAGAGAGCCGCCTGGAGTACTGACATCAACCACGACGCTGCGGCGGCTTGTGACATCGACAAAAATATTCTTCCAGTAGCCTCCTGGCCCATCTAGGTGGTAGGGAATCAGCGATGATCTCTGATAGTCCTAAGGGTTCACACTTTTTCCAACAAATTTCGTGTTTGTTCATTTTCATAAATGAATTAATATATAAATATATATTTTGTATGTGATTGATTTTTTGGGTTCTAGTTAAGTTTTCTTTTATTTACTTAGATGAAAAACGGAAACGATTTATGGTCACATTTATACAGAAATTCAGAAAATTCCAGTGGGTCCACCAACGCAGTTACTTATGGCAGAAGACTGAGCAATTATACTAAATTCTCTCTTTGCCATCACTGTACACCTGGGACTGCGCCTGTAAATGAATGTAAATGGATCAGTGCGCAGTGGTCCCAGAACGTCCTTCCCATTGGACATCCCCAGCTTTAGAAGCCTAAGTTTATACATCTCACCCAGTAGTCCCAGTGGTAGGTTACCTGGTCACATTGGCGGTCATCGTTAGAGAGTCTCCCAGCTCCGCCGTCAGTGCAACATGAAAACTCACCATGAAGGTCACCTGAAGAAGACCCCAGAAGGTGAGTGTCAGCTGTGAGTGTGAGTGGAGGAGGGGCTTGTGGGCATAATTCTGAGTCGCACGCAGCTCCGTATGTGCGGCTGCATCTAGCGAATCTCTGCGTATCTCCGGGCGAGTCTCAGCCATGCAGAGCTCAGATCTTCCTCTACGTTGGTGAAATGGGCATTTCAGAGTTATTCCAGGTCTTGCATATGCCAAGGTGTCGCCTGATTCAGATGGCGCTCCTGCACCCATATGGGTGGGTAGAAGTGGCATTGCTATTGGTAATGGCTATAAGACATACCTATAGTCGCATTAGCATGTGCAATCTGTATGCGGCCAGATACAGGGGGGGGGGGGGGGGGGTGCGTGCGTCTCAGAATCAGGCCCTGTATCTGCAGCTTGGGGTGACATGGAATAGGGGACCCCATGGACGGTCAGCAGGTGACAGATTGCAGATGTTACATTACTGGGGCATTTACAGCTAGTAGGAAAAACACAGATTAATAATATTTTCAATCACATGAAGCTATTTCCGGGTCTCATTTTGGTATATGTATAGGGGCAGTGGCTGTCCGTGTGTAGGGGCGGTGGCTGTATGTGTGTAGGGGCGGTGGCTGTACTTGCGGTAGAGGTGTCTCTGGGACCATGGCATGGGCGATATATTACCAGCGACCTGCGCATGTGCGGTAGAGGTGTCTCTGGGACCATTGCACGGGCGCCATATTACCAGAGACCTGTGCATGTGCAGTAGAGGTGTCTATGGGACCATGGCACAGACGCCATATTACCAGAGACCTGCGCATGTGTGGTAGAGGTGTCTCTAGGACCATGGCACGGGCACCATATTACCAGAGACCTGCACATTTACGGTAGAGGTGTCTCTGGGACCATGGCACAGGCACCATATTACCAGAGACCTGTGCATGTGTGGTAGAGGTGTCTCTAGGACCATGGCACAGACGCCATATTACCAGCGACCTGCACATGTGCGGTAGAGGTGTCTCTGGGACCATGGCACAGGCACCATATTACCAGAGACCTGTGCATGTGCAGTAGAGGTGTCTATGGGACCATGGCACAGACGCCATATTACCAGAGACCTGCGCATGTGTGGTAGAGGTGTCTCTAGGACCATGGCACGGGCGCCATATTACCAGAGACCTGCACATGTGCAGTAGAGGTGTCTATGGGACCATGGCACAGACGCCATATTACCAGAGACCTGCGCATGTGTGGTAGAGGTGTCTCTAGGACCATGGCACGGGCACCATATTACCAGAGACCTGCACATTTACGGTAGAGGTGTCTCTGGGACCATGGCACAGGCACCATATTACCAGAGACCTGTGCATGTGTGGTAGAGGTGTCTCTGGGACCATGGCACGGGCACCATATTACCAGAGACCTGCACATGTGCGGTAGAGGTGTCTCTGGGACCATGGCTCGGGTGCCATATTACCAGAGACCTGCACATGTGCGGTAGAGGTGTCTATGGGACCATGGCACGGGCGCCATATTACCAGAGACCTGTGCATGTGTGGTAGAGGTGTCTCTGGGACCATGGCACGGGCGCCATATTACCAGAGACCTGTGCATGTGTGGTAGAGGTGTCTCTGGGACCATGACACGGGCGCCATATTACCAGAGACCTGCGGATGTGTGGTAGAGGTGTCTCTGGGACCATGGCTCGGGTGCCATATTACCAGAGACCTGCACATGTGCGGTAGAGGTGTCTCTGGGACCATGGCACGGGCGCCATATTACCAGAGACCTGCGGATGTGTGGTAGAGGTGTCTCTGGGACCATGACACGGGCGCCATATTACCAGAGACCTGCGGATGTGTGGTAGAGGTGTCTCTGGGACCATGGCACGGGCGCCATATTACCAGAGACCTGCACATGTGCAGTAGAGGTGTCTATGGGACCATGGCACAGACGCCATATTACCAGAGACCTGCGCATGTGTGGTAGAGGTGTCTCTAGGACCATGGCACGGGCACCATATTACCAGAGACCTGCACATTTACGGTAGAGGTGTCTCTGGGACCATGGCACAGGCACCATATTACCAGAGACCTGTGCATGTGTGGTAGAGGTGTCTCTGGGACCATGGCACGGGCACCATATTACCAGAGACCTGCACATGTGCGGTAGAGGTGTCTCTGGGACCATGGCTCGGGTGCCATATTAACAGAGACCTGCACATGTGCGGTAGAGGTGTCTATGGGACCATGGCATGGGCGCCATATTACCAGAGACCTGTGCATGTGTGGTAGAGGTGTCTCTGGGACCATGGCACGGGCGCCATATTACCAGAGACCTGTGCATGTGTGGTAGAGGTGTCTCTGGGACCATGACACGGGCGCCATATTACCAGAGACCTGCGGATGTGTGGTAGAGGTGTCTCTGGGACCATGGCTCGGGTGCCATATTACCAGAGACCTGCACATGTGCGGTAGAGGTGTCTCTGGGACCATGGCACGGGCGCCATATTACCAGAGACCTGCGGATGTGTGGTAGAGGTGTCTCTGGGACCATGACACGGGCGCCATATTACCAGAGACCTGCGGATGTGTGGTAGAGGTGTCTCTGGGACCATGGCACGGGTGCGATATTACCAGAGACCTGCGGATGTGCAGTAGAGGTGTCTACGGGACCATGGCGTGCAGGTGTAATAGGTATAATGCCAGAGTCTACTGTACCACAGAGGGGCGGGGGCCCATGTGCAGAATACTCTGTGCGAGCCTCCTCCTCTCTCTTATACCGCCCTGCCAGCATGTGCTATGGTCAGACTCTAAGGAATCAAGTGTGTATGTGTTTCTGCCAGAGTTTCCCAGAACAATTTGCCAGCTACGTGGCCATGAACAAGGCTGTAGACTAGGTGCTTTCACACCGGTCACAGAACTCACTGGTGATGCGCAGTATCCAGGGTAACATGTTGCACCTCTACCATTTGTCTTTTTTTACATAATGTAATGAAAGTAACATCATGTGATCCATGTAACCCATAACACGCCAGTGACATCATGTGATCCATGTAACTCATAACACGCCAGTGACATCATGTGATCCATGTAACCCATAACACGCCAGTGACGTCATGTGATCCATGTAACTCATAACACGCCAGTGACATCATGTGATCAATGTAACCCATAACACGCCAGTGACGTCATGTGATCCATGTAACTCATAACACGCCAGTGACATCATGTGATCCATGTAACTCATAACACGCCAGTGACATCATGTGATCAATGTAACCCATAACACGCCAGTGACGTCATGTGATCCATGTAACTCATAACACGCCAGTGATGTCAATCTCTAGTATATTCAGGGCGTACAATAGTCTTAGGCTGTCTCATTGATGCAAGCGTACCCGTCTCTCACAGTTCTGATTACGCTCACTAGCAGTCTCTATTTACACTCTCGGGCGGTCTCTCCTTACCGTAGTATTGGGTCTCAGTAGCGGGTTGTTCACTCCGCAGGTCACAACTCTCTGACTCTCCAGCGTTATACATAATACGGTCACTTGCTTGTTACTCTGCGAGACAGACACATAAACCAAGATTTACTCTCATCCATTCCAAGGAGAGAACCCCAACCAGCCAGCACCCTGGTACCTGAACGAGGGACACCCTCCGATAAGAGAGACCAGAGGGGAAAGGGATAAGGACACGGGTGTTGTATGAATCAGCCCCTTCATTCTTAACAGAGACTGTTACATTGACATCCAGAGACGTCCCAACCACCAGCTGTGCGAGACTGTCAGGGAGACAGAAGAGACTGTCAGGGAGACAAAAGAGACTGTCAGGGAGACAAAATAGAAGGTTGTTATTGACCCAGGGCCTGATTTGGAGAGGTGGGCGCTAATCTACTCAGCTATGATCCTGTACGCAGCCGCTGTGTGAATATACGCTAATGCTGCAGCCGCTGTCGTAATATACGCTAATGCTGCAGCTGCTGTGGGAATATACGCTAATGCTGCAGCCGCCGTGGTAATAAATGCTAATGCTGCAGGCGCTGTGGTAATATCTGCTAATACTGCAGCCGCTGTGGGAATATACGCTAATGCTACAGCCGCTGTGGTAATATCCGCTAATGCTGCAGCCGCTGTGGGAATATACGCTAATGCTGCAGCCGCTGTGGGAATATCCGCTAATGCTGCAGCCGCTGTGTGAATATACGCTAATGCTGCAGCCGCTGTGGAGCCGCTGTGGGAATATACGCTAATGCTGCAGCCACTGTGTGAATATACGCTAATGCTGCAGCCGCTGTGGGAATATACGCTAATGCTGCAGCCGCTGTGGGAATATACGCTAATGCTGCAGCCGCTGTGGGAATATACGCTAATGCTGCAGCCGCTGTGTGAATATACGCTAATGTTGCAGCCGCTGTGTGAATATACGCTAATGCTGCAGCCGCTGTGAGAATATACGCTAATGCTGCAGCCGCTGTGTGAATATACGCTAATGCTGCAGCCGCTGTGGGAATATACGCTAATGCTGCAGCCGCTGAGGGAATATACGCTAATGCTGCAGCCGCTGTGTGAATATACGCTAATGCTGCAGCCGCTGTGTGAATATACGCTAATGCTGCAGCCGCTGAGGGAATATATACGCTAATGCTGCAGCCACTGTAGGAATATACGCTAATGCTGCAGCCGCTGTGGGAATATACGCTACTGCTGCAGCCGCTGAGGGAATATACGCTAATGCTGCAGCCGCTGTGGGAATATACGCTAATGCTGCAGCCATCTGGACATGTATTGAGATGCTCACCAGCGACTTTCCAGATTCAAACAAGTGCGTGTAAACAAGCGTATTCTTCGATAATCGCCCACCTGGGTAACCCTATGATCATGCAGAATGGCTGCTAGAACGGAGACACTTACGGAAAGTTTTCTGCGTACGAGATCGCAGCAGTATGCAGAGACACTCCCCAAAAATGGCTGCAACACTCATTGCGATCAGCATCACTATAGTATCTTGGCACATGCGCAGTGCGGCCGCGATGCATGGGCTGGAGGCCGATAATCACTCAACTGTGTAAATTCCAGCATTACACCCACATCATAGGGTCTCTCCCACTCACTATTAATTCCCAGGTTCTGCCACCACTTAAGGATGATACAAGTGCTACTCAGTCCAAACAAGTAGCCTTAAGTTCCCTCTTCAATTACAATTAAGTCCTAGTTATCATTACCCAATTATTAATGTGCTGTACAGATATGTAGCGTGCATTAGGCAAATCCACAGGCAAAATGGATCTGATAAGAACCACAGAGACCAATCTTATTAAATTAAGTTTAATATGAGAAAGATACTCACAATACTTAAAATATCTGCAAAAACAATTAATAAGAATGGCATACAAATATAGTCTTAGGCAAATAATTACAAAGTTTAAGAGCTGTACATGGTAATTGATGCCTGCCTTGGCTTGTGAAGATGCTAATTGGGTTTTATGGCCCTGTGTACCAAGCATGCTGTGGCTAAGGTGGTGACACTCGCTAGGCCAACCTCATGTTGGGCAAGTCCATAATTTTATCTTTTTGTTGGATCATTTGTTGGCAGTCCTAATGGGCTATAAATAAATCTCCCAACCTCTGCATTACATGGAATCTTTTCAAATAATAGGCCAGCAGCTGGACGTTATACCTCAAGGGTCAATCGCAGGTCACCATGTTGGTAATTAAAATAAATATACTTAAACTCAAAGGGTTAGACGCTGCCTAATAGCTCGTGATCCATAACATAATCATGACAATAGTCATGAAATGTGTTCCATGATCAGCTGGAGAGAAAACAGATTGTCCCATCTTTTATAATAGGTAAAAACCACAGAAAGGAAAAAACATACTCTGAGAGACAGACGTGTTTGGGATATAAGGGCATCTATAAAGGTAATAAAGCTCAGATGGCACCATGGCACTGACAGAGAGTGGCTCTATTCCTTACCCAGCAAATGTGAGGTTCACACTGAGATCATCCACACATGTATCATCGCCTCCACAATTCTTCTCAAATAAAATCTGCAAAGAGGTAAATTTATATCACCAAGTGCTACCGAGATCTGTGTGAAGGGGGAGATCAGGTGTTGAGGGGAGGAGATCAGTGTGAGGGGAGGAGATCTGTGTGAGGGGAGGAGATCTGTGTGAGGGGAGGAGATCAGTGTGATGGGAGGAGATCAGTGTGAGGGGAGGAGATCAGTGTGAGGGGAGGAGATCTGTGTGAAGGGAGGAGATCAGTGTGCGGGGAGGTGGAGATCAGTGTGAGGGGAGGAGATCAGTGTGAGGGGAGGAGATCTGTGTGTCAGTGTGAGGGGAGGAGATCTGTGTGAAGTGAGGAGATCAGTGTGTCAGTGTGAGGGGAGGAGATCTGTGTGTCAGTGTGAGGGGAGGAGATCTGTGTGTCAGTGTGAGGGGAGGAGATCAGTGTGAGGGGAGGAGATCTGTGTGATGGGAGGAGATCAGTGTGAGGGGAGGAGATCAGTGTGAGGGGAGGAGATCTGTGTGAGGGGAGGAGATCAGTGTGAGGGGAGGAAATCTGTGTGAAGGGAGGAGATCAGTGTGAGGGGAGGAGATCTGTGTGAGGGGAGGAGATCAGTGTGAAGGGAGGAGATCAGTGTGAAGGGAGGAGATCTGTGTGAAGGGAGGAGATCAGTGTGAGGGGAGGAGATCTGTGTGAGGGGAGGAGATCAGTGTGAAGGGGGAGATCAATGTGAGGGGAGGAGATCTGTGTGAGGGGAGGAGATCTGTGTGTCTGTGTGAGGGGAGGAGATCTGTGTGTCAGTGTGAGGGGAGGAGATCAGTGTGATGGGAGGAGATCAGTGTGAAGGGGGAGATCAGTGTGAGGGGAGGAGATATGTGTGAAGGGAGGAGATCAGTGTGCGGGAGGTGGAGGAGATCAGTGTGAGGGGAGGAGATCAGTGTGAGGGGAGATCTGTGTGAGGGAGGAGATCAGTGTGAGGGGAGGAGATCAGTGTGAGGGGAGGAGATCAGTGTGAGGGGAGGAGATCTGTGTGTCAGTGTGAGGGGGGGGAGATCTGTGTGAGGGGAGGAGATCAGTGTGAGGGGAGGAGATCAGTGTGAGGGGAGGAGATCTGTGTGAGGGGAGGAGATCTGTGTGTCAGTGTGAGGGGAGGAGATCAGTGTGAGGGAAGGAGGTCAGTGTGAGGGGAGGAGATCAGTGTGAGGGGAGGAGATCAGTGTGAGGGGAGGAGATCTGTGTGTCAGTGTGAGGGGAGGAGATCTGTGTGAGGGGAGGAGATCAGTGTGAGGGGAGGAGATCAGTGTGAGGGGAGGAGATCAGTGTGAGGGGAGGAGATCTGTGTGAGGGGAGGAGATCTGTGTGTCAGTGTGAGGGGAGGAGATCAGTGTGAGGGAAGGAGGTCAGTGTGAGGGGAGGAGATCAGTGTGAGGAGAGGAGATCAGTGTGAAGGGAGGAGATCGGTGTGAGGGAGGAAATCTGTGTGAAGGGAGGAGATCAGTGTGAAGGGGGAGATCAGTGTGAGGGGAGGAGATCTGTGTGAGGGGAGGAGATCTGTGTGAAGGGAGGAGATCAGTGTGAGTGGAGGAGATCAGTGTGTCAGTGTGAGGGGAGGAGATCTGTGTGTCAGTGTGAGGGGAGGAGATCTGTGTGTCAGTGTGAGGGGAGGAGATCAGTGTGAGGGGAGGAGATCTGTGTGAGGGGAGGAGATCAGTGTGAGGGGAGATCAGTGTGAGGGGAGGAGATCTGTGTCAGTGTGAGGAGAGGAGATCTGTGTGAGGGGAGGAGATCAGTGTGAGGGGAGGAGATCTGTGTGAGGGGAGGAGATCTGTGTGAGGGGAGGAGATCTGTGTGTCAGTGTGAGGGGAGGAGATCAGTGTGAGGGGAGGAGATCTGTGTGAGGGGAGGAGATCTGTGTGTCAGTGTGAGGGGAGGAGATCTGTGTGAGGGGAGGAGATCTGTGTGTCAGTGTGAGGGGAGGAGATAAGTGTGAGGGGAGGAGATCAGTGTGAGGGGAGGAGATCTGTGTGTCAGTGTGAGGGGAGGAGATCAGTGTGAGGGGAGGAGATCTGTGTGTCAGTGTGAGGGGAGGAGATCTGTGTGAGGGGAGATCAGTGTGAGGGGAGGAGATCAGTGTGAGGGGAGGAGATCTGTGTGAGGGGAGGAGATCTGTGTGAGTGGAGGAGATCTGTGTGAGTGGAGGAGATCAGTGTGAGGGGAGGAGATCAGTGTGAGGGGAGGAGATCTGTGTGAGGGGAGGAGATCTGTGTGAGGGGAGGAGATCAGTGTGAGGGGAGGAGATCAGTGTGAGGGGAGGAGATCTGTGTGAGGGGAGGAGATCTGTGTGTCAGTGTGAGGGGAGGAGATCAGTGTGAGGGAAGGAGGTCAGTGTGAGGGGAGGAGATCTGTGTGAGGGGAGGAGATCTGTGTGTCAGTGTGAGGGGAGGAGATCAGTGTGAGGGGAGGAGATCTGTGTGTCAGTGTGAGGGGAGGAGATCAGTGTGAGGGAAGGAGGTCAGTGTGAGGGGAGGAGATCAGTGTGAGGAGAGGGGATCTGTGTGTCAGTGTGAGGGGAGGAGATCAGTGTGAGGGGAGGAGATCTGTGTGTCAGTGTGAGGGGAGCAGATCAGTGTGAGGGAAGGAGGTCAGTGTGAGGGAAGGAGATGTGTGTGAGGAGAGGATATCTGTGTGGTCAGTGTGAGGGGGAGGAGATCTGTGTGAGGGGAGGAGATCTGTGTGAGTGGAGGAGATCAGTGTGAGGGGAGGAGATCAGTGTGAGGGGAGGAGATCTGTGTGAGGGGAGGAGATCTGTGTGAGGGGAGGAGATCAGTGTGAGGGGAGGAGATCTGTGTGAGGGGAGGAGATCTGTGTGTCAGTGTGAGGGGAGGAGATCAGTGTGAGGGAAGGAGGTCAGTGTGAGGGGAGGAGATCTGTGTGAGGGGAGGAGATCTGTGTGTCAGTGTGAGGGGAGGAGATCAGTGTGAGGGGAGGAGATCTGTGTGTCAGTGTGAGGGAAGGAGGTCAGTGTGAGGGGAGGAGATCAGTGTGAGGAGAGAAGATCAGTGTGAGGGGAGGAGATCAGTGTGAAGGGAGGAGATCGGTGTGAGGGGAGGAGATCAGTGTGAAGGGAGGAGATCAGTGTGAGGGGAGGAAATCTGTGTGAAGGGAGGAGATCAGTGTGAAGGGAGGAGATAAGTGTGAAGGGAGGAGATCAGTGTGAGGGGAGGAGATCTGTGTGAGGGGAGGAGATCTGTGTGAGTGGAGGAGATCAGTGTGTCAGTGTGAGGGGAGGAGATCTGTGTGTCAGTGTGAGGGGAGGAGATCTGTGTGTCAGTGTGAGGGGAGGAGATCAGTGTGAGGGGAGGAGATCTGTGTGAGGGGAGGAGATCTGTGTGTCAGTGTGAGGGGAGGAGATCAGTGTGAGGGGAGGAGATCTGTGTGAGGGGAGGAGATCTGTGTGTCAGTGTGAGGGGAGGAGATCTGTGTGAGGGGAGGAGATCTGTGTGTCAGTGTGAGGGGAGGAGATAAGTGTGAGGGGAGGAGATCAGTGTGAGGGGAGGAGATCTGTGTGTCAGTGTGAGGGGAGGAGATCAGTGTGTCAGTGTGAGGGGAGGAGATCTGTGTGAGGGGAGATCAGTGTGAGGGGAGGAGATCAGTGTGAGGGGAGGAGTTCTGTGTGAGGGGAGGAGATCTGTGTCAGTGTGAGGGGAGGAGATCTGTGTGAGGGGAGGAGATCTGTGTGTCAGTGTGAGGGGAGGAGATCAGTGTGTCAGTGTGAGGGGAGGAGATCTGTGTGAGGGGAGATCAGTGTGAGGGGAGGAGATCAGTGTGAAGGGAGGAGATCTGTGTGAAGGGAGGAGATCAGTGTGAGGGGAGGAGATCAGTGTGAGGGGAGGAAATCTGTGTGAAGGGAGGAGATCAGTGTGAAGGGAGGAGATAAGTGTGAAGGGAGGAGATCTGTGTGAGGGGAGGAGATCTGTGTGTCAGTGTGAGGGGAGGAGATCAGTGTGAAGGGAGGAGATCAGTGTGAAGGGAGGAGATAAGTGTGAAGGGAGGAGATCAGTGTGAGGGGAGGAGATCTGTGTGAGGGGAGGAGATCTGTGTGAGGGGAGGAGATCAGTGTGAGGGGAGGAGATCAGTGTGTCAGTGTGAGGGAAGGAGATCTGTGTGTCAGTGTGAGGGGAGGAGATCTGTGTGTCAGTGTGAGGGGAGGAGATCTGTGTGAGGGGAGGAGATCAGTGTGAGGGGAGATCAGTGTGAGGGGAGGAGATCTGTGTCAGTGTGAGGGGAGGAGATCTGTGTGAGGGGAGGAGATCAGTGTGAGGGGAGGAGATCTGAGTGAGGGGAGGAGATCTGTGTGAGGGGAGGAGATCTGTGTGTCAGTGTGAGGGGAGGAGATCAGTGTGAGGGGAGGAGATCTGTGTGAGGGGAGGAGATCTGTGTGTCAGTGTGAGGGGAGGAGATCTGTGTGAGGGGAGGAGATCTGTGTGTCAGTGTGAGGGGAGGAGATCTGTGTGAGGGGAGGAGATCTGTGTGTCAGTGTGAGGGGAGGAGATCAGTGTGAGGGGAGGAGATCAGTGTGAGGGGAGGAGATCTGTGTGTCAGTGTGAGGGGAGGAGATCTGTGTGAGGGGAGATCAGTGTGAGGGGAGGAGATCAGTGTGAGGGGAGGAGATCAGTGTGAGGGGAGGAGATCTGTGTGTCAGTGTGAGGGGAGGAGTTCAGTGTGTCAGTGTGAGGGGAGGAGATCTGTGTGAGGGGAGATCAGTGTGAGGGGAGGAGATCAGTGTGAGGGGAGGAGTTCTGTGTGAGGGGAGGAGATCTGTGTCAGTGTGAGGGGAGGAGATCTGTGTGAGGGGAGGAGATCTGTGTGTCAGTGTGAGGGGAGGAGATCAGTGTGTCAGTGTGAGGGGAGGAGATCTGTGTGAGGGGAGGAGATCTGTGTGAGGGGAGGAGTTCTTTGTGAGGGGAGGAGATCAGTGTGTGGGGAGAAAATCTGTGTGAGGGGAGGAGATCAGTGTGTGGGGAGGAAATCTGTGTGAGGGGAGGAGATCTGTGTGAGGGGAGGAGATCAGTGTGAGGGGGGAGATCTGTGTGAGGGGAGGAGATCTGTGTGTCTGTGTGAGGGGAGGAGATCTGTGTGAAGGGGGAGATCTGTGTGAGGGGAGGAGATCTGTGTGAGGGGAGGAGATCTGTGTGAGGGGTGGAGATCTGTGTGTCTGTGTGAGGGGAGGAGATCTGTGTGAGGGGAGGGGAGGAGATCTGTGTGAGGGGAGGGGAGGAGATCAGTGTGAGGGGAGGAGATCTGTGTGAGGGGAGGAGATCAGTGTGAGGGGAGGAAATCTGTGTGAAGGGAGGAGATCAGTGTGAGGGGAGGAGATCTGTGTGAGAGGAGGAGATCAGTGTGAAGGGAGGAGATCTGTGTGAAGGGAGGAGATCAGTGTGAGGGGAGGAGATCTGTGTGAGGGGAGGAGATCAGTGTGAAGGGGGAGATTAATGTGAGGGGAGGAGATCTGTGTGAGGGGAGGAGATCTGTGTGTCAGTGTGAGGGGAGGAGATCTGTGTGTCAGTGTGAGGGGAGGAGATCAGTGTGATGGGAGGAGATCAGTGTGAAGGGGGAGATCAGTGTGAGGGGAGGAGATATGTGTGAAGGGAGGAGATCAGTGTGCGGGGAGGTGGAGGAGATCAGTGTGAGGGGAGGAGATCAGTGTGAGGGGAGATCTGTGTGAGGGGAGGAGATCAGTGTGAGGGGAGGAGATCAGTGTGAGGGGAGGAGATCTGTGTGTCAGTGTGAGGGGAGGAGATCTGTGTGAGGGGAGGAGATCAGTGTGAGGGGAGGAGATCAGTGTGAGGGGAGGAGATCTGTGTGAGGGGAGGAGATCTGTGTGTCAGTGTGAGGGGAGGAGATCAGTGTGAGGGAAGGAGGTCAGTGTGAGGGGAGGAGATCAGTGTGAGGGGAGGAGATCAGTGTGAGGAGAGGAGATCAGTGTGAAGGGAGGAGATTGGTGTGAGGGGAGGAGATCAGTGTGAAGGGAGGAGATCAGTGTGAGGGGAGGAAATCTGTGTGAAGGGAGGAGATCAGTGTGAAGGGGGAGATCAGTGTGAGGGGAGGAGATCTGTGTGAGGGGAGGAGATCTGTGTGAGTGGAGGAGATCAGTGTGTCAGTGTGAGGGGAGGAGATCTGTGTGTCAGTGTGAGGGGAGGAGATCTGTGTGTCAGTGTGAGGGGAGGAGATCTGTGTGAGGGGAGGAGATCTGTGTCTCAGTGTGAGGGGAGGAGATCAGTGTGAGGGGAGGAAATCTGTGTGAAGGGAGGAGATCTGTGTGTCAGTGTGAGGGGAGGAGATCTGTGTGAGGGGAGGAGATCTGTGTGTCAGTGTGAGGGGAGGAGATCTGTGTGAGGGGAGGAGATCTGTGTGTCAGTGTGAGGGGAGGAGATCTGTGTGAGGGGAGGAGATCTGTGTCTCAGTGTGAGGGGAGGAGATCAGTGTGAGGGGAGGAGGTCTGTGTGTCAGTGTGAGGGGAGGAGATCTGTGTGAAGTGAGGAGATCAGTGTGTCAGTGTGAGGGGAGGAGATCTGTGTGTCAGTGTGAGGGGAGGAGATCTGTGTGAGGGGAGGAGATCTGTGTGAGGGGAGGAGATCAGTGTGAGGGGAGGAGATCTGTGTGAGGGGAGGAGATCTGTGTGTCAGTGTGAGGGGAGGAGATCAGTGTGAGGGAAGGAGGTCAGTGTGAGGGGAGGAGATCTGTGTGAGGGGAGGAGATCTGTGTGTCAGTGTGAGGGGAGGAGATCAGTGTGAGGGGAGGAGATCTGTGTGTCAGTGTGAGGGGAGGAGATCAGTGTGAGGGAAGGAGGTCAGTGTGAGGGGAGGAGATCAGTGTGAGGAGAGAAGATCAGTGTGAGGGGAGGAGATCAGTGTGAAGGGAGGAGATCGGTGTGAGGGGAGGAGATCAGTGTGAAGGGAGGAGATCAGTGTGAGGGGAGGAAATCTGTGTGAAGGGAGGAGATCAGTGTGAAGGGAGGAGATAAGTGTGAAGGGAGGAGATCAGTGTGAGGGGAGGAGATCTGTGTGAGGGGAGGAGATCTGTGTGAGGGGAGGAGATCAGTGTGAGGGGAGGAGATCAGTGTGTCAGTGTGAGGGAAGGAGATCTGTGTGAGGGGAGGAGATCAGTGTGAAGGGGGAGATTAATGTGAGGGGAGGAGATCTGTGTGAGGGGAGGAGATCTGTGTGTCAGTGTGAGGGGAGGAGATCTGTGTGTCAGTGTGAGGGGAGGAGATCTGTGTGAGGGGAGGAGATCACTGTGAGGGGAGATCAGTGTGAGGGGAGGAGATCTGTGTCAGTGTGAGGGGAGGAGATCTGTGTGAGGGGAGGAGATCAGTGTGAGGGGAGGAGATCTGAGTGAGGGGAGGAGATCTGTGAGAGGGGAGGAGATCTGTGTGTCAGTGTGAGGGGAGGAGATCAGTGTGAGGGGAGGAGATCTGTGTGAGGGGAGGAGATCTGTGTGTCAGTGTGAGGGGAGGAGATCTGTGTGAGGGGAGGAGATCTGTGTGTCAGTGTGAGGGGAGGAGATCTGTGTGAGGGGAGGAGATCTGTGTGTCAGTGTGAGGGGAGGAGATCAGTGTGAGGGGAGGAGATCAGTGTGAGGGGAGGAGATCAGTGTGAGGGGAGGAGATCTGTGTGTCAGTGTGAGGGGAGGAGATCTGTGTGAGGGGAGATCAGTGTGAGGGGAGGAGATCAGTGTGAGGGGAGGAGATCTGTGTGTCAGTGTGAGGGGAGGAGATCAGTGTGTCAGTGTGAGGGGAGGAGATCTGTGTGAGGGGAGATCAGTGTGAGGGGAGGAGATCAGTGTGAGGGGAGGAGTTCTGTGTGAGGGGAGGAGATCTGTGTCAGTGTGAGGGGAGGAGATCTGTGTGAGGGGAGGAGATCTGTGTGTCAGTGTGAGGGGAGGAGATCAGTGTGTCAGTGTGAGGGGAGGAGATCTGTGTGAGGGGAGATCAGTGTGAGGGGAGGAGATCAGTGTGAAGGGAGGAGATCTGTGTGAAGGGAGGAGATAAGTGTGAAGGGAGGAGATCAGTGTGAAGGGGGAGATCTGTGTGAGTGGAGATCAGTGTGAGGGGAGGAGATCAGTGTGTCAGTGTGAGGGGAGGAGATCTGTGTGTCAGTGTGAGGGGAGGAGATAAGTGTGAGGGGAGGAGATCAGTGTGAGGGGAGGAGATCTGTGTGTCAGTGTGAGGGGAGGAGATCATTGTGAGGGGAGGAGATCTGTGTGAGGGGAGGAGATCAGTGTGAGGGGAGGAGATCTGTGTGAGTGGAGATCAGTGTGAGGGGAGGAGATCAGTGTGTCAGTGTGAGGGGAGGAGATCTGTGTGAGGGGAGGAGATCTGTGTGAGGGGAGGAGATGAGTGTGAGGGTAAGAGATCTGTGTGAAGGGAGGAGATCAGTGTGCGGGGAGGAAATCTGTTTGAAGGGAGGAGATCAGTGTGAGGGGAGGAAATCTGTGTGAGGGGAGGAGATCTGTGTGAAGGGGAGAGCTGTGTGAGGGGAGGAGATCTGTGTCAGTGTGAGGGGAGGAGATCTGTGTGTATGTGTGAGGGGAGGAGATCTGTGTGAGGGGAGGAGATCTGTGTGAGGGGAGGAGTTCTGTGTGAGGGGAGGAGATCAGTGTGTGGGGAGAAAATCTGTGTGAGGGGAGGAGATCAGTGTGTGGGGAGGAAATCTGTGTGAGGGGAGGAGATCTGTGTGAGGGGAGGAGATCAGTGTGAGGGGGGAGATCTGTGTGAGGGGAGGAGATCTGTGTGTCTGTGTGAGGGGAGGAGATCTGTGTGAAGGGGGAGATCTGTGTGAGGGGAGGAGATCTGTGTGAGGGGAGGAGATCTGTGTGAGGGGTGGAGATCTGTGTGTCTGTGTGAGGGGAGGAGATCTGTGTGAGGGGAGGGGAGGAGATCTGTGTGAGGGGAGGGGAGGAGATCAGTGTGAGGGGAGGAGATCTGTGTGAGGGGAGGAGATCAGTGTGAGGGGAGGAAATCTGTGTGAAGGGAGGAGATCAGTGTGAGGGGAGGAGATCTGTGTGAGAGGAGGAGATCAGTGTGAAGGGAGGAGATCTGTGTGAAGGGAGGAGATCAGTGTGAGGGGAGGAGATCTGTGTGAGGGGAGGAGATCAGTGTGAAGGGGGAGATTAATGTGAGGGGAGGAGATCTGTGTGAGGGGAGGAGATCTGTGTGTCAGTGTGAGGGGAGGAGATCTGTGTGTCAGTGTGAGGGGAGGAGATCAGTGTGATGGGAGGAGATCAGTGTGAATGGGGAGATCAGTGTGAGGGGAGGAGATATGTGTGAAGGGAGGAGATCAGTGTGAGGGGAGGAGATCAGTGTGAGGGGAGATCTGTGTGAGGGGAGGAGATCAGTGTGAGGGGAGGAGATCAGTGTGAGGGGAGGAGATCAGTGTGAGGGGAGGAGATCTGTGTGTCAGTGTGAGGGGAGGAGATCTGTGTGAGGGGAGGAGATCAGTGTGAGGGGAGGAGATCAGTGTGAGGGGAGGAGATCAGTGTGAGGGGAGGAGATCTGTGTGAGGGGAGGAGATCTGTGTGTCAGTGTGAGGGGAGGAGATCAGTGTGAGGGAAGGAGGTCAGTGTGAGGGGAGGAGATCAGTGTGAGGAGAGGAGATCAGTGTGAAGGGAGGAGATCGGTGTGAGGGGAGGAGATCAGTGTGAAGGGAGGAGATCAGTGTGAGGGGAGGAAATCTGTGTGAAGGGAGGAGATCAGTGTGAAGGGGGAGATCAGTGTGAGGGGAGGAGATCTGTGTGAGGGGAGGAGATCTGTGTGAAGGGAGGAGATCAGTGTGAGTGGAGGAGATCAGTGTGTCAGTGTGAGGGGAGGAGATCTGTGTGTCAGTGTGAGGGGAGGAGATCTGTGTGTCAGTGTGAGGGGAGGAGATCAGTGTGAGGGGAGGAGATCTGTGTGAGGGGAGGAGATCAGTGTGAGGGGAGATCAGTGTGAGGGGAGGAGATCTGTGTCAGTGTGAGGGGAGGAGATCTGTGTGAGGGGAGGAGATCTGTGTGAGGGGAGGAGATCTGTGTGAGGGGAGGAGATCTGTGTGTCAGTGTGAGGGGAGGAGATCAGTGTGAGGGGAGGAGATCTGTGTGAGGGGAGGAGATCTGTGTGTCAGTGTGAGGGGAGGAGATCTGTGTGAGGGGAGGAGATCTGTGTGTCAGTGTGAGGGGAGGAGATAAGTGTGAGGGGAGGAGATCAGTGTGAGGGGAGGAGATCTGTGTGTCAGTGTGAGGGGAGGAGATCAGTGTGAGGGGAGGAGATCTGTGTGTCAGTGTGAGGGGAGGAGATCTGTGTGAGGGGAGATCAGTGTGAGGGGAGGAGATCAGTGTGAGGGGAGGAGATCTGTGTGAGGGGAGGAGATCTGTGTGAGGGGAGGAGATCTGTGTGAGTGGAGGAGATCTGTGTGAGTGGAGGAGATCAGTGTGAGGGGAGGAGATCAGTGTGAGGGGAGGAGATCTGTGTGAGGGGAGGAGATCTGTGTGAGGGGAGGAGATCAGTGTGAGGGGAGGAGATCAGTGTGAGGGGAGGAGATCTGTGTGAGGGGAGGAGATCTGTGTGTCAGTGTGAGGGGAGGAGATCAGTGTGAGGGAAGGAGGTCAGTGTGAGGGGAGGAGATCTGTGTGAGGGGAGGAGATCTGTGTGTCAGTGTGAGGGGAGGAGATCAGTGTGAGGGGAGGAGATCTGTGTGTCAGTGTGAGGGGAGGAGATCAGTGTGAGGGAAGGAGGTCAGTGTGAGGGGAGGAGATCAGTGTGAGGAGAGGGGATCTGTGTGTCAGTGTGAGGGGAGGAGATCAGTGTGAGGGGAGGAGATCTGTGTGTCAGTGTGAGGGGAGGAGATCAGTGTGAGGGAATGAGGGGAGGAGATCAGTGTGAGGGAAGGAGATGTGTGTGAGGAGAGGATATCTGTGTGTCAGTGTGAGGGGAGGAGATCTGTGTGAGGGGAGGAGATCTGTGTGAGTGGAGGAGATCAGTGTGAGGGGAGGAGATCAGTGTGAGGGGAGGAGATCTGTGTGAGGGGAGGAGATCTGTGTGAGGGGAGGAGATCTGTGTGAGGGGAGGAGATCAGTGTGAGGGGAGGAGATCAGTGTGAGGGGAGGAGATCTGTGTGTCAGTGTGAGGGGAGGAGATCAGTGTGAGGGAAGGAGGTCAGTGTGAGGGGAGGAGATCTGTGTGAGGGGAGGAGATCTGTGTGTCAGTGTGAGGGGAGGAGATCAGTGTGAGGGGAGGAGATCTGTGTGTCAGTGTGAGGGGAGGAGATCAGTGTGAGGGAAGGAGGTCAGTGTGAGGGGAGGAGATCAGTGTGAGGAGAGAAGATCAGTGTGAGGGGAGGAGATCAGTGTGAAGGGAGGAGATCGGTGTGAGGGGAGGAGATCAGTGTGAAGGGAGGAGATCAGTGTGAGGGGAGGAAATCTGTGTGAAGGGAGGAGATCAGTGTGAAGGGAGGAGATAAGTGTGAAGGGAGGAGATCAGTGTGAGGGGAGGAGATCTGTGTGAGGGGAGGAGATCTGTGTGAGGGGAGGAGATCAGTGTGAAGGGAGGAGATCAGTGTGAAGGGGGAGATCTGTGTGAGGGGAGGAGATCTGTGTGAGGGGAGGAGATCAGTGTGAGGGGAGGAGATCAGTGTGTCAGTGTGAGGGAAGGAGATCTGTGTGTCAGTGTGAGGGGAGGAGATCTGTGTGTCAGTGTGAGGGGAGGAGATCTGTGTGAGGGGAGGAGATCAGTGTGAGGGGAGATCAGTGTGAGGGGAGGAGATCTGTGTCAGTGTGAGGGGAGGAGATTTGTGTGATGGGAGGAGATCAGTGTGAGGGGAGGAGATCTGAGTGAGGGGAGGAGATCTGTGTGAGGGGAGGAGATCTGTGTGTCAGTGTGAGGGGAGGAGATCAGTGTGAGGGGAGGAGATCTGTGTGAGGGGAGGAGATCTGTGTGTCAGTGTGAGGGGAGGAGATCTGTGTGAGGGGAGGAGATCTGTGTGTCAGTGTGAGGGGAGGAGATCTGTGTGAGGGGAGGAGATCTGTGTGTCAGTGTGAGGGGAGGAGATCAGTGTGAGGGGAGGAGATCAGTGTGAGGGGAGGAGATCTGTGTGTCAGTGTGAGGGGAGGAGATCTGTGTAGATCAGTGTGAGGAGGAGATCAGTGTGAGGGGAGGAGATCAGTGTGAGGGGAGGAGATCAGTGTGAGGGGAGGAGATCTGTGTGTCAGTGTGAGGGGAGGAGATCAGTGTGTCAGTGTGAGGGGAGGAGATCTGTGTGAGGGGAGATCAGTGTGAGGGGAGGAGATCAGTGTGAGGGGAGGAGTTCTGTGTGAGGGGAGGAGATCTGTGTCAGTGTGAGGGGAGGAGATCTGTGTGAGGGGAGGAGATCTGTGTGTCAGTGTGAGGGGAGGAGATCAGTGTGTCAGTGTGAGGGGAGGAGATCTGTGTGAGGGGAGATCAGTGTGAGGGGAGGAGATCAGTGTGAAGGGAGGAGATCAGTGTGAAGGGAGGAGATCAGTGTGAGGGGAGGAGATCATTGTGAGGGGAGGAGATCTGTGTGAGGGGAGGAGATCAGTGTGAGGGGAGGAGATCAGTGTGTCAGTGTGAGGGGAGGAGATCTGTGTGAGGGGAGGAGATGAGTGTGAGGGTAAGAGATCTGTGTGAAGGGAGGAGATCAGTGTGCGGGGAGGAAATCTGTGTGAAGGGAGGAGATCAGTGTGAGGGGAGGAAATCTGTGTGAGGGGAGGAGATCTGTGTGAAGGGGAGAGCTGTGTGAGGGGAGGAGATCTGTGTCAGTGTGAGGGGAGGAGATCTGTGTGTCTGTGTGAGGGGAGGAGATCTGTGTGAGGGGAGGAGATCTGTGTGAGGGGAGGAGTTCTGTGTGAGGGGAGGAGATCAGTGTGTGGGGAGAAAATCTGTGTGAGGGGAGGAGATCAGTGTGTGGGGAGGAAATCTGTGTGAGGGGAGGAGATCTGTGTGAGGGGAGGAGATCAGTGTGAGGGGGGAGATCTGTGTGAGGGGAGGAGATCTGTGTGTCTGTGTGAGGGGAGGAGATCTGTGTGAAGGGGGAGATCTGTGTGAGGGGAGGAGATCTGTGTGAGGGGAGGAGATCTGTGTGAGGGGTGGAGATCTGTGTGTCTGTGTGAGGGGAGGAGATCTGTGTGAGGGGAGGGGAGGAGATCTGTGTGAGGGGAGGGGAGGAGATCAGTGTGAGGGGAGGAGATCTGTGTGAGGGGAGGAGATCAGTGTGACGGGAGGAAATCTGTGTGAAGGGAGGAGATCAGTGTGAGGGGAGGAGATCTGTGTGAGAGGAGGAGATCAGTGTGAAGGGAGGAGATCTGTGTGAAGGGAGGAGATCAGTGTGAGGGGAGGAGATCTGTGTGAGGGGAGGAGATCAGTGTGAAGGGGGAGATTAATGTGAGGGGAGGAGATCTGTGTGAGGGGAGGAGATTTGTGTGTCAGTGTGAGGGGAGGAGATCAGTGTGAGGGGAGGAGATCAGAGTGAGGGGAGGAGATCAGTGTGAGGGGAGGAGATCAGTGTGAGGGGAGGAGATCAGTGTGAAGGGAGGAGATCAGTGTGAGGGGAGGAGATCAGTGTGAGGGGAGGAGATCTGTGTGTCAGTGTGAGGGGAGGAGATCAGAGTGAGGGGAGGAGATCAGTGTGAGGGGAGGAGATCTGTGTGAGGGGAGGAGATCTGTGTGAAGGGAGGAGATCAGTGTGAGGGGAGGAAATCAGTGTGAGGGGAGGAGATCAGTGTGAGGGGAGATCAGTGTGAGGGGAGGAGATCTGTGTGTCAGTGTGAGGGGAGGAGATCAGAGTGAGGGGAGGAGATCAGTGTGAGGGGAGGAGATCTGTGTGAAGGGAGGAGATCAGTGTGAAGGGAGGAGATCAGTGTGAAGGGGGAGATCAGTGTGAAGGGGGAGATCAGTGTGAGGGGAGGAGATCAGTGTGAGGGGAGGAGATCAGTGTGATGGGAGGAGATCAGTGTGAGGGGAGGAGATCTGTGTGAGGGGAGGAGATCTGTGTGAGGGGAGGAGATCAGTGTGCGGGGAGGAGATCAGTGTGAGGGGAGGAGATCTGTGTGAGGGGAGGAGATCAGTGTGAGAGGAGATCTGTGTGAGGGGAGGAGATCTGTGTGAGGGGAGGAGATCTGTGTGAGGGGAGGAAATCTGTGTGAGGGGAGGAGATCTGTGTGAGGGGAGGAGATCAGTGTGAGGGGAGGAGATCAGTGTGAGGGGAGGAGATCAGTGTGAGGGGAGGAGATCAGTATGAAGGGAGGAGATCTGTGTGAGGGGAGGAGATCTGTGTGAGGGGAGGAGATCAGTGTGAGGGGAGGAGATCAGTGTTAGGGGAGGAGATCTGTGTGAGGGGAGGAGATCTGTGTGTCAGTGTGAGGGGAGGAGATCTGTGTGAGGGGAGGAGATCTGTGTGTCAATGTGAGGGGAGGAGATCAGTGTGAGGGGAGGAGATCAGTGTGAGGGGAGGAAATCTGTGTGAAGGGAGTAGATCAGTGTGAGGGGAGGAGATCTGTGTGAGGGGAGGAGATCAGTGTGAAGGGGGAGATCAGTGTGTGGGGAGGAGATCAGTGTGACGGGAGGAGATCAGTGTGATGGGAGGAGATCAGTGTGAGGGGAGATCTGTGTGAGGGGAGGAGATCTGTGTGAGGGGAGGAGATCTGTGTGAGGGGAGGAGATCAGTGTGCGGGGAGGAGATCAGTGTGCGGGGTGGAGATCAGTGTGCGGGGAGGAAATCTGTGTGAGGGGAGGAGATAAGTGTGAGGGGAGGAGATCTGTGTGAGGGGAGGAGATCAGTGTGAGGGGAGATCTGTGTGAGGGGAGGAGATCTGTGTGAGGGGAGGAGATCTGTGTGAGGGCAGGAGATCTATGTGAGGGGAGGAGTTCTGTGTGTGGGGAGGAAATCTGTGTGAGGGGAGGAGATCTGTGTGAGGTGAGGAGATCTGTGTGAGGGGAGGAGATCAGTGTGAGGGGAGGAGATCTGTGTTAGGGGAGGAGATCAGTGTGAGGGGAGGAGATCAGTGTGAGGGGAGATCTGTGTGAGGGGAGGAGATCTGTGTGAGGGGAGTAGATCAGTGTGAGGGGAGATCTGTGTGAGGGGAGGAGATCTGTGTGAGGGGAGGAGATCAGTATGAAGGGAGGAGATCTGTGTGAGGGGAGGAGATCTGTGTGAGTGGAGGAGATCAGTGTGAGGGGAGGAGATCAGTGTGAGGGGAGGAGATCTGTGTGAGGGAAGGAGATCTGTGTGTCAGTGTGAGGGGAGGAGATCTGTGTGAGGGGAGGAGATCTGTGTGTCAGTGTGAGGGGAGGAGATCAGTGTGAGGGGAGGAGATCAGTGTGAGGGGAGGAAATCTGTGTGAAGGGAGGAGATCTGTGTGTCAGTGTGAGGGGAGGAGATCTGTGTGAGGGGAGGAGATCTGTGTGTCAGTGTGAGGGGAGGAGATCTGTGTGAGGGGAGGAGATCTGTGTCTCAGTGTGAGGGGAGGAGATCAGTGTGATGGGAGGAGATCAGTGTGAGGGGAGGAGATCTGTGTGAGGTGAGGAGATCTGTGTGAGGGGAGGAGATCAGTGTGCGGGGAGGAGATCAATGTGCGGGGTGGAGATCAGTGTGAGGGGAGGAGATCTGTGTGAGGGGAGGAGATCAGTGTGAGAGGAGATCTTTGTGAGGGGAGGAGATCTGTGTGAGGGGAGGAGATCTGTGTGAGGGGAGGAGTTCTGTGTGTGGGGAGGAAATCTGTGTGAGGGGAGGAGATCTGTGTGAGGGGAGGAGATCTGTGTGAGGGGAGGAGATCAGTGTGAGGGGAGGAGATCAGTGTGAGGGGAGATCTGTGTGAGGGGAGGAGATCTGTGTGAGGGGAGGAGATCAGTATGAAGGGAGGAGATCTGTGCGAGGGGAGGAGATCAGTGTGAGGGGAGGAGATCTGTGTGAGGGGAGGAGATCTGTGTGAGGGGAGGAGATCTGTGTGTCAGTGTGAGGGGAGGAGATCTGTGTGAGGGGAGGAGATCTGTGTCTCAGTGTGAGGGGAGGAGATCTGTGTGAGGGGAGGAGATCTGTGTGTCAGTGTGAGGGGAGGAGATCAGTGTGAGGGGAGGAGATCAGTGTGAGGGGAGGAAATCTGTGTGAAGGGAGGAGATCAGTGTGAGGGGAGGAGATCTGTGTGAGGGGAGGAGATCAGTGTGAAGGGGGAGATCAGTGTGTGGGGAGGAGATCAGTGTGAGGGGAGGAGATCAGTGTGATGGGAGGAGATCAGTGTGAGGGGAGATCTGTGTGAGGGGAGGAGATCTGTGTGAGGGGAGGAGATCTGTGAGAGGGGAGGAGATCAGTGTGCGGTCAGGAGATCAGTGTGCGGGGTGGAGATCAGTGTGCGGGGAGGAAATCTGTGTGAGGGGAGGAGATAAGTGTGAGGGGAGGAGATCTGTGTGAGGGGAGCAGATCAGTGTGAGGGGAGATCTGTGTGAGGGGAGGAGATCTGTGTGAGGGGATGAGATCTGTGTGAGGGGAGGAGTTCTGTGTGTGGGGAGGAAATCTGTGTGAGGGGAGGAGATCTGTGTGAGGGGAGGAAATCTGTGTGAGGGGAGGAGATCAGTGTGAGGGGAGGAGATCAGTGTGAGGGGAGGAGATCAGTGTGAGGGGAGGAGATCAGTGTGAGGGGAGATCTGTGTGAGGGGAGGAGATCTGTGTGAGGGGAGGAGATCAGTGTGAGGGGAGGAGATCAGTGTGAGGGGAGATCTGTGTGAGGGGAGGAGATCTGTGTGAGGGGAGGAGATCAGTGTGAAGGGAGGAGATCTGTGTGAGGGGAGGATGTGTGAGGGGAGGAGATCAGTGTGAGGGGAGGAGATCAGTGTTAGGGGAGGAGATCTGTGTGAGGGGAGGAGATCTGTGTGAGGGGAGGAGATCTGTGTGTCAGTGTGAGGGGAGGAGATCTGTGTGAGGGGAGGAGATCTGTGAGGGGAGGAGATCTGTGTGTCAGTGTGAGGGGAGGAGATCAGTGTGAGGGGAGGGAGATCAGTGTGAGGGGAGGAAAATCTGTGTGAAAGGGAGGAGATCTGTGTGTCAGTGTGAGGGGAGGAGATCTGTGTGAGGGGAGGAGAATCTGTGTGTCAGTGTGAGGGGAGGAGATCTGTGTGAGGGGAAGGAGATCTGTGTCTCAGTGTGAGGGGAGGAGATCAGTGTGAGGGGAGGAGGTCTGTGTGTCAGTGTGAGGGAGGAGATCTGTGTGAAGTGAGGAGATCAGTGTGTCAGTGTGAGGGGAGGAGATCTGTGTGTCAGTGTGAGGGGAGGAGATCTGTGTGAGGGGAGGAGATCAGTGTGAGGGGGAGGAGATCTGTGTGAGGGGAGGAGATCAGTGTGAGGGGAGGAGATCAGTGTGAGGGGAGATCTGTGTGAGGGGAGGAGATCTGTGTGAGGGGAGGAGATCAGTATGAAGGGAGGAGATCTGTGTGAGGGGAGGAGATATGTGTGAGGGAGGAGATCAGTGTTAGGAGAGGAGATCAGTGTTAGGGGAGGAGATCTGTGTGAGGGGAGGAGATCTGTGTGAGGGGAGATCTGTGTGAGGGGAGGAGATCTGTGTGAGGGGAGGAGATCAGTGTGAGGGGAGGAGATCAGTGTGAGGGGAGATCTGTGTGAGGGGAGGAGATCTGTGTGAGGGGAGGAGATCAGTATGAAGGGAGGAGATCTGTGTGAGGGGAGGAGATCTGTGTGAGGGGAGGAGATCAGTGTGAGGGGAGGAGATCAGTGTTAGGGGAGGAGATCTGTGTGAGGGGAGGAGATCTGTGTGTCAGTGTGAGGGGAGGAGATCTGTGTGAGGGGAGGAGATCTGTGTGTCAGTGTGAGGGGAGGAGATCAGTGAGGGGAGGAGATCAGTGTGAGGGGAGGAAATCTGTGTGAAGGGAGGAGATCTATGTGTCAGTGTGAGGGGAGGAGATCTGTGTGAGGGGAGGAGATCTGTGTGTCAGTGTGAGGGGAGGAGATCTGTGTGAGGGGAGGAGATCTGTGTCTCAGTGTGAGGGGAGGAGATCAGTGTGAGGGGAGGAGATCTGTGTGTCAGTGTGAGGGGAGGAGATCTGTGTGAAGTGAGGAGATCAGTGTGTCAGTGTGAGGGGAGGAGATCTGTGTGTCAGTGTGAGGGGAGGAGATCTGTGTGAGGGGAGGAGATCTGTGTGTCAGTGTGAGGGGAGGAGATCAGTGTGAGGGGAGGAGATCAGTGTGAGGGGAGGAAATCTGTGTGAAGGGAGGAGATCAGTGTGAGGGGAGGAGATCTGTGTGAGGGGAGGAGATCAGTGTGAAGGGGGAGATCAGTGTGTGGGGAGGAGATCAGTGTGAGGGGAGGAAATCAGTGTGATGGGAGGAGATCAGTGTGAGGGGAGATCTGTGTGAGGGGAGGAGATCTGTGTGAGGGGAGGAGATCAGTGTGAGGGGAGATCTGTGTGAGGGGAGGAGATCTGTGTGAGGGGAGGAGATCTGTGTGAGGGGAGGATTTCTGTGTGTGGGGAGGAAATCTGTGTGACGGGAGGAGATCTGTGTGAGGGGAGGAGATCTGTGTGAGGGGAGGAGATCAGTGTGAGGGGAGGAGATCTGTGTGAGGGGTGGAGATCAGTGTGAGGGGAGGAGATCAGTGTGAGGGGAGATCTGTGTGAGGGGAGGAGATCTGTGTGAGGGGAGGAGATCAGTGTGAGGGGAGGAGATCAGTGTGAGGGGAGATCTGTGTGAGGGGAGGAGATCTGTGTGAGGGGAGGAGATCAGTATGAAGGGAGGAGATCTGTGTGAGGGGAGGAGATATGTGTGAGGGGAGGAGATCAGTGTGAGGAGAGGAGATCAGTGTTAGGGGAGGATATCTGTGTGAGGGGAGGAGATCTGTGTGTCAGTGTGAGGGGAGGAGATCTGTGTGAGGGGAGGAGATCTGTGTGTCAGTGTGAGGGGAGGAGATCAGTGTGAGGGGAGGAGATCAGTGTGAGGGGAGGAAATCTGTGTGAAGGGAGGAGATCTGTGTGTCAGTGTGAGGGGAGGAGATCTGTGTGAGGGGAGGAGATCTGTGTGTCAGTGTGAGGGGAGGAGATCTGTGTGAGGGGAGGAGATCTGTGTCTCAGTGTGAGGGGAGGAGATCAGTGTGAGGGGAGGAGATCTGTGTGTCAGTGTGAGGGGAGGAGATCTGTGTGAAGTGAGGAGATCAGTGTGTCAGTGTGAGGGGAGGAGATCTGTGTGTCAGTGTGAGGGGAGGAGATCTGTGTGAGGGGAGGAGATCTGTGTGTCAGTGTGAGGGGAGGAGATCAGTGTGAGGGGAGGAGATCAGTGTGAGGGGAGGAAATCTGTGTGAAGGGAGGAGATCAGTGTGAGGGGAGGAGATCTGTGTGAGGGGAGGAGATCAGTGTGAAGGGGGAGATCAGTGTGTGGGGAGGAGATCAGTGTGAGGGGAGGAGATCAGTGTGATGGGAGGAGATCAGTGTGAGGGGAGATCTGTGTGAGGGGAGGAGATCTGTGTGAGGGGAGGAGATCAGTGTGAGGGGAGATCTGTGTGAGGGGAGGAGATCTGTGTGAGGGGAGGAGATCTGTGTGAGGGGAGGAGTTCTGTGTGTGGGGAGGAAATCTGTGTGACGGGAGGAGATCTGTGTGAGGGGAGGAGATCTGTGTGAGGGGAGGAGATCAGTGTGAGGGGAGGAGATCTGTGTGAGGGGAGGAGATCAGTGTGAGGGGAGATCTGTGTGAGGGGAGGAGATCTGTGTGAGGGGAGGAGATCAGTGTGAGGGGAGGAGATCAGTGTGAGGGGAGATCTGTGTGAGGGGAGGAGATCTGTGTGAGGGGAGGAGATCAGTATGAAGGGAGGAGATCTGTGTGAGGGGAGGAGATATGTGTGAGGGGAGGAGATCAGTGTGAGGGGAGGAGATCAGTGTTAGGGGAGGAGATCTGTGTGAGGGGAGGAGATCTGTGTGTCAGTGTGAGGGGAGGAGATCTGTGTGAGGGGAGGAGATCTGTGTGTCAGTGTGAGGGGAGGAGATCAGTGTGAGGGGAGGAGATCAGTGTGAGGGGAGGAAATCTGTGTGAAGGGAGGAGATCTGTGTGTCAGTGTGAGGGGAGGAGATCTGTGTGAGGGGAGGAGATGTGTGTCAGTGTGAGGGGAGGAGATCTGTGTGAGGGGAGGAGATCTGTGTCTCAGTGTGAGGGGAGGAGATCAGTGTGAGGGGAGGAGATCTGTGTGTCAGTGTGAGGGGAGGAGATCTGTGTGAAGTGAGGAGATCAGTGTGTCAGTGTGAGGGGAGGAGATCTTTGTGTCAGTGTGAGGGGAGGAGATCTGTGTGAGGGGAGGAGATCTGTGTGTCAGTGTGAGGGGAGGAGATCAGTGTGAGGGGAGGAAATCTGTGTGAAGGGAGGAGATCAGTGTGAGGGGAGGAGATCTGTGTGAGGGGAGGAGATCAGTGTGAAGGGGGAGATCAGTGTGTGGGGAGGAGATCAGTGTGAGGGGAGGAGATCAGTGTGATGGGAGGAGATCAGTGTGAGGGGAGATCTGTGTGAGGGGAGGAGATCTGTGTGAGGGGATGAGATCAGTGTGAGGGGAGATCTGTGTGAGGGGAGGAGATCTGTGTGAGGGGAGGAGATCTGTGTGAGGGGAGGAGATCTGTGTGAGGGGAGGAGTTCTGTGTGTGGGGAGGAGATCTGTGTGAGGGGAGGAGATCTGTGTGAGGGGAGGAGATCAGTGTGAGGGGAGGAGATCTGTGTGAGGGGAGGAGATCAGTGTGAGGGGAGGGGATCAGTGTGAGGGGAGATCTGTGTGAGGGGAGGAGATCTGTGTGAGGGGAGGAGATCAGTGTGAAGGGAGGAGATCTGTGTGAGGGGAGGAGATCAGTGTGAGGGGAGGAGATCAGTGTTAGGGGAGGAGATCTGTGTGAGGGGAGGAGATCTGTGTGTCAGTGTGAGGGGAGGAGATCTGTGTGAGGGGAGGAGATCTGTGTGTCAGTGTGAGGGGAGGAGATCAGTGTGAGGGGAGGAAATCTGTGTGAAGGGAGGAGATCTGTGTGTCAGTGTGAGGGGAGATCTGTGTGAGGGGAGGAGATCTGTGTGTCAGTGTGAGGGGAGGAGATCTGTGTGAGGGGAGGAGATCTGTGTCTCAGTGTGAGGGGAGGAGATCAGTGTGAGGGGAGGAGATCTGTGTGTCAGTGTGAGGGGAGGAGATCTGTGTGAAGTGAGGAGATCAGTGTGTCAGTGTGAGGGGAGGAGATCTGTGTGTCAGTGTGAGGGGGGGAGATCTGTGTGAGGGGAGGAGATCTGTGTGTCAGTGTGAGGGGAGGAGATCAGTGTGAGGGGAGGAGATCAGTGTGAGGGGAGGAAATCTGTGTGAAGGGAGGAGATCAGTGTGAGGGGAGGAGATCTGTGTGAGGGGAGGAGATCAGTGTGAAGGGGGAGATCAGTGTGTGGGGAGGAGATCAGTGTGAGGGGAGGAGATCAGTGTGATGGGAGGAGATCAGTGTGAGGGGAGATCTGTGTGAGGGGAGGAGATCTGTGTGAGGGGAGGAGATCAGTGTGAGGGGAGGAGATCTGTGTGAGGGGAGGAGATCTGTGTGAGGGGAGGAGATCAGTGTGAGGGGAGGAGATCAGTGTGAGGGGAGGAGATCAGTGTGAGGGGAGGAGATCAGTGTGAGGGGAGATCTGTGTGAGGGGAGGAGATCAGTGTGAGGGGAGGAGATCAGTGTGAGGGGAGATCTGTGTGAGGGGAGGAGATCTGTGTGAGGGGAGGAGATCAGTATGAAGGGAGGAGATCTGTGTGAGGGGAGGAGATATGTGTGAGGGGAGGAGATCTGTGTGAGGGGAGGAGATCAGTGTGAGGGGAGGAGATCAGTGTGAAGGGAGGAGATCTGTGTGAAGGGAGGAGATCTGTGTGTCAGTGTGAGGGGAGGAGATCTGTGTGAGGGGAGGAGATCTGTGTGTCAGTGTGAGGTGAGGAGATCAGTGTGAGGGGAGGAAATCTGTGTGAAGGGAGGAGATCTGTGTGTCAGTGTGAGGGGAGGAGATCTGTGTGAGGGGAGGAGATCTGTGTGTCAGTGTGAGGGGAGGAGATCAGTGTGAGGGGAGGAGATCAGTGTGAGGGGAGGAGATCAGTGTGAGGGGAGATCTGTGTGAGGGGAGGAGATCTGTGTGAGGGGAGGAGATCTGTGAGAGGGGAGGAGATCAGTGTGCGGTCAGGAGATCAGTGTGCGGGGTGGAGATCAGTGTGCGGGGAGGAAATCTGTGTGAGGGGAGGAGATAAGTGTGAGGGGAGGAGATCTGTGTGAGGGGAGCAGATCAGTGTGAGGGGAGATCTGTGTGAGGGGAGGAGATCTGTGTGAGGGGATGAGATCTGTGTGAGGGGAGGAGTTCTGTGTGTGGGGAGGAAATCTGTGTGAGGGGAGGAGATCTGTGTGAGGGGAGGAAATCTGTGTGAGGGGAGGAGATCAGTGTGAGGGGAGGAGATCAGTGTGAGGGGAGGAGATCAGTGTGAGGGGAGGAGATCAGTGTGAGGGGAGATCTGTGTGAGGGGAGGAGATCTGTGTGAGGGGAGGAGATCAGTGTGAGGGGAGGAGATCAGTGTGAGGGGAGATCTGTGTGAGGGGAGGAGATCTGTGTGAGGGGAGGAGATCAGTGTGAAGGGAGGAGATCTGTGTGAGGGGAGGAGATCTGTGTGAGGGGAGGAGATCAGTGTGAGGGGAGGAGATCAGTGTTAGGGGAGGAGATCTGTGTGAGGGGAGGAGATCTGTGTGAGGGGAGGAGATCTGTGTGTCAGTGTGAGGGGAGGAGATCTGTGTGAGGGGAGGAGATCTGTGTGAGGGGAGGAGATCTGTGTGTCAGTGTGAGGGGAGGAGATCAGTGTGAGGGGGAGGAGATCAGTGTGAGGGGAGGAAATCTGTGTGAAGGGAGGAGATCTGTGTGTCAGTGTGAGGGGAGGAGATCTGTGTGAGGGGAGGAGATCTGTGTGTCAGTGTGAGGGGAGGAGATCTGTGTGAGGGGAGGAGATCTGTGTCTCAGTGTGAGGGGAGGAGATCAGTGTGAGGGGAGGAGGTCTGTGTGTCAGTGTGAGGGGAGGAGATCTGTGTGAAGTGAGGAGATCAGTGTGTCAGTGTGAGGGGAGGAGATCTGTGTGTCAGTGTGAGGGGAGGAGATCTGTGTGAGGGGAGGAGATCAGTGTGAGGGGAGGAGATCTGTGTGAGGGGAGGAGATCAGTGTGAGGGGAGGAGATCAGTGTGAGGGGAGATCTGTGTGAGGGGAGGAGATCTGTGTGAGGGGAGGAGATCAGTATGAAGGGAGGAGATCTGTGTGAGGGGAGGAGATATGTGTGAGGGGAGGAGATCAGTGTTAGGAGAGGAGATCAGTGTTAGGGGAGGAGATCTGTGTGAGGGGAGGAGATCTGTGTGAGGGGAGATCTGTGTGAGGGGAGGAGATCTGTGTGAGGGGAGGAGATCAGTGTGAGGGGAGGAGATCAGTGTGAGGGGAGATCTGTGTGAGGGGAGGAGATCTGTGTGAGGGGAGGAGATCAGTATGAAGGGAGGAGATCTGTGTGAGGGGAGGAGATCTGTGTGAGGGGAGGAGATCAGTGTGAGGGGAGGAGATCAGTGTTAGGGGAGGAGATCTGTGTGAGGGGAGGAGATCTGTGTGTCGGTGTGAGGGGAGGAGATCTGTGTGAGGGGAGGAGATCTGTGTGTCAGTGTGAGGGGAGGAGATCAGTGAGGCGAGGAGATCAGTGTGAGGGGAGGAAATCTGTGTGAAGGGAGGAGATCTATGTGTCAGTGTGAGGGGAGGAGATCTGTGTGAGGGGAGGAGATCTGTGTGTCAGTGTGAGGGGAGGAGATCTGTGTGAGGGGAGGAGATCTGTGTCTCAGTGTGAGGGGAGGAGATCAGTGTGAGGGGAGGAGATCTGTGTGTCAGTGTGAGGGGAGGAGATCTGTGTGAAGTGAGGAGATCAGTGTGTCAGTGTGAGGGGAGGAGATCTGTGTGTCAGTGTGAGGGGAGGAGATCTGTGTGAGGGGAGGAGATCTGTGTGTCAGTGTGAGGGGAGGAGATCAGTGTGAGGGGAGGAGATCAGTGTGAGGGGAGGAAATCTGTGTGAAGGGAGGAGATCAGTGTGAGGGGAGGAGATCTGTGTGAGGGGAGGAGATCAGTGTGAAGGGGGAGATCAGTGTGTGGGGAGGAGATCAGTGTGAGGGGAGGAAATCAGTGTGATGGGAGGAGATCAGTGTGAGGGGAGATCTGTGTGAGGGGAGGAGATCTGTGTGAGGGGAGGAGATCAGTGTGAGGGGAGATCTGTGTGAGGGGAGGAGATCTGTGTGAGGGGAGGAGATCTGTGTGAGGGGAGGATTTCTGTGTGTGGGGAGGAAATCTGTGTGACGGGAGGAGATCTGTGTGAGGGGAGGAGATCTGTGTGAGGGGAGGAGATCAGTGTGAGGGGAGGAGATCTGTGTGAGGGGTGGAGATCAGTGTGAGGGGAGGAGATCAGTGTGAGGGGAGATCTGTGTGAGGGGAGGAGATCTGTGTGAGGGGAGGAGATCAGTGTGAGGGGAGGAGATCAGTGTGAGGGGAGATCTGTGTGAGGGGAGGAGATCTGTGTGAGGGGAGGAGATCAGTATGAAGGGAGGAGATCTGTGTGAGGGGAGGAGATATGTGTGAGGGGAGGAGATCAGTGTGAGGAGAGGAGATCAGTGTTAGGGGAGGATATCTGTGTGAGGGGAGGAGATCTGTGTGTCAGTGTGAGGGGAGGAGATCTGTGTGAGGGGAGGAGATCTGTGTGTCAGTGTGAGGGGAGGAGATCAGTGTGAGGGGAGGAGATCAGTGTGAGGGGAGGAAATCTGTGTGAAGGGAGGAGATCTGTGTGTCAGTGTGAGGGGAGGAGATCTGTGTGAGGGGAGGAGATCTGTGTGTCAGTGTGAGGGGAGGAGATCTGTGTGAGGGGAGGAGATCTGTGTCTCAGTGTGAGGGGAGGAGATCAGTGTGAGGGGAGGAAATCTGTGTGAAGGGAGGAGATCTGTGTGTCAGTGTGAGGGGAGGAGATCTCTGTGAGGGGAGGAGATCTGTGTGTCAGTGTGAGGGGAGGAGATCTGTGTGAGGGGAGGAGATCTGTGTCTCAGTGTGAGGGGAGGAGATCAGTGTGAGGGGAGGAGATCTGTGTGTCAGTGTGAGGGGAGGAGATCTGTGTGAAGTGAGGAGATCAGTGTGTCAGTGTGAGGGGAGGAGATCTGTGTGTCAGTGTGAGGGGAGGAGATCTGTGTGAGGGGAGGAGATCTGTGTGTCAGTGTGAGGGGAGGAGATCAGTGTGAGGGGAGGAGATCAGTGTGAGGGGAGGAAATCTGTGTGAAGGGAGGAGATCAGTGTGAGGGGAGGAGATCTGTGTGAGGGGAGGAGATCAGTGTGAAGGGGGAGATCAGTGTGTGGGGAGGAGATCAGTGTGAGGGGAGGAGATCAGTGTGATGGGAGGAGATCAGTGTGAGGGGAGATCTGTGTGAGGGGAGGAGATCTGTGTGAGGGGAGGAGATCAGTGTGAGGGGAGATCTGTGTGAGGGGAGGAGATCTGTGTGAGGGGAGGAGATCTGTGTGAGGGGAGGAGTTCTGTGTGTGGGGAGGAAATCTGTGTGACGGGAGGAGATCTGTGTGAGGGGAGGAGATCTGTGTGAGGGGAGGAGATCAGTGTGAGGGGAGGAGATCTGTGTGAGGGGAGGAGATCAGTGTGAGGGGAGATCTGTGTGAGGGGAGGAGATCTGTGTGAGGGGAGGAGATCAGTGTGAGGGGAGGAGATCAGTGTGAGGGGAGATCTGTGTGAGGGGAGGAGATCTGTGTGAGGGGAGGAGATCAGTATGAAGGGAGGAGATCTGTGTGAGGGGAGGAGATATGTGTGAGGGGAGGAGATCAGTGTGAGGGGAGGAGATCAGTGTTAGGGGAGGAGATCTGTGTGAGGGGAGGAGATCTGTGTGTCAGTGTGAGGGGAGGAGATCTGTGTGAGGGGAGGAGATCTGTGTGTCAGTGTGAGGGGAGGAGATCAGTGTGAGGGGAGGAGATCAGTGTGAGGGGAGGAAATCTGTGTGAAGGGAGGAGATCTGTGTGTCAGTGTGAGGGGAGGAGATCTGTGTGAGGGGAGGAGATGTGTGTCAGTGTGAGGGGAGGAGATCTGTGTGAGGGGAGGAGATCTGTGTCTCAGTGTGAGGGGAGGAGATCAGTGTGAGGGGAGGAGATCTGTGTGTCAGTGTGAGGGGAGGAGATCTGTGTGAAGTGAGGAGATCAGTGTGTCAGTGTGAGGGGAGGAGATCTTTGTGTCAGTGTGAGGGGAGGAGATCTGTGTGAGGGGAGGAGATCTGTGTGTCAGTGTGAGGGGAGGAGATCAGTGTGAGGGGAGGAAATCTGTGTGAAGGGAGGAGATCAGTGTGAGGGGAGGAGATCTGTGTGAGGGGAGGAGATCAGTGTGAAGGGGGAGATCAGTGTGTGGGGAGGAGATCAGTGTGAGGGGAGGAGATCAGTGTGATGGGAGGAGATCAGTGTGAGGGGAGATCTGTGTGAGGGGAGGAGATCTGTGTGAGGGGATGAGATCAGTGTGAGGGGAGATCTGTGTGAGGGGAGGAGATCTGTGTGAGGGGAGGAGATCTGTGTGAGGGGAGGAGATCTGTGTGAGGGGAGGAGTTCTGTGTGTGGGGAGGAGATCTGTGTGAGGGGAGGAGATCTGTGTGAGGGGAGGAGATCAGTGTGAGGGGAGGAGATCTGTGTGAGGGGAGGAGATCAGTGTGAGGGGAGGGGATCAGTGTGAGGGGAGATCTGTGTGAGGGGAGGAGATCTGTGTGAGGGGAGGAGATCAGTGTGAAGGGAGGAGATCTGTGTGAGGGGAGGAGATCAGTGTGAGGGGAGGAGATCAGTGTTAGGGGAGGAGATCTGTGTGAGGGGAGGAGATCTGTGTGTCAGTGTGAGGGGAGGAGATCTGTGTGAGGGGAGGAGATCTGTGTGTCAGTGTGAGGGGAGGAGATCAGTGTGAGGGGAGGAAATCTGTGTGAAGGGAGGAGATCTGTGTGTCAGTGTGAGGGGAGGAGATCTGTGTGAGGGGAGGAGATCTGTGTGTCAGTGTGAGGGGAGGAGATCTGTGTGAGGGGAGGAGATCTGTGTCTCAGTGTGAGGGGAGGAGATCAGTGTGAGGGGAGGAGATCTGTGTGTCAGTGTGAGGGGAGGAGATCTGTGTGAAGTGAGGAGATCAGTGTGTCAGTGTGAGGGGAGGAGATCTGTGTGTCAGTGTGAGGGGGGTAGATCTGTGTGAGGGGAGGAGATCTGTGTGTCAGTGTGAGGGGAGGAGATCAGTGTGAGGGGAGGAGATCAGTGTGAGGGGAGGAAATCTGTGTGAAGGGAGGAGATCAGTGTGAGGGGAGGAGATCTGTGTGAAGGGAGGAGATCAGTGTGAAGGGGGAGATCAGTGTGTGGGGAGGAGATCAGTGTGAGGGGAGGAGATCAGTGTGATGGGAGGAGATCAGTGTGAGGGGAGATCTGTGTGAGGGGAGGAGATCTGTGTGAGGGGAGGAGATCAGTGTGAGGGGAGGAGATCTGTGTGAGGGGAGGATATCTGTGTGAGGGGAGGAGATCAGTGTGAGGGGAGGAGATCAGTGTGAGGGGAGGAGATCAGTGTGAGGGGAGGAGATCAGTGTGAGGGGAGATCTGTGTGAGGGGAGGAGATCAGTGTGAGGGGAGGAGATCAGTGTGAGGGGAGATCTGTGTGAGGGGAGGAGATCTGTGTGAGGGGAGGAGATCAGTATGAAGGGAGGAGATCTGTGTGAGGGGAGGAGATATGTGTGAGGGGAGGAGATCTGTGTGAGGGGAGGAGATCAGTGTGAGGGGAGGAGATCAGTGTGAAGGGAGGAGATCTGTGTGAAGGGAGGAGATCTGTGTGTCAGTGTGAGGGGAGGAGATCTGTGTGAGGGGAGGAGATCTGTGTGTCAGTGTGAGGTGAGGAGATCAGTGTGAGGGGAGGAAATCTGTGTGAAGGGAGGAGATCTGTGTGTCAGTGTGAGGGGAGGAGATCTGTGTGAGGGGAGGAGATCTGTGTGTCAGTGTGAGGGGAGGAGATCAGTGTGAGGGGAGGAGATCAGTGTGAGGGGAGGAAGTCTGTGTGAAGGGAGGAGATCTGTGTGTCAGTGTGAGGGGAGGAGATCTGTGTGAGGGGAGGAGATCTGTGTGAAGGGGGAGATCAGTGTGAGGGGAGGAGATCAGTGTGATGGGAGGAGATCAGTGTGAGGGGAGATCTGTGTGAGGGGAGGAGATCTGTGTGAGGGGATGAGATCAGTGTGAGGGGAGATCTGTGTGAGGGGAGGAGATCTGTGTGAGGGGAGGAGATCTGTGTGAGGGGAGGAGATCTGTGTGTGGGGAGGAGATCTGTGTGTGGGGAGGAGATCTGTGTGAGGGGAGGAGATCTGTGTGAGGGGAGGAGATCAGTGTGAGGGGAGGAGATCAGTGTGAGGGGAGGAGATCAGTGTGAGGGGAGGAGATCAGTGTGAGGGGAGGAGATCTGTGTGAGGGGAGGAGATCAGTGTGAAGGGAGGAGATCTGTGTGAGGGGAGGAGATCAGTGTGAGGGGAGGAGATCAGTGTGAGGGGAGGAGATCAGTGTTAGGGGAGGAGATCTGTGTGAGGGGAGGAGATCTGTGTGAGGGGAGGAGATCTGTGTGTCAGTGTGAGGGGAGGAGATCTGTGTGAGGGGAGGAGATCTGTGTGTCAGTGTGAGGGGAGGAGATCAGTGTGAGGGGAGGAAATCTGTGTGAAGGGAGGAGATCTGTGTGTCAGTGTGAGGGGAGGAGATCTGTGTGAGGGGAGGAGATGTGTGTGTCAGTGTGAGGGGAGGAGATCTGTGTGAGGGGAGGAGATCTGTGTCTCAGTGTGAGGGGAGGAGATCAGTGTGAGGGGAGGAGATCTGTGTGTCAGTGTGAGGGGAGGAGATCTGTGTGAAGTGAGGAGATCAGTGTGTCAGTGTGAGGGGAGGAGATCTGTGTGTCAGTGTGAGGGGAGGAGATCTGTGTGAGGGGAGGAGATCTGTGTGTCAGTGTGAGGGGAGGAGATCAGTGTGAGGGGAGGAGATCAGTGTGAGGGGAGGAAATCTGTGTGAAGGGAGGAGATCAGTGTGAGGGGAGGAGATCTGTGTGAGGGGAGGAGATCAGTGTGAAGGGGGAGATCAGTGTGTGGGGAGGAGATCAGTGTGAGGGGAGGAGATCAGTGTGATGGGAGGAGATCAGTGTGAGGGGAGATCTGTGTGAGGGGAGGAGATCTGTGTGAGGGGAGGAGATCAGTGTGAGGGGAGATCTGTGTGAGGGGAGGAGATCTGTGTGAGGGGAGGAGATCTGTGTGAGGGGAGGAGTTCTGTGTGTGGGGAGGAAATCTGTGTGAGGGGAGGAGATCTGTGTGAGGGGAGGAGATCTGAGTGAGGGGAGGAGATCAGTGTGAGGGGAGGAGGTCTGTGTGAGGGGAGGAGATCAGTGTGAGGGGAGGAGATCAGTGTGAGGGGAGATCTGTGTGAGGGGAGGAGATTTGTGTGAGGGGAGGAGATCAGTGTGAGGGGAGGAGATCAGTGTGAGGGGAGATCTGTGTGAGGGGAGGAGATCTGTGTGAGGGGAGGAGATCAGTATGAAGGGAGGAGATCTGTGTGAGGGGAGGAGATATGTGTGAGGGGAGGAGATCTGTGTGAGGGGAGGAGATCAGTGTGAAGGGAGGAGATCTGTCTGAGGGGAGGAGATCTGTGTGTCAGTGTGAGGGGAGGAGATCTGTGTGATGGGAGGAGATCTGTGTGTCAGTGTGAGGGGAGGAGATCAGTGTGAGGGGAGGAAATCTGTGTGAAGGGAGGAGATCTGTGTGTCAGTGTGAGGGGAGGAGATCTGTGTGAGGGGAGGAGATCTGTGTGTCAGTGTGAGGGGAGGAGATCAGTGTGAGGGGAGGAGATCAGTGTGAGGGGAGGAAATCTGTGTGAAGGGAGGAGATCTGTGTGTCAGTGTGAGGGGAGGAGATCTGTGTGAGGGGAGGAGATCTGTGTGTCAGTGTGAGGGGAGGAGATCTGTGTGAGGGGAGGAGATCTGTGTCTCAGTGTGAGGGGAGGAGATCAGTGTGAGGGGAGGAGATCTGTGTGTCAGTGTGAGGGGAGGAGATCTGTGTGAAGTGAGGAGATCAGTGTGAGGGGAGGAGATCTGTGTGTCAGTGTGAGGGGAGGAGATCTGTGTAAGGGGAGGAGATCTGTGTGTCAGTGTGAGGGGAGGAGATCAGTGTGAGGGGAGGAAATCTGTGTGAAGGGAGGAGATCAGTGTGAGGGGAGGAGATCTGTGTGAGGGGAGGAGATCAGTGTGAAGGGGGAGATCAGTGTGTGGGGAGGAGATCAGTGTGAGGGGAGGAGATCAGTGTGATGGGAGGAGATCAGTGTGAGGGGAGATCTGTGTGAGGGGAGGAGATCTGTGTGAGGGGATGAGATCAGTGTGAGGGGAGATCTGTGTGAGGGGAGGAGATCTGTGTGAGGGGAGGAGATCTGTGTGAGGGGAGGACTTCTGTGTGTGGGGAGGAAATCTGTGTGAGGGGAGGAGATCTGTGTGAGGGGAGGAGATCTGTATGAGGGGAGGAGATCAGTGTGAGGGGAGGAGATCTGTGTGAGGGGAGGAGATCAGTGTGAGGGGAGGAGATCAGTGTGAGGGGAGATCTGTGTGAGGGGAGGAGATCTGTGTGAGGGGAGGAGATCTGTGTGAGGGGAGGAGATCTGTGTGTCAGTGTGAGGGGAGGAGATCAGTGTGAGGGGAGGAAATCTGTGTGAAGGGAGGAGATCAGTGTGAAGGGAGGAGATCTGTGTGAGGGGAGGAGATCTGTGTGAGGGGAGGAGATCAGTGTGAGGGGAGGAGATCAGTGTTAGGGGAGGAGATCTGTGTGAGGGGAGGAGATCTGTGTGAGGGGAGGAGATCTGTGTGTCAGTGTGAGGGGAGGAGATCTGTGTGAGGGGAGGAGATCAGTGTGAGGGGAGGAAATCTGTGTGAAGGGAGGAGATCTGTGTGTCAGTGTGAGGGGAGGAGATCTGTGTGAGGGGAGGAGATCTGTGTGTCAGTGTGAGGGGAGGAGATCTGTGTGAGGGGAGGAGATCTGTGTCTCAGTGTGAGGGGAGGAGATCAGTGTGAGGGGAGGAGATCTGTGTGTCAGTGTGAGGGGAGGAGATCTGTGTGAAGTGAGGAGATCAGTGTGAGGGGAGGAGATCTGTGTGTCAGTGTGAGGGGAGGAGATCTGTGTGAGGGGAGGAGATCTGTGTGTCAGTGTGAGGGGAGGAGATCAGTGTGAGGGGAGGAAATCTGTGTGAAGGGAGGAGATCAGTGTGAGGGGAGGAGATCTGTGTGAGGGGAGGAGATCAGTGTGAAGGGGGAGATCAGTGTGTGGGGAGGAGATCAGTGTGAGGGGAGGAGATCAGTGTGATGGGAGGAGATCAGTGTGAGGGGAGATCTGTGTGAGGGGAGGAGATCTGTGTGAGGGGATGAGATCAGTGTGAGGGGAGATCTGTGTGAGGGGAGGAGATCTGTGTGAGGGGAGGAGATCTGTGTGAGGGGAGGACTTCTGTGTGTGGGGAGGAAATCTGTGTGAGGGGAGGAGATCTGTATGAGGGGAGGAGATCAGTGTGAGGGGAGGAGATCTGTGTGAGGGGAGGAGATCAGTGTGAGGGGAGGAGATCAGTGTGAGGGGAGATCTGTGTGAGGGGAGGAGATCTGTGTGAGGGGAGGAGATCTGTGTGAGGGGAGGAGATCTGTGTGAGGGGAGGAGATCTGTGTGTCAGTGTGAGGGGAGGAGATCAGTGTGAGGGGAGGAAATCTGTGTGAGGAGAGAAGATCAGTGTGAGGGGAGGAGATCAGTGTGAAGGGAGGAGATCGGTGTGAGGGGAGGAGATCAGTGTGAAGGGAGGAGATCAGTGTGAGGGGAGGAAATCTGTGTGAAGGGAGGAGATCAGTGTGAAGGGAGGAGATCTGTGTGAGGGGAGGAGATCTGTGTGAGGGGAGGAGATCAGTGTTAGGGGAGGAGATCTGTGTGAGGGGAGGAGATCTGTGTGAGGGGAGGAGATCTGTGTGAGGGGAGGAGATCTGTGTCTCAGTGTGAGGGGAGGAGATCTGTGTGAGTGATAGATATATACAGGACTATTTTTCTGGTAACGGGGAGTGGAGATCAGAACGCAGGCGTGCTTAAAGGTCAAAACGGGCGTTTTAAGGGTGTTCATAATTAACAAAGCAGCGTCATTGACCACGTCAGTTGGGTCAGAACTGCTCGCATGATTGCGGTAGGAAAAACCAACCACAAGAATAGCGAGCAGTTCATACGCTGTTCGATGTACTCGATTAATCTATTAAATAGCGGACATGACGTATGATGCGAGTGGCCAGGAGGCGTATTTTTCAAAATAACGACCGCATGTTTTGTTCGCTCGTTCAGATATAGAGGCGGCAACAGACCGCAAAGAGCGAACGGTTCATTTAAATAGCCTCCCCCTTTTTCTGAACGAGCGAGCACAAATAGCGTCCGGCTCTGAATCAGGCCCTAAGTTCCTGCTTGTTCCTGCTAAAATATAGTCCTGTGTATATCTTGTATGTACAGTATTTATATATATATATATATATATATATATACACACATCAATGTGGGGCCCCAAGCCAGTATCTTTCCTAGGACCCTTTGGAGCCCTAATCCAGCTCTGCTTTGTACCTCTCTAGAGTAATTGGTTTGCGAATTCTCCATCAGGGCGACATTTCCACTTATGGAGAAATTTAGGGCGACCCGTAGCGGGTAGAGGGCGTCAGTCACACACTCCTGAGATGCAGAGAGAGAAGATGTGAGGTTAGTGATATCACCCTGTACGGTGGGTTTAGTACATACAGGACGTTACTTACTGGCAGGTGGATGGAGTGATTGTGGCACCTGTCATCATGTGTTAGGCTTGCGCTGATGGAGCGGCCAGCGTTTGGGAATAAAGCCCGAGTGTTTTTCCGCCCGGCGTCTAGCAGCAGGGTGTATATCATCTGCCCCACGTACCCACCTGGTAACATGAAACATTTGTTATACTCATATATACATTGGTGTAATGTCTGTTATTGTACATAACCTCTCACTTCCATGTACAGTAATAAGAGTGATCTATGTTTTCCATAAGTCCCTTAACATCAGCTACTGAACAAATACACAACAGGGTACATTTACTAACGGGCCATTTAGCTTTGTAGTGTGATTTGCCATCTAGTTAGCAAATCTCAAATTTATTAAAGTCAAAACTGACGCAAAACCGACCACAAATCCAACTTTAGAGCAGTTTAGAAAATCGGAGCAACTTTCGGTATTTTTACACAGATTATAGAACAAGAAATTTATTACCGATCGGTTTGTAAAGTGACCAGAAACTGACGGGAAACTGACCAATACTGACGGGAAACTGACCAATACTGACGGGAAACTGACCAATACTGACGGGAAACCCGCCCAAACAATAGCGATTATCGTCAGTCTGTGATTTACATTTGATCGAGGTAACCGGGAGTGGCAGAAAAGAATACAGACGTGTTGGAACCATTTTTGGGGCATGTCACAGTCTGCGTCCATGATCCCGTACGCAGTGATAGTGGCTCCAGCGACCGGTGTCTCAGTACACACGGCCATTCTACGCAATCACAGGGCTACTTAGAAGTCTGATTATCGAAAGATCTGCGAGCGATGCTGTGTCTTTGTACGCAGATGCTTGGATTTGCAAAGCCGCAGGAGGGCGTCTCATTATATATCCCGGCGGCTGAGACATTTACAGCTGCTGCGATGGCGTTAGCGTTCATCTCTGAATCAGGCCCATTGTTCATCAAGACGTCAGAGAGAGAGCAAAGAATGAGGCTTAATAGACGTTTATTTCCCAGGTGCGATAATGGGTCCTAACCACCTCCCCAGTAGCTAAGTACATGGGAGGAGACTCACCTAAAACTCCTCCTCTTCCATCACCTGGAGCTGGGTGTGGGCGGGGCTTGATGATGCCCCCCCCACAGCTAAGTACATGGGAGGAGAAACTCACCTAAAACTCCTCCTCTTCCATCACCTGGAGCTGGGTGTGGGCGGGGCTTGATGATGCCTCCCCGGCAGCTAAGTACATGGGAGGAGAAACTCACCTAAAACTCCTCCTCTTACATCTCCTGGGGCTGGGTGTGGGCGGGGCTTGATGATGCCTCCCCCGCAGCTAAGTACATGGGAGGAGACTCACCTAAAACTCCTCCTCTTACATCTTCTATCTCCTGGGGCTGGGTGTGGGCGGGGCTTGATGATGCCCCCCCGTAGCTAAGTACATGGGAGGAGACTCACCTAAAACTCATCCTCTTCCATCACCTAAAGCTGGGTGTGGGCGGGGCTTGATGATGCCTCCCCCACAGCTAAGTACATGGGAGGAGAAACTTACCTAAAACTCCTCCTCTTACATCTTCTATCTCCTGGCGCTGGGTGTGGGCGGGGCTTGATGATGCCATTTCGCTGTTGATATAATTAGGTCATTGAGCCCCTCCCCTTCTAGGCAAAATGCAGCACACATTGTTACCAAGGAGGAAATAGGGGACATCCATTCCCCAGACTCAGGGGTAACTCTTTAAGGTGACTTGTCGTGCTCATAGGTAATCACCAGGGGCCAGCCCTGCACCTCAGAAATCCATTTGAAGTCCAGAGATGGGGGAATATTAGCTTTAATAAACTCAAGGACCCTTTATTTGCAAGAAGGGAGTCCCCTATGATGTGGCCCCTCCGGGTTATTGTCTGGTGATCTCTCTATACTACAAACAGCAAAGTGGATAAAGAAGGGAAAATATTGGATTTATGAATTACAAAAGTTGAAATGGACATTTGGATCTAACGAAGATCTCTGCATATGTGCATTTAGGATTTCCACCCCACCTGGGATCCCTCTGTACAGTCTGGAAATCAGCAGCTCTGATTGGAGCCTATGTAATCCCTGATGGGTGGTGTATGGGGATCCCACGATGGGAGCTTGGTGATGTCACTGTGAGTGGATCGTAGCCGACTCCTCTGAGACAGGACGAGTCAGTGTGTGCAGCATAGCCAGAGGAGAGAGCTGGCGTAGATGTGAGCGCTGAGTGGTGAGGGTCTGAATTCGTGCCAAGGCCACAGCTCTTCTTCAAGATATCGGGGTGAAATAGGCAACTTATCTCCCCGGCATCCTTACCTGCCACCAGAATCTCCACCACTACGTGTGTTGACTCTGTAGGAGCATTGAGCCTCCAATATACACATACAGTAAACAGCAGTAATATACATACTCAGACTCCTTTTCCCTCACACACATCTGACATACCCTCAGAATTGGCTCCCGTCAGACCCATTCCGGGATTGCTACAGACACCAATATGGTGAGCGCTTAGTACACTCCTACCCTACAGTAACAGGTCTTCTTCAATCACATCTGAAAATTGTCAGCAGACACTTTGGAGAGTGGTGAAGCAGATAAGCCAAGGCCAGGACACGAGGGACCTCTGGCTGGTCAGGCATACATGTAAAGGAGCATCAGGGGGATCTGGGCAAATATATATGGGCATCAGGGGGCTCTGGGCATATAAAGTGAAGGGCTCTGAGTCATGTAAAATAAATAACCCTATATCCATTATAGTATACTTTATATTGTAATATAGTACATCTTCCCCCAGTAACTTATATCATACGTAACAACTCTCCTGGAATGTTTGGCATAGTCACAAAGTGTTGGTGCTCTCTTGGACTCCCAGGAGAAGGGGCCAGTCTCTTGCATGCTGTCTGTGTCCTGGTGGAAGTGTGGATCTGATGGATTATAATGCCAGGAACAGGCAAGGGGGCCAGCGATGACTCTATTGTGACACCACGGCCCCCTACACCTCCAACATCGCTGCCTTCTCTGGGACTTTGTCAAGTTGACAAGTGTGACTTATGCATACCTTCAGGGCCGGATTAAGGCTTGTGGGGGCCCCAGGGCAACTAAGTCGCGGGGGCCCCCTTCAAGCCACACAGAGCCGAGCCGAGTCCAGCCTACCTGCCACCCCGAAAGCCCCACACGGAGGCCCCCCCCTGACCACATGAAGACAGGAGCAAACACACATACACATATACAGCAGCATACCCACACTAACACATATACACACATTGACACATACATACACAGTATACACATATACACAATAACACACTCATATACACACACACTAAAGCAGTACACATACATTCTTACTATTGATGCAGCAGTTGCTGCTGTTGCAGACTGCAAACAGAGCCGGGCTTCTCCTCCAATCATTAGGCATGACCCGGCACACGTATTCCCCACTGCCCGCATTGGGGGCGGAGCCAATATGGCAAGCCTCACCCCCATATTCCCGTGAATCGCATCATACACCACGGGGGCGGGGCTTGTCATATTGGCTCCGCCCCCAATGCGGGCAGTAAGGGAGGGAATGTGTGTTGGGTCCCGGGGGTCATGCACTAATGTGAAGCCGCTGGCCCCCTCTCCCCCTTAGAAAACTGACGCAGCAGCACTGAGTGTGCTGCTGCATGCAGAAGAATAGCCGCAGCTGCAGAGCCTCCTCCCGGGAACAGGTGCTGCCGGCACCTCCACACAAATGGGAGAGGAGGAGAGGGACGCATTGCAAAAAGGCTTGTGGCAGCAGCCATACATCAGAGGGACACCCCCCAGTACAGCTCTCCCATGGGACACTGCGACCTGCAAAGGGACAGCGGGATAGTGCCGGAAATATACCACTTGAGATTGTGTCAGTGAGGACAGGGCTGCATGTGACAGGGGCAGTGACATGATGTGAGGAGGGGAATGGAGGCAGCAGGAAGTCACAGACTGAGAGTTATATAGTGGGAGGACCAGGGTCCCCAGCAGCACAGAGTATATCAGGAGATGAGTGATGTGTCAGTAAGGACAGGGCTGCATGTGACAGGGGCAGTGACATGATGTGAGGAGGGGAATGGAGGCAGCAGGAAGTCACAGACTGAGAGTTATATAGTGGAAGGAGCAGGGTCCCCAGCAGCACAGAGTATATCAGTAGATAAGTGATGTGTTTGGGGACAGGGCTGCATGTGACAGGGGCAGTGACATGATGTGAGGAGGGGAATGGGGGCAGCAGGAAGTCACAGACTGAGAGTTATATAGTGGGAGGAGCAGGGTCCCCAGCAGCACAGAGTATATCAGGAGATGAGTGATGTGTTAGTGAGGACAGGGCTGCATGTGACAGGGGCAGTGACATGATGTGAGGAGAATGGAGGCAGCAGGAAGCCACAGACTGAGAGTTATATAGTGGGAAGAGCAGGGTCCCCAGCAGCACAGAGTATATCAGGAGATGAGTGATGTGTTAGTGAGGACAGGGCTGCATGTGACAGGGGCAGTGACATGATGTGAGGAGGGGAATGGAGGAAGCAGGAAGTCACAGACTGACAGTTATATAGTGGGAGGAGCAGGGTCCCCAGCAGCACAGAGTATATCAGGAGATGAGTGATGTGTTAGTGAGGACAGGGCTGCATGTGACAGGGGCAGTGACATGATGTGAGGAGGGGAATGGAGGCAGCAGGAAGTCACAGACTGAGAGTTATATAGTGGGAGGAGCAGGGTCCCCAGCAGCACAGAGTATATCAGGAGACAAGGTGTCAGTGACTTGATGTGAGGAGGGGAATGGGGGCAGCAGGAAGTTACAGACTGTGAGATATATAGTGTGAGGAGCAGGGTCCCCCAGCAGCACAGAGTATATCAGGAGATAAGGTGTCAGTGACAGGATGTGAGGAGGGGAACAGAGGCAGCAGCAAGTCACAGATTGAGAGTTATATAGTGGGAAAAGCAGGGTCCCCAGCAGCACAGAGTATATCAGCAGATGTGTAATGTAATAGTGAGGACTGGGCTGCGTGTGACAGGGGCAGTGACATGATGTGATGAGGGGAATGGAGGCAGCAGGAAGTCACAGACTGAGAGTAATATAGTGGGAGGACTAGAGCCCCAGCAGCACAGAGTATATCAGGATATGAGCGATGTGTCAGTGAGGACAGGACTGCATGTGACAGGGGCAGGGACATGATGTGAGGAGGGGAATGGAGGCAGCAGGAAGTCACAGGCTGAGAGTTATATAGTGGGAGGAGCAGGGTGCCCAGCAGCACAGAGTATATCAGGAGATGAGTGATGTGTTAGTGAGGACAGAGCTGCATGTCATAGGGGCAGTGACATGATGTGAGGAGGGGAATTGAGGCAGCAGAAAGCCACAGACTGAGAGTTATATAGTGGGAGGAGCAGGGTGCCCAGCAGCACAGAAGCCACAGACTGAGAACTATATAGTGGATGGAGCAGAGTCTCCCAGCACCACGGTAAAATGTTGCAGATAAAACTAGTGCATGATGTCTTTGGTGAGAAGCGGCGTGAAGTTCATAATCCAACTTGTATTAACATGTGGCCACATTTTCAATACTGGCATTTGCTGGCATTATATATAATGATATGACCTTGAATGTTTTGTACCCTGTAAATGAATTGTTGTGTAATTGTCTCTGCCTTCTTAACTCTTTACTCACCTGAGACTCCTATGTTCTTCAGGTGTCTGGCAATGCACACAGTAATTGTTATCACAATCTCTGGATTATGAAGGTCGGCACATTCATAGGAATGAAGGGGAATCTCACTCGGGTCAAAACTCATAGACACTGAGACTTCCAAGACTGGACGGGACCTGTATGAGAGACAGACAGTGACATCATGCAATGACCATGGCAGAGTCAGGAAGTGATAAGCAGGATATATATGATCTGATAACTGAATGCAGCATTTGCCTTCATCACCTTGTGTTCCAGTCCACTGACAACCAATACAATGCCTGATAGGTGACACAAAGGCGACTCCGTTCATTGTGTGATCACATTCAGTGGTGCACAGGAATATGGGTAAGTAATTAATAATAAGGAAATACATTGGAGGGAGGACACTTAGAGTAGGCTATGGAGAGAGATCAGGGCCAGAGCCATGGAGGGAGATCAGATAGGGTAGTAAGGGCCAGAGCCATGAAGGAGATCAGATAGGGTAGTAAGGGCCAGAGCCATTGGAGGGAGATCAGATAGGGTAGTAAGGGCCAGAGCCATGGAGTGAGATCAGATAGGGTAGTAAGGGCCAGAGCCATGGAGTGAGATCAGATAGGATAGTAAGGGCCAGAGCCATGGAGGAGATCAGATAGGATAGTAAGGGCCAGAGCCATTGGAGGGAGATCAGATAGGGTAGTAAGGGCCAGAGCCATTGGAGAGAGATCAGACAGGGTAGTAAGGGCCAGAGCCATTGGAGGGAGATCAGATAGGGTAGTAAGGACCAGAGCCATGGAGGGAGATCAGATAGGGTAGTAAGGACCAGAGCCATGGAGGGAGATCAGATAGGGTAGTAAGCGCCAGAGCCATTGGAGGGAGATCAGCTAGGGTAGTAAGGGCCAGAGCCATGGAGGAGATCAGATAGGGTAGTAAGTGCCAGAGCCATGGAGGGAGATCAGATAGGGTAGTAAGGGCCAGAGCCATTGGAGAGAGGTCAGACAGGGTACTAAGGGCCAGAGCCATTGGAGGAAGATCAGATAGGGTAATAAGGACCAGAGCTATGGAGGGAGATCAGATAGGGTAGTAAGGGCCAGAGCCATGGAGGGAGATCAGATAGGGTAGTAAGGACCAGAGCCATTGGAGGGTGATCAGATAGGGTAGTAAGGACCAGAGCTATGGAGGGTGATCAGATAGGGTGGAAAGGACCAGAGCCATTGGAGGGAGATCAGATAGGGTAATAAGGGCCAGAGCCATTGGAGGGAGAAAGGATAGGGTAATAAGGGCCAGAGCCGTGGAGGGTGATCAGATAGGGTAGTAAGGACCAGAACCATTGGAGGGAGATCAGATAGGGTAGTAAGGAGCCATGGAGGGAGATCAGAGAGGGTAGTAAGGACCAGAGCCATGATGGAGATCAGAGAGGGTAGTAAGGACCAGAGCCATTGGAGAGAGATCAGATAGGATAGTAAGGGCCAGAGCCATTGGAGGGAGATCAGATAGGGTAGTAAGGGCCAGAGCCATGGAGGAAGATCAGATAGGGTAGTAAAGACCAGAGCCATTGGAAGGAGATCAGATAGGATAGTAAGGGCCAGAGCCATTGGAGGGAGATCAGATAGGGTACTAAGGGCCAGAGCCATGGAGGGAGATCAGATAGGGTAGTAAGAACCAGAACCATTGGAGGGAGATCAGATAGGAAAGTAAGGACCAGAGCTATGGAGGGTGATCAGATAGGGTAGTAAGGGCCAGAGCCATTGGAGGGAGATCAGATAGGGTAGTAAGGGTCAGAGCCATTGGAGAGAGATCAGATAGGATAGTAAGGGCCAGAGCCTTTGGAGGGAGATCAGATAGGGTAGTAAAGGCCAGACCCATGGAGGGAGATCAGATAGGGTAGTAAGGGCCAGAGCCATGGAGGGAGATCAGATAGGGTAGTAAGGGTCAGAGCCATGGAGGGAGATCAGATAGGGTAGTAAGGGCCAGAGCCATTGGAGGAAGATCAGATAGGGTAGTAAGGACTAGAGCCATGGAGGGAGATCAGATAGGGTAGTAAGGGCCAGAGCCATTGGAGGGAGATCAGACAGGGTAGTAAAGGCCAGAGCCATGGAGGTAGATCAGATAGGGTAGTAAGGGCCAGAGCCATTGGAGGGAGTTCAGACAGGGTAGTAAGGGCCAGAGGCATTGGAGGAAGATCAGATAGGGTAATAAAGACCAGAGCCATTGGAGGGAGATCAGACAGGGTAGTAAGGACCAGAGCTATTGGAGGAAGATCAGACAGGGTAGTAAGGACCCGAGCCATGGAGGGAGATCAGATAGGGTAGTAAGAACCAGAACCATTGGAGGGAGATCAGATAGGAAAGTATGGACCAGAGCTATGGAGGGTGATCAGATAGGGTAGTAAGAACCAGAACCATTGGAGGGAGATCAGATAGGAAAGTAAGGACCAGAGCTATGGAGGGTGATCCGATAGGGTAGTAAGGGCCTGAGCCATTGGAGGGAGATCAGATAGGGTAGTAAGGGTCAGAGCCATTGGAGAGAGATCAGATAGGATAGTAAGGGCCAGAGCCTTTGGAGGGAGATCAGATAGGGTAGTAAAGGCCAGACCCATGGAGGGAGATCAGATAGGGTAGTAAGGGCCAGAGCCATGGAGGGAGATCAGATAGGGTAGTAAGGGCCAGAGCCATGGAGGGAGATCAGATAAGGTAGTAAGGACCAGAGCCATGGAGGGAGATCAGATAGGGTAGTAAGGGCCAGAGCCATTGGAGGGAGATCAGATAGGGTAGTAAGGGCCAGAGCCATTGGAGAGAGATCAGACAGGGTAGTAAGGGCCAGAGCCATTGGAGGAAGATCAGATAGGGTAGTAAGGACTAGAGCCATGGAGGGAGATCAGATAGGGTAGTAAGGGCCAGAGCCATTGGAGGGAGATCAGATAGGGTAATTAGGGCCAGAGCCGTGGAGGGAGATCAGATAGGGTAGTAAGGACCAGAGCCATTGGAGAGAGATCAGATAGGATAGTAAGGGCCAGAGCCATGGAGGGAGATCAGATAGGGTAGTAAGGGCCAGAGCCATTGGAGGGAGATCAGATAGGGTAGTAAGGGCCAGAGCCATTGGAGAGAGATCAGATAGGGTAGTAAGGGCCAGAGCCATTGGAGGGAGTTCAGACAGGGTAGTAAGGACCAGAGCCATTGGAGGGAGATCAGATAAGGTAGTAAGGGCCAGAGCCATGGAGGGAGATCTGATAGAGTAGTGAGGGCCAGAGCCATGGAGGGAGATCAGATAGGGTAGTAAGGGCCAGAGCCATTTTAGGGAGATCAGATAGGGTTGTAAGGGTCAGAGCCATGGAGGTGTCACGGCTTGTTTATTTTATAGATCTCGCTCGGTACACCTGGGTCTAGCCGACATGCATGAGAGACGAGATGGCTTGATCAACTCTTGTTCATGAGTAACACAGGAAGCTGGTCACTAATGTCAGTGTAGGAACCACAGACTTGTGCTATGCAAGGAAGCTATTATGGAACTGTGGCGATTACCCAGCTTACTGGGCACCTCCATTGCCTAGTGACCTCAGGAGGCCAACTAAACCAGGGAAATGCTCAAGCAACAAGGGTGACCCCAGAACTCAGAGTAGCATAGTACTGGCAAATAGGAACTCAGAACAGGAATTGGAGTCTTATCTATCCAGGGGACAACTTGAGGAAGTTGAATCCCTGGCACCACTCCGACACAAGACCTGGGACTGGAATCAGTGTCGAACTCAGTAACTGCGTGTTAGGAAAGTAGTACAGCTACTGAATACCCTAATGTTCAGACTGTAAACCTCACACTGACCTACGGCTCTGGAACCAGCACCCTTCTCTGACCCAGCCCAAGACAACAGCACACAGTGCAGGGAAATCAATACCACTTAGCATAATAGTATATTATATACCTGTATAACCGCTGAGTACAGAGTAGAACAGCAAAACAAGTAACATGCAATATCCCAGCGGATATATGGCATAGACCACAGGTGAATACAGGTCACAGGTAAATAGCAGAGTGTACTTGCAGGCTGGAGTGCGATGGTAAGCTGACTTATGGGCACTGCAGGCCTAGCAGGTAACAGAGCACACTGGTGGATGGTTCCAAGGTGTTGAATAGAGGGAACGCTGTAATGCTGGCGAAGTGAAGACACAGCAGCAGGTGAGCAGCAGATCCGTGCGCAGCGTGGAAGCTGCAACGCTGACAGAACCGGAACACAGTGGCAGGTGGAATACAGGAGGCTAGCGTGGACGCTGCGGTGCTGGTAGTTGATAATATCCCAGCAATAGATGGAGAGCAGGTCTGCAGCAGAGTGGACGCAACACTCAGGAACAGGTTATAACTTAGCTGGAATAACGGAGTAGCAAGAAGTCATGGAGGACACAGTACAGGATACAGAGCACTCTTGGGGCCTTCAACTTGTCACGACCGGCTGTGTGGAATCCCCTGCTGAGGGGATGAAAGCTGAGGTCCTGGGCTGAGGAAGGATTCAGAGGTGTGGGGCCTGTATGTAAGATCTCCTCATCCACGAACACCAGACGTTGACGAGACCTGACCAATGGTGCGGAGTCTAACCAACCAGGAGGTGTTCACCAGTGACCCCCTCCAAGCGGGATATGGGTTTAGCTGCACCCAGCTGGCAGCTCGCGGTCCTTTGGTCAGGTGTCTGGTACCCACGGGAATTCCCCATGGGAATAGAGAACTTACTACGGTGGCCCTGGAGAACTACTTCTGTACAAGTAGACTTCACCAATGAGGAGATTTGCAATTTGAGCACTGAGGAAGTCCTCTGATGCACAATTGCGCCGAGAGGTGGCACTTGTAATAATACTCAAGGAAGGTAGTTTGACACAGAGTTGCGCCAAGGGTTGCTGCTGATGATACACTCCGGGGTGGTTTCCACACGCAAGATTGCGCACAAAGAGGGTACTAGATAGGTACACATGGGGAATGTTATGGGACGCACTTCTGCACAAGGAGTTGGTATTAGTCAGCACACAGGCTAGATGTTAGGACGCTCTGTTGCACAAGGAGTTGGTATTAGCCAGCACACAGGCTAGATGTTATGATGCTGTGTTGCACAAGGAGTTGGTATTAGTCAGCACACAGGCTAGATGTTATGACGCTCTGTTGCACAAGGAGTTGGTATTAGTCAGCACACAAGGATATCATGAAAAGGGAACCTGGAACGAGGTAGCAGCAGTAAACACTGGATAGCAGCAACATTGCACAGGCAACTTCCTTCCGTCCAGAGAGGCTTTATACCCTAAGGTGCAAGCAGAGGTCTATAAATGAATATAGAGGGCGCTGACAAGAGGTGCTTCTCACAGCAGCTGCAACACGGAGACAGTTAATCTCCAATAAATATGGAAAAACAAAATACAAACAGCGCTGATTGACAATAGATAAGTAACACTTTAATTAACTAAAAAAACTTAAAACACAGATGAATATAAAACCAACAAAGTCAGCATAGATGTTGAACCCTGGAGCACTAATGATGTATATTGTCCTGAAGCACTAATGATGAATGGCAGTAAATATTCCTGAAATGCTATTTGGTCAAGGCAGTCCAATTCAGCAGCACACCGGTGCTGTATTATTACCCACGAGATGAAAAGGTCCACACTGTCCTGAATTAGCGATGGTCCCACACTGAGGTTGGCCAACGCAGATGACCGGACCAGATAGTTAAACGTGGGTGATGTTAATGATATAATCCAAAATCCAAAGCGGCAGCCACCAAGTGAATAGTGCCAATGATGCCAAAAGCCAGGTGATATTGATATCAAGTCCAAGTGTCCAGGGTCAGCTGATAGTCACCTACGCGTTTCACTGCTCTAGGCAGCTTTTTCAAGGTCTATATACCCTAAGGTAGCAGATCATAAGTGGACATCGTCAGCTGACCACTACCCTGCTACCATTGGGTAGAGGGTAGTCAGGTGATGTGAACTGTCATGGCCGCGTCCTTGATGGCGACCACAGTCACCAAGGCACGACGTGGCACACGGATGTCCACATGGCACTAAGAATAATGCTCAGCGTGTTACCCGCCGCTGCACCTGGCGTCTGACCACCCGAAGGATCAGGGGAAGCCGGGCACTGCGGTGAGTAACAGCTGATCCTAGGCCGCAACCTGACAGAACTACAGTATCCAGGCTAGGAACACAGTGTTCAGGGAGTGGGTTACACACAGGAGTTAGCTGATATAGGGAGGGGTCTCTACCCATTGGCCTAGCAGAACAGGTGAGTGCATCAGGTGCAGCAGTAATCACAGGGAGATGTTCCTGTGATGTTTTGAGACAGAAATAAATGAATGTCTGGTTTTCACAGGGATGCTAAGACCCCAATGAGTGACAGGAGGGATATCAGATAGGGTAGTAAGACCCCAATGAGTGACAGGAGGGATATCAGATAGGGTAGTAAGACCCCAATGAGTGACAGGAGGGATATCAGATAGGGTAGTAAGACCCCAATGAGTGACAGGAGGGATATCAGATAGGGTAGTAAGACCCCAATGAGTGACAGGAGGGATATCAGATAGGGTAGTAAGACCCCAATGAGTGACAGGAGGGATATCAGATAGGGTAGTAAGACCCCAATGAGTGACAGGAGGGATATCAGATAGGGTAGTAAGGCCACAGAAATTAAAGGGCGGTCAAAAAGAAATAAGAAAGATATGCCATGGAGAGGAGGTCACAAAGTGGTGGGGTCTGTTTAGACCACACAGCTGATTACTGGGACCGACTCCCGGCTCTGCTCTCCCCGTTAGAGCGGAGCAGGAGGCCAGTAACCGGGGGAGACCCTGGATAACGCCACCTCCAGGTGGCGTTATTATCACAGAGCTTTCCCCGGTATTTTTTTACAATTTATTTTTAGTAACTTTGGTCGGATCACATTTCCCATTACAGTTATGGGAAATGCGATCTGCTTTACTAAAAATAAGTGATAATCAGGGGTTGGAGTAGAATTTTACGAATTCTACTCCAATTGCCCTGTAATAACTACAGGTGATACTAACATAATGTGACAAGGGTGTGACAACACAAAACCGCATTTATCACTTTATTTTAGTAAAAATAATGTTAATAAATAGAGCCCTTATCTCCAGCATTTTCTGTGCTGTGTGTCCCAGACCTGGCCTGCTCTGACCTCTGTCTCCTAAGGATCTGCCCAGGCCCCTGAATTCTGGAGCAGACAACCAGGAGCAACATCTCATACAATGCCTCCATTGGCTGGCATTCTGCTTAAATTCCTCCCGCCTGCTGGAAATCCTGGTATATCTGCGGCTTTGCTTAGTATCCGGTTGCAGCCGCTACAGTTTCTATACTAAAAATTCAAAGCCTTCCTAAAGAAGACTGTGATCATGCAGTGAGTTACTGAATCATTGCGCTATACACTGGGAGCTGTTGCTGGGGATTTTTTGCCCTAAAAAAGACAAATTGGCATTCAAGCTTTGGAGTGGACCTCTCCTCTTGCTCTGTTACATAATTGTTCAGCTTTTATAGATTGCTTTTTGTAGAGTCATTATGAGCCCGGCTGGGAGTCAATGGCTGCAAGTTTCCATCAACAGTCAAAAGTCCAATCAGTGCAGGACTTCTGAGGCTTCAGACAGATTCTCCCATATTATGTGGGCAAACTAGTGAGGTCCTGGCCTGGGGAAACAGCTGCCATGGTTCTTGCCTCAATAAAGTCAGTTCCCTCAAAACTAAACTTGTTGGGGTTAGGATTGTGCCATAGATATGGTACCAGGTATGTCTCCAGCCTGTGGTCGGGTTCACCCACTGCCTGTACCTGAGACCTAAGCCATACATGAGTCCATTAATGAGAACGTTGAAAGAATATTTACCCAGCCATACACTTATCCAGCTGAGGCTAAATTATTTGTGAAAATAAGAAAAGGATGGAGACTTCTGGAAATGTACATATTATTTATATCATATCGCTAAAATAACAAATTTAATCTTCCATTGATCTCACATATATATATATATGTGTGTGTGTGTGACACACGCAGCAAACATGCACACATAACATACACACACAACATACTTGCATACATGCACATAGCAGATTTACACACACCCTAGTTGCCAGGCTGCTGCTCGGGTGGCCGTACTGATCCTCCCTTTTCCCTGGGACTCCTATGTCTCACACACATACATCCCAAACACCCTTCCCCCTCCAGGACTTCAATGTCACACACACACACACATACATACATCACACACACACACACATACATCACACACACACACACACACACAAACACATACAACACACATACCACCTACCCGGGCCAACACTAGTAACAAGAGTGAACTGACCTGACTCTTCAGGGTTTGAGCCTCTCAGTGACTTGCCGCCTTCCCGCGCCGCGCCGCGCCCAACAGCTCCTCCATCCCTCGTCAGCACTGTGGGAGTTCTCTGGAGAGACGTCATGACTCTCCTCAAAGCCAGTGCGCCAAGCTGGAGTCGGGGGAGGCGGAGCTCGCAGAAGGGTTGTGGATAGATCCCCTTCCGTAGATGTACCTATGGAAAGGGGATCTAGCATCAACCTTCACAGTAGCCAGGACAGCCGGGTGCACCGCTGATATACAACACAGCGGGCGCCCGGCAAATACACATTGCAGCAGCTGCCGGACAGACCTCTCTCCAGAGAACTCCCACAGAGCATTTCCCCCTCTGTACGGCCACCCGGGTTACAGCCCGAGACGGAGACAAGACTGTCTCCGTCTATAAAAAAAAAAATTTGGTTGGTCAGGGGGGGTTTCTGGGTACTCGGAAACCCCCCCTGCGTGCGCTAGTGATTTATAGTAAATTGTATTTCCGGAGGGCGTACAAACTCAACGTCATCAAACCAGTGATGAATGGAAGATGGCATTCAATACCAAGGTTGGCACCATCACCAGGTATGCCTTTTAGATTTGGCAACACCACAGTTGTGTTTCAGAGACTTCACCAACAAGGTCTTCTGTATAAATTTGTTTTCATTAACTTAGACAACATTTTAAACTTTTCTCAGTATTTGTCAGATCCTAGAAACCACGCGAGTCCTCGCTTCCCTTTGAGAGAATCAGTTGTGTTCTAAAATTCAGTAATGTCACTTTGAACAATCCTCGGTTTCATTCACGGGCTATTGTACATCCGCTCTTGCACTGGCCTTCAGATGGATTTGAAGAAACTGAAAGCCTTCAAAGGTTGACCACAACCATTTGGATTAAAGTTTACTCAACATTTCCACATGTTCACCATTTATGACAGACAGTTCATTAAAAGATAAAAAGACATTCCACTCCGATTAGCAAATCTGTGTAGTCTAAAATATGGCCAGTCATAGTCATTGAATCTTTCCAACAGTTGGAAAAGCTTTTACGGTATGTTTGCGCCAATCCTCAGTTAAGGAGACTCTAATCTGCCTTTTTATCTTGAAATCGATGCTTCCGCTTTAGATTTTGGTGAGGTCCTGTTCCAACACTTAGTACCTTGTACAGTAAGTTACACCGCTGTGGGCTTTTTCTAAGAAGTTTTACACTGCAGAAATGAATTACGGGATCGTACAAAGGAAGTCTTTGCTTTTAATCTCTCAAAATACAAATTGAAACATCTCCTTGAGGTTGCTACCTGTACTGTAATAATTTTCATGGACCTCAAAATCTATTGTATTTAGAATCTACCCAATGACTTTACCCCCATCAAGCCAGATGGTCCCTCTTGTTCTCCCCACTCAACTGGTCATCACATTCCAACCAAGGACAAAGAATTCCAAGGCTGACTTTTGTCTCCAACTGCTCCTGTCCAAGTTCAAAAACAAGAGGAATACAAAGTCAAAAAGATCCTGGATCCCAATTTCTATAAAATGAACCTCTGTTTCCTTGTGGACTGCAAGAATGAGCTTGGATAAAAGCCTCTGACATTCATACTCCTTGCCTCCTCAAGCAATTCTATGTCCAATTTCCAGAAGAGCCATTTATAGAGTGTTCAGAGTCATCTCTAAGAAAGTTGTGAACGTCTATAACTTACTTAGCCCATTGGAGGCTTCCTGCCCCTAGTCATGCCTGGGCTCCTGCTTGGTATGGTGAGCTCCCTACAGCATACAGCCATCCTTCCTTGTCCAGGGTCACTTTGGGGGCTGTACAAGATCTGTAATAACTTAAACAATTATTTAGCTAACCTCTGATGTCAGAAGGGCATGAAGTCTGATCTAGACACTGCCTATGTAAGTCTCACACAGTGGCAGGATGCTGTCAGAGAGTCAGATCCCTCAGCCTTACTCCAGTGTACTCCTGTATTTATGCTGCTGACTAACCATATTCCACACCTTACTGGTTCCCTATCTACGCAATCTTTCCTGTGGGCTCCGGTTAGTGTAAGGCTGCAGTTAGGATTAGGGTTAGGCTGCGATTAAGGTTAGATTTAGGCTGTGGTTAGTGTAAGGCTGCAGTCAGGATTAAGGTTAGGTGATGGTTAGTGTAAAGCTGCAGTCAGGATTAGGGCTAGGTGATGGTTAGTGTAAGGCTGCAGTTAGGATTAGGGTTAGGTGATGGTTAGTGTAAGGCTGCAGTTAGGATTAGGGTTAGGTGATGGTTAGTGTAAGGCTGCAGTTAGGATTAGGATTAGGTGATGGTTAGTGTAAGGCTGCAGTTAGGATTAGGGTTAGGTGATGGTTAGTGTAAGGCTGCAGTTAGGATTAGAGCTAGGTGATGGTTAGTGTAAGGCTGCAGTTAGGATTAGAGCTAGGTGATGGTTAGTGTAAGGCTGTAGTTAGGATTAGGGTTAGGTGATGGTTAGTGTAAGGCTGCAGTTAGGATTAGGTGATGGTTAGTGTAAGGCTGCAGTTAGGATTAGGGCTAGGTGATGGTTAGTGTAAGGCTGCAGTTAGGATTAGAGCTAGGTGATGGTTAGTGTAAGGCTGTAGTTAGGATTAGGGTTAGGTGATGGTTAGTGTAAGGCTGTAGTTAGGATTAGAGCTAGGTGATGGTTAGTGTAAGGCTGTAGTTAGGATTAGGGTTAGGTGATGGTTAGTGTAAGGCTGCAGTTAGGATTAGGTGATGGTTAGTGTAAGGCTGCAGTTAGGATTAGGGCTAGGTGATGGTTAGTGTAAGGCTGCAGTTAGGATTAGAGCTAGGTGATGGTTAGTGTAAGGCTGCAGTTAGGATTAGGGTTAGGTGATGGTTAGTGTAAGGCTGTAGTTAGGATTAGGGCTAGGTGATGGTTAGTGTAAGGCTGCAGTTAGGATTAGGGCTAGGTGATGGTTAGTCTAAGGCTGTAGTTAGGATTAGGGTTAGGTGATGGTTAGTGTGAGGCTGCAGTTAGGATTAGGGTTAGGTGATGGTTAGAGTTAGGCTGCAGTTAGGATTAGAGTTAGGTGATGGTTAGTGTAAGGCTGCAGTTAGGATTAGGGTTAGGTGATGGTTAGTGTAAGGCTGCAGTTAGGATTAGAGTTAGGTGATGGTTAGTGTAAGGCTGCAGTTAGGATTAGGGTTAGGTGATGGTTAGTGTAAGGCTGCAGTTAGGATTAGAGTTAGGTGATGGTTAGTGTAAGGCTGCAGTTAGGATTAGGGTTAGGTGATGGTTAGTCTAAGGCTGTAGTTACGATTAGGGTTAGGTGATGGTTAGTCTAAGGCTGTAGTTAGAATTAGAGTTAGGTGATGGTTAGTGTAAGGCTGCAGTTAGGATTAGGGCTAGGTGATGGTTAGTGTAAGGCTGCAGGCAGGATTAGGGTTAGGTGACGGTTAGTGTTAGGGCTAGATGCAGAATGAATGCTAATACACTCTGTAATGTGTGTTGTTTGTGGCACACCCCGGGAAGATGGAGAAAGCAGGTGACAGTAATAATTCCTTTTTCTCACCTCAGTATAAGAACTCTCCCATCACCCCCCACAGCCAGCTCAGTGAGGTTGTCCTGTTTGTTTAAATTTCCAGTTACTGATCTTCCAAAGTACATGATATTTTCAGTGACCTGCCGGCCAGCAATGCGCTATGAAAGAGATTGAGAGGTTAGTGTGACAACCCTATATGTGCAGCACATACTGTATTGTGTGTGAGGGGGTATACACAGCATCTAAGGGGGTGCATAAGGTTATTGTGCAGTGTGTGAGGGGGTATACACAGCATCTAAGGGGGTGTATAAGGTATTGTGCAGTGTGTGAGGGGGTATACACAGCATCTAAGGGGGTGTATAAGGTATTGTGCAGTGTGTGAGGGGGTATACACAGCATCTAAGGGGGTGTATAAGGTATTGTGCAGTGTGTGAGGGGGTATACACAGCATCTAAGGGGGTGTATAAGGTATTGTGCAGTGTGCAAGGGGGTATACACAGCATCGAAGGGGGTGTATAAGGTATTGTGCAGTATGTGACGGGGTATAAACAGCATCTAAGGGGGTGTATAAGGTATTGTGCAGTGTGTGAGGGGGTATACACAGCATCTAAGGGGGTGGATAAAGTGTTTGTGCAGTGTGCAAGGGGGTATACACAGCATTTAAGGGGGTGTATAAGGTATTGTGCAGTGTGTGAGGGGGTATACACAGCATATAAGGGGGTGTATAAGGTATTGTGCAGTGTGTGAGGGGGTATACACAGCATCTAAGGGGGTGTATAAGGTATTGTGCAGTGTGTGAGGGGGTATACACAGCATCTAAGGGGGTGTATAAGGTATTGTGCAGTGTGTGAGAGGGTATACACAGCATCTAAGGGGGTGTATAAGGTATTGTGCAGTGTGTGAGGGGGTATACACAGCATCTAAGGGGGTGTATAAGGTATTGTGCAGTGTGTGAGGGGTTATACACAGCATCTAAGGGGGTGGATAAAGTGTTTGTGCAGTGTGCAAGGGGGTATACACAGCATCTAAGGGGGTGTATAAGGTATTGTGCAGTATGTGACGGGGTATAAACAGCATCTAAGGGGGTGTATAAGGTATTGTGCAGTGTGTGAGGGGGTATACACAGCATCTAAGGGGGTGTATAAATTGTTTGTGCAATACAGCACTTGCTGTCCAATGGTGCATGTACTATTCGAAAGCACCAAATTGGGAATCCTTTGTATGGTATCTCTCTCCCAAAAAAGTCAGCACTGGGTAGTGCATGGGCTTACTAGAGGCTAACGGGTGTGGATTAAGATCTACAGTAAAAAGGTTGACAGTGTCTAGGTAGACACCAACTGGTAGACAGTCAGTAGGTTGACAGGTACAAAAGGTTGACATGGTCAAAATGGTCAACTTATTTTCTAACTCTAATCTTCACTCTAACCCTCCCCTTGGAGCATAGCCCTAACTGATCCTCCTAGTGCCTAACCCTAACTGTCCCTCCTAGTGCCTAACCCTCCTAACTGTCCCTCCTAGTGCCTAACCTTAACTGTTCCTCCTAGTACCTAACCCTAACAGTCTGTCCCAGTGCCTAGCCCTAACTTACTCTCCTAGTGCCTAACCCATTCTCCTAGTGCCAAACCATAACTGTCCTTCCTAGTGCCTAACCCTAACTGTCCCTCCTAGTGACTAACCCTAACTGTCCCTCCTAGTGCCTAACCCTAACTGTCCCTCCTAGTGCTTAACCCTAACTGTCCCAACTAGTGCCTAACCCTAAGTGTCCCTCCTAGTGCCTAACCCTAACCGTCCCTCCAAGTGCCTAACCCTAACCCTCCCTCCTAGTGCCTAACCCTAACTGTCCCTCCTAGTACCTAACCCTAACTGTTCCTCCTAGTGCCTAACCCTAACTGTCCCTCCTAGTACCTAACCCTAACTGTCCCTCCTAGTGCCTAACCCTAACTGTCCCTCTTAGTGCCTAACCCTCACTGACCCTCCTAGTACCTAACCCTAACTGTGCCTCCTAGTGCCTAACCCTAACTGTCACTCCTAGTGCCTAACCTTCACTCCTATTGCCTAACCCTAACCCTCCCTCCTAGTGCCTAACCCTATCCGTCTCTCCTAGTGCCTAACCGTCCATCCTAGTGCCTAACCCTGCTAACTGTCCCTCCTAGTGCCTAACCCTAACTGTCCCTCCTAGTGCCTAACCCTATCTGTCCCTCCTAGTGCCTAACCCTAACTGTCCCTCCTAGTGCCTAACCCTAACTGTCCCTCCAAGTGCCTAACCCTAACCCTCCCTCCTAGTGCCTAACCCTAACTGTCCCTCCAAGTGCCTAACCCTAACTGTCCCTCCTAGTGCCTAACCCTAACTGTCCCTCCTAGTGCCTAACCCTAACTGTCCTTTCTAGTCCCTAACCCTAACTGTCCCTCCTAATACCTAACCCTAACTGTCCCTCCTAGTGCCTAACCCTAACTGTCCTTTCTAGTCCCTAACCCTAACTGTCCCTCCTAATACCTAACCCTAACTGTCCTTCCCAGTGCCTAACCCTATATGTCCCTCCTAGTGCCTAACCCTAACTGTCCCTCCTAATAGCTAACCCTAACTGTCCCTCCTAGTGCCTAACCCTAACTGTCCCTCCTAGTGCCTCACCCTAACTGTCCCTCCTAGTGTCTAACCCTATCTGTCCCTCCTAGTGCCTAACCCTATCTGTCCCTCCTATTGCCTAACGTCCCTCCTAGTGCCTAACCCTAACTGTCCCTCCTAGTGCCTAACCCCAACTGTCCCTCCTAGTGCCTAACCCTAACTGTCCCTCCTAGTGCCTAACCCTATCTGTCCCTCCTAGGGCCCAACCCTAACTGTCCCTCCTAGTGCCTAACCCTAACTGTCCCTCCTATTGCCTAACCTTCCCTCCTATTGCCTAACCCTAACCCTCCCTCCTAGTGCCTAACCCTATCCATCTCTCCTAGTGCCTAACCCTAACTGTCCCTCCTAGTGCCTAACCCTTACTGTCCCTTCTAGTGCCCAACCCTGCTAACTGTCCATCCTAGTGCCTAACCCTAACAGTCCCTCCTAGTGCCTAACCCTAACTGTCCCTCCTAGTGCCTAACCCTATCTGTCCCTCCTAGTGCCTAACCCTAACTGTCCATCCTAGTGCCTAACCCTAACTGTCCCTCCTAGTGCCTAACCCTAACCCTCCCTCCTAGTGCCTAACCCTAACTGTCCCTCCTAGTGCCTAACCATAATTGTCCCTCCTAGTGCCTAACCCTAACTGTCCCTCCTAGTGCCTAACCCCAACTGTCCCTCCTAGTGCCTAACCCTAACTGTCCTTCCTAGTGCCTAACCCTCCTAACTGTCATTCCCAGTGACTAACCCTATATGTCCCTCCTAGTGCCTAACCCTAACTGTCCCTCCTAATACCTAACCCTAACTGTCCCTCCTAGTGCCTAACCCTAACTCTCCCTCCTAGTGCCTAACCCTTACTGTCCCTCCTATTGCCTAACCCTTACTGTCCCTCCTAGTGCCTAACCCTAACCATCCGTTCTAGTGTCTAACCCTATCTGTCCCTCCTATTGCGTAACCCTAACTGTCCCTCCTAGTGCCTAACCCTAACTGTCCCTCCTAGTGCCTAACCCTAACTGTCCCTTCTAGTGCCTAACACTATCTGTCCCTCCTAGTGCCCAACCCTAACTGTCCCTCCTAGTGCCTAACCCTATCTGTCCCTCCTAGTGCCCAACCCTAACTGTCCCTCCTAGTACCTAACCCTAACTGTCTCTGCTAGTGCCTAACCCTAACAGACCCTCCTAGTACCTAACCCTAACTGTCCCTCCTAGTACCTAACCCTAACCGTCCCTCCTAGTGCCTAACCCTAACCGTCCCTCCTAGTGCCTAACTCTAACCCTCCATCCTAGTGCCTAACCCTAACCCTCCCACCTAGTGCCTAACCCTATCCGTCTATCCTAGTGCCTAACCCTAACTGTCCCTCCTAGTGCCTAACCCTTAATGTCCCTGCTAGTGCCTAACCCTAACCCTCCCTCCTAGCGCCTAACCCTAACTGTCCTGCCTAGTGCCTAACCCTAACTGTCCCTCCTAGTGCCTAACCCTAACTGTCCCTCCTAGTGCCTAACCCTAACCATCCCGCCTAGTGCCTAACCCTAACCGTTCCTCCTAGTGCCTAACCCTAACCCTCCATCCTAGTGCCTAACCCTAACCCTCCATCCTAGTGCCTAACCCAAACCCTCCCTCCTAGTGCCTAACCCTATCTGTCTCTCCTTGTGCCTAACCCTAACTGTCCCTCCTAGTGCCTAACCCTATCTGTCCCTCCTAGTGCCTAACCCTAACTGTTCCTCCTAGTACCTAACCCTATCTGTCCCTCCTAGTGCCTAACCCTAACTGTCCCTCCTAGTGCCTAACCCTAACTGTCCCTCCTAGTGCCTAACCCTAACTGTTCCTCCTAGTACCTAACCCTAACAGTCTGTCCCAGTGCCTAGCCCTAACTTACTCTCCTAGTGCCTAACCCTTTCTCCTAGTGCCTAACCATAACTGTCCCTCCTATTGCCTAACCCTTACTGTCCCTCCTAGTGCCTAACCCTTACTGTCCCTCCTAGTGCCTAATCCTAACCATCCGTTCTAGTGTCTAACCCTATCTGTCCCTCCTATTGCCTAACCCTAACTGTCCCTCCTAGTGCCTAACACTAACTGTCCCTCCTAGTGCCTAACCCCAACTGTCCCTCCTAGTGCCTAACCCTATCTGTCCCTCCTAGTGCCTAACTCTATCTGTCCCTCCTAGTGCCTAACCCTAACTGTCCCTCCTAGTGCCTAACCCTAACTGTCCCTCCTATTGCCTAACCCTCCCTCCTATTGCCTAACCTTAACTGTCCCTCCTAGTACCTATCCCTAACTGTCTCTCCTAGTGCCTAACCCTAACTGTCCCTCCTAGTACCTAACCCTAACTGTGCCTCCTAGTGCCTAACCCTAACTGTCACTCCTAGTGCCTAACCTTCACTCCTATTGCCTAACCCTAACCCTCCCTCCTAGTGCCTAAACCTATCCGTCTCTCCTAGTGCCTAACCGTCCATCCTAGTGCCTAACCCTGCTAACTGTCCCTCCTAGTGCCTAACCCTAACTGTCCCTCCTAGTGCCTAACCCTATCTGTCCCTCCTAGTGCCTAACCCTAACTGTCCCTCCTAGTGCCTAACCCTAACTGTCCCTCCAAGTGCCTAACCCTAACCCTCCCTCCTAGTGCCTAACCCTAACTGTCCCTCCAAGTGCCTAACCCTAACTGTCCCTCCTAGTGCCTAACCCTAACTGTCCCTCCTAGTGCCTAACCCTAACTGTCCTTTCTAGTCCCTAACCCTAACTGTCCCTCCTAATACCTAACCCTAACTGTCCCTCCTAGTGCCTAACCCTAACTGTCCTTTCTAGTCCCTAACCCTAACTGTCCCTCCTAATACCTAACCCTAACTGTCCTTCCCAGTGCCTAACCCTATATGTCCCTCCTAGTGCCTAACCCTAACTGTCCCTCCTAATAGCTAACCCTAACTGTCCCTCCTAGTGCCTAACCCTAACTGTCCCTCCTAGTGCCTCACCCTAACTGTCCCTCCTAGTGTCTAACCCTATCTGTCCCTCCTAGTGCCTAACCCTATCTGTCCCTCCTATTGCCTAACGTCCCTCCTAGTGCCTAACCCTAACTGTCCCTCCTAGTGCCTAACCCCAACTGTCCCTCCTAGTGCCTAACCCTAACTGTCCCTCCTAGTGCCTAACCCTATCTGTCCCTCCTAGGGCCCAACCCTAACAGTCCCTCCTAGTGCCTAACCCTAACTGTCCCTCCTATTGCCTAACCTTCCCTCCTATTGCCTAACCCTAACCCTCCCTCCTAGTGCCTAACCCTATCCATCTCTCCTAGTGCCTAACCCTAACTGTCCCTCCTAGTGCCTAACCCTTACTGTCCCTTCTAGTGCCCAACCCTGCTAACTGTCCATCCTAGTGCCTAACCCTAACAGTCCCTCCTAGTGCCTAACCCTAACTGTCCCTCCTAGTGCCTAACCCTATCTGTCCCTCCTAGTGCCTAACCCTAACTGTCCATCCTAGTGCCTAACCCTAACTGTCCCTCCTAGTGCCTAACCCTAACCCTCCCTCCTAGTGCCTAACCCTAACTGTCCCTCCTAGTGCCTAACCATAATTGTCCCTCCTAGTGCCTAACCCTAACTGTCCCTCCTAGTGCCTAACCCCAACTGTCCCTCCTAGTGCCTAACCCTAACTGTCCTTCCTAGTGCCTAACCCTCCTAACTGTCATTCCCAGTGACTAACCCTATATGTCCCTCCTAGTGCCTAACCCTAACTGTCCCTCCTAATACCTAACCCTAACTGTCCCTCCTAGTGCCTAACCCTAACTCTCCCTCCTAGTGCCTAACCCTTACTGTCCCTCCTATTGCCTAACCCTTACTGTCCCTCCTAGTGCCTAACCCTAACCATCCGTTCTAGTGTCTAACCCTATCTGTCCCTCCTATTGCGTAACCCTAACTGTCCCTCCTAGTGCCTAACCCTAACTGTCCCTCCTAGTGCCTAACCCTAACTGTCCCTTCTAGTGCCTAACACTATCTGTCCCTCCTAGTGCCCAACCCTAACTGTCCCTCCTAGTGCCTAACCCTATCTGTCCCTCCTAGTGCCCAACCCTAACTGTCCCTCCTAGTACCTAACCCTAACTGTCTCTGCTAGTGCCTAACCCTAACAGACCCTCCTAGTACCTAACCCTAACTGTCCCTCCTAGTACCTAACCCTAACCGTCCCTCCTAGTGCCTAACCCTAACCGTCCCTCCTAGTGCCTAACCCTAACCCTCCATCCTAGTGCCTAACCCTAACCCTCCCACCTAGTGCCTAACCCTATCCGTCTATCCTAGTGCCTAACCCTAACTGTCCCTCCTAGTGCCTAACCCTTAATGTCCCTGCTAGTGCCTAACCCTAACCCTCCCTCCTAGCGCCTAACCCTAACTGTCCTGCCTAGTGCCTAACCCTAACTGTCCCTCCTAGTGCCTAACCCTAACTGTCCCTCCTAGTGCCTAACCCTAACCATCCCGCCTAGTGCCTAACCCTCACCGTTCCTCCTAGTGCCTAACCCTAACCCTCCATCCTAGTGCCTAACCCTAACCCTCCATCCTAGTGCCTAACCCAAACCCTCCCTCCTAGTGCCTAACCCTATCTGTCTCTCCTAGTGCCTAACCCTAACTGTCCCTCCTAGTGCCTAACCCTAACTGTCCCTCCTAGTGCCTAACTCTAACTGTCCCTCCTAGTACCTAACCCTAACTGTCCCTCCTAGTGCCTAACCCTATCTGTCCCTCCTAGTGCCTAACCCTAACAGTTCCTCCTAGTACCTAACCCTATCTGTCCCTCCTAGTGCCTAACCCTAACTGTCCCTCCTAGTGCCTAACCCTAACTGTCCCTCCTAGTGCCTAACCCTAACTGTTCCTCCTAGTACCTAACCCTAACAGTCTGTCCCAGTGCCTAGCCCTAACTTACTCTCCTAGTGCCTAACCCTTTCTCCTAGTGCCTAACCATAACTGTCCCTCCAATTGCCTAACCCTTACTGTCCCTCCTAGTGCCTAACCCTTACTGTCCCTCCTAGTGCCTAATCCTAACCATCCGTTCTAGGGTCTAACCCTATCTGTCCCTCCTATTGCCTAACCCTAACTGTCCCTCCTAGTGCCTAACACTAACTGTCCCTCCTAGTGCCTAACCCCAACTGTCCCTCCTAGTGCCTAACCCTATCTGTCCCTCCTAGTGCCTAACTCTATCTGTCCCTCCTAGTGCCTAACCCTAACTGTCCCTCCTAGTGCCTAACCCAAACTGTCCCTCCTATTGCCTAACCCTCCCTCCTATTGCCTAACCCTAACTGTCCCTCCTAGTACCTATCCCTAACTGTCTCTCCTAGTGCCTAACCCTAACTGTCCCTCCTAGTACCTAACCCTAACTGTCCCTCCTAGTACCTAACCCTAACTGTCCCTCCTAGTGCCTAACCTAACCATCCCTCCTAGTGCCTAACCCTAACCCTCCTTCCTAGTGCCTAACCCTAACCCTCCCTCCTAGTGCCTAACCCTATCCGTCTCTCCTAGTGCCTAACACTAACTGTCCCTCCAAGTGCCTAACCATAACTGTCCCTCCTAGTGCCTAACCCTAACTGTCCCTCCTAGTACCTAACCCTAACTGTCCCTCCTAGTGCCTAAACCTAACCCTCGCTCCAAGTGCGTAACACTATCCATCTCTCCTAGTGCCTAACCCTAACTGTCCCTCCTAGTTCCTAACCCTAACTGTCCCTTCTACTGCCTAACCTTAACCCTCCCTCCTAGTGCCTAACCCTATCCGTCTCTCCTAGTGCCTGACCCTAACTGTCCCTCATAGTGCCTAACCCTAACTGTCCCTTCTAGTGCCCAACCCTCCTAACTGTCCCTCCTAGTGGCTAACCCTAACTGTCCCTCCTAGTGCCTAATCCTAACTGTCCCTCCTAGTGCCTAACCCTAACTGTCCCTCCTAGTGCCTAACCCTATCTGTCCCTCCTAGTGCCTAACCCTATCTGTCCCTCCTTGTGCCTAACCCTAACTGTCCCTCCTAGTACCTAACCCTAACTGTCCCTCCTAGTACCTAACCCTAACTGTCCCTCCTAGTGCCTAACCCTAACCGTCCCTCTTAGTGCCTAACCCTAACCCTCCATGCTAGTGCCTAACCCTAACCTTCCCTCATAGTGCCTAACCCTAACTGTCCCTCCTAGTGCCTAACCCTAACTGTCCCTCCTACTGCCTAACCTTAACCCTCCCTCCTAGTGCCTAACCCTATCCGTCTCTCCTAGTGCCTAACCCTAACTGTCCCTCATAGTGCGTAACCCTAACTGTCCCTTCTAGTGCCCAACCCTCCTAACTGTCCATCCTAGTGCCTAACCCTAACTGTCCCTCCTAGTGCCTAACCCTAACTGTCCCTCCTAGTGCCTAACCCTAACTGTCCCTCCTAGTGCCTAACCCTAACTGTCCCTCCTAGTGCCTAACCCTAACTGTCCCTCCTAGTGCCTAACCCTTACTGTCCCTCCTAGTGCCTAACCCTAACCCTCCTTCCTAGTGCCTAACCCTAACCCTCCTTCCTAGTGCCTAACCCTAACCCTCCCTCCTAGTGCCTAACCCTATCCGTCTCTCCTAGTGCCTAACACTAACTGTCCCTCCTAGTGCCTAACCATAACTGTCCCTCCTAGTGCCTAACCCTAACTGTCCCTCCTAGTACCTAACCCTAACTGTCCCTCCTAGTGCCTAAACCTAACCCTCGCTCCAAGTGCGTAACACTATCCATCTCTCCTAGTGCCTAACCCTAACTGTCCCTCCTAGTTCCTAACCCTAACTGTCCCTCCTACTGCCTAACCTTAACCCTCCCTCCTAGTGCCTAACCCTATCCGTCTCTCCTAGTGCCTGACCCTAACTGTCCCTCATAGTGCCTAACCCTAACTGTCCCTTCTAGTGCCCAACCCTCCTAACTGTCCCTCCTAGTGCCTAACCCTAACTGTCCCTCCTAGTGCCTAATCCTAACTGTCCCTCCTAGTGCCTAACCCTAACTGTCCCTCCTAGTGCCTAACCCTATCTGTCCCTCCTAGTGCCTAACCCTATCTGTCCCTCCTTGTGCCTAACCCTAACTGTCCCTCCTAGTACCTAACCCTAACTGTCCCTCCTAGTACCTAACCCTAACTGTCCCTCCTAGTGCCTAACCCTAACCGTCCCTCTTAGTGCCTAACCCTAACCCTCCATGCTAGTGCCTAACCCTAACCTTCCCTCATAGTGCCTAACCCTAACTGTCCCTCCTAGTGCCTAATCCTAACTGTCCCTCCTACTGCCTATCCTTAACCCTCCCTCCTAGTGCCTAACCCTATCCGTCTCTCCTAGTGCCTAACCCTAACTGTCCCTCATAGTGCGTAACCCTAACTGTCCCTTCTAGTGCCCAACCCTCCTAACTGTCCCTCCTAGTGCCTAACCCTAACTGTCCCTCCTAGTGCCTAACCCTAACTGTCCCTCCTAGTGCCTAACCCTAACTGTCCCTCCTAGTGCCTAACCCTAACTGTCCCTCCTAGTGCCTAACCCTAACTGTCCCTCCTAGTGCCTAACCCTTACTGTCCCTCCTAGTGCCTAACCCTATCTGTCCCTCCTAGTGCCTAACCCTATCTGTCCCTCCTAGTGCCTAACCCTAACTGTCCCTCCTAGTGCCTAACCCTAACTGTCCCTCCTAGTGCCTAACCCTAACTGTCCCTCCTAGTGCCTAACCCTAACTGTCCCTCCTAGTGCCTAACCCTAACTGTCCCTCCTAGTGCCTAACCCTATCTGTCCCTCCTAGTGCCTAACCCTATCTGTCCCTCCTAGTGCCTAACCCTAACTGTCCCTCCTAGTGCCTAACCCTAACTGTCCCTCCTAGTGCCTAACCCTAACTGTCCCTCCTAGTGGCTAACCCTAACTGTCCCTCATAGTGCCTAACCCTAACTGTCCCGCCTAGTGCCTAACCCTAACTGTCCCTCCTAGTGGCTAACCCTAACTGTCCCTCATAGTGCCTAACCCTAACTGTCCCTTTTAGTGCCTAACCCTAACTGTCCCTCCTAGTGCCTAACCCTAACTGTCCATCCTAGTGCCTCTGCCTACCTGTCCCGCCTAGTGCCTAACCCTAACTGTCCATCCTAGTGCCTAACCCTAACTGTCCCTCCTAGTGCCTAACTCTATCTGTCCCTCCTAGTGCCTAACCCTTAATGTCCCTGCTAGTCCCTAACCCTAACTGTCCCTCCTAGTGCCTAACCCTAACTGTCCCGCCTAGTGCCTAACCCTAACTGTCCCTCCTAGTACCTAACCCTAACTGTCCCTCCTAGTGCCTAACCCTAACTGTCCCGCCTAGTGCCTAACCCTAACCGTCCCTCCTAGTGCCTAACCCTAAACCTCCATCCTAGTGCCTAACCCTAACCCTCCATCCAAGTGCCTAACCCTAACCCTCCCTCCTAGTGCTTAAACCTATCCGTCTCTCCTAGTGCCTAACCCTAAGTGTCCCTCCTAGTGCCTAACCCTAACTGTCCCTCCTAGTGCCTAACCCTAACTGTCCCTCCTAGTGCCTAACCTTAACTGTCCATCATAATGCCTAACCCTAACTGTCCCTTCTAGTGCCTAACCCTAACTGTCCCTCCTAGTGCCTAACCCTAACTGTCCCGCCTAGTGCCTAACCCTAACTGTCCCTCCTAGTGCCTAACCCTAACTGTCCCTCCTAGTGCCTAACTCTATCTGTCCCTCCTAGTGCCTAACCCTTAATGTCCCTGCTAGTGCCTAACCCTAACCCTCCCTCCTAGTGCCTAACCCTAACTGTCCCGCCTAGTGCCTAACCCTAACTGTCCCTCCTAGTGCCTAACCCTAACTGTCCCTCCTAGTGCCTAACCCTAACTGTCCCGCCTAGTGCCTAACCCTAACCGTCCCTCCTAGTGCCTAACCCTAACCCTCCATCCTAGTGCCTAACCCAAACCCTCCCTCCTAGTGCCTAACCCTATCCGTCTCTCCTAGTGCCTAACCCTAACTGTCCCTGCTAGTGCTTAAGCCTAACTGTCCCTCCTAGTGCCTAACTCTAACTGTCCCTCCTAGTACCTAACCCTAACTGTCCCTCCTACTGCCTAACCCTAACTGTCCCTCCTAGTGCCTAACCTTAACTGTCCATCATAGTGCCTAACCCTAACTGTCCCTTCTAGTGCCTAACCCTAACTGTCCCTCCTAGTGCCTAACCCTAACTGTCCCGCCTAGTGCCTAACCCTAACTGTCCCTCCTAGTGCCTAACCCTAACTGTCCCTCCTAGTGCCTAACTCTATCTGTCCCTCCTAGTGCCTAACCCTTAATGTCCCTGCTAGTGTCTAACCCTAACCCTCCCTCCTAGTGCCTAACCCTAACTGTCCCTCCTAGTGCCTAACCCTAACTGTCCCTCCTAGTGCCTAACCCTAACTGTCCCGCCTAGTGCCTAACCCTAACCGTCCCTCCTAGTGCCTAACCCTAACCCTCCATCCTAGTGCCTAACCCAAACCCTCTCTCCTAGTGCCTAACCCTATCCGTCTCTCCTAGTGCCTAACCCTAACTGTCCCTGCTAGTGCTTAACCCTAACTGTCCCTCCTAGTGCCTAACTCTAACTGTCCCTCCTAGTACCTAACCCTAACTGTCCCTCCTACTGCCTAACCCTAACCCTCCCTCCTAGTGCCTAACCCTATCCGTCTCTCCTAGTGCCTAAACCCCAACTGTCCCTCCTAGTGCCTAACCCTAACTGTCCTTCCTAGTGCCTAACCGTCCTAACTGTCATTCCCAGTGACTAACCCTATATGTCCCTCCTAGTGCCTAACCCTAACTGTCCCTCCTAATACCTAACCCTAACTGTCCCTCCTAGTGCCTAACCCTAACTCTCCCTCCTAGTGCCTAACCCTTACTGTCCCTCCTAGTGCCTAACCCTAACTGTCCCTCCTAGTGTCTAACTCTATCTGTCCCTCCTATTGCCTAACCCTTACTGTCCCTCCTAGTGCCTAACCCTAACCATCCGTTCTAGTGTCTAACCCTATCTGTCCCTCCTATTGCGTAACCCTAACTGTCCCTCCTAGTGCCTAACCCTAACTGTCCCTCCTAGTGCCTAACCCTAACTGTCCCTCCTAGTGCCTAACACTATCTGTCCCTCCTAGTGCCCAACCCTAACTGTCCCTCCTAGTGCCTAACCCTATCTGTCCCTCCTAGTGCCCAACCCTAACTGTCCCTCCTAGTACCTAACCCTAACTGTCTCTGCTAGTGCCTAACCCTAACAGACCCTCCTAGTACCTAACCCTAACTGTCCCTCCTAGTACCTAACCCTAACCGTCCCTCCTAGTGCCTAACCCTAACCGTCCCTCCTAGTGCCTAACCCTAACCCTCCATCCTAGTGCCTAACCCTAACCCTCCCACCTAGTGCCTAACCCTATCCGTCTATCCTAGTGCCTAACCCTAACTGTCCCTCCTAGTGCCTAACCCTTAATGTCCCTGCTAGTGCCTAACCCTAACCCTCCCTCCTAGCGCCTAACCCTAACTGTCCTGCCTAGTGCCTAACCCTAACTGTCCCTCCTAGTGCCTAACCCTAACTGTCCCTCCTAGTGCCTAACCCTAACCATCCCGCCTAGTGCCTAACCCTAACCGTCCCTCCTAGTGCCTAACCCTAACCCTCCATCCTAGTGCCTAACCCTAACCCTCCATCCTAGTGCCTAACCCAAACCCTCCCTCCTAGTGCCTAACCCTATCTGTCTCTCCTAGTGCCTAACCCTAACTGTCCCTCCTAGTGCCTAACCCTAACTGTCCCTCCTAGTGCCTAACCCTATCTGTCCCTCCTAGTGCCTAACCCTAACTGTTCCTCCTAGTACCTAACCCTATCTGTCCCTCCTAGTGCCTAACCCTAACTGTCCCTCCTAGTGCCTAACCCTAACTGTCCCTCCTAGTGCCTAACCCTATCTGTTCCTCCTAGTACCTAACCCTAACAGTCTGTCCCAGTGCCTAGCCCTAACTTACTCTCCTAGTGCCTAACCCTTTCTCCTAGTGCCTAACCATAACTGTCCCTCCTATTGCCTAACCCTTACTGTCCCTCCTAGTGCCTAACCCTTACTGTCCCTCCTAGTGCCTAATCCTAACCATCCGTTCTAGTGTCTAACCCTATCTGTCCCTCCTATTGCCTAACCCTAACTGTCCCTCCTAGTGCCTAACACTAACTGTCCCTCCTAGTGCCTAACCCCAACTGTCCCTCCTAGTGCCTAACCCTATCTGTCCCTCCTAGTGCCTAACTCTATCTGTCCCTCCTAGTGCCTAACCCTAACTGTCCCTCCTAGTGCCTAACCCTAACTGTCCCTCCTATTGCCTAACCCTCCCTCCTATTGCCTAACCCTAACTGTCCCTCCTAGTACCTATCCCTAACTGTCTCTCCTAGTGCCTAACCCTAACTGTCCCTCCTAGTACCGAACCCTAACTGTCCCTCCTAGTACCTAACCCTAACTGTCCCTCCTAGTGCCTAACCCTAACCATCCCTCCTAGTGCCTAACCCTAACCCTCCTTCCTAGTGCCTAACCCTAACCCTCCCTCCTAGTGCCTAACCCTATCCGTCTCTCCTAGTGCCTAACACTAACTTTCCCTCCTAGTGCCTAACCATAACTGTCCCTCCTAGTGCCTAACCCTAACTGTCCCTCCTAGTACCTAACCCTAACTGTCCCTCCTAGTGCCTAAACCTAACCCTCGCTCCAAGTGCGTAACACTATCCATCTCTCCTAGTGCCTAACCCTAACTGTCCCTCCTAGTTCCTAACCCTAACTGTCTCTCCTACTGCCTAACCTTAACCCTCCCTCCTAGTGCCTAACCCTATCCGTCTCTCCTAGTGCCTGACCCTAACTGTCCCTCATAGTGCCTAACCCTAACTGTCCCTTCTAGTGCCCAACCCTCCTAACTGTCCCTCCTAGTGCCTAACCCTAACTGTCCCTCCTAGTGCCTAATCCTAACTGTCCCTCCTAGTGCCTAACCCTAACTGTCCCTCCTAGTGCCTAACCCTATCTGTCCCTCCTAGTGCCTAACCCTATCTGTCCCTCCTTGTGCCTAACCCTAACTGTCCCTCCTAGTACCTAACCCTAACTGTCCCTCCTAGTACCTAACCCTAACTGTCCCTCCTAGTGCCTAACGCTAACCGTCCCTCTTAGTGCCTAACCCTAACCCTCCATGCTAGTGCCTAACCCTAACCTTCCCTCATAGTGCCTAACCCTAACTGTCCCTCCTAGTGCCTAACCCTAACTGTCCCTCCTACTGCCTAACCTTAACCCTCCCTCCTAGTGCCTAACCCTATCCGTCTCTCCTAGTGCCTAACCCTAACTGTCCCTCATAGTGCCTAACCCTAACTGTCCCTTCTAGTGCCCAACCCTCCTAACTGTCCATCCTAGTGCCTAACCCTAACTGTCCCTCCTAGTGCCTAACCCTAACTGTCCCTCCTAGTGCCTAACCCTAACTGTCCCTCCTAGTGCCTAACCCTAACTGTCCCTCCTAGTGCCTAACCCTAACTGTCCCTCCTAGTGCCTAACCCTTACTGTCCCTCCTAGTGCCTAACCCTATCTGTCCCTCCTAGTGCCTAACCCTATCTGTCCCTCCTAGTGCCTAACCCTAACTGTCCCTCCTAGTGCCTAACCCTAACTGTCCCTCCTAGTGCCTAACCCTAACTGTCCCTCCTAGTGCCTAACCCTAACTGTCCCTCCTAGTGCCTAACCCTTACTGTCCCTCCTAGTGCCTAACCCTATCTGTCCCTCCTAGTGCCAAACCCTATCTGTCCCTCCTAGTGCCTAACCCTAACTGTCCCTCCTAGTGCCTAACCCTAACTGTCCCTCCTAGTGCCTAACCCTAACTGTCCCTCCTAGTGGCTAACCCTAACTGTCCCTCATAGTGCCTAACCCTAACTGTCCCGCCTAGTGCCTAACCCTAACTGTCCCTCCTAGTGCCTAACCCTAACTGTCCCTCCTAGTGGCTAACCCTAACTGTCCCTCATAGTGCCTAACCCTAACTGTCCCTTTTAGTGCCTAACCCTAACTGTCCCTCCTAGTGCCTAACCCTAACTGTCCCTCCTAGTGCCTCTGCCTACCTGTCCCGCCTAGTGCCTAACCCTAACTGTCCATCCTAGTGCCTAACCCTAACTGTCCCTCCTAGTGCCTAACTCTATCTGTCCCTCCTAGTGCCTAACCCTTAATGTCCCTGCTAGTCCCTAACCCTAACTGTCCCTCCTAGTGCCTAACCCTAACTGTCCCGCCTAGTGCCTAACCCTAACTGTCCCTCCTAGTGCCTAACCCTAACTGTCCCGCCTAGTGCCTAACCCTAACCGTCCCTCCTAGTGCCTAACCCTAAACCTCCATCCTAGTGCCTAACCCTAACCCTCCATCCAAGTGCCTAACCCTAACCCTCCCTCCTAGTGCCTAAACCTATCCGTCTCTCCTAGTGCCTAACCCTAAGTGTCCCTCCTAGTGCCTAACCCTAACTGTCCCTCCTAGTGCCTAACCCTAACTGTCCCTCCTAGTGCCTAACCTTAACTGTCCATCATAGTGCCTAACCCTAACTGTCCCTTCTAGTGCCTAACCCTAACTGTCCCTCCTAGTGCCTAACCCTAACTGTCCCGCCTAGTGCCTAACCCTAACTGTCCCTCCTAGTGCCTAACCCTAACTGTCCCTCCTAGTGCCTAACTCTATCTGTCCCTCCTAGTGCCTAACCCTTAATGTCCCTGCTAGTGCCTAACCCTAACCCTCCCTCCTAGTGCCTAACCCTAACTGTCCCGCCTAGTGCCTAACCCTAACTGTCCCTCCTAGTGCCTAACGCTAACTGTCCCTCCTAGTGCCTAACCCTAACTGTCCCGCCTAGTGCCTAACCCTAACCGTCCCTCCTAGTGCCTAACCCTAACCCTCCATCCAAGTGCCTAACCCAAACCCTCCCTCCTAGTGCCTAACCCTATCCGTCTCTCCTAGTGCCTAACCCTAACTGTCCCTGCTAGTGCTTAAGCCTAACTGTCCCTCCTAGTGCCTAACTCTAACTGTCCCTCCTAGTACCTAACCCTAACTGTCCCTCCTACTGCCTAACCCTAACTGTCCCTCCTAGTGCCTAACCTTAACTGTCCATCATAGTGCCTAACCCTAACTGTCCCTTCTAGTGCCTAACCCTAACTGTCCCTCCTAGTGCCTAACCCTAACTGTCCCGCCTAGTGCCTAACCCTAACTGTCCCTCCTAGTGCCTAACCCTAACTGTCCCTCCTAGTGCCTAACTCTATCTGTCCCTCCTAGTGCCTAACCCTTAATGTCCCTGCTAGTGCCTAACCCTAACCCTCCCTCCTAGTGCCTAACCCTAACTGTCCCGCCTAGTGCCTAACCCTAACTGTCCCTCCTAGTGCCTAACCCTAACTGTCCCTCCTAGTGCCTAACCCTAACTGTCCCGCCTAGTGCCTAACCCTAACCGTCCCTCCTAGTGCCTAACCCTAACCCTCCATCCTAGTGCCTAACCCAAACCCTCCCTCCTAGTGCCTAACCCTATCCGTCTCTCCTAGTGCCTAACCCTAACTGTCCCTGCTAGTGCTTAACCCTAACTGTCCCTCCTAGTGCCTAACTCTAACTGTCCCTCCTAGTACCTAACCCTAACTGTCCCTCCTACTGCCTAACCCTAACCCTCCCTCCTAGTGCCTAACCCTATCCGTCTCTCCTAGTGCCTAACCCCAACTGTCCCTCCTAGTGCCTAACCCTAACTGTCCTTCCTAGTGCCTAACCCTCCTAACTGTCATTCCCAGTGACTAACCCTATATGTCCCTCCTAGTGCCTAACCCTAACTGTCCCTCCTAATACCTAACCCTAACTGTCCCTCCTAGTGCCTAACCCTAACTCTCCCTCCTAGTGCCTAACCCTTACTGTCCCTCCTAGTGCCTAACCCTAACTGTCCCTCCTAGTGTCTAACTCTATCTGTCCCTCCTATTGCCTAACCCTTACTGTCCCTCCTAGTGCCTAACCCTAACCATCCGTTCTAGTGTCTAACCCTATCTGTCCCTCCTATTGCGTAACCCTAACTGTCCCTCCTAGTGCCTAACCCTAACTGTCCCTCCTAGTGCCTAACCCTAACTGTCCCTCCTAGTGCCTAACACTATCTGTCCCTCCTAGTGCCCAACCCTAACTGTCCCGCCTAGTGCCTAACCCTAACTGTCCCTCCTAGTGCCTAACACTATCTGTCCCTCCTAGTGCCTAACCCTAACTGTCCCGCCTAGTGCCTAACCCTAACTGTCCCTCCTAGTGCCTAACCCTAACTGTCCCTCCTAGTGCCTAACTCTATCTGTCCCTCCTAGTGCCTAACCCTTAATGTCCCTGCTAGTGCCTAACCCTAACCCTCCCTCCTAGTGCCTAACCCTAACTGTCCCGCCTAGTGCCTAACCCTAACTGTCCCTCCTAGTGCCTAACGCTAACTGTCCCTCCTAGTGCCTAACCCTAACTGTCCCGCCTAGTGCCTAACCCTAACCGTCCCTCCTAGTGCCTAACCCTAACCCTCCATCCAAGTGCCTAACCCAAACCCTCCCTCCTAGTGCCTAACCCTATCCGTCTCTCCTAGTGCCTAACCCTAACTGTCCCTGCTAGTGCTTAAGCCTAACTGTCCCTCCTAGTGCCTAACTCTAACTGTCCCTCCTAGTACCTAACCCTAACTGTCCCTCCTACTGCCTAACCCTAACTGTCCCTCCTAGTGCCTAACCTTAACTGTCCATCATAGTGCCTAACCCTAACTGTCCCTTCTAGTGCCTAACCCTAACTGTCCCTCCTAGTGCCTAACCCTAACTGTCCCGCCTAGTGCCTAACCCTAACTGTCCCTCCTAGTGCCTAACCCTAACTGTCCCTCCTATTGCCTAACTCTATCTGTCCCTCCTAGTGCCTAACCCTTAATGTCCCTGCTAGTGCCTAACCCTAACCCTCCCTCCTAGTGCCTAACCCTAACTGTCCCGCCTAGTGCCTAACCCTAACTGTCCCTCCTAGTGCCTAACCCTAACTGTCCCTCCTAGTGCCTAACCCTAACTGTCCCGCCTAGTGCCTAACCCTAAGCGTCCCTCCTAGTGCCTAACCCTAACCCTCCATCCTAGTGCCTAACCCAAACCCTCCCTCCTAGTGCCTAACCCTATCCGTCTCTCCTAGTGCCTAACCCTAACTGTCCCTGCTAGTGCTTAACCCTAACTGTCCCTCCTAGTGCCTAACTCTAACTGTCCCTCCTAGTACCTAACCCTAACTGTCCCTCCTACTGCCTAACCCTAACCCTCCCTCCTAGTGCCTAACCCTATCCGTCTCTCCTAGTGCCTAACCCCAACTGTCCCTCCTAGTGCCTAACCCTAACTGTCCTTCCTAGTGCCTAACCCTCCTAACTGTCATTCCCAGTGACTAACCCTATATGTCCCTCCTAGTGCCTAACCCTAACTGTCCCTCCTAATACCTAACCCTAACTGTCCCTCCTAGTGCCTAACCCTAACTCTCCCTCCTAGTGCCTAACCCTTACTGTCCCTCCTAGTGCCTAACCCTAACTGTCCCTCCTAGTGTCTAACTCTATCTGTCCCTCCTATTGCCTAACCCTTACTGTCCCTCCTAGTGCCTAACCCTAACCATCCGTTCTAGTGTCTAACCCTATCTGTCCCTCCTATTGCGTAACCCTAACTGTCCCTCCTAGTGCCTAACCCTAACTGTCCCTCCTAGTGCCTAACCCTAACTGTCCCTCCTAGTGCCTAACACTATCTGTCCCTCCTAGTGCCCAACCCTAACTGTCCCTCCTAGTGCCTAACCCTATCTGTCCCTCCTAGTGCCCAACCCTAACTGTCCCTCCTAGTACCTAACCCTAACTTTCTCTGCTAGTGCCTAACCCTAACAGACCCTCCTAGTACCTAACCCTAACTGTCCCTCCTAGTACCTAACCCTAACCGTCCCTCCTAGTGCCTAACCCTAACCGTCCCTCCTAGTGCCTAACCCTAACCCTCCATCCTAGTGCCTAACCCTAACCCTCCCACCTAGTGCCTAACCCTATCCGTCTATCCTAGTGCCTAACCCTAACTGTCCCTCCTAGTGCCTAACCCTTAATGTCCCTGCTAGTGCCTAACCCTAACCCTCCCTCCTAGCGCCTAACCCTAACTGTCCTGCCTAGTGCCTAACCCTAACTGTCCCTCCTAGTGCCTAACCCTAACTGTCCCTCCTTGTGCCTAACCCTAACCATCCCGCCTAGTGCCTAACCCTAACCGTCCCTCCTAGTTCCTAACTCTAACCCTCCATCCTAGTGCCTAACACTAACCCTCCATCCTAGTGCCTAACCCAAACCCTCCCTCCTAGTGCCTAACCCTATCTGTCTCTCCTAGTGCCTAACCCTAACTGTCCCTCCTAGTGCCTAACCCTAACTGTCCCTTGTAGTGCCTAACTCTAACTGTCCCTCCTAGTACCTAACCCTAACTGTCCCTCCTAGTGCCTAACCCTATCTGTCCCTCCTAGTGCCTAACCCTAACTGTTCCTCCTAGTACCTAACCCTATCTGTCCCTCCTAGTGCCTAACCCTAACTGTCCCTCCTAGTGCCTAACCCTAACTGTCCCTCCTAGTGCCTAACCCTAACTGTTCCTCCTAGTACCTAACCCTAACAGTCTGTCCCAGTGCCTAGCCCTAACTTACTCTCCTAGTGCCTAACCCTTTCTCCTAGTGCCTAACCATAACTGTCCCTCCTATTGCCTAACCCTTACTGTCCCTCCTAGTGCCTAACCCTTACTGTCCCTCCTAGTGCCTAATCCTAACCATCCGTTCTAGTGTCTAACCCTAACTGTCCCTCCTACTGCCTAACCCTAACCCTCCCTCCTAGTGCCTAACCCTATCCGTCTCTCCTAGTGCCTAACCCTAACTGTCCCTCCTAGTGCCTAACCCTAACTGTCCCTCCTAGTGCCTAACTCTATCTGTCCCTCCTAGTGACTAACCCTAACTGTTCCTCCTAGTGCCTAACCCTAACTGTCCCTCCTATTGCCTAACCCTCCCTCCTATTGCCTAACCCTAACTGTCCCTCCTAGTACCTATCCCTAACTGTCTCTCCTAGTGCCTAACCCTAACTGTCCCTCCTAGTACCTAACCCTAACTGTCCCTCCTAGTACCTAACCCTAACTGTCCCTCCTAGTGCCTAACCTTAACCATCCCTCCTAGTGCCTAACCCTAACCATCCTTCCTAGTGCCTAACCCTAACCCTCCCTCCTAGTGCCTAACCCTATCCGTCTCTCCTAGTGCCTAACACTAACTGTCCCTCCTAGTGCCTAACCATAACTGTCCCTCCTAGTGCCTAACCCTAACTGTCCCTCCTAGTACCTAACCCTAACTGTCCCTCCTACTGCCTAACCCTAACCCTCCCTCCTAGTGCCTAACCCTATCCGTCTCTCCTAGTGCCTAACCCTAACTGTCCCTCCTAGTGCCTAACCCTAACTGTCCCTCCTAGTGCCTAACCCTAACTGTCCCTCCTAGTGACTAACCCTAACTGTTCCTCCTAGTGCCTAACCCTAACTGTCCCTCCTATTGCCTAACCCTCCCTCCTATTGCCTAACCCTAACTGTCCCTCCTAGTACCTATCCCTAACTGTCTCTCCTAGTGCCTAACCCTAACTGTCCCTCCTAGTACCTAACCCTAACTGTCCCTCCTAGTACCTAACCCTAACTGTCCCTCCTAGTGCCTAACCTTAACCATCCCTCCTAGTGCCTAACCCTAACCATCCTTCCTAGTGCCTAACCCTAACCCTCCCTCCTAGTGCCTAACCCTATCCGTCTCTCCTAGTGCCTAACACTAACTGTCCCTCCTAGTGCCTAACCATAACTGTCCCTCCTAGTGCCTAACCCTAACTGTCCCTCCTAGTACCTAACCCTAACTGTCCCTCCTAGTGCCTAAACCTAACCCTCGCTCCAAGTGCGTAACACTATCCATCTCTCCTAGTGCCTAACCCTAACTGTCCCTCCTAGTTCCTAACCCTAACTGTCTCTCCTACTGCCTAACCTTAACCCTCCCTCCTAGTGCCTAACCCTATCCATCTCTCCTAGTGCCTGACCCTAACTGTCCCTCATAGTGCCTAACCCTAACTGTCCCTTCTAGTGCCCAACCCTCCTAACTGTCCCTCCTAGTGCCTAACCCTAACTGTCCCTCCTAGTGCCTAATCCTAACTGTCCCTCCTAGTGCCTAACCCTAACTGTCCCTCCTAGTGCCTAACCCTATCTGTCCCTCCTAGTGCCTAACCCTATCTGTCCCTCCTTGTGCCTAACCCTAACTGTCCCTCCTAGTACCTAACCCTAACTGTCCCTCCTAGTACCTAACCCTAACTGTCCCTCCTAGTGCCTAACCCTAACCGTCCCTCTTAGTGCCTAACCCTAACCCTCCATGCTAGTGCCTAACCCTAACCTTCCCTCATAGTGCCTAACCCTAACTGTCCCTCCTAGTGCCTAACCCTAACTGTCCCTCCTACTGCCTAACCTTAACCCTCCCTCCTAGTGCCTAACCCTATCCGTCTCTCCTAGTGCCTAACCCTAACTGTCCCTCATAGTGCCTAACCCTAACTGTCCCTTCTAGTGCCCAACCCTCCTAACTGTCCATCCTAGTGCCTAACCCTAACTGTCCCTCCTAGTGCCTAACCCTAACTGTCCCTCCTAGTGCCTAACCCTAACTGTCCCGCCTAGTGCCTAACCCTAACCGTCCCTCCTAGTGCCTAACCCTAACCCTCCATCCTAGTGCCTAACCCAAACCCTCCCTCCTAGTGCCTAACCCTATCCGTCTCTCCTAGTGCCTAACCCTAACTGTCGCTGCTAGTGCTTAAGCCTAACTGTCCCTCCTAGTGCCTAACTCTAACTGTCCCTCCTAGTACCTAACCCTAACTGTCCCTCCTACTGACTAACCCTAACTGTCCCTCCTAGTGCCTAACCTTAACTGTCCATCATAGTGCCTAACCCTAACTGTCCCTCCTATTGCGTAACCCTAACTGTCCCTCCTAGTGCCTAACCCTAACTGTCCCTCCTAGTGCCTAACCCTAACTGTCCCTCCTAGTGCCTAACACTATCTGTCCCTCCTAGTGCCCAACCCTAACTGTCCCTCCTAGTGCCTAACCCTATCTGTCCCTCCTAGTGCCCAACCCTAACTGTCCCTCCTAGTACCTAACCCTAACTTTCTCTGCTAGTGCCTAACCCTAACAGACCCTCCTAGTACCTAACCCTAACTGTCCCTCCTAGTACCTAACCCTAACCGTCCCTCCTAGTGCCTAACCCTAACCGTCCCTCCTAGTGCCTAACCCTAACCCTCCATCCTAGTGCCTAACCCTAACCCTCCCACCTAGTGCCTAACCCTATCCGTCTATCCTAGTGCCTAACCCTAACTGTCCCTCCTAGTGCCTAACCCTTAATGTCCCTGCTAGTGCCTAACCCTAACCCTCCCTCCTAGCGCCTAACCCTAACTGTCCTGCCTAGTGCCTAACCCTAACTGTCCCTCCTAGTGCCTAACCCTAACTGTCCCTCCTTGTGCCTAACCCTAACCATCCCGCCTAGTGCCTAACCCTAACCGTCCCTCCTAGTTCCTAACTCTAACCCTCCATCCTAGTGCCTAACACTAACCCTCCATCCTAGTGCCTAACCCAAACCCTCCCTCCTAGTGCCTAACCCTATCTGTCTCTCCTAGTGCCTAACCCTAACTGTCCCTCCTAGTGCCTAACCCTAATTGTCCCTTGTAGTGCCTAACTCTAACTGTCCCTCCTAGTACCTAACCCTAACTGTCCCTCCTAGTGCCTAACCCTATCTGTCCCTCCTAGTGCCTAACCCTAACTGTTCCTCCTAGTACCTAACCCTATCTGTCCCTCCTAGTGCCTAACCCTAACTGTCCCTCCTAGTGCCTAACCCTAACTGTCCCTCCTAGTGCCTAACCCTAACTGTTCCTCCTAGTACCTAACCCTAACAGTCTGTCCCAGTGCCTAGCCCTAACTTACTCTCCTAGTGCCTAACCCTTTCTCCTAGTGCCTAACCATAACTGTCCCTCCTATTGCCTAACCCTTACTGTCCCTCCTAGTGCCTAACCCTTACTGTCCCTCCTAGTGCCTAATCCTAACCATCCGTTCTAGTGTCTAACCCTATCTGTCCCTCCTATTGCCTAACCCTAACTGTCCCTCCTAGTGCCTAACACTAACTGTCCCTCCTAGTGCCTAACCCCAACTGTCCCTCCTAGTGCCTAACCCTATCTGTCCCTCCTAGTGCCTAACTCTATCTGTCCCTCCTAGTGCCTAACCCTAACTGTCCCTCCTAGTGCCTAACCCTAACTGTCCCTCCTATTGCCTAACCCTCCCTCCTATTGCCTAACCCTAACTGTCCCTCCTAGTACCTATCCCTAACTGTCTCTCCTAGTGCCTAACCCTAACTGTCCCTCCTAGTACCTAACCCTAACTGTCCCTCCTAGTACCTAACCCTAACTGTCCCTCCTAGTGCCTAACCTTAACCATCCCTCCTAGTGCCTAACCCTAACCATCCTTCCTAGTGCCTAACCCTAACCCTCCCTCCTAGTGCCTAACCCTATCCGTCTCTCCTAGTGCCTAACACTAACTGTCCCTCCTAGTGCCTAACCATAACTGTCCCTCCTAGAGCCTAACCCTAACTGTCCCTCCTAGTACCTAACCCTAACTGTCCCTCCTAGTGCCTAAACCTAACCCTCGCTCCAAGTGCGTAACACTATCCATCTCTCCTAGTGCCTAACCCTAACTGTCCCTCCTAGTTCCTAACCCTAACTGTCTCTCCTACTGCCTAACCTTAACCCTCCCTCCTAGTGCCTAACCCTATCCATCTCTCCTAGTGCCTGACCCTAACTGTCCCTCATAGTGCCTAACCCTAACTGTCCCTTCTAGTGCCCAACCCTCCTAACTGTCCCTCCTAGTGCCTAACCCTAACTGTCCCTCCTAGTGCCTAATCCTAACTGTCCCTCCTAGTGCCTAACCCTAACTGTCCCTCCTAGTGCCTAACCCTATCTGTCCCTCCTAGTGCCTAACCCTATCTGTCCCTCCTTGTGCCTAACCCTAACTGTCCCTCCTAGTACCTAACCCTAACTGTCCCTCCTAGTACCTAACCCTAACTGTCCCTCCTAGTGCCTAACCCTAACCGTCCCTCTTAGTGCCTAACCCTAACCCTCCATGCTAGTGCCTAACCCTAACCTTCCCTCATAGTGCCTAACCCTAACTGTCCCTCCTAGTGCCTAACCCTAACTGTCCCTCCTACTGCCTAACCTTAACCCTCCCTCCTAGTGCCTAACCCTATCCGTCTCTCCTAGTGCCTAACCCTAACTGTCCCTCATAGTGCCTAACCCTAACTGTCCCTTCTAGTGCCCAACCCTCCTAACTGTCCATCCTAGTGCCTAACCCTAACTGTCCCTCCTAGTGCCTAACCCTAACTGTCCCTCCTAGTGCCTAACCCTAACTGTCCCGCCTAGTGCCTAACCCTAACCGTCCCTCCTAGTGCCTAACCCTAACCCTCCATCCTAGTGCCTAACCCAAACCCTCCCTCCTAGTGCCTAACCCTATCCGTCTCTCCTAGTGCCTAACCCTAACTGTCGCTGCTAGTGCTTAAGCCTAACTGTCCCTCCTAGTGCCTAACTCTAACTGTCCCTCCTAGTACCTAACCCTAACTGTCCCTCCTACTGACTAACCCTAACTGTCCCTCCTAGTGCCTAACCTTAACTGTCCATCATAGTGCCTAACCCTAACTGTCCCTTCTAGTGCCTAACCCTAACTGTCCCTCCTAGTGCCTAACCCTAACTGTCCCGCCTAGTGCCTAACCCTAACTGTCCCTCCTAGTGCCTAACCCTAACTGTCCCTCCTAGTGCCTAACTCTATCTGTCCCTCCTAGTGCCTAACCCTTAATGTCCCTGCTAGTGCCTAACCCTAACCCTCCCTCCTAGTGCCTAACCCTAACTGTCCCGCCTAGTGCCTAACCCTAACTGTCCCTCCTAGTGCCTAACCCTAACTGTCCCTCCTAGTGCCTAACCCTAACTGTCCCGCCTAGTGCCTAACCCTAACCGTCCCTCCTAGTGCCTAACCCTAACCCTCCATCCTAGTGCCTAACCCAAACCCTCCCTCCTAGTGCCTAAACCAAACCCTCCCTCCTAGTGCCTAACCCTATCCGTCTCTCCTAGTGCCTAACCATAACTGTCCCTGCTAGTGCTTAACCCTAACTGTCCCTCCTAGTGCCTAACTCTAACTGTCCCTCCTAGTACCTAACCCTAACTGTCCCTCCTACTGCCTAACCCTAACCCTCCCTCCTAGTGCCTAACCCTATCTGTCTCTCCTAGTGCCTAACCCTAACTGTCCCTCCTAGTGCCTAACCCTAACTGTCCCTCCTAGTGCCTAACCCTAACTGTCCCTCCTAGTGACTAACCCTAACTGTTCCTCCTAGTGCCTAACCCTAACTGTCCCTCCTATTGCCTAACCCTCCCTCCTATTGCCTAACCCTAACTGTCCCTCCTAGTACCTATCCCTAACTGTCTCTCCTAGTGCCTAACCCTAACTGTCCCTCCTAGTACCTAACCCTAACTGTCCCTCCTAGTACCTAACCCTAACTGTCCCTCCTAGTGCCTAACCTTAACCATCCCTCCTAGTGCCTAACCCTAACCATCCTTCCTAGTGTCTAACCCTAACCCTCCCTCCTAGTGCCTAACCCTATCCGTCTCTCCTAGTGCCTAACACTAACTGTCCCTCCTAGTGCCTAACCATAACTGTCCCTCCTAGTGCCTAACCCTAACTGTCCCTCCTAGTACCTAACCCTAACTGTCCCTCCTAGTGCCTAAACCTAACCCTCGCTCCAAGTGCGTAACACTATCCATCTCTCCTAGTGCCTAACCCTAACTGTCCCTCCTAGTTCCTAACCCTAACTGTCTCTCCTACTGCCTAACCTTAACCCTCCCTCCTAGTGCCTAACCCTATCCATCTCTCCTAGTGCCTGACCCTAACTGTCCCTCATAGTGCCTAACCCTAACTGTCCCTTCTAGTGCCCAACCCTCCTAACTGTCCCTCCTAGTGCCTAACCCTAACTGTCCCTCCTAGTGCCTAATCCTAACTGTCCCTCCTAGTGCCTAACCCTAACTGTCCCTCCTAGTGCCTAACCCTATCTGTCCCTCCTAGTGCCTAACCCTATCTGTCCCTCCTTGTGCCTAACCCTAACTGTCCCTCCTAGTACCTAACCCTAACTGTCCCTCCTAGTACCTAACCCTAACTGTCCCTCCTAGTGCCTAACCCTAACCGTCCCTCTTAGTGCCTAACCCTAACCCTCCATGCTAGTGCCTAACCCTAACCTTCCCTCATAGTGCCTAACCCTAACTGTCCCTCCTAGTGCCTAACCCTAACTGTCCCTCCTACTGCCTAACCTTAACCCTCCCTCCTAGTGCCTAACCCTATCCGTCTCTCCTAGTGCCTAACCCTAACTGTCCCTCATAGTGCCTAACCCTAACTGTCCCTTCTAGTGCCCAACCCTCCTAACTGTCCATCCTAGTGCCTAACCCTAACTGTCCCTCCTAGTGCCTAACCCTAACTGTCCCTCCTAGTGCCTAACCCTAACTGTCCCGCCTAGTGCCTAACCCTAACCGTCCCTCCTAGTGCCTAACCCTAACCCTCCATCCTAGTGCCTAACCCAAACCCTCCCTCCTAGTGCCTAACCCTATCCGTCTCTCCTAGTGCCTAACCCTAACTGTCGCTGCTAGTGCTTAAGCCTAACTGTCCCTCCTAGTGCCTAACTCTAACTGTCCCTCCTAGTACCTAACCCTAACTGTCCCTCCTACTGACTAACCCTAACTGTCCCTCCTAGTGCCTAACCTTAACTGTCCATCATAGTGCCTAACCCTAACTGTCCCTTCTAGTGCCTAACCCTAACTGTCCCTCCTAGTGCCTAACCCTAACTGTCCCGCCTAGTGCCTAACCCTAACTGTCCCTCCTAGTGCCTAACCCTAACTGTCCCTCCTAGTGCCTAACTCTATCTGTCCCTCCTAGTGCCTAACCCTTAATGTCCCTGCTAGTGCCTAACCCTAACCCTCCCTCCTAGTGCCTAACCCTAACTGTCCCGCCTAGTGCCTAACCCTAACTGTCCCTCCTAGTGCCTAACCCTAACTGTCCCTCCTAGTGCCTAACCCTAACTGTCCCGCCTAGTGCCTAACCCTAACCGTCCCTCCTAGTGCCTAACCCTAACCCTCCATCCTAGTGCCTAACCCAAACCCTCCCTCCTAGTGCCTAAACCAAACCCTCCCTCCTAGTGCCTAACCCTATCCGTCTCTCCTAGTGCCTAACCATAACTGTCCCTGCTAGTGCTTAACCCTAACTGTCCCTCCTAGTGCCTAACTCTAACTGTCCCTCCTAGTACCTAACCCTAACTGTCCCTCCTACTGCCTAACCCTAACCCTCCCTCCTAGTGCCTAACCCTATCCGTCTCTCCTAGTGCCTAACCCTAACTGTCCCTCCTAGTGCCTAACCCTAACTGTCCCTCCTAGTGCCTAACCCTAACTGTCCCTCCTAGTGACTAACCCTAACTGTTCCTCCTAGTACCTAACCCTAACAGTCTGTCCCAGTGCCTAGCCCTAACTTACTCTCCTAGTGCCTAACCCTTTCTCCTAGTGCCTAACCCTAACTGTCCCTCCTATTGCCTAACCCTTACTGTCCCTCCTAGTGCCTAACCCTTACTGTCCCTCCTAGTGCCTAATCCTAACCATCCGTTCTAGTGTCTAACCCTATCTGTCCCTCCTATTGCCTAACCCTAACTGTCCCTCCTAGTGCCTAACACTAACTGTCCCTCCTAGTGCCTAACCCCAACTGTCCCTCCTAGTGCCTAACCCTATCTGTCCCTCCTAGTGCCTAACTCTATCTGTCCCTCCTAGTGCCTAACCCTAACTGTCCCTCCTAGTGCCTAACCCTAACTGTCCCTCCTATTGCCTAACCCTCCCTCCTATTGCCTAACCCTAACTGTCCCTCCTAGTGCCTAACCCTAACTGTCCCTCCTATTGCCTAACCCTCCCTCCTATTGCCTAACCCTAACTGTCCCTCCTAGTACCTATCCCTAACTGTCTCTCCTAGTGCCTAACCCTAACTGTCCCTCCTAGTACCTAACCCTAACTGTCCCTCCTAGTACCTAACCCTTACTGTCCCTCCTAGTGCCTAACCCTAACCATCCCTCCTAGTGCCTAACCCTAACCCTCCTTCCTAGTGCCTAACCCTAACCCTCCCTCCTAGTGCCTAACCCTATCCGTCTCTCCTAGTGCCTAACACTAACTGTCCCTCCTAGTGCCTAACCATAACTGTCCCTCCTAGTGCCTAACCCTAACTGTCCCTCCTAGTACCTAACCCTAACTGTCCCTCCTAGTGCCTAAACCTAACCCTCGCTCCAAGTGCGTAACACTATCCATCTCTCCTAGTGCCTAACCCTAACTGTCCCTCCTAGTTCCTAACCCTAACTGTCTCTCCTACTGCCTAACCTTAACCCTCCCTCCTAGTGCCTAACCCTATCCGTCTCTCCTAGTGCCTGACCCTAACTGTCCCTCATAGTGCCTAACCCTAACTGTCCCTTCTAGTGCCCAACCCTCCTAACTGTCCCTCCTAGTGCCTAACCCTAACTGTCCCTCCTAGTGCCTAATCCTAACTGTCCCTCCTAGTGCCTAACCCTAACTGTCCCTCCTAGTGCCTAACCCTATCTGTCCCTCCTAGTGCCTAACCCTATCTGTCCCTCCTTGTGCCTAACCCTAACTGGTTCTCCTAGTACCTAACCCTAACTGTCCCTCCTAGTACCTAACCCTAACTGTCCCTCCTAGTGCCTAACCCTAACCGTCCCTCTTAGTGCCTAACCCTAACCCTCCATGCTAGTGCCTAACCCTAACCTTCCCTCATAGTGCCTAACCCTAACTGTCCCTCCTAGTGCCTAACCCTAACTGTCCCTCCTACTGCCTAACCTTAACCCTCCCTCCTAGTGCCTAACCCTATCCGTCTCTCCTAGTGCCTAACCCTAACTGTCCCTCATAGTGCCTAACCCTAACTGTCCCTTCTAGTGCCCAACCCTCCTAACTGTCCATCCTAGTGCCTAACCCTAACTGTCCCTCCTAGTGCCTAACCCTAACTGTCCCTCCTAGTGCCTAACCCTAACTGTCCCGCCTAGTGCCTAACCCTAACCGTCCCTCCTAGTGCCTAACCCTAACCCTCCATCCTAGTGCCTAACCCAAACCCTCCCTCCTAGTGCCTAACCCTATCCGTCTCTCCTAGTGCCTAACCCTAACTGTCCCTGCTAGTGCTTAAGCCTAACTGTCCCTCCTAGTGCCTAACTCTAACTGTCCCTCCTAGTACCTAACCCTAACTGTCCCTCCTACTGACTAACCCTAACTGTCCCTCCTAGTGCCTAACCTTAACTGTCCATCATAGTGCCTAACCCTAACTGTCCCTTCTAGTGCCTAACCCTAACTGTCCCTCCTAGTGCCTAACCCTAACTGTCCCGCCTAGTGCCTAACCCTAACTGTCCCTCCTAGTGCCTAACCCTAACTGTCCCTCCTAGTGCCTAACTCTATCTGTCCCTCCTAGTGCCTAACCCTTAATGTCCCTGCTAGTGCCTAACCCTAACCCTCCCTCCTAGTGCCAAACCCTAACTGTCCCGCCTAGTGCCTAACCCTAACTGTCCCTCCTAGTGCCTAACCCTAACTGTCCCTCCTAGTGCCTAACCCTAACTGTCCCGCCTAGTGCCTAACCCTAACCGTCCCTCATAGTGCCTAACCCTAACCCTCCATCCTAGTGCCTAACCCAAACCCTCCCTCCTAGTGCCTAACCCTATCCGTCTCTCCTAGTGCCTAACCCTAACTGTCCCTGCTAGTGCTTAACCCTAACTGTCCCTCCTAGTGCCTAACTCTAACTGTCCCTCCTAGTACCTAACCCTAACTGTCCCTCCTACTGCCTAACCCTAACCCTCCCTCCTAGTGCCTAACCCTATCCGTCTCTCCTAGTGCCTAACCCTAACTGTCCCTCCTAGTGCCTAACCCTAACTGTCCCTCCTAGTGCCTAACCCTAACTGTCCCTCCTAGTGACTAACCCTAACCGTCCCTCCTAGTGCCTAAACCTAACCCTCCCTCCTAGTGCCTAACCCTATCCGTCTCTCCTAGTGCCTAACCCTAACTGTCCCTCCTAGTGCCTAACCCTAACTGTCCCTCCTAATGGCTAACCTTAACCCTCCCTCCTAGGGCCTAACCCTATCCGTCTCTCCTAGTGCCTAACCCTAACTGTCCCTCCTAGTGCCTAACCCTAACTATCCCTTCTAGTGCCCAACTCTCCTAACTGTCCCTCCTAGTGCCTAACCCTAACCCTCCCTCCTAGTGCCTAACCCTATCCTTCTCTCCTAGTGCCTAACCCTAACTGTCCCTCCTAGTGCCTAACCCTAACTGTCCCTCCTAGTGCCTAACCCTATCCGTCTCTCCTAGTGCCTAACCCTAACTGTCCCTCCTAGTGCCTATCCCTAACTGTCCCTTCTAGTGCCCAACCCTCCTAACTGTCCCTCCTAGTGCCTAACCCTAACTGTCCCTCCTAGTGCCTAACCCTAACTGTCCCTCCTAGTGCCTAACCCTATCTGTCCCTCCTAGTGCCTAACCCTATGTGTCCCTCCTAGTGCCTAACCCTATCTGTCTCTCCTAGTGCCTAACCCTATCTGTCCCTCCTAGTGCCTAACCCTAACTGTCCCTCCTAGTGCCTAACCCTAACTGTCCCTCCTAGTGCCTAACCCTAACTGTCCCTCCTAGTGCCTAACCCTAACTGTCCCTCCTAGTGCCTAACCCTAACTGTTCCTCCTAGTGCCTAACCCTAACTGTCCCGCCTAGTGCCTAACCCTAACTGTCCGTCCTAGTGCCTAACCCTAACTGTCCCTCCTAGTGCCTAACCCTAAATGTCCCTCCTAGTGCCTAACTCTATCTGTCCCTCCTAGTGCCTAACCCTTAATGTCCCTGCTAGTGCCTAACCCTAACCCTCCATCCTAATGCCTAACCCTAACTGTCCCTCCTAGTGCCTAACCCTAACTGTCCCTCCTAGTGCCTAACCCTAACTGTCCCTCCTAGTGCCTAACCCTAACTGTCCCTCATAGTGCCAAACCCTAACTGTCCCTTCTAGTGCCTAACCCTAACTGTCCTTCCTAGTGCCTAACCCTAACTGTCCCGCCTAGTGCCTAACCCTAACTGTCCCTCCTAGTGCCTAACCCTAACTGTCCCTCCTAGTGCCTAACTCTATCTGTCCCTCCTAGTGCCTAACCTTTAATGTCCTTGCTAGTGCCTAACCCTAACCCTCCCTCCTAGTGCCTAACCCTAACTGTCCCTCCCAGTGCCTAACCCTAACTGTCCCTCCTAGTACCTAACCCTAACTGTCCCTCCTAGTACCTAACCCTAAGTGTCCCTCCTAGTGCCTAACCCTAACCCTCCCTCCTAGTGCCTAACCCTATCCGTCTCTCCTAGTGCCTAACCCTAACTGTCCCTCCTAGTGCCTAACCCTAACCCTCCCTCCTAGTGCCTAACCCTATCCATCTCTCCTAGTGCCTAACCCTAACTGTCCCTCCTAGTGCCTAACCATAACTGTCCCTTCTAGTGCCCAACCCTCCTAACTGTCCCTCCTAGTGCCTAACCCTAACTGTCCCTCCTAGTGCCTAACCCTAACTGTCCCTCCTAGTGCCTAACCCTAACTGTCCCTCCTAGTGCCTAACCCTAACTGTCCCTCCTAGTGCCTAATCCTATCTGTCCCTCCTAGTGCCTAACCCTATCTGTCCCTCCTAGTGCCTAACCCTAACTGTCCCTCCTAGTGCCTAACCCTAACTGTTCCTCCTAGTACCTAACCCTAACAGTCTGTCCCAGTGCCTAGCCCTAACTTACTCTCCTAGTGGCTAACCCTTTCTCCTAGTGCCTAACCATAACTGTCCCTCCTATTGCCTAACACTTACTGTCCCTCCTAGTGCCTAACCCTTACTGTCCCTCCTAGTGCCTAATCCTAACCATCCGTTCTAGTGTCTAACCCTATCTGTCCCTCCTATTGCCTAACCCTAACTGTCCCTCCTAGTGCCTAACACTAACTGTCCCTCCTAGTGCCTAACCCTATCTGTCCCTCCTAGTGCCTAACCCTATCTGTCCCTCCTTGTGCCTAACCCTAACTGTCCCTCCTAGTACCTAACCCTAACTGTCCCTCCTAGTGCCTAACCCTAACCGTCCCTCTTAGTGCCTAACCCTAACCCTCCATGCTAGTGCCTAACCCTAACCCTAACCCTAACCCTAACTGTCCCTCCTAGTGCCTAACCCTAACTGTCTCTCCTACTGCCTAACCTTAACCCTCCCTCCTAGTGCCTAACCCTATCCGTCTCTCCTAGTGCCTAACCCTAACTGTCCCTCCTAGTGCCTAACTCTAACTGTCCCTCCTAGTACCTAACCCTAACTGTCCCTCCTACTGCCTAACCCTAACCCTCCCTCCTAGTGCCTAACCCTATCCGTCTCTCCTAGTGCCTAACCCTAACTGTCCCTCCTAGTGCCTAACCCTAACTGTCCCTCCTAGTGCCTAACCCTAACTGTCCCTCCTAGTGACTAACCCTAACTGTTCCTCCTAGTACCTAACCCTAACAGTCTGTCCCAGTGCCTAGCCCTAACTTACTCTCCTAGTGCCTAACCCTTTCTCCTAGTGCCTAACCCTAACTGTCCCTCCTATTGCCTAACCCTTACTGTCCCTCCTAGTGCCTAACCCTTACTGTCCCTCCTAGTGCCTAATCCTAACCATCCGTTCTAGTGTCTAACCCTATCTGTCCCTCCTATTGCCTAACCCTAACTGTCCCTCCTAGTGCCTAACACTAACTGTCCCTCCTAGTGCCTAACCCCAACTGTCCCTCCTAGTGCCTAACCCTATCTGTCCCTCCTAGTGCCTAACTCTATCTGTCCCTCCTAGTGCCTAACCTTAACTGTCCCTCCTAGTGCCTAACCCTAACTGTCCCTCCTATTGCCTAACCCTCCCTCCTATTGCCTAACCCTAACTGTCCCTCCTAGTGCCTAACCCTAACTGTCCCTCCTATTGCCTAACCCTCCCTCCTATTGCCTAACCCTAACTGTCCCTCCTAGTACCTATCCCTAACTGTCTCTCCTAGTGCCTAACCCTAACTGTCCCTCCTAGTACCTAACCCTAACTGTCGCTCCTAGTACCTAACCCTAACTGTCCCTCCTAGTGCCTAACCCTAACCATCCCTCCTAGTGCCTAACCCTAACCCTCCTTCCTAGTGCCTAACCCTAACCCTCCCTCCTAGTGCCTAACCCTATCCGTCTCTCCTAGTGCCTAACACTAACTGTCCCTCCTAGTGCCTAACCATAACTGTCCCTCCTAGTGCCTAACCCTAACTGTCCCTCCTAGTACCTAACCCTAACTGTCCCTCCTAGTGCCTAAACCTAACCCTCGCTCCAAGTGCGTAACACTATCCATCTCTCCTAGTGCCTAACCCTAACTGTCCCTCCTAGTTCCTAACCCTAACTGTCTCTCCTACTGCCTAACCTTAACCCTCCCTCCTAGTGCCTAACCCTATCCGTCTCTCCTAGTGCCTGACCCTAACTGTCCCTCATAGTGCCTAACCCTAACTGTCCCTTCTAGTGCCCAACCCTCCTAACTGTCCCTCCTAGTGCCTAACCCTAACTGTCCCTCCTAGTGCCTAATCCTAACTGTCCCTCCTAGTGCCTAACCCTAACTGTCCCTCCTAGTGCCTAACCCTATCTGTCCCTCCTAGTGCCTAACCCTATCTGTCCCTCCTTGTGCCTAACCCTAACTGGTTCTCCTAGTACCTAACCCTAACTGTCCCTCCTAGTACCTAACCCTAACTGTCCCTCCTAGTGCCTAACCCTAACCGTCCCTCTTAGTGCCTAACCCTAACCCTCCATGCTAGTGCCTAACCCTAACCTTCCCTCATAGTGCCTAACCCTAACTGTCCCTCCTAGTGCCTAACCCTAACTGTCCCTCCTACTGCCTAACCTTAACCCTCCCTCCTAGTGCCTAACCCTATCCGTCTCTCCTAGTGCCTAACCCTAACTGTCCCTCATAGTGCCTAACCCTAACTGTCCCTTCTAGTGCCCAACCCTCCTAACTGTCCATCCTAGTGCCTAACCCTAACTGTCCCTCCTAGTGCCTAACCCTAACTGTCCCTCCTAGTGCCTAACCCTAACTGTCCCGCCTAGTGCCTAACCCTAACCGTCCCTCCTAGTGCCTAACCCTAACCCTCCATCCTAGTGCCTAACCCAAACCCTCCCTCCTAGTGCCTAACCCTATCCGTCTCTCCTAGTGCCTAACCCTAACTGTCCCTGCTAGTGCTTAAGCCTAACTGTCCCTCCTAGTGCCTAACTCTAACTGTCCCTCCTAGTACCTAACCCTAACTGTCCCTCCTACTGACTAACCCTAACTGTCCCTCCTAGTGCCTAACCTTAACTGTCCATCATAGTGCCTAACCCTAACTGTCCCTTCTAGTGCCTAACCCTAACTGTCCCTCCTAGTGCCTAACCCTAACTGTCCCGCCTAGTGCCTAACCCTAACTGTCCCTCCTAGTGCCTAACCCTAACTGTCCCTCCTAGTGCCTAACTCTATCTGTCCCTCCTAGTGCCTAACCCTTAATGTCCCTGCTAGTGCCTAACCCTAACCCTCCCTCCTAGTGCCTAACCCTAACTGTCCCTCCTAGTGCCTAACCCTAACTGTCCCTCCTAGTGCCTAACCCTAACTGTCCCGCCTAGTGCCTAACCCTAACCGTCCCTCATAGTGCCTAACCCTAACCCTTCATCCTAGTGCCTAACCCAAACCCTCCCTCCTAGTGCCTAACCCTATCCATCTCTCCTAGTGCCTAACCCTAACTGTCCCTGCTAGTGCTTAACCCTAACTGTCCCTCCTAGTGCCTAACTCTAACTGTCCCTCCTAGTACCTAACCCTAACTGTCCCTCCTACTGCCTAACCCTAACCCTCCCTCCTAGTGCCTAACCCTATCCGTCTCTCCTAGTGCCTAACCCTAACTGTCCCTCCTAGTGCCTAACCCTAACTGTCCCTCCTAGTGCCTAACCCTAACTGTCCCTCCTAGTGACTAACCCTAACCGTCCCTCCTAGTGCCTAAACCTAACCCTCCCTCCTAGTGCCTAACCCTATCCGTCTCTCCTAGTGCCTAACCCTAACTGTCCCTCCTAGTGCCTAACCCTAACTGTCCCTCCTAGTGCCTAACCTTAACCCTCCCTCCTAGGGCCTAACCCTATCCGTCTCTCCTAGTGCCTAACCCTAACTGTCCCTCCTAGTGCCTAACCCTAACTATCCCTTCTAGTGCCCAACTCTCCTAACTGTCCCTCCTAGTGCCTAACCCTAACCCTCCCTCCTAGTGCCTAACCCTATCCTTCTCTCCTAGTGCCTAACCCTAACTGTCCCTCCTAGTGCCTAACCCTAACTGTCCCTCCTAGTGCCTAACCTTAACCCTCCCTGCTAGTGCCTAACCCTATCCGTCTCTCCTAGTGCCTAACCCTAACTGTCCCTCCTAGTGCCTATCCCTAACTGTCCCTTCTAGTGCCCAACCCTCCTAACTGTCCCTCCTAGTGCCTAACCCTAACTGTCCCTCCTAGTGCCTAACCCTAACTGTCCCTCCTAGTGCCTAACCCTATCTGTCCCTCCTAGTGCCTAACCCTATGTGTCCCTCCTAGTGCCTAACCCTATCTGTCTCTCCTAGTGCCTAACCCTATCTGTCCCTCCTAGTGCCTAACCCTAACTGTCCCTCCTAGTGCCTAACCCTAACTGTCCCTCCTAGTGCCTAACCCTAACTGTCCCTCCTAGTGCCTAACCCTAACTGTCCCTCCTAGTGCCTAACCCTAACTGTTCCTCCTAGTGCCTAACCCTAACTGTCCCGCCTAGTGCCTAACCCTAACTGTCCGTCCTAGTGCCTAACCCTAACTGTCCCTCCTAGTGCCTAACCCTAAATGTCCCTCCTAGTGCCTAACTCTATCTGTCCCTCCTAGTGCCTAACCCTTAATGTCCCTGCTAGTGCCTAACCCTAACCCTCCATCCTAATGCCTAACCCTAACTGTCCCTCCTAGTGCCTAACCCTAACTGTCCCTCCTAGTGCCTAACCCTAACTGTCCCTCCTAGTGCCTAACCCTAACTGTCCCTCATAGTGCCAAACCCTAACTGTCCCTTCTAGTGCCTAACCCTAACTGTCCTTCCTAGTGCCTAACCCTAACTGTCCCGCCTAGTGCCTAACCCTAACTGTCCCTCCTAGTGCCTAACCCTAACTGTCCCTCCTAGTGCCTAACTCTATCTGTCCCTCCTAGTGCCTAACCTTTAATGTCCTTGCTAGTGCCTAACCCTAACCCTCCCTCCTAGTGCCTAACCCTAACTGTCCCTCCTAGTGCCTAACCCTAACTGTCCCTCCTAGTACCTAACCCTAACTGTCCCTCCTAGTACCTAACCCTAAGTGTCCCTCCTAGTGCCTAACCCTAACCCTCCCTCCTAGTGCCTAACCCTATCCGTCTCTCCTAGTGCCTAACCCTAACTGTCCCTCCTAGTGCCTAACCATAACTGTCCCTTCTAGTGCCCAACCCTCCTAACTGTCCCTCATAGTGCCTAACCCTAACTGTCCCTCCTAGTGCCTAACCCTAACTGTCCCTCCTAGTGCCTAACCCTAACTGTCCCTCCTAGTGCCTAACCCTAACTGTCCCACCTAGTGCCTAATCCTATCTGTCCCTCCTAGTGCCTAACCCTATCTGTCCCTCCTAGTGCCTAACCCTAACTGTCCCTCCTAGTGCCTAACCCTAACTGTCCCTCCTAGTGCCTAACCCTAACTGTTCCTCCTAGTACCTAACCCTAACAGTCTGTCCCAGTGCCTAGCTCTAACTTACTCTCCTAGTGGCTAACCCTTTCTCCTAGTGCCTAACCATAACTGTCCCTCCTATTGCCTAACACTTACTGTCCCTCCTAGTGCCTAACCCTTACTGTCCCTCCTAGTGCCTAATCCTAACCATCCGTTCTAGTGTCTAACCCTATCTGTCCCTCCTATTGCCTAACCCTAACTGTCCCTCCTAGTGCCTAACACTAACTGTCCCTCCTAGTGCCTAACCCTATCTGTCCCTCCTAGTGCCTAACCCTATCTGTCCCTCCTTGTGCCTAACCCTAACTGTCCCTCCTAGTACCTAACCCTAACTGTCCCTCCTAGTACCTAACCCTAACTGTCCCTCCTAGTGCCTAACCCTAACCGTCCCTCTTAGTGCCTAACCCTAACCCTCCATGCTAGTGCCTAACCCTAACCCTAACCCTAACCCTAACTGTCCCTCCTAGTGCCTAACCCTAACTGTCTCTCCTACTGCCTAACCTTAACCCTCCCTCCTAGTGCCTAACCCTATCAGTCTCTCCTAGTGCCTAACCCTAACTGTCCCTCATAGTGCCTAACCCTAACTGTCCCTTCTAGTGCCCAACCCTCCTAACTGTCCCTCCTAGTGCCTAACCCTAACTGTCCCTCCTAGTGCCTAACCCTAACTGTCCCTCCTAGTGCCTAACCCTAACTGTCCCTCCTAGTGCCTAACCCTAACTGTCCCTCCTAGTGCCTAACCCTTACTGTCCCTCCTAGTGCCTAACCCTATCTGTCCCTCCTAGTGCCTAACCCTAACTGTCCCTCCTAGTGCCTAACCCTAACTGTCCCTCCTAGTGCCTAACCCTAACTGTCCCTCCTAGTGCCTAACCCTAACTGTCCCTCCTAGTGCCTAACCCTATCTGTCCCTCCTAGTGCCTAACCCTATCTGTCCCTCCTAGTGCCTAACCCTAACTGTCCCTCCTAGTGCCTAACCCTAACTGTCCCTCCTAGTGCCTTACCCTAACTGTCCCTCCTAGTGGCTAACCCTAACTGTCCCTCATAGTGCCTAACCCTAACTGTCCCTTTTAGTGCCTAACCCTAACTGTCCCTCCTAGTGCCTAACCCTAACTGTCCCTCCTAGTGCCTCTCCCTAACTGTCCCGCCTAGTGCCTAACCCTAACTGTCCATCCTAGTGCCTAACCCTAACTGTCCCTCCTAGTGCCTAACTCTATCTGTCCCTCCTAGTGCCTAACCCTTAATGTCCCTGCTAGTCCCTAACCCTAACTGTCCCTCCTAGTGACTAACCCTAACTGTCCCGCCTAGTGCCTAACCCTAACTGTCCCTCCTAGTACCTAACCCTAACTGTCCCTCCTAGTGCCTAACCCTAACCGTCCCGCCTAGTGCCTCACCCTAACCATCCCTCCTAGTGCCTAACCCTAACCCTCCATCCTAGTGCCTAACCCTAACCCTCCATCCAAGTGCCTAACCCTAACCCTCCCTCCTAGTGCCTAAACCTATCCGTCTCTCCTAGTGCCTAACCCTAAGTGTCCCTCCTAGTGCCTAACCCTAACTGTCCCTCCTAGTGCCTAACCCTAACTGTCCCTCCTAGTGCCTAACCTTAACTGTCCATCATAGTGCCTAACCCTAACTGTCCCTTCTAGTGCCTAACCCTAACTGTCCCTCCTAGTGCCTAACCCTAACTGTCCCGCCTAGTGCCTAACCCTAACTGTCCCTCCTAGTGCCTAACCCTAACTGTCCCTCCTAGTGCCTAACCCTAACTGTCCCTCCTAGTGCCTAACTCTATCTGTCCCTCCTAGTGCCTAACCCTTAATGTCCCTGCTAGTGCCTAACCCTAACCCTCCCTCCTAGTGCCTAACCCTAACTGTCCCGCCTAGTGCCTAACCCTAACTGTCCCTCCTAGTGCCTAACCCTAACTGTCCCTCCTAGTGCCTAACCCTAACTGTCCCGCCTAGTGCCTAACCCTAACCGTCCCTCCTAGTGCCTAACCCTAACCCTCCATCCTAGTGCCTAACCCTAACCCTCCATCCTAGTGCCTAACCCAAACCCTCCCTCCTAGTGCCTAACCCTATCCGTCTCTCTTAGTGCCTAACCCTAACTGTCCTTGCTAGTGCTTAACCCTTACTGTCCCTCCTAGTGCCTAACTCTAACTGTCCCTCCTAGTACCTAACCCTAACAGTCCCTCCTAGTGCCTAACCCTAACCCTCCCTCCTAGTGCCTAACCCTATCCGTCTCTCCTAGTGCCTAACCCTAACTGTCCCTCCTAGTGCCTAACTCTAACTGTCCCTCCTAGTGACTAACCCTAACTGTCCCTCCTAGTGACTAACCCTAACCGTCCTTCCTATTGCCTAAACCTAACCCTCCCTCCTAGTGCCTAACCCTATCCGTCTCTCCTAGTGCCTAACCCTGACTGTCCCTCCTAGTGCCTAACCCTAACTGTCCCTCCTAGTGCCTAACCTTAACCCTCCCTCCTAGTGCCTAACCCTATCCGTCTCTCCTAGTGCCTAACCCGAACTGTCCCTCCTAGTGCCTAACCCTAACTATCCCTTCTAGTGCCCAACTCTCCTAACTGTCCCTCCTAGTGCCTAACCCTAACCCTCCCTCCTAGTGCCTAACCCTATCCTTCTCTCCTAGTGCCTAACCCTAACTGTCCCTCCTAGTGCCTAACACTAACTGTCCCTCCTAGTGCCTAACCCTATCTGTCCCTCCTAGTGCCTAACCCTATCTGTCCCTCCTTGTGCCTAACCCTAACTGTCCCTCCTAGTACCTAACCCTAACTGTCCCTCCTAGTACCTAACCCTAACTGTCCCTCCTAGTGCCTAACCCTAACCGTCCCTCTTAGTGCCTAACCCTAACCCTCCATGCTAGTGCCTAACCCTAACCCTAACCCTAACCCTAACCCTAACTGTCCCTCCTAGTGCCTAACCCTAACTGTCTCTCCTACTGCCTAACCTTAACCCTCCCTCCTAGTGCCTAACCCTATCAGTCTCTCCTAGTGCCTAACCCTAACTGTCCCTCATAGTGCCTAACCCTAACTGTCCCTTCTAGTGCCCAACCCTCCTAACTGTCCCTCCTAGTGCCTAACCCTAACTGTCCCTCCTAGTGCCTAACCCTAACTGTCCCTCCTAGTGCCTAACCCTAACTGTCCCTCCTAGTGCCTAACCCTAACTGTCCCTCCTAGTGCCTAACCCTTACTGTCCCTCCTAGTGCCTAACCCTATCTGTCCCTCCTAGTGCCTAACCCTAACTGTCCCTCCTAGTGCCTAACCCTAACTGTCCCTCCTAGTGCCTAACCCTAACTGTCCCTCCTAGTGCCTAACCCTAACTGTCCCTCCTAGTGCCTAACCCTATCTGTCCCTCCTAGTGCCTAACCCTATCTGTCCCTCCTAGTGCCTAACCCTAACTGTCCCTCCTAGTGCCTAACCCTAACTGTCCCTCCTAGTGCCTTACCCTAACTGTCCCTCCTAGTGGCTAACCCTAACTGTCCCTCATAGTGCCTAACCCTAACTGTCCCTTTTAGTGCCTAACCCTAACTGTCCCTCCTAGTGCCTAACCCTAACTGTCCCTCCTAGTGCCTCTCCCTAACTGTCCCGCCTAGTGCCTAACCCTAACTGTCCATCCTAGTGCCTAACCCTAACTGTCCCTCCTAGTGCCTAACTCTATCTGTCCCTCCTAGTGCCTAACCCTTAATGTCCCTGCTAGTCCCTAACCCTAACTGTCCCTCCTAGTGACTAACCCTAACTGTCCCGCCTAGTGCCTAACCCTAACTGTCCCTCCTAGTACCTAACCCTAACTGTCCCTCCTAGTGCCTAACCCTAACCGTCCCGCCTAGTGCCTCACCCTAACCGTCCCTCCTAGTGCCTAACCCTAACCCTCCATCCTAGTGCCTAACCCTAACCCTCCATCCAAGTGCCTAACCCTAACCCTCCCTCCTAGTGCCTAAACCTATCCGTCTCTCCTAGTGCCTAACCCTAAGTGTCCCTCCTAGTGCCTAACCCTAACTGTCCCTCCTAGTGCCTAACCCTAACTGTCCCTCCTAGTGCCTAACCTTAACTGTCCATCATAGTGCCTAACCCTAACTGTCCCTTCTAGTGCCTAACCCTAACTGTCCCTCCTAGTGCCTAACCCTAACTGTCCCGCCTAGTGCCTAACCCTAACTGTCCCTCCTAGTGCCTAACCCTAACTGTCCCTCCTAGTGCCTAACCCTAACTGTCCCTCCTAGTGCCTAACTCTATCTGTCCCTCCTAGTGCCTAACCCTTAATGTCCCTGCTAGTGCCTAACCCTAACCCTCCCTCCTAGTGCCTAACCCTAACTGTCCCGCCTAGTGCCTAACCCTAACTGTCCCTCCTAGTGCCTAACCCTAACTGTCCCTCCTAGTGCCTAACCCTAACTGTCCCGCCTAGTGCCTAACCCTAACCGTCCCTCCTAGTGCCTAACCCTAACCCTCCATCCTAGTGCCTAACCCTAACCCTCCATCCTAGTGCCTAACCCAAACCCTCCCTCCTAGTGCCTAACCCTATCCGTCTCTCTTAGTGCCTAACCCTAACTGTCCCTCCTAGTGACTAACCCTAACTGTCCCGCCTAGTGCCTAACCCTAACTGTCCCTCCTAGTACCTAACCCTAACTGTCCCTCCTAGTGCCTAACCCTAACCGTCCCGCCTAGTGCCTCACCCTAACCGTCCCTCCTAGTGCCTAACCCTAACCCTCCATCCTAGTGCCTAACCCAAACCCTCCCTCCTAGTGCCTAACCCTATCCGTCTCTCTTAGTGCCTAACCCTAACTGTCCCTCCTAGTGACTAACCCTAACTGTCCCGCCTAGTGCCTAACCCTAACTGTCCCTCCTAGTACCTAACCCTAACTGTCCCTCCTAGTGCCTAACCCTAACCGTCCCGCCTAGTGCCTCACCCTAACCGTCCCTCCTAGTGCCTAACCCTAACCCTCCATCCTAGTGCCTAACCCTAACCCTCCATCCAAGTGCCTAACCCTAACCCTCCCTCCTAGTGCCTAAACCTATCCGTCTCTCCTAGTGCCTAACCCTAAGTGTCCCTCCTAGTGCCTAACCCTAACTGTCCCTCCTAGTGCCTAACCCTAACTGTCCCTCCTAGTGCCTAACCCTAACTGTCCCTCCTAGTGACTAACCCTAACCGTCCTTCCTATTGCCTAAACCTAACCCTCCCTCCTAGTGCCTAACCCTATCCGTCTCTCCTAGTGCCTAACCCTGACTGTCCCTCCTAGTGCCTAACCCTAACTGTCCCTCCTAGTGCCTAACCTTAACCCTCCCTCCTAGTGCCTAACCCTATCCGTCTCTCCTAGTGCCTAACCCTAACTGTCCCTCCTAGTGCCTAACCCTAACTATCCCTTCTAGTGCCCAACTCTCCTAACTGTCCCTCCTAGTGCCTAACCCTAACCCTCCCTCCTAGTGCCTAACCCTATCCTTCTCTCCTAGTGCCTAACCCTAACTGTCCCTCCTAGTGCCTAACCCTAACTGTCCCTCCTAGTGCCTAACCTTAACCCTCCCTCCTAGTGCCTAAACCTATCCATCTCTCCTAGTGCCTAACCCTAACTGTCCCTCATAGTGCATAACCCTAACTGTCCCTTCTAGTGCCCAACCCTCCTAACTGTCCCTCCTAGTGCCTAACCCTAACTGTCCCTCCTAGTGCCTAACCCTAACTGTCCCTCCTAGTGCCTAACCCTATCTGTCCCTCCTAGTGCTTAACCCTATGTGTCCCTCCTAGTGCCTAACCCTAACTGTCCCTCCTAGTGCCTAACCCTAACTGTCCCTCCTAGTGCCTAACCCTAACTGTCCCTCCTAATGCCTAACCCTAACTGTCCCTCCTAGTGCCTAACCCTAACTGTCCCTTCTAGTGCCTAAACCTATCTGTCCCTCCTAGTGCCTAACCCTAACTGTCCCGCCTAGTGCCTAACCCTATCTGTCCCTTTTAGTGCCTAACCCTAACTGTCCCTCCTAGTGCCTAACCCTAACTGTCCCTCCTAGTGCCTCTCCCTAACTGTCCCGCCTAGTGCCTAACCCTAACTGTCCATCCTAGTGCCTAACCCTAACTGTCCCTCCTAGTGCCTAACTCTATCTGTCCCTCCTAGTGCCTAACCCTTAATGTCCCTGCTAGTCCCTAACCCTAACTGTCCCTCCTAGTGACTAACCCTAACTGTCCCGCCTAGTGCCTAACCCTAACTGTCCCTCCTAGTACCTAACCCTAACCGTCCCTCCTAGTGCCTAACCCTAACCGTCCCGCCTAGTGCCTCACCCTAACCGTCCCTCCTAGTGCCTAACCCTAACCCTCCTTCCTAGTGCCTAACCCTAACCCTCCATCCAAGTGCCTAACCCTAACCCTCCCTCCTAGTGCCTAAACCTATCCATCTCTCCTAGTGCCTAACCCTAAGTGTCCCTCCTAGTGCCTAACCCTAACTGTCCCTCCTAGTGCCTAACCCTAACTGTCCCTCCTAGTGCCTAACCTTAACTGTCCATCCTAGTGCCTAACCCTAACTGTCCCTTCTAGTGCCTAACCCTAACTGTCCCTCCTAGTGCCTAACCCTAACTGTCCCGCCTAGTGCCTAACCCTAACTGTCCCTCCTAGTGCCTAACCCTAACTGTCCCTCCTAGTGCCTAACCCTAACTGTCCCTCCTAGTGCCTAACTCTATCTGTCCCTCCTAGTGCCTAACCCTTAATGTCCCTGCTAGTGCCTAACCCTCCCTCCTAGTGCCTAACCCTAACTGTCCCGCCTAGTGCCTAACCCTAACTGTCCCTCCTAGTGCCTAACCCTAACTGTCCCTCCTAGTGCCTAACCCTAACTGTCCCGCCTAGTGCCTAACCCTAACCGTCCCTCCTAGTGCCTAACCCTAACCCTCCATCCTAGTGCCTAACCCTAACCCTCCATCCTAGTGCCTAACCCAAACCCTCCCTCCTAGTGCCTAACCCTATCCGTCTCTCCTAGTGCCTAACCCTAACTGTCCCTGCTAGTGCTTAACCCTAACTGTCCCTCCTAGTGCCTAACTCTAACTGTCCCTCCTAGTACCTAACCCTAACAGTCCCTCCTAGTGCCTAACCCTAACCCTCCCTCCTAGTGCCTAACCCTATCCGTCTCTCCTAGCGCCTAACCCTAACTGTCCCTCCTAGTGCCTAACCCTAACTGTCCCTCCTAGTGCCTAACCCTAACTGTCCCTCCTAGTGACTAACCCTAACCGTCCCTCCTATTGCCTAAACCTAACCCTCCCTCCTAGAGCCTAACCCTATCCGTCTCTCCTAGTGCCTAACCCTGACTGTCCCTCCTAGTGCCTAACCCTAACTGTCCCTCCTAGTGCCTAACCTTAACCCTCCCTCCTAGTGCCTAACCTTAACCCTCCCTCCTAGTGCCTAACCCTATCCGTCTCTCCTAGTGCCTAACCCTAACTGTCCCTCCTAGTGCCTAACCCTAACTATCCCTTCTAGTGCCCAACTCTCCTAACTGTCCCTCCTAGTGCCTAACCCTAACCCTCCCTCCTAGTGCCTAACCCTATCCTTCTCTCCTAGTGCCTAACCCTAACTGTCAATCCTAGTGCCTAACCCTAACTGTCCCTCCTAGTGCCTAACCTTAACCCTCCCTCCTAGTGCCTAAACCTATCCATCTCTCCTAGTGCCTAACCCTAACTGTCCCTCCTAGTGCATAACCCTAACTGTCCCTTCTAGTGCCCAACCCTCCTAACTGTCCCTCCTAGTGCCTAACCCTAACTGTCCCTCCTAGTGCCTAACCCTAACTGTCCCTCCTAGTGCCTAACCCTATCTGTCCCTCCTAGTGCCTAACCCTATGTGTCCCTCCTAGTGCCTAACCCTAACTGTCCCTCCTAGTGCCTAACCCTAACTGTCCCTCCTAGTGCCTAACCCTAACTGTCCCTCCTAATGCCTAACCCTAACTGTCCCTCCTGGTGCCTAACCCTAACTGTCCCTTCTGGTGCCTAACCCTAACTGTCCCTCCTAGTGCCTAACCCTAACTGTCCCGCCTAGTGCCTAACCCTAACTGTCCGTCCTAGTGCCTAACCCTAACTGTCCCTCCTAGTGCCTAACCCTAACTGTCCCTCCTAGTGCCTAACTCTATCTGTCACTCCTAGTGCCTAACCCTTAATGTCCCTGCTAGTGCCTAACCCTAACCCTCCATCCTAATGCCTAACCCTAACTGTCCCTCCTAGTGCCTAACCCTAACTGTCCCTCCTAGTGCCTAACCCTAACTGTCCCTCCTAGTGCCTAACCCTAACTGTCCCGCCTAGTGCCTAACCCTAACCGTCCCTCCTAGTGCCTAACCCTAACCCTCCATCCTAGTGCCTAACCCTAACCCTCCATCCTAGTGCCTAACCCAAACCCTCCCTCCTAGTGCCTAACCCTATTCGTCTCTCCTAGTGCCTAACCCTAACTGTCCCTGCTAGTGCTTAACCCTAACTGTCCCTCCTAGTGCCTAACTCTAACTGTCCCTCCTAGTGCCTAACCCTAACAGTCCCTCCTTGTGCCTAACCCTAACCCTCCCTCCTAGTGCCTAACCCTATCCGTCTCTCCTAGTGCCTAACCCTAACTGTCCCTCCTAGTGCCTAACCCTAACTGTCCCTCCTAGTGCCTAACCATAACCGTCCCTCCTAGTGACTAACCCTAACCGTCCCTCCTATTGCCTAAACCTAACCCTCCCTCCTAGTGCCTAACCCTATCCGTCTCTCCTAGTGCCTAACCCTGACTGTCCCTCCTAGTGCCTAACCCTAACTGTCCCTCCTAGTGCCTAACCTTAAACCTCCCTCCTAGTGCCTAACCCTATCCGTCTCTCCTAGTGCCTAACCCTAACTGTCCCTCCTAGTGCCTAACCCTAACTATCCCTTCTAGTGCCCAACTCTCCTAACTGTCCCTCCTAGTGCCTAACCCTAACCCTCCCTCCTAGTGCCTAACCCTATCCTTCTCTCCTAGTGCCTAACCCTAACTGTCCCTCCTAGTGCCTAACCCTAACTGTCCCTCCTAGTGCCTAACCTTAACCCTCCCTCCTAGTGCCTAAACATATCCATCTCTCCTAGTGCCTAACCCTAACTGTCCCTCCTAGTGCATAACCCTAACTGTCCCTTCTAGTGCCCAACCCTCCTAACTGTCCCTCCTAGTGCCTAACCCTAACTGTCCCTCCTAGTGCCTAACCCTAACTGTCCCTCCTAGTGCCTAACCCTATCTGTCCCTCCTAGTGCCTAACCCTATGTGTCCCTCCTAGTGCCTAACCCTAACTGTCCCTCCTAGTGCCTAACCCTAACTGTCCCTCCTAGTGCCTAACCCTAACTGTCCCTCCTAATGCCTAACCCTAACCGTCCCTCCTAGTGCCTAACCCTAACTGTCCCTTCTAGTGCCTAACCCTAACTGTCCCTCCTAGTGCCTAACCCTAACTGTCCCGCCTAGTGCCTAACCCTAACTGTCCGTCCTAGTGCCTAACCCTAACTGTCCCTCCTAGTGCCTAACCCTAACTGTCCCTCCTAGTGCCTAACTCTATCTGTCCCTCCTAGTGCCTAACCCTTAATGTCCCTGCTAGTGCCTAACCCTAACCCTCCATCCTAATGCCTAACCCTAACTGTCCCTCCTAGTGCCTAACCCTAACTGTCCCTCCTAGTGCCTAACCCTAACTGTCCCTCCTAGTGCCTAACCCTAACTGTCCCTCATAGTGCCAAACCCTAACTGTCCCTTCTAGTGCCTAACCCTAACTGTCCTTCCTAGTGCCTAACCCTAACTGTCCCGCCTAGTGCCTAACCCTAACTGTCCCTCCTAGTGCCTAACCCTAACTGTCCCTCCTAGTGCCTAACTCTATCTGTCCCTCCTAGTGCCTAACCCTTAATGTCCCTGCTAGTGCCTAACCCTAACCCTCCCTCCTAGTGCCTAACCCTAACTGTCCCTCCTAGTGCGTAACCCTAACTGTCCCTCCTAGTACCTAACCCTAACTGTCCCTCCTAGTACCTAACCCTAACTGTCCCTCCTAGTGCCTAACCCTAACCCTCCCTCCTAGTGCCTAACCCTATCCGTCTCTCCTAGTGCCTAACCCTAACTGTCCCTCCTAGTGCCTAACCCTATCCATCTCTCCTAGTGCCTAACCCTAACTGTCCCTCCTAGTGCCTAACCATAACTGTCCCTTCTAGTGCCCAACCCTCCTAACTGTCCCTCCTAGTGCCTAACCCTAACTGTCCCTCCTAGTGCCTAACCCTAACTGTCCCTCCTAGTGCCTAACCCTAACTGTCCCTCCTAGTGCCTAACCCTAACTGTCCCTCCTAGTGCCTAATCCTATCTGTCCCTCCTAGTGCCTAACCTTATCTGTCCCTCCTAGTGCCTAACCCTAACTGTCCCTCCTAGTGCCTAACCCTAACTGTTCCTCCTAGTACCTAACCCTAACAGTCTGTCCCAGTGCCTAGCCCTAACTTACTCTCCTAGTGCCTAACCCTTTCTCCAAGTGCCTAACCATAACTGTCCCTCCTATTGCCTAACCCTTACTGTCCCTCCTAGTGCCTAACCCTTACTGTCCCTCCTAGTGCCTAATCCTAACCATCCGTTCTAGTGTCTAACCCTATCTGTCCCTCCTATTGCCTAACCCTATCTGTCCCTCCTAGTGCCTAACACTAACTGTCCCTCCTAGTGCCTAACCCCAACTGTCCCTCCTAGTGCCTAACCCTAACAGTCCCTCTTAGTGCCTAACCCTATCTGTCCCTCCTAGTGCCTAACCCTATCTGTCCCTCCTAGTGCCTAACCCTAACTGTCCCTCCTAGTGCCTAACCCTAACTGTCCCTCCTATTGCCTAACCCTCCCTCCTATTGCCTAACCCTAACTGTCCCTCCTAGTACCTATCCCTAACTGTCACTCCAAGTGCCTAACCCTAACTGTCCCTCCTAGTACCTAACCCTAACTGTCCCTCCTAGTACCTAACCCTAACTGTCCCTCCTAGTGCCTAACCCTAACCATCCCTCCTAGTGCCTAACCCTAACCCTCCTTCCTAGTGCCTAACCCTAACCCTCCCTCCTAGTGCCTAACCCTATCCGTCTCTCCTAGTGCCTAACACTAACTGTCCCTCCTAGTGCCTAACCATAACTGTCCCTCCTAGTGCCTAACCCTAACTGTCCCTCCTAGTACCTAACCCTAACTGTCCCTCCTAGTGCCTAAACCTAACCTTCGCTCCTAGTGCCTAACACTATCCATCTCTCCTAGTGCCTAACCCTAACTGTCCCTCCTAGTGCCTAACCCTAACTGTCCCTCCTACTGCCTAACCTTAACCCTCCCTCCTAGTGCCTAACCCTATCCGTCTCTCCTAGTGCCTAACCCTAACTGTCCCTCATAGTGCCTAACCCTAACTGTCCCTTCTAGTGCCCAACCCTCCTAACTGTCCCTCCTTGTGCCTAACCCTAACTGTCCCTCCTAGTACCTAACCCTAACTGTCCCTCCTAGTACCTAACCCTAACCGTCCCTCCTAGTGCCTAACCCTAACCGTCCCTCAGTACCTAACCCTAACCCTCCATGCTAGTGCCTAACCCTAACCTTCCCTCATAGTGCCTAACCCTATCCGTCTCTCCTAGTGCCTAACCCTAACTCTCCCTCCTAGGGCCTAACCCTAACTGTCCCTCCTAGTGCCTAACCCTAACTGTCCCTTCTAGTGCCCAACCCTCCTAACTGTCCCTCCTAGTGCCTAACCCTAACTGTCCCTCCTAGTGCCTAACCCTAACTGTCCCTCCTAGTGCCTAACCCTAACTGTCCCTCCTAGTGCCTAACCCTAACTGTCCCTCCTAGTGCCTAACCCTATCTGTCCCTCCAAGTGCCTAACCCTATCTGTCCCTCCTAGTGCCTAACCCTAACTGTCCCGCCTAGTGCCTAACCCTAACTGTCCCTCCTAGTGCCTAATCCTAACTGTCCCTCCTAGTGCCTAACCCTAACTGTCCCTCCTAGTGCCTAACCCTAACTGTCCCTCCTAGTGCCTAACCCTAACTGTCCCTCCTAGTGCCTCTCCCTAACTGTCCCGACTAGTGCCTAACCCTAACTGTCCCTCCTAGTGCCTAACCCTAACTGTCCCTCCTAGTGCCTAACTCTATCTGTCCCTCCTAGTGCCTAACTCTATCTGTCCCTCCTAGAGCCTAACCCTTAATGTCCCTGCTAGTCCCTAACCCTAACTGTCCCTCCTAGTGCCTAACCCTAACTGTCCCGCCTAGTGCCTAACCCTAACTGTCCCTCCTAGTGCCTAACCCTAACTGTCCCTCCTAGTGCCTAACCCTAACTGTCCCGCCTAGTGCCTAACCCTAACCGTCCCTCCTAGTGCCTAACCCTAACCCTCCATCCTAGTGCCTAACCCTAACCCTCCATCCAAGTGCCTAACCCTAACCCTCCCTCCTAGTGCCTAAACCTATCCGTCTCTCCTAGTGCCTAACCCTAACTGTCCCTCCTAGTGCCTAACCCTAACTGTCCCTCCTAGTGCCTAACCTTAACTGTCCATCATAGTGCCTAACCCTAACTATCCCTTCTAGTGCCTAACCCTAACTGTCCTTCCTAGTGCCTAACCCTAACTGTCCAGCCTAGTGCCTAACCCTAACTGTCCCTCCTAGTGCCTAACCCTAACTGTCCCTCCTAGCGCCTAACTCTATCTGTCCCTCCTAGTCCCTAACCCTTAATGTCCCTGCTAGTGCCTAACCCTAACCCTCCCTCCTAGTGCCTAACCCTAACTGTCCCGCCTAGTGCCTAACCCTAACTGTCCCTCCTAGTGCCTAACCCTAACTGTCCCTCCTAGTGCCTAACCCTAACTGTCCCGCCTAGTGCCTAACCCTAACCGTCCCTCCTAGTGCCTAACCCTAATCCTCCATCCTAGTGCCTAACCCTAACCCTCCATCCTAGTGCTTAACCCAAACCCTCCCTCCTAGTGCCTAACCCTATCCGTCTCTCCTAGTGCCTAACCCTAACTGTCCCTGCTAGTGCCTAACCCTAACTGTCCCTCCTAGTGCCTAACTCTAACTGTCCCTCCTAGTACCTAACCCTAACTGTCCCTCCTAGTGCCTAACCCTAACCCTCCCTCCTAGTGCCTAACCCTATCCGTCTCTCCTAGTGCCTAACCCTAACTGTCCCTCCTAGTGCCTAACCCTAACTGTCCCTCCTAGTGCCTAACCCTAACTGTCCCTCCTAGTGCCTAACCCTAACCGTCCCTCCTAGTGCCTAACCCTAACCCTCCCTCCTAGTGCCTAACCCTATCCGTCCCTCCTAGTGCCTAACCCTAACTGTCCCTCCTAGTGCCTAACCCTAACTGTCCCTCCTAGTGCCTAACCTTAACCCTCCCTCCTAGTGCCTAACGCTATCCGTCTCTCCTAGTGCCTAACCCTAACTGTCCCTCCTAGTCCCTAACCCTAACTATCCCTTCTAGTGCCCAACTCTCCTAACTGTCCCTCCTAGTGCCTAACCCTAACCCTCCCTCCTAGTGCCTAACCCTATCCTTCTCTCCTAGTGCCTAACCCTAACTGTCCCTCCTAGTGCCTAACCCTAACTGTCCCTCCTAGTGCCTAACCCTAACTGTCCCTCCTAGTGCCTAACCCTAACTGTCCCTCCTAGTGCCTAACCCTAACTGTCCCTCCTAGTGCCTAACCCTAACTGTCCCTTCTAGTGCCTAACCCTAACTGTCCCTCCTAGTGCCTAACCCTAACTGTCCCGCCTAGTGCCTAACCCTAACTGTCCGTCCTAGTGCCTAACCCTAACTGTCCCTCCTAGTGCCTAACTCTATCTGTCCCTCCTAGTGCCTAACCTTTAATGTCCCTGCTAGTGCCTAACCCTAACCCTCCCTCCTAATGCCTAACCCTAACTGTCCCTCCTAGTGGCTAACCCTAACTGTCCCTCCTAGTGCCTAACCCTAACTGTCCCTCCTAGTGCCTAACCCTAACTGTCCCTCATAGTGCCAAACCCTAACTGTCCCTTCTAGTGCCTAACCCTAACTGTCCCTCCTAGTGCCTAACCCTAACTGTCCCCCCTAGTGCCTAACCCTAACTGTCCCTCCTAGTGCCTAACCCTAACTGTCCCTCCTAGTGCCTAACTCTATCTGTCCCTCCTAGTGCCTAACCCTTAATGTCCCTGCTAGTGCCTAACCCTAACCCTCCCTCCTAGTGCCTAACCCTAACTGTCCTGCCTAGTGCCTAACCCTAACTGTCCCTCCTAGTGCCTAACCGTAACTGTCCTTCCTAGTGCCTAACCCTAACCCTCCCTCCTAGTGCCTAATCCTATCCGTCTCTCCTAGTGCCTAACCCTTACTGTCCCTCCTAGTGCCTAACCCTAACTGTCCCTCCTAGTGCCTAACCTTAACCCTCCCTCCTAGTGCCTAACCCTATCCGTCTCTCCTAGTGCCTAACCCTAACTGTCCCTCCTAGTGCCTAACCCTAACTGTCCCTTCTAGTGCCCAACCCTCCTAACTGTCCCTCCTAGTGCCTAACCCTAACTGTCCCTCCTAGTGCCTAACCCTAACTGTCCCTCCTAGTGCCTAACCCTAACTGTCCCTCCTAGTGCCTAACCCTATCTGTCCCTCCTAGTGCCTAACCCTAACTGTCCCTCCTAGTACCTAACCCTAACTGTCCCTCCTAGTGCCTAACCCTAACCGTCCCTCCTAGTGCCTAAACCTAACCTTCCCTCCTAGTGCCTAACCCTATCCGTCTCTCCTAGTGCCTAACCCTAACTCTCCCTCCTAGTGCCTAACCCTAACTGTCCCTCCTAGTGCCTAACCATAACTGTCCCTCCTAGTGCCTAACCCTAACTGTCCCTTCTAGTGCCAAACCCTCCTATCTGTCCCTCCTAGTGCCTAACCCTAACTGTCCCTCCTAGTGCCTAACCCTAACTGTCCCTCCTAGTGCCTAACCCTAACTGTCCCTCCTAGTGCCTAACCCTATCTGTCCCTCCTAGTGCCTAACCCTATCTGTCCCTCCTAGTGCCTAACCCTAACTGTCCCTTCTTGTGCCAAACCCTCCTAACTGTCCCTCCTAGTGCCTAACCCTAACTGTCCCTCCTAGTGCCTAACCCTATCTGTCCCTCCTAGTGCCTAACCCTATCAGTCCCTCCTAGTGCCTAACCCTAACTGTCCTTCCTAGTGCCTAACCCTAACTGTCCCTCTAAGTGACTAACCCTAACTGTCCCTTCTAGTGCCTAACCCTAACTGTCCCTTCTAGTGCCCAACCCTCCTAACTGTCCCTCCTAGTGCCTAACCCTAACTGTCCCTCCTAGTGCCTAACCCTAACTGTCCCTCCTAGTGCCTAACCCTAACTGTCCCTCCTAGTACCTAACCCTAACTGTCCCTCCTAGTACCTAACCCTAACTGTCCCTCCTAGTGCCTAACCCTAACCCTCCCTCCTAGTGCCTAACCCTATCCTTCTCTCCTAGTGCCTAACCCTAACTGTCCCTCCTAGTGCCTAACCCTAACTGTCCCTCCTAGTGCCTAACCTTAACCCTCCCTCCTAGTGCCTAACCCTATCCGTCTCTCCTAGTGCCTAACCCTAACTGTCCCTCCTACTGCCTAACCCTAACTGTCCCTTCTAGTGCCCATCCCTCCTAACTGTCCCTCCTAGTGCCTAACCCTAACTGTCCCTCCTAGTGCCTAACCCTATCTGTCCCTCCTAGTGCCTAACCCTATCTGTCCCTCCTAGTGCCTAACCCTAACTGTCCCTCCTAGTGCCTAACCCTAACTGTCCCTCCAAGTGCCTAACCCTAACTGTCCCTCCTAGTGCCTAACCCTAACTGTCCCGCCTAGTGCCTAACCCTAACTGTCCCTCCTAGTGCCTAACCCTAACTGTCCCTCCTAGTGCCTAACTCTATCTGTCACTCCTAGTGCCTAACCCTAACTGACTCTTCTTGTGCCCAACTCTCCTAACTGTCCCTCCTAGTGCCTAACCCTAAATGTCCCTCCTAGTGCCTAACCCTATCTGTCACTCCTTGTGCCTAACCCTATCTGTCCCTCCTAGTGCCTAACCCTAACTGTCCTTCCTAGTGCCTAACCCTAACTGTCCCTCCTAGTGCCTAACCCTAACTGTCCCTCCTAGTGCCTAACCCTAACTGTCCCTCTAAGTGCCTAACCCTAACTGTCCCTTCTAGTGCCTAACCCTAACTGTCCCTTCTAGTGCCCAACCCTCCTAACTGTCCCTCCTAGTGCCTAACCCTAACTGTCCCTCCTAGTGCCTAACCCTAACTGTCCCTCCTAGTGCCTAACCCTAACTGTCCCTCCTAGTACCTAACCCTAACCGTCCCTCCTAGTGCCTAACCCTAACCCTCCCTCCTAGTGCCTAACCCTATCCGTCTCTCCTAGTGCCTAACCCTAACTGTCCCTCCTAGTGCCTAACCCTAACTGTCCCTCCTAGTGCCTAACCCTAACCGTCCCTCCTAGTGCCTAACCCTAACCGTCCCTCCTAGTGCCTAACCCTAACCCTCCCTCCTAGTGCCTAACCCTAACCTTCCCTCCTAGTGCCTAACCCTAACTGTCCCTCCTAGTGCCTAACCCTAACTGTCCCTCCTAGTGCCTAACCTTAACCCTCCCTCCTAGTGCCTAACCCTATCCGTCTCTCCTAGTGCCTAACCCTAACTGTCCCTCCTAGTCCCTAACCCTAACTATCCCTTCTAGTGCCCAACTCTCCTAACTGTCCCTCCTAGTGCTTAACCCTAACCCTCCCTCCTAGTGCCTAACCCTATCCTTCTCTCCTAGTGCCTAACCCTAACTGTCCCTCCTAGTGCCTAACCCTAACTGTCCCTCCTAGTGCCTAACCTTATCCCTCCCTCCTAGTGCCTAACCCTATCCGTCTCTCCTAGTGCCTAACCCTAACTGTCCCTCCTAGTGCCTAACCCTAACTGTCCCTTCTAGTGCCCAACCCTCCTAACTGTCCCTCCTAGTGCCTAACCCTAACAGTCCCTCCTAGTGCCTAACCCTAACTGTCCCTCCTAGTGCCTAACCCTATCTGTCCCTCCTAGTGCCTAACCCTATCTGTCCCTCCTAGTGCCTAACCCTAACTGTCCCTCCTAGTGCCTAACCCTAACTGTCCCTCCTAGTGCCTAACCCTAACTGTCCCTCCTAGTGCCTAACCCTAACTGTCCCTTCTATGCCTAACCCTAACTGTCCCTCCTAGTGCCTAACCCTAACTGTCCCGCCTAGTGCCTAACCCTAACTGTCCATCCTAGTGCCTAACCCTAACTGTCCCTCCTAGTGCCTAACTCTATCTGTCCTTCCTAGTGCCTAACCTTTAATGTCCCTGCTAGTGCCTAACCCTAACCCTCCCTCCTAATGCCTAACCCTAACTGTCCCTCCTAGTGGCTAACCCTAACTGTCCCTACTAGTGCCTAACCCTAACTGTCCCTCCTAGTGCCTAACCCTAACTGTCCCTCATAGTGCCAAACCCTAACTGTCCCTTCTAGTGCCTAACCCTAACTGTCCCTCCTAGTGCCTAACCCTAACTGTCCCGCCTAGTGCCTAACCCTAACTGTCCCTCCTAGTGCCTAACCCTAACTGTCCCTCCTAGTGCCTAACTCTATCTGTCCCTCCTAGTGCCTAACCCTTAATGTCCCTGCTAGTGCCTAACCCTAACCCTCCCTCCTAGTGCCTAACCCTAACTGTCCTGCCTAGTGCCTAACCCTAACTGTCCCTCCTAGTGCCTAACCGTAACCGTCCTTCCTAGTGCCTAACCCTAACCCTCCCTCCTAGTGCCTAACCCTATCCGTCTCTCCTAGTGCCTAACCCTTACTGTCCCTCCTAGTGCCTAACCCTAACTGTCCCTCCTAGTGCCTAACCTTAACCCTCCCTCCTAGTGCCTAACCCTATCCGTCTCTCCTAGTGCCTAACCCTAACTGTCCCTCCTAGTGCCTAACCCTAACTGTCCCTTCTAGTGCCCAACCCTCCTAACTGTCCCTCCTAGTGCCTAACCCTAACTGTCCCTCCTAGTGCCTAACCCTAACTGTCCCTCCTAGTGCCTAACCCTAACTGTCCCTCCTAGTGCCTAACCCTAACTGTCCCTCCTAGTGCCTAACCCTATCTGTCCCTCCTAGTGCCTAACCCTAACTGTCCCTCCTAGTACCTAACCCTAACTGTCCCTCCTAGTGCCTAACCCTAACCGTCCCTCCTAGTGCCTAAACCTAACCTTCCCTCCTAGTGCCTAACCCTATCCGTCTCTCCTAGTGCCTAACCCTAACTCTCCCTCCTAGTGCCTAACCCTAACTGTCCCTCCTAGTGCCTAACCATAACTGTCCCTCCTAGTGCCTAACCCTAACTGTCCCTTCTAGTGCCAAACCCTCCTATCTGTCCCTCCTAGTGCCTAACCCTATCTGTCCCTCCTAGTGCCTAACCCTAACTGTCCCTTCTTGTGCCCAACCCTCCTAACTGTCCCTCCTAGTGCCTAACCCTAACTGTCCCTCCTAGTGCCTAACCCTATCTGTCCCTCCTAGTGCCTAACCCTATCAGTCCCTCCTAGTGCCTAACCCTAACTGTCCTTCCTAGTGCCTAACCCTAACTGTCCCTCTAAGTGCCTAACCCTAACTGTCCCTTCTAGTGCCTAACCCTAACTGTCCCTTCTAGTGCCCAACCCTCCTAACTGTCCCTCCTAGTGCCTAACCCTAACTGTCCCTCCTAGTGCCTAACCCTAACTGTCCCTCCTAGTACCTAACCCTAACTGTCCCTCCTAGTACCTAACCCTAACTGTCCCTCCTAGTGCCTAACCCTAACCCTCCCTCCTAGTGCCTAACCCTATCCTTCTCTCCTAGTGCCTAACCCTAACTGTCCCTCCTAGTGCCTAACCCTAACTGTCCCTCCTAGTGCCTAACCTTAACCCTCCCTCCTAGTGCCTAACCCTATCCGTCTCTCCTAGTGCCTAACCCTAACTGTCCCTCCTACTGCCTAACCCTAACTGTCCCTTCTAGTGCCCATCCCTCCTAACTGTCCCTCCTAGTGCCTATCCCTAACTGTCCCTCCTAGTGCCTAACCCTATCTGTCCCTCCTAGTGCCTAACCCTATCTGTCCCTCCTAGTGCCTAACCCTAACTGTCCCTCCTAGTGCCTAACCCTAACTGTCCCTCCAAGTGCCTAACCCTAACTGTCCCTCCTAGTGCCTAACCCTAACTGTCCCGCCTAGTGCCTAACCCTAACTGTCCCTCCTAGTGCCTAACCCTAACTGTCCCTCCTAGTGCCTAACTCTATCTGTCACTCCTAGTGCCTAACCCTAACTGTCCCTTCTTGTGCCCAACTCTCCTAACTGTCCCTCCTACTGCCTAACCCTAAATGTCCCTCCTAGTGCCTAACCCTATCTGTCACTCCTTGTGCCTAACCCTATCTGTCCCTCCTAGTGCCTAACCCTAACTGTCCTTCCTAGTGCCTAACCCTAACTGTCCCTCCTAGTGCCTAACCCTAACTGTCCCTCCTAGTGCCTAACCCTAACTGTCCCTCTAAGTGCCTAACCCTAACTGTCCCTTCTAGTGCCTAACCCTAACTGTCCCTTCTAGTGCCCAACCCTCCTAACTGTCCCTCCTAGTGCCTAACCCTAACTGTCCCTCCTAGTGCCTAACCCTAACTGTCCCTCCTAGTGCCTAACCCTAACTGTCCCTCCTAGTACCTAACCCTAACCGTCCCTCCTAGTGCCTAACCCTAACCCTCCCTCCTAGTGCCTAACCCTATCCGTCTCTCCTAGTGCCTAACCCTAACTGTCCCTCCTAGTGCCTAACCCTAACTGTCCCTCCTAGTGCCTAACCCTAACCGTCCCTCCTAGTGCCTAACCCTAACCGTCCCTCCTAGTGCCTAACCCTAACCCTCCCTCCTAGTGCCTAACCCTAACTGTCCCTCCTAGTGCCTAACCCTAACTGTCCCTCCTAGTGCCTAACCCTAAATGTCCCTCCTAGTGCCTAACCTTAACCCTCCCTCCTAGTGCCTAACCCTATCCGTCTCTCCTAGTGCCTAACCCTAACTGTCCCTCCTAGTCCCTAACCCTAACTATCCCTTCTAGTGCCCAACTCTCCTAACTGTCCCTCCTAGTGCTTAACCCTAACCCTTCCTCTTAGTGCCTAACCCTATCCTTCTCTCCTAGTGCCTAACCCTAACTGTCCCTCCTAGTGCCTAACCCTAACTGTCCCTCCTAGTGCCTAACCTTATCCCTCCCTCCTAGTGCCTAACCCTATCCGTCTCTCCTAGTGCCTAACCCTAACTGTCCCTCCTAGTGCCTAACCCTAACTATCCCTTCTAGTGCCCAACCCTCCTAACTGTCCCTCCTAGTGCCTAACCCTAACAGTCCCTCCTAGTGCCTAACCCTAACTGTCCCTCCTAGTGCCTAACCCTATCTGTCCCTCCTAGTGCCTAACCCTATCTGTCCCTCCTAGTGCCTAACACTAAATGTCCCTCCTAGTGCCTAACCCTAACTGTCCCTCCTAGTGCCTAACCCTAACTGTCCCTCCTAGTGCCTAACCCTAACTGTCCTTTCTAGTTCCTAACCCTAACTGTCCCTCCTAGTGCCTAACCCTAACTGTCCCGCCTAGTGCCTAACCCTAACTGTCCGTCCTAGTGCCTAACCCTAACTGTCCCTCCTAGTGCCTAACCCTAACTGTCCCTCTTAGTGCCTAACTCTATCTGTCCCTCCTAGTGCCTAACCCTTAATGTCCCTGCTAGTGCCTAACCCTAACCCTCCCTCCTAATGCCTAACCCTAACTGTCCCTCCTAGTGCCTAACCCTAACTGTCCCTCCTAGTGCCTAACCCTAACTGTCCCTCCTAGTGCCTAACCCTAACTGTCCCTCATAGTGCCAAACCCTAACTGTCCCTTCTAGTGCCTAACTCTATCTGTCCCTCCTAGTGCCTAACCCAAACCCTCCCTCCTAGTGCCTAACCCTATCCGTCTGTCCTAGTGCCTAACCCTAACTGTCCCTCCTAGTGCCTAACCCTAACTGTCCCTCCTAGTGCCTAACTCTAACTGTCCCTCCTTGTACCTAACCCTAACTGTCCCTCCTAGTGCCTAACCCTAACCCTCCCTCCTAGTGCCTAAACCTATCCGTCTCTCCTAGTGCCTAACCCTAACTGTCCCTCCTAGTGCCTAACCCTAACTGTCCCTCCTAGTGCCTAACCCTAACTGTCCCTCCTAGTGCCTAACCCTAACCGTCCTTCCTAGTGCCTAACCCTAACCCTCCCTCCTAGTGCCTAACCCTATCCGTCTCTCCTAGTGCCTAACCCTAACTGTCCCTCCTAGTGCCTAACCCTAACTGTCCCTCCTAGTACCTAACCCTAACTGTCCCTCCTAGTACCTAACCCTAACTGTCCCTCCTAGTGCCTAACCCTAACCCTCCCTCCTAGTGCCTAACCCTATCCGTCTCTCCTAGTGCCTAACCCTAACCCTAACTGTCCCTCCTAGTGCCTAACCCTAACCCTCACTCCTAGTGCCTAACCCTATCCATCTCTCCTAGTGCCTAACCCTAACTGTCCCTCCTAGTGCCTAACCATAACTGTTCCTTCTAGTGCCCAACCCTCCTAACTGTCCCTCCTAGTGCCTAACCCTAACTGTCCCTCCAAGTGCCTAACCCTAACTGTCCCTCCTAGTGCCAAACCCTAACTGTCCCTACTAGTGCCTAACCCTAACTGTCCCTCCTAGTGCCTAATCCTATCTGTCCCTCCTAGTGCCTAACCCTATCTGTCCCTCCTAGTGCCTAACCCTAACTGTACCTCCCAGTGCCTAACCCTAACTGTCCCTCCTAGTGCCTAACCCTAACTGTTCCTCCTAGTACCTAACCCTAACAGTCTGTCCCAGTGCCTAGCCCTAACTTACCCTCCTAGTGCCTAACCCTTTCTCCTAGTGCCTAACCATAACTGTCCCTCCTATTGCCTAACCGTTACTGTCCCTCCTAGTGCCTAACCCAAACTGTCCCTCCTAGTGCCTAATCCTAACCATCCGTTCTAGTGTCTAACCCTATCTGTCCCTCCTATTGCCTATCCCTAACTGTCCCTCCTAGTGCCTAACCCTAACTGTCCCTCCTAGTGCCTAACCCTAACTGTCCCTTCTAGTGCCCAACCCTCCTAACTGTCCCTCCTAGTGCCTAACCCTAACTGTCCCTCCTAGTGCCTAACCCTAACTGTCCCTCCTAGTGCCTAAACCTATCTGTCCCTCCTAGTGCCTAACCCAATCTGTCCCTCCTAGTGCCTAACCCTAACTGTCCCTCCTAGTGCCTAACCCTAACTGTCCCTCCTAGTGCCTAACCCTAACTGTCCCTCCTAGTGCCTAACCCTAACTGTCCCTCCTAATGCCTAACCCTAACTGTCCCTCATAGTGCCAAACCCTAACTGTCCCTTCTAGTGCCTAACCCTAACTGTCCCTCCTAGTGCCTAACCCTAACTGTCCCGCCTAGTGCCTAACCCTAACTGTCCCTCCTAGTGCCTAACCCTAACCCTCACTCCTAGTGCCTAACCCTATCCATCTCTCCTAGTGCCTAACCCTAACTGTCCCTTCTAGTTCCCAACCCTCCTAACTGTCCCTCCTAGTGCCTAACCCTAACTGTCCCTCCTAGTGCCTAACCCTAACTGTCCCTCCTAGTGCCTAACCCTAACTGTCCCTCCTAGTGCCTAACCCTATCTGTCCCTCCTAGTGCCTAACCCTAACTGTCCCTCCTAGTGCCTAACCCTAACCGTCCCTCCTAGTGCCTAAACCTAACCTTCCCTCCTAGTGCCTAACCCTATCCGTCTCTCCTAGTGCCTAACCCAAACTCTCCCTCCTAGTGCCTAACCCTAACTGTCCCTCCTAGTGCCTAACCATAACTGTCCCTCCTAGTGCCTAACCCTAACTGTCCCTTCTAGTGCCAAACCCTCCTATCTGTCCCTCCTAGTGCCTAACCCTAACTGTCCCTCCTAGTGCCTAACCCTAACTGTCCCTCCTAGTGCCTAACCCTAACTGTCCCTCCTAGTGCCTAACCCTATCTGTCCCTCCTAGTGCCTAACCCTCTCTGTCCCTCCTAGTGCCTAACCCTAACTGTCCCTTCTTGTGCCCAACCCTCCTAACTGTCCCTCCTAGTGCCTAACCCTAACTGTCCCTCCTAGTGCCTAACCCTATCTGTCCCTCCTAGTGCCTAACCCTATCAGTCCCTCCTAGTGCCTAACCCTAACTGTCCTTCCTAGTGCCTAACCCTAACTGTCCCTCTAAGTGCCTAACCCTAACTGTCCCTTCTAGTGCCTAACCCAAACTGTCCCTTCTAGTGCCCAACCCTCCTAACTGTCCCTCCTAGTGCCTAACCCTAACTGTCCCTCCTAGTGCCTAACCCTAACTGTCCCTCCTAGTACCTAACCCTAACTGTCCCTCCTAGTACCTAACCCTAACTGTCCCTCCTAGTGCCTAACCCTAACCCTCCCTCCTAGTGCCTAACCCTATCCTTCTCTCCTAGTGCCTAACCCTAACTGTCCCTCCTAGTGCCTAACCCTAACTGTCCCTCCTAGTGCCTAACCTTAACCCTCCCTCCTAGTGCCTAACCCTATCCGTCTCTCCTAGTGCCTAACCCTAACTGTCCCTCCTACTGCCTAACCCTAACTGTCCCTTCTAGTGCCCATCCCTCCTAACTGTCCCTCCTAGTGCCTAACCCTAACTGTCCCTCCTAGTGCCTAACCCTATCTGTCCCTCCTAGTGCCTAACCCTATCTGTCCCTCCTAGTGCCTAACCCTAACTGTCCCTCCTAGTGCCTAACCCTAACTGTCCCTCCTAGTGCCTAACCCTAACTGTCCCTCCTAGTGCCTAACCCTAACCGTCCTTCCTAGTGCCTAACCCTAACCCTCCCTCCTAGTGCCTAACCCTATCCGTCTCTCCTAGTGCCTAACCCTAACTGTCCCTCCTAGTGCCTAACCCTAACTGTCCCTCCTAGTACCTAACCCTAACTGTCCCTCCTAGTACCTAACCCTAACTGTCCCTCCTAGTGCCTAACCCTAACCCTCCCTCCTAGTGCCTAACCCTATCCGTCTCTCCTAGTGCCTAACCCTAACCCTAACTGTCCCTCCTAGTGCCTAACCCTAACCCTCACTCCTAGTGCCTAACCCTATCCATCTCTCCTAGTGCCTAACCCTAACTGTCCCTCCTAGTGCCTAACCATAACTGTTCCTTCTAGTGCCCAACCCTCCTAACTGTCCCTCCTAGTGCCTAACCCTAACTGTCCCTCCAAGTGCCTAACCCTAACTGTCCCTCCTAGTGCCAAACCCTAACTGTCCCTACTAGTGCCTAACCCTAACTGTCCCTCCTAGTGCCTAATCCTATCTGTCCCTCCTAGTGCCTAACCCTATCTGTCCCTCCTAGTGCCTAACCCTAACTGTACCTCCCAGTGCCTAACCCTAACTGTCCCTCCTAGTGCCTAACCCTAACTGTTCCTCCTAGTACCTAACCCTAACAGTCTGTCCCAGTGCCTAGCCCTAACTTACCCTCCTAGTGCCTAACCCTTTCTCCTAGTGCCTAACCATAACTGTCACTCCTATTGCCTAACCGTTACTGTCCCTCCTAGTGCCTAACCCAAACTGTCCCTCCTAGTGCCTAATCCTAACCATCCGTTCTAGTGTCTAACCCTATCTGTCCCTCCTATTGCCTAACCCTAACTGTCCCTCCTAGTGCCTAACCCTAACTGTCCCTCCTAGTGCCTAACCCTAACTGTCCCTTCTAGTGCCCAACCCTCCTAACTGTCCCTCCTAGTGCCTAACCCTAACTGTCCCTCCTAGTGCCTAACCCTAACTGTCCCTCCTAGTGCCTAAACCTATCTGTCCCTCCTAGTGCCTAACCCTATCTGTCCCTCCTAGTGCCTAACCCTAACTGTCCCTCCTAGTGCCTAACCCTAACTGTCCCTCCTAGTGCCTAACCCTAACTGTCCCTCCTAGTGCCTAACCCTAACTGTCCCTCCTAATGCCTAACCCTAACTGTCCCTCATAGTGCCAAACCCTAACTGTCCCTTCTAGTGCCTAACCCTAACTGTCCCTCCTAGTGCCTAACCCTAACTGTCCCGCCTAGTGCCTAACCCTAACTGTCCCTCCTAGTGCCTAACCCTAACCCTCACTCCTAGTGCCTAACCCTATCCATCTCTCCTAGTGCCTAACCCTAACTGTCCCTTCTAGTGCCCAACCCTCCTAACTGTCCCTCCTAGTGCCTAACCCTAACTGTCCCTCCTAGTGCCTAACCCTAACTGTCCCTCCTAGTGCCTAACCCTAACTGTCCCTCCTAGTGCCTAACCCTATCTGTCCCTCCTAGTGCCTAACCCTAACTGTCCCTCTTAGTGCCTAACCCTAACCGTCCCTCCTAGTGCCTAAACCTAACCTTCCCTCCTAGTGCCTAACCCTATCCGTCTCTCCTAGTGCCTAACCCAAACTCTCCCTCCTAGTGCCTAACCCTAACTGTCCCTCCTAGTGCCTAACCATAACTGTCCCTCCTAGTGCCTAACCCTAACTGTCCCTTCTAGTGCCAAACCCTCCTATCTGTCCCTCCTAGTGCCTAACCCTAACTGTCCCTCCTAGTGCCTAACCCTAACTGTCCCTCCTAGTGCCTAACCCTAACTGTCCCTCCTAGTGCCTAACCCTATCTGTCCCTCCTAGTGCCTAACCCTCTCTGTCCCTCCTAGTGCCTAACCCTAACTGTCCCTTCTTGTGCCCAACCCTCCTAACTGTCCCTCCTAGTGCCTAACCCTAACTGTCCCTCCTAGTGCCTAACCCTATCTGTCCCTCCTAGTGCCTAACCCTATCAGTCCCTCCTAGTGCCTAACCCTAACTGTCCTTCCTAGTGCCTAACCCTAACTGTCCCTCTAAGTGCCTAACCCTAACTGTCCCTTCTAGTGCCTAACCCAAACTGTCCCTTCTAGTGCCCAACCCTCCTAACTGTCCCTCCTAGTGCCTAACCCTAACTGTCCCTCCTAGTGCCTAACCCTAACTGTCCCTCCTAGTACCTAACCCTAACTGTCCCTCCTAGTACCTAACCCTAACTGTCCCTCCTAGTGCCTAACCCTAACCCTCCCTCCTAGTGCCTAACCCTATCCTTCTCTCCTAGTGCCTAACCCTAACTGTCCCTCCTAGTGCCTAACCCTAACTGTCCCTCCTAGTGCCTAACCTTAACCCTCCCTCCTAGTGCCTAACCCTATCCGTCTCTCCTAGTGCCTAACCCTAACTGTCCCTCCTACTGCCTAACCCTAACTGTCCCTTCTAGTGCCCATCCCTCCTAACTGTCCCTCCTAGTGCCTAACCCTAACTGTCCCTCCTAGTGCCTAACCCTATCTGTCCCTCCTAGTGCCTAACCCTATCTGTCCCTCCTAGTGCCTAACCCTAACTGTCCCTCCTAGTGCCTAACCCTAACTGTCCCTCCAAGTGCCTAACCCTAACTGTCCCTCCTAGTGCCTAACCCTAACTGTCCCGCCTAGTGCCTAACCCTAACTGTCCCTCCTAGTGCCTAACCCTAACTGTCCCTCCTAGTGCCTAACTCTATCTGTCACTCCTAGTGCCTAACCCTAACTGTCCCTTCTTGTGCCCAACTCTCCTAACTGTCCCTCCTAGTGCCTAACCCTAAATGTCCCTCCTAGTGCCTAACCCTATCTGTCACTCCTTGTGCCTAACCCTATCTGTCCCTCCTAGTGCCTAACCCTAACTGTCCTTCCTAGTGCCTAACCCTAACTGTCCCTCCTAGTGCCTAACCCTAACTGTCCCTCCTAGTGCCTAACCCTAACTGTCCCTCTAAGTGCCTAACCCTAACTGTCCCTTCTAGTGCCTAACCCTAACTGTCCCTTCTAGTGCCCAACCCTCCTAACTGTCCCTCCTAGTGCCTAACCCTAACTGTCCCTCCTAGTGCCTAACCCTAACTGTCCCTCCTAGTGCCTAACCCTAACTGTCCCTCCTAGTACCTAACCCTAACCGTCCCTCCTAGTGCCTAACCCTAACCCTCCCTCCTAGTGCCTAACCCTATCCGTCTCTCCTAGTGCCTAACCCTAACTGTCCCTCCTAGTGCCTAACCCTAACTGTCCCTCCTAGTGCCTAACCCTAACCGTCCCTCCTAGTGCCTAACCCTAACCGTCCCTCCTAGTGCCTAACCCTAACCCTCCCTCCTAGTGCCTAACCCTAACTGTCCCTCCTAGTGCCTAACCCTAACTGTCCCTCCTAGTGCCTAACCCTAACTGTCCCTCCTAGTGCCTAACCTTAACCCTCCCTCCTAGTGCCTAACCCTATCCGTCTCTCCTAGTGCCTAACCCTAACTGTCCCTCCTAGTCCCTAACCCTAACTATCCCTTCTAGTGCCCAACTCTCCTAACTGTCCCTCCTAGTGCTTAACCCTAACCCTCCCTCCTAGTGCCTAACCCTATCCTTCTCTCCTAGTGCCTAACCCTAACTGTCCCTCCTAGTGCCTAACCCTAACTGTCCCTCCTAGTGCCTAACCTTATCCCTCCCTCCTAGTGCCTAACCCTATCCGTCTCTCCTAGTGCCTAACCCTAACTGTCCCTCCTAGTGCCTAACCCTAACTGTCCCTTCTAGTGCCCAACCCTCCTAACTGTCCCTCCTAGTGCCTAACCCTAACAGTCCCTCCTAGTGAATAACCCTAACTGTCCCTCCTAGTGCCTAACCCTATCTGTCCCTCCTAGTGCCTAACCCTATCTGTCCCTCCTAGTGCCTAACACTAAATGTCCCTCCTAGTGCCTAACCCTAACTGTCCCTCCTAGTGCCTAACCCTAACTGTCCCTCCTAGTGCCTAACCCTAACTGTCCCTTCTAGTTCCTAACCCTAACTGTCCCTCCTAGTGCCTAACCCTAACTGTCCCGCCTAGTGCCTAACCCTAACTGTCCGTCCTAGTGCCTAACCCTAACTGTCCCTCCTAGTGCCTAACCCTAACTGTCCCTCTTAGTGCCTAACTCTATCTGTCCCTCCTAGTGCCTAACCCTTAATGTCCCTGCTAGTGCCTAACCCTAACCCTCCCTCCTAATGCCTAACCCTAACTGTCCCTCCTAGTGCCTAACCCTAACTGTCCCTCCTAGTGCCTAACCCTAACTGTCCCTCCTAGTGCCTAACCGTAACTGTCCCTCCTAGTGCCTAACCCTATCTGTCCCTCCTAGTGCCTAACCCTAACTGTCCCTCCTAGTACCTAACCCTAACTGTCCCTCCTAGTGCCTAACCCTAACCGTCCCTCCTAGTGCCTAAACCTAACCTTCCCTCCTAGTGCCTAACCCTATCCGTCTCTCCTAGTGCCTAACCCTAACTCTCCCTCCTAGTGCCTAACCCTAACTGTCCCTCCTAGTGCCTAACCCTAACTGTCCCTCCTAGTGCCTAACCCTAACTGTCCCTTCTAGTGCCAAACCCTCCTATCTGTCCCTCCTAGTGCCTAACCCTAACTGTCCCTCCTAGTGCCTAACCCTAACTGTCCCTCCTAGTGCCTAACCCTAACTGTCCCTCCCAGTGCCTAACCCTATCTGTCCCTCATAGTGCCTAACCCTATCTGTCCCTCCTAGTGCCTAACGCTAACTGTCCCTTCTTGTGCCCAACCCTCCTAACTGTCCCTCCTAGAGCCTAACCCTAACTGTCCCTCCTAGTGCCTAACCCTATCTGTCCCTCCTAGTGCCTAGCCCTATCAGTCCCTCCTACTGCCTAACCCTAACTGTCCTTCCTAGTGCCTAACCCTAACTGTCCCTCCTAGTGCCTAACCCTAACTGTCCCTCCTAGTGCCTAACCCTAACTGTCCCTCTAAGTGCATAACCCTAACTGTCCCTTCTAGTGCCTAACCCTAACTGTCCCTTCCAGTGCCCAACCCTCCTAACTGTCCCTCCTAGTGCCTAACCCTAACTGTCCCTCCTAGTGCCTAACCCTAACTGTCCCTCCTAGTACCTAACCCTAACTGTCCCTCCTAGTACCTAACCCTAACCCTCCCTCCTAGTGCCTAACCCTATCCTTCTCTCCTAGTGCCTAACCCTAACTGTCCCTCCTAGTGCCTAACCCTAACTGTCCCTCCTAGTGCCTAACCTTAACCCTCCCTCCTAGTGCCTAACCCTATCCGTCTCTCCTAGTGCCTAACCCTAACTGTCCCTCCTAGTGCCTAACCCTAACTGTCCCTTCTAGTGCCCATCCCTCCTAACTGTCCCTCCTAGTGCCTAACCCTAACTGTCCCTCCTAGTGCCTAACCCTAACTGTCCCTCCTAGTGCCTAACCCTATCTGTCCCTCCTAGTGCCTAACCCTATCTGTCCCTCCTAGTGCCTAACCCTAACTGTCCATCCTAGTGCCTAACCCTAACTGTCCCTCCAAGTGCCTAACCCTAACTGTCCCTCCTAGTGCCTAACCCTAACTGTCCCGCCTAGTGCCTAACCCTAACTGTCCCTCCTAGTGTCTAACCCTATCTGTCCCTCCTAGTGCCTAACCCTATCTGTCCCTCCTAGTGCCTAACCCTAACTGTCCCTTCTTGTGCCCAACCCTCCTAACTGTCCCTCCTAGTGCCTAACCCTAACTGTCCCTCCTAGTGCCTAACCCTATCTGTCCCTCCTAGTGCCTAACCCTATCAGTCCCTCCTAGTGCCTAACCCTAACTGTCCTTCCTAGTGCCTAACCCTCACTGTCCCTCCTAGAGCCTAACCCTAACTGTCCCTCCTAGTGCCTAACCCTAACTGTCCCTCTAAGTGCCTAACCCTAACTGTCCCTTCTAGTGCCTAACCCTAACTGTCCCTTCTAGTGCCCAACCCTCCTAACTGTCCCTCCTAGTGCCTAACCCTAACTGTCCCTCCTAGTGCCTAACCCTAACTGTCCCTCCTAGTACCTAACCCTAACTGTCCCTCCTAGTACCTAACCCTAACTGTCCCTCCTAGTGCCTAACCCTAACCCTCCCTCCTAGTGCCTAACCCTATCCTTCTCTCCTAGTGCCTAACCCTAACTGTCCCTCCTAGTGCCTAACCCTAACTGTCCCTCCTAGTGCCTAACCTTAACCCTCCCTCCTAGTGCCTAACCCTATCCGTCTCTCCTAGTGCCTAACCCTAACTGTCCCTCCTAGTGCCTAACCCTAACTGTCCCTTCTAGTGCCCATCCCTCCTAACTGTCCCTCCTAGTGCCTAACCCTAACTGTCCCTCCTAGTGCCTAACCCTAACTGTCCCTCCTTATGCCTAACCCTATCTGTCCCTCCTAGTGCCTAACCCTATCTGTCCCTCCTAGTGCCTAACCCTAACTGTCCCTCCTAGTGCCTAACCCTAACTGTCCCTCCAAGTGCCTAACCCTAACTGTCCCACCTAGTGCCTAACCGTAACTGTCCCTCCTAGTGCCTAACCCTAACTGTCCCTCCTAGTGCCCAACTCTCCTAACTGTCCCTCCTAGTGCCTAACCCTAACTGTCCCTCCTAGTGCCTAACCCTATCTGTCCCTCCTAGTGCCTAACCCTATCTGTCCCTCCAAGTGCCTAACCCTAACTGTCCTTCCTAGTGCCTAACCCTAACTGTCCCTCCTAGTGCCTAACCCTAACTGTCCCTCCTAGTGCCTAACCCTAACTGTCCCTCTAAGTTCCTAACCCTAACTGTCCCTTCTAGTGCCTAACCCTAACTGTCCCTTCTAGTGCCCAACCCTCCTAACTGTCCCTCCTAGTGCCTAACCCTAACTGTCCCTCCTAGTGCCTAACCCTAACTGTCCCTCCTAGTACCTAACCCTAACTGTACCTCCTAGTACCTAACCCTAACTGTCCCTCCTAGTACCTAACCCTAACTGTCCCTCCTAGTACCTAACCCTAACTGTCCCTTCTAGTGCCCAACCCTCCTAACTGTCCCTCCTAGTGCCTAACCCTAACTGTCCTTCCTAGTGCCTAACCCTAACTGTCCCTCCTAGTGCCTAACCCTAACTGTCCCTCCTAGTGCCTAACCCTAACTGTCCCTCTAAGTGCCTAACCCTAACTGTCCCTTCTAGTGCCTAACCCTAACTGTCCCTTCTAGTGCCCAACCCTCCTAACTGTCCCTCCTAGTGCCTAACCCTAACTGTCCCTCCTAGTGCCTAACCCTAACTGTCCCTCCTAGTGCCTAACTCTATCTGTCACTCCTAGTGCCTAACCCGTAATGTCCCTGCTAGTGCCTAACCCTAACCCTCCCTCCTAGTGCCTAACCCTAACTGTCCCGCCTAGTGCCTAACCCTAACTGTCCCTCCTAGTGCCTAACCCTAACTGTCCTTCCTAGTGCCTAACCCTAACTGTCCCGCCTAGTGCCTAACCCTAACCGTCCCTCCTAGTGCCTAACCCTCCATCCTAGTGCCTAACCCTAACCCTCCATCCTAGTGCCTAACCCAAACCCTCCCTCCTAGTGCCTAACCCTATCCATCTCTCCTAGTGCCTAACCCTAACTGTCCCACCTAGTGCCTAACCCTAACTGTCCCTCCTAGTGCCTAACTCTAACTGTCCCTCCTAGTACCTAACCCTAACCGTCCCTCCTAGTGCCTAACCCTAACCCTCCCTCCTAGTGCCTAACCCTATCCGTCTCTCCTAGTGCCTAACCCTAACTGTCCCTCCTAGTGCCTAACCCTAACTGTCCCTCCTAGTGCCTAACCCTAACTGTCCCTCCTAGTGCCTAACCCTAACCGTCCTTCCTAGTGCCTAACCCTAACCCTCCCTCCTAGTGCCTAACCCTATCCGTCTCTCCTAGTGCCTAACCCTAACTGTCCCTCCTAGTGCCTAACCCTATCTGTCCCTCCTAGTGCCTAACCCTATCTGTCCCTCCTAGTGCCTAACCCTAACTGTCCCTTCTTGTGCCCAACCCTCCTAACTGTCCCTCCTAGAGCCTAACCCTAACTGTCCCTCCTAGTGCCTAACCCTATCTGTCCCTCCTAGTGCCTAACCCTATCAGTCCCTCCTAGTGCCTAACCCTAACTGTCCTTCCTAGTGCCTAACCCTAACTGTCCCTCCTAGTGCCTAACCCTAACTGTCCCTCCTAGTGCCTAACCCTAACTGTCCCTCTAAGTGCCTAACCCTAACTGTCCCTTCTAGTGCCTAACCCTAACTGTCCCTTCTAGTGCCCAACCCTCCTAACTGTCCCTCCTAGTGCCTAACCCTAACTGTCCCTCCTAGTGCCTAACCCTAACTGTCCCTCCTAGTACCTAACCCTAACTGTCCCTCCTAGTACCTAACCCTAACCCTCCCTCCTAGTGCCTAACCCTATCCTTCTCTCCTAGTGCCTAACCCTAACTGTCCCTCCTAGTGCCTAACCCTAACTGTCCCTCCTAGTGCCTAACCTTAACCCTCCCTCCTAGTGCCTAACCCTATCCGTCTCTCCTAGTGCCTAACCCTAACTGTCCCTCCTAGTGCCTAACCCTAACTGTCCCTTCTAGTGCCCATCCCTCCTAACTGTCCCTCCTAGTGCCTAACCCTAACTGTCCCTCCTAGTGCCTAACCCTAACTGTCCCTCATAGTGCCAAACCCTAACTGTCCCTTCTAGTGCCTAACCCTAACTGTCCCTCCTAGTGCCTAACCCTAACTGTCCCGCCTAGTGCCTAACCCTAACTGTCCCTCCTAGTGCCTAACCCTAACTGTCCCTCCTAGTGCCTAACTCTATCTGTCCCTCCTAGTGCCTAACCATTAATGTCCCTGCTAGTGCCTAACCCTAACCCTCCCTCCTAGTGCCTAACCCTAACTGTCCCGCCTAGTGCCTAACCCTAACTGTCCCTCCTAGTGCCTAACCCTAACCGTCTTTCCTAGTGCCTAACCCTAACCCTCCCTCCTAGTGCCTAACCCTATCCGTCTCTCCTAGTGCCTAACCCTTACTGTCCCTCCTAGTGCCTAACCCTAACTGTCCCTCCTAGTGCCTAACCTTAACCCTCCCTCCTAGTGCCTAACCCTATCCGTCTCTCCTAGTGCCTAACCCTAACTGTCCCTCCTAGTGCCTAACCCTAACTGTCCCTTCTAGTGCCCAACCCTCCTAACTGTCCCTCCTAGTGCCTAACCCTAACTGTCCCTCCTAGTGCCTAACCCTAACTGTCCCTCCTAGTGCCTAACCGTAACTGTCCCTCCTAGTGCCTAACCCTATCTGTCCCTCCTAGTGCCTAACCCTAACTGTCCCTCCTAGTACCTAACCCTAACTGTCCCTCCTAGTGCCTAACCCTAACCGTCCCTCCTAGTGCCTAAACCTAACCTTCCCTCCTAGTGCCTAACCCTATCCGTCTCTCCTAGTGCCTAACCCTAACTCTCCCTCCTAGTGCCTAACCCTAACTGTCCCTCCTAGTGCCTAACCCTAACTGTCCCTCCTAGTGCCTAACCCTAACTGTCCCTTCTAGTGCCAAACCCTCCTATCTGTCCCTCCTAGTGCCTAACCCTAACTGTCCCTCCTAGTGCCTAACCCTAACTGTCCCTCCTAGTGCCTAACCCTAACTGTCCCTCCCAGTGCCTAACCCTATCTGTCCCTCATAGTGCCTAACCCTATCTGTCCCTCCTAGTGCCTAACCCTAACTGTCCCTTCTTGTGCCCAACCCTCCTAACTGTCCCTCCTAGAGCCTAACCCTAACTGTCCCTCCTAGTGCCTAACCCTATCTGTCCCTCCTAGTGCCTAACCCTATCAGTCCCTCCTACTGCCTAACCCTAACTGTCCTTCCTAGTGCCTAACCCTAACTGTCCCTCCTAGTGCCTAACCCTAACTGTCCCTCCTAGTGCCTAACCCTAACTGTCCCTCTAAGTGCATAACCCTAACTGTCCCTTCTAGTGCCTAACCCTAACTGTCCCTTCCAGTGCCCAACCCTCCTAACTGTCCCTCCTAGTGCCTAACCCTAACTGTCCCTCCTAGTGCCTAACCCTAACTGTCCCTCCTAGTACCTAACCCTAACTGTCCCTCCTAGTACCTAACCCTAACCCTCCCTCCTAGTGCCTAACCCTATCCTTCTCTCCTAGTGCCTAACCCTAACTGTCCCTCCTAGTGCCTAACCCTAACTGTCCCTCCTAGTGCCTAACCCTATCTGTCCCTCCTAGTGCCTAACCCTATCTGTCCCTCCTAGTGCCTAACCCTAACTGTCCCTCCAAGTGCCTAACCCTAACTGTCCCTCCTAGTGCCTAACCCTAACTGTCCCGCCTAGTGCCTAACCCTAACTGTCCCTCCTAGTGTCTAACCCTATCTGTCCCTCCTAGTGCCTAACCCTATCTGTCCCTCCTAGTGCCTAACCCTAACTGTCCCTTCTTGTGCCCAACCCTCCTAACTGTCCCTCCTAGTGCCTAACCCTAACTGTCCCTCCTAGTGCCTAACCCTATCTGTCCCTCCTAGTGCCTAACCCTATCAGTCCCTCCTAGTGCCTAACCCTAACTGTCCTTCCTAGTGCCTAACCCTCACTGTCCCTCCTAGAGCCTAACCCTAACTGTCCCTCCTAGTGCCTAACCCTAACTGTCCCTCTAAGTGCCTAACCCTAACTGTCCCTTCTAGTGCCTAACCCTAACTGTCCCTTCTAGTGCCCAACCCTCCTAACGGTCCCTCCTAGTGCCTAACCCTAACTGTCCCTCCTAGTGCCTAACCCTAACTGTCCCTCCTAGTACCTAACCCTAACTGTCCCTCCTAGTACCTAACCCTAACTGTCCCTCCTAGTGCCTAACCCTAACCCTCCCTCCTAGTGCCTAACCCTATCCTTCTCTCCTAGTGCCTAACCCTAACTGTCCCTCCTAGTGCCTAACCCTAACTGTCCCTCCTAGTGCCTAACCTTAACCCTCCCTCCTAGTGCCTAACCCTATCCGTCTCTCCTAGTGCCTAACCCTAACTGTCCCTCCTAGTGCCTAACCCTAACTGTCCCTTCTAGTGCCCATCCCTCCTAACTGTCCCTCCTAGTGCCTAACCCTAACTGTCCCTCCTAGTGCCTAACCCTAACTGTCCCTCCTTATGCCTAACCCTATCTGTCCCTCCTAGTGCCTAACCCTATCTGTCCCTCCTAGTGCCTAACCCTAACTGTCCCTCCTAGTGCCTAACCCTAACTGTCCCTCCAAGTGCCTAACCCTAACTGTCCCACCTAGTGCCTAACCCTAACTGTCCCTCCTAGTGCCTAACCCTAACTGTCCCTCCTAGTGCCCAACTCTCCTAACTGTCCCTCCTAGTGCCTAACCCTAACTGTCCCTCCTAGTGCCTAACCCTATCTGTCCCTCCTAGTGCCTAACCCTATCTGTCCCTCCAAGTGCCTAACCCTAACTGTCCTTCCTAGTGCCTAACCCTAACTGTCCCTCCTAGTGCCTAACCCTAACTGTCCCTCCTAGTGCCTAACCCTAACTGTCCCTCTAAGTTCCTAACCCTAACTGTCCCTTCTAGTGCCTAACCCTAACTGTCCCTTCTAGTGCCCAACCCTCCTAACTGTCCCTCCTAGTACCTAACCCTAACTGTCCCTCCTAGTACCTAACCCTAACTGTCCCTTCTAGTGCCCAACCCTCCTAACTGTCCCTCCTAGTGCCTAACCCTAACTGTCCTTCCTAGTGCCTAACCCTAACTGTCCCTCCTAGTGCCTAACCCTAACTGTCCCTCCTAGTGCCTAACCCTAACTGTCCCTCTAAGTGCCTAACCCTAACTGTCCCTTCTAGTGCCTAACCCTAATTGTCCCTTCTAGTGCCCAACCCTCCTAACTGTCCCTCCTAGTGCCTAACCCTAACCCTCCCTCCTAGTGCCTAACCCTAACTGTCCCGCCTAGTGCCTAACCCTAACTGTCCCTCCTAGTGCCTAACCCTAACTGTCCTTCCTAGTGCCTAACCCTAACTGTCCCGCCTAGTGCCTAACCCTAACCGTCCCTCCTAGTGCCTAACCCTAACCCTCCATCCTAGTGCCTAACCCTAACCCTCCATCCTAGTGCCTAACCCAAACCCTCCCTCCTAGTGCCTAACCCTATCCATCTCTCCTAGTGCCTAACCCTAACTGTCCCACCTAGTGCCTAACCCTAACTGTCCCTCCTAGTGCCTAACTCTAACTGTCCCTCCTAGTACCTAACCCTAACCGTCCCTCCTAGTGCCTAACCCTAACCCTCCCTCCTAGTGCCTAACCCTATCCGTCTCTCCTAGTGCCTAACCCTAACTGTCCCTCCTAGTGCCTAACCCTAACTGTCCCTCCTAGTGCCTAACCCTAACTGTCCCTCCTAGTGCCTAACCCTAACCGTCCTTCCTAGTGCCTAACCCTAACCCTCCCTCCTAGTGCCTAACCCTATCCGTCTCTCCTAGTGCCTAACCCTAACTGTCCATCCTAGTGCCTAACCCTAACAGTCCCTCCTAGTGCCTAACCTTAACCCTCCCTCCTAGTGCCTAACCCTATTCGTCTCTCCTAGTGCCTAACCCTAACTGTCCCTCCTAGTGCCTAATCCTAACTGTCCGTTCTAGTGCCCAACCCTCCTAACTGTCCCTCCTAGTGCCTAACCCTAACTGTCCCTCCTAGTGCCTAACCCTAACTGTCCCTCCTAGTGCCTAACCCAAACTGTCCCTCCTAGTGCTTAACCCTAACTGTCCCTCCTAGTGCCTAACCCTATCTGTCCCTCCTAGTGCCTAACCCTAACTGTCCCTCCTAGTACCTAACCCTAACTGTCCCTCCTAGTGCCTAACCCTAACCGTCCCTCCTAGTGCCTAACCCTAACCCTCCATGCTAGTGCCTAACCTTCCCTCCTAGTGCCTAACCCTATCCGTCTCTCCTAGTGCCTAACCCTAACTCTCCCTACTAGTGCCTAACCCTAACTGTCCCTCCTAGTGCCTAACCCTAGTGCCTAACCTAGTGCCTAACCCTATCCGTCTCTCCTAGTGCCTAACCCTAACTCTCCCTCCTAGTGCCTAACCCTAACTGTCCCTCCTAGTGCCTAACCCTAACTGTCCCTTCTAGTGCCCAACCCTCCTAACTGTCCCTCCTAGTGCCTAACCCTAACTGTCCCTCCTAGTGCCTAACCCTAACTGTCCCTCCTAGTGCCTAACCGTAACTGTCCCTCCTAGTGCCTAACCCTATCTGTCCCTCCTAGTGCCTAACCCTAACTGTCCCTCCTAGTACCTAACCCTAACTGTCCCTCCTAGTGCCTAACCCTAACCGTCCCTCCTAGTGCCTAAACCTAACCTTCCCTCCTAGTGCCTAACCCTATCCGTCTCTCCTAGTGCCTAACCCTAACTCTCCCTCCTAGTGCCTAACCCTAACTGTCCCTCCTAGTGCCTAACCCTAACTGTCCCTCCTAGTGCCTAACCCTAACTGTCCCTTCTAGTGCCAAACCCTCCTATCTGTCCCTCCTAGTGCCTAACCCTAACTGTCCCTCCTAGTGCCTAACCCTAACTGTCCCTCCTAGTGCCTAACCCTAACTGTCCCTCCCAGTGCCTAACCCTATCTGTCCCTCATAGTGCCTAACCCTATCTGTCCCTCCTAGTGCCTAACCCTAACTGTCCCTTCTTGTGCCCAACCCTCCTAACTGTCCCTCCTAGAGCCTAACCCTAACTGTCCCTCCTAGTGCCTAACCCTATCTGTCCCTCCTAGTGCCTAACCCTATCAGTCCCTCCTACTGCCTAACCCTAACTGTCCTTCCTAGTGCCTAACCCTAACTGTCCCTCCTAGTGCCTAACCCTAACTGTCCCTCCTAGTGCCTAACCCTAACTGTCCCTCTAAGTGCATAACCCTAACTGTCCCTTCTAGTGCCTAACCCTAACTGTCCCTTCCAGTGCCCAACCCTCCTAACTGTCCCTCCTAGTGCCTAACCCTAACTGTCCCTCCTAGTGCCTAACCCTAACTGTCCCTCCTAGTACCTAACCCTAACTGTCCCTCCTAGTACCTAACCCTAACCCTCCCTCCTAGTGCCTAACCCTATCCTTCTCTCCTAGTGCCTAACCCTAACTGTCCCTCCTAGTGCCTAACCCTAACTGTCCCTCCTAGTGCCTAACCTTAACCCTCCCTCCTAGTGCCTAACCCTATCCGTCTCTCCTAGTGCCTAACCCTAACTGTCCCTCCTAGTGCCTAACCCTAACTGTCCCTTCTAGTGCCCATCCCTCCTAACTGTCCCTCCTAGTGCCTAACCCTAACTGTCCCTCCTAGTGCCTAACCCTAACTGTCCCTCCTAGTGCCTAACCCTATCTGTCCCTCCTAGTGCCTAACCCTATCTGTCCCTCCTAGTGCCTAACCCTAACTGTCCATCCTAGTGCCTAACCCTAACTGTCCCTCCAAGTGCCTAACCCTAACTGTCCCTCCTAGTGCCTAACCCTAACTGTCCCGCCTAGTGCCTAACCCTAACTGTCCCTCCTAGTGTCTAACCCTATCTGTCCCTCCTAGTGCCTAACCCTATCTGTCCCTCCTAGTGCCTAACCCTAACTGTCCCTTCTTGTGCCCAACCCTCCTAACTGTCCCTCCTAGTGCCTAACCCTAACTGTCCCTCCTAGTGCCTAACCCTATCTGTCCCTCCTAGTGCCTAACCCTATCAGTCCCTCCTAGTGCCTAACCCTAACTGTCCTTCCTAGTGCCTAACCCTCACTGTCCCTCCTAGAGCCTAACCCTAACTGTCCCTCCTAGTGCCTAACCCTAACTGTCCCTCTAAGTGCCTAACCCTAACTGTCCCTTCTAGTGCCTAACCCTAACTGTCCCTTCTAGTGCCCAACCCTCCTAACTGTCCCTCCTAGTGCCTAACCCTAACTGTCCCTCCTAGTGCCTAACCCTAACTGTCCCTCCTAGTACCTAACCCTAACTGTCCCTCCTAGTACCTAACCCTAACTGTCCCTCCTAGTGCCTAACCCTAACCCTCCCTCCTAGTGCCTAACCCTATCCTTCTCTCCTAGTGCCTAACCCTAACTGTCCCTCCTAGTGCCTAACCCTAACTGTCCCTCCTAGTGCCTAACCTTAACCCTCCCTCCTAGTGCCTAACCCTATCCGTCTCTCCTAGTGCCTAACCCTAACTGTCCCTCCTAGTGCCTAACCCTAACTGTCCCTTCTAGTGCCCATCCCTCCTAACTGTCCCTCCTAGTGCCTAACCCTAACTGTCCCTCCTAGTGCCTAACCCTAACTGTCCCTCCTTATGCCTAACCCTATCTGTCCCTCCTAGTGCCTAACCCTATCTGTCCCTCCTAGTGCCTAACCCTAACTGTCCCTCCTAGTGCCTAACCCTAACTGTCCCTCCAAGTGCCTAACCCTAACTGTCCCACCTAGTGCCTAACCCTAACTGTCCCTCCTAGTGCCTAACCCTAACTGTCCCTCTTAGTGCCCAACTCTCCTAACTGTCCCTCCTAGTGCCTAACCCTAACTGTCCCTCCTAGTGCCTAACCCTATCTGTCCCTCCTAGTGCATAACCCTATCTGTCCCTCCAAGTGCCTAACCCTAACTGTCCTTCCTAGTGCCTAACCCTAACTGTCCCTCCTAGTGCCTAACCCTAACTGTCCCTCCTAGTGCCTAACCCTAACTGTCCCTCTAAGTTCCTAACCCTAACTGTCCCTTCTAGTGCCTAACCCTAACTGTCCCTTCTAGTGCCCAACCCTCCTAACTGTCCCTCCTAGTGCCTAACCCTAACTGTCCCTCCTAGTGCCTAACCCTAACTGTCCCTCCTAGTACCTAACCCTAACTGTACCTCCTAGTACCTAACCCTAACTGTTCCTCCTAGTACCTAACCCTAACTGTCCCTCCTAGTACCTAACCCTAACTGTCCCTTCTAGTGCCCAACCCTCCTAACTGTCCCTCCTAGTGCCTAACCCTAACTGTCCTTCCTAGTGCCTAACCCTAACTGACCCTCCTAGTGCCTAACCCTAACTGTCCCTCCTAGTGCCTAACCCTAACTGTCCCTCTAAGTGCCTAACCCTAACTGTCCCTTCTAGTGCCTAACCCTAACTGTCCCTTCTAGTGCCCAACCCTCCTAACTGTCCCTCCTAGTGCCTAACCCTAACTGTCCCTCCTAGTGCCTAACCCTAACTGTCCCTCCTAGTGCCTAACTCTATCTGTCACTCCTAGTGCCTAACCCGTAATGTCCCTGCTAGTGCCTAACCCTAACCCTCCCTCCTAGTGCCTAACCCTAACTGTCCCGCCTAGTGCCTAACCCTAACTGTCCCTCCTAGTGCCTAACCCTAACTGTCCTTCCTAGTGCCTAACCCTAACTGTCCCGCCTAGTGCCTAACCCTAACCGTCCCTCCTAGTGCCTAACCCTAACCCTCCATCCTAGTGCCTAACCCTAACCCTCCATCCTAGTGCCTAACCCAAAATCTCCCTCCTAGTGCCTAACCCTATCCATCTCTCCTAGTGCCTAACCCTAACTGTCCCACCTAGTGCCTAACCCTAACTGTCCCTCCTAGTGCCTAACTCTAACTGTCCCTCCTAGTACCTAACCCTAACCGTCCCTCCTAGTGCCTAACCCTAACCCTCCCTCCTAGTGCCTAACCCTATCCGTCTCTCCTAGTGCCTAACCCTAACTGTCCCTCCTAGTGCCTAACCCTAACTGTCCCTCCTAGTGCCTAACCCTAACTGTCCCTCCTAGTGCCTAACCCTAACCGTCCTTCCTAGTGCCTAACCCTAACCCTCCCTCCTAGTGCCTAACCCTATCCGTCTCTCCTAGTGCCTAACCCTAACTGTCCATCCTAGTGCCTAACCCTAACAGTCCCTCCTAGTGCCTAACCTTAACCCTCCCTCCTAGTGCCTAACCCTATTCGTCTCTCCTAGTGCCTAACCCTAACTGTCCCTCCTAGTGCCTAACCCTAACTGTCCGTTCTAGTGCCCAACCCTCCTAACTGTCCCTCCTAGTGCCTAACCCTAACTGTCCCTCCTAGTGCCTAACCCTATCTGTCCCTCCTAGTGCCTAACCCTAACTGTCCCTCCTAGTACCTAACCCTAACTGTCCCTCCTAGTGCCTAACCCTAACCGTCCCTCCTAGTGCCTAACCCTAACCCTCCATGCTAGTGCCTAACCTTCCCTCCTAGTGCCTAACCCTATCCGTCTCTCCTAGTGCCTAACCCTAACTCTCCCTACTAGTGCCTAACCCTAACTGTCCCTCCTAGTGCCTAACCCTAGTGCCTAACCTAGTGCCTAACCCTATCCGTCTCTCCTAGTGCCTAACCGAAACTCTCCCTCCTAGTGCCTAACCCTAACTGTCCCTCCTAGTGCCTAACCATAACTGTCCCTCCTAGTGCCTAACCCTAACTGTCCCTTCTAGTGCCCAACCCTCCTAACTGTCCCTCCTAGTGGCTAACCCTAACTGTCCATCCTAGTGCCTAACCCTAACTGTCCCTCCTAGTGCCTAACCCTATCTGTCCCTCCTAGTGCCTAACCCTATCTGTCCCTCCTAGTGCCTAACCCTAACTGTCCCTTCTTGTGCCCAACCCTCCTAACTGTCCCTCCTAGTGCCTAACCTTAACTGTCCCTCCTAGTGCCTAACCCTATCTGTCCCTCCTAGTGCCTAACCCTATCTGTCCCTCCTAGTGCCTAACCCTAACTGTCCTTCCTAGTGCCTAACCCTAACTGTCCCTCCTAGTGCCTAACCCTAACTGTCACTCATAGTGCCTAACCCTAACTGTCCCGTCTAGTGCCTAACCCTAACTGTCCCTCATAGTGCCTAACCCTAACTGTCCCTTCTAGTGCCTAACCCTAACTGTCCCTCCTAGTGCCTAACCCTAACCCTCCCTCCTAGTGCCTAACCCTATCCGTCTCTCCTAGTGCCTAACCCTAACTGTCCCTCCTAGTGCCTAACCCTAACTGTCCCTCCTAGTGCCTAACCCTAACTGTCCCTCCTAGTGCCTAACCCTAACTGTCCCGCCTAGTGCCTAACCCTAACTGTCCCTCCTAGTGCCTAACCCTAACTGTCCCTCCTAGTGCCTAACTCTATCTGTCACTCCTAGTGCCTAACCCGTAATGTCCCTGCTAGTGCCTAACCCTAACCCTCCCTCCTAGTGTCTAACCCTAACTGTCCCGCCTAGTGCCTAACCCTAACTGTCCCTCCTAGTGCCTAACCCTAACTGTCCTTCCTAGTGCCTAACCCTAACTGTCCCGCCTAGTGCCTAACCCTAAACGTCCCTCCTAGTGCCTAACCCTAACCCTCCATCCTAGTGCCTAACCCAAACCCTCCTTCCTAGTGCCTAACCCTATCCGTCTCTCCTAGTGCCTAACCCTAACTGTCCCTCCTAGTGCCTAACCCTAACTGTCCCTCCTAGTGCCTAACTCTAACCGTTCCTCCTAGTACCTAACCCTAACCGTCCCTCCTAGTGCCTAACCCTAACCCTCCCTCCTAGTGCCTAACCCTATCCGTCTCTCCTAGTGCCTAACCCTAACTGTCCCTCCTAGTGCCTAACCCTAACTGTCCCTCCTAGTGCCTATCCCTAACCGTCCTTCCTAGTGCCTAACCCTAACCCTCCCTCCTAGTGCCTAACCCTATCCATCTCTCCTAGTGCCTAACCCTAACTGTCCATCCTAGTGCCTAACCCTAACTGTCCCTCCTAGTGCCTAACCTTAACCCTCCCTCCTAGTGCCTAACCCTATCCGTCTCTCCTAGTGCCTAACCCTAACTGTCCCTCCTAGTGCCTAACCCTAACTGTCCCTTCTAGTGCCCAACCCTCCTAACTGTCCCTCCTAGTGCCTAACCCTAACTGTCCCTCCTAGTGCCTTACCCTAACTGTCCCTCCTAGTGCCTAACCCAAACTGTCCCTCCTAGTGCCTAACCCTAACTGTCCCTCCTAGTGCCTAACCCTATCTGTCCCTCCTAGTGCCTAACCCGAACTGTCCCTCCTAGTACGTAACCCTAACCGTCCCTCCTAGTGCCTAACCCTAACCGTCCCTCCTAGTGCCTAACCCTAACCCTCCATGCTAGTGCCTAACCTTCCCTCCTAGTGCCTAACCCTATCCGTCTCTCATAGTGCCTAACCCTAACTCTCCCTCCTAGTGCCGAACCCTAACTGTCCCTCCTAGTGCCTAACCCTAGTGCCTAACCTAGTGCCTAACCCTATCCGTCTCTCCTAGTGCCTAACCCTAACTCTCCCTCCTAGTGCCTAACCCTAACTGTCCCTCCTAGTGCCTAACCATAACTGTCCCTCCTAGTCCCTAACCCTAACTGTCCCTTCTAGTGCCCAACCCTTCTAACTGTCCCTCCTAGTGCCTAACCCTAACTGTCCATCCTAGTTGCTAACCCTAACTGTCCCTCCTAGTGCCTAACCCTATCTGTCCCTCCTAGTGCCTAACCCTATCTGTCCCTCCTAGTGCCTAACCCTATCTGTCCCTCCTAGTGCCTAACCCTAACTGTCCCTTCTTGTGCCCAACCCTCCTAACTGTCCCTCCTAGTGCCTAACCCTAACTGTCCCTCCTAGTGCCTAACCCTATCTGTCCCTCCTAGTGCCTAACCCTATCTGTCCCTCCTAGTGCCTAACCCTAACTGTCCTTCCTAGTGCCTAACCCAAACTGTCCCTCCTAGTGCCTAACCCTAACTGTCACTCATAGTGCCTAACCCTAACTGTCCCTTCTAGTGCCTAACCCTAATTGTCCCTCATAGTGCCTAACCCTAACTGTCCCTTCTAGTGCCTAACCCTAACTGTCCCTCCTAGTGCCTAACCCTAACCGTCCCTCCTAGTGCCTAACCCTAACCCTCCCTCCTAGTGCCTAACCCTATCCGTCTCTCCTAGTGCCTAACCCTAACTGTCCCTCCTAGTGCCTAACCCTAACTGTCCCTCCTAGTGCCTAACCTTAACCCTCCCTCCTAGTGCCTAACCCTATCCGTCTCTCCTAGTGCCTAACCCTATCCGTCTCTCCTAGTGCCTAACCCTAACTGTCCCTCCTAGTGCCTAACCCTTACTGTCCCTTCTAGTGCCCAACCCTCCTAACTGTCCCTCCTAGTGCCTAACCCTAACTGTCCCTCTTAGTGTCTAACCCTAACTGTCCCTCCTAGTGCCTAACCCTAACTGTCCATCCTAGTGCCTAACCCTAACTGTCCCTCCTAGTGCCTAACCCTAACTGTCCCTTCTAGTGCCTAACCCTAACTGTCCCTCCTAGTACCTAACCCTAACTGTCCCGCCTAGTGCCTAACCCTAACTGTCCCTCATAGTGCCTAACCCTAACTGTCCCTTCTAGTGCCTAACCCTAACTGTCCCTCCTAGTGCCTAACCCTAACCGTCCCTCCTAGTGCCTAACCCTAACCCTCCCTCCTAGTGCCTAACCCTATCCGTCTCTCCTAGTGCCTAACCCTAACTGTCCCTCCTAGTGCCTAACCCTAACTGTCCCTCCTAGTGCCTAACCTTAACCCTCCCTCCTAGTGCCTAACCCTATCCGTCTCTCCTAGTGCCTAACCCTAACTGTCCCTCCTAGTGCCTAACCCTTACTGTCCCTTCTAGTGCCCAACCCTCCTAACTGTCCCTCCTAGTGCCTAACCCTAACTGTCCCTCCTAGTGCCTAACCCTAACTGTCCCTCCTCGTACCTAACCCTAACTGTCCCTCCTAGTACCTAACCCTAACTGTCCCTCCTAGTGCCTAACCCAACTGTCCCTCCTAGTGCCTAACCCTATCTGTCCCTCATAGTGCCTAACCCTATCTGTCCCTCCTAGTGCCTAACCCTAACTGTCCCTCCTAGTGCCTAACCCTAACTGTCCCTCCTAGTGCCTAACCCTAACTGTCCCTCCTAGTGCCTAACCCTAACTGTCCATCCTAGTGCCTAACCCTAACTGTCCCTCCTAGTGCCTAACCCTAACTGTCCCTTCTAGTGCCTAACCATAACTGTCCCTCCTAGTACCTAACCCTAACTGTCCCGCCTAGTGCCTAACCCTAACTGTCCATCCTAGTGCCTAACCCTAACTGTCCCTTCTAGTGCCTAACCCTAACTGTCCCTCCTAGTGCCTAACCCTAACTGTCCCGCCTAGTGCCAAACCCTAACTGTCCCTCCTAGTGCCTAACCCTAACTGTCCCTCCTAGTGCCTAACCCTAACTGTCCCTCCTAGTGCCTAACCCTAACTGTCCCTCCTAGTGCCTAACCCTAACTGTCCCGCCTAGTGCCTAACCCTAACTGTTCGTCCTAGTACCTAACCCTAACTGTCCCTCTTTTAGTGCCTAACCCTAACTGTCACTCCTAGTGGCTAACTCTATCTGTCCCTCCTAGTGCCTAACCCTTAATGTCCCTGCTAATGCCTAACCCTAACCCTCCCTCCTAATGCCTAACCCTAACTGTCCCTCCTAGTGCCTAACCCTAACTGTCCCTCCTAGTGACTAACCCTAACTGTCCCTCCTAGTGCCTAACCCTAACTGTCCCTCATAGTGCCTAACCCTAACTGTCCCTTCTAGTGCCTAACCCTAACTGTCCCTCCTAGTGCCTAACCCTAACTGTCCCGCCTAGTGCCTAACCCTAACTGGCCCTCCTAGTGCCTAACCCTAACTGTCCCGCCAAGTGCCTAACCCTAACTGTCCCTCCTAGTGCCTAACCCTAACTGTCCCTCCTAGTGCCTAACCCTAACTGTCCCTCATAGTGCCTAACCCTAACTGTCCCTTCTAGTGCCTAACCCTAACTGTCCCTCCTAATGCCTAACCCTAACTGTCCCGCCTAGTGCCTAACCCTAACTGGCCCTCCTAGTGCCTAACCCTAACTGTCCCGCCAAGTGCCTAACCCTAACTGTCCCTCCTAGTGCCTAACTCTATCTGTCCCTCCTAGTGCCTAACCCATAATGTCCCTGCTAGTGCCTAACCCTAACCCTCCCTCCTAGTGCCTAACCCTAACTGTCCCTCCTAGTGCCTAACCCTAACTGTCCTTCCTAGTGCCTAACCCTTATTGTCCCTGCTAGTGCCTAACCCTAACCCTCCCTCCTAGTGCCTAACCCTAACTGTCCCGCCTAGTGCCTAACCCTAACTGTCCCTCCTAGTCCTTAACCCTAACCTTCCCTCCTAGTGCCTAACCCTAACCGTCCCGCCTAGTGCCTGACCCTAACCGTCCCTCCTAGTGCCTAACCCTAACCCTCCATCCTAGTGCCTAACCCTAACCCTCCATCCTAGTGCCTAACCCAAACCCTCCCTCCTAGTGCCTAACCCTATCCGTCTCTCCTAGTGCCTAATGCTAACTGTCCCTCCTAGTGCCTAACCCTAACTGTCCCTCCAAGTGCCTAACTCTAACTGTCCCTCCTAGTGCCTAACCCTAACCATCCCTCCTAGTGCCTAACCCTAACCCTCCCTCCTAGTGCCTAACCCTATCCGTCTCTCCTAGTGCCTAACCCTAACTGTCCCTCCTAGTGCCTAACCCTAACTGTCCCTCCTAGTGCCTAACTCTAACTGTCCCTCCTAAAGCCTAACCCTAACCGTCCCTCCTTGTGCTTTACCCTAACCCTCCCTCCTAGTGCCTAACCCTAACTGTCACTCCTAGTGCCTAACCCTAACTGTCCTCCTAGTTCCTAACCCTAACTGTCCCTCCTAGTGCCTAACCCTAACTGTCCCTCCTAGTTCCTAACCCTATCTGTCCCTCCTAGTGCCTAACCCTAACTGTCCCTCTTAGTACCTAACCCTAGCTGTCCCTCCTAGTACCCAACCCTAACCGTCCTCCTAGTGCCTAACCCTAACCGTACCTCCTAGTGCCTAACCCTAACCTTCCATCCTAGTGCCTAACCCTAACCTTCCCTCCTAGTGCCTAACCCTATCCGTCTCTCCTAGTGCCTAACCCTAACACTCCCTCCTAGTGCATAACCCAATCTGTCCCTCCTAGTGCCTAACCTTAACTGTCCCTCCTAGTACCTAATCCTAACTGTCCCTCCTAGTGCCTAACCCTAACCCTCCCTCCTAGTGCCTAACCCTATCCTTCTCTCCTAGTGCCTAACCCTAACTGTCCCTCCTAGTGCCTAACCCTAACTGTCCCTCCTAGTGCCTAACCCTATCTGTCCCTCCTAGTGCCTAACCCTAACTGTCCCTCCTAGTGCCTAACCCTAACTGTCCCTCCTAGTGCCTAACCCTAACTGTCCCTCCTAGTGCCTAACCCTAACTGTCCCTCCTAGTGCCTATCCCTAACTGTCCCTTCTAGTGCCTAATTCTAACTGTCCCTCCTAGTGCCTAACCCTAACTGTCCCGCCTAGTGCCTAACCCTAACTGTCCGTCCTAGTGAAGAACCCTAACTGTTCCTACTAGTGCCTAACCCTAACTGTCCCTCATAGTGCCTAACCCTAACTGTCTCTTCTAGTGCCTAACCCTAACTGTCCCTCCTAGTGCCTAACCCTAACTGTCCCGCCTAGTGCCTAACCCTAACTGTCCTTCCTAGTGCCTAACCCTAACTGTCCCTCCTAGTGCCTCACCCAAACTGTCCCTCATAGTGCCTAACCCTAACTGTCCCGCCTAGTGCCTAACCCTAACTGTCCGTCCTAGTGCCTAACCCTAACTGTCCCTCCTAGTGCCTAACCCTAACTGTCCCTCCTAGTGGCTAACTCTATCTGTCCCTCCTAGTGCCTAACCCTTAATGTCCCTGCTAGTGCCTAACCCTAACCCTCCCTCCTAATGCCTAACCCTAACTGTCCCTCCTAGTGCCTAACCCGAACTGTCCCTCCTAGTGCCTAACCCTAACTGTCCCTCCTAGTGCCTAACCCTAACTGTCCCTCATAGTGCCTAACCCTAACTGTCCCTTCTAGTGCCTAACCCTAACTGTCCCTCCTAATGCCTAACCCTAACTGTCCCGCCTAGTGCCAAATCCTAACTGTCCCTCCTAGAGCCTAACCCTAACTGTCCCTCCTAGTGCCTAACCCTAACTGTCCCTCCTAGTGCCTAACCCTAACTGTCCCGCCTAGTGCCTAACCCTAACTGTCCGTCCTAGTGCCTAACCCTAACTGTCCCTCCTAGTGCCTAACCCTAACTGTCCCTCCTAGTGCCTAACTCTATCTGTCCCTCCTAGTGCCTAACCCTTAATGTCCCTGTTAGTGCCTAACCCTAACCCTCCCTCCTAATGCCTAACCCTAACTGTCCGTTCTAGTGCCTAACCCTAACTGTCCCTCCTAGTGCCTAACCCTTAATGTCCCTGCTAGTGCCTAACCCTAACCCTCCCTCCTAGTGCCTAACCCTAACAGTCCCGCCTAGTGCCTAACCCTAACTGTCCGTCCTAGTGCCTAACCCTAACCGTCCCTCCTAGTGCCTAACCCTAACCGTCCCTCCTAGTGCCTAACCCTAACCGTCCCTCCTAGTGCCTAACCCTAACCCTCCATCCTAGTGCCTAACCCTAACCTTCCCTCCTAGTGCCTAACCCTATCCGTCTCTCCTAGTGCCTAACCCTAACTCTCCCTCCTAGTGCCTAACCCTATCTGTCCCTCCTAGTGCCTAACCTTAACTGTCCCTCCTAGTACCTAACCCTAACTGTCCCTCCTAGTGCCTAACCCTAACCCTCCCTCCTAGTGCCTAACCCTATCCTTCTCTCCTAGTGCCTAACCCTAACTGTCCCTCCTAGTGCCTAACCCTAACTGTCCCTCCTAGTGCCTAACCTTAACCCTCCCTCCTAGTGCCTAACCCTATCCGTCTCTCCTAGTGCCTAACCCTAACTGTCCCTCCTAGTGCCTAACCCTAACTGTCCCTTCTAGTGCCCAACCCTCCTAACTGTCCCTCCTAGTGCCTAACCCTAACTGTCCCTTCTAGTGCCTAACCCTAACTGTCCCATCTAGTGCCTAACCCTAACTGTCCCTCCTAGTGCCTAACCCTAACTGTCCCGCCTAGTGCCTAACCCTAACCCTCCCTCCTAATGCCTAACCGTAACTGTCCCGCCTAGAGCCTAACCCTAACTGTCCCTCCTAGTGCCTAACCCTAACTGTCCCGCCTAGTGCCTAACCCTAACCGTCCCGCCTAGTGCCTAACCCTAACCGTCCCTCCTAGTGCCTAACCCTAACCCTCCATCTTAGTGCCTAACCCTCACCCTCCATCCTAGTGCCTAACCCTAACCCTCCCTCCTAGTGCCTAACCCTATCCGTCTCTCCTAGTGCCTAACCCTAACTGTCCCTCCTAGTGCCTAACCCTAACTGTCCCTCCTAGTGCCTAACCCTAACCGTCCCTCCTAGTGCCTAACCCTAACCGTCCCTCCTAGTGCCTAACCCTAACCGTCCCACCTTGTGCCTAACCCTAACCGTCCCTCCTAGTGCCTAACCCTAACCCTCCACCCTAGTGCCTAACCCTAACCCTCCATCCTAGTGCCTAACCCAAACCCTCCCTCCTAGTGCCTAACCCTATCCGTCTCTCCTAGTGCCTAACCCTAACTGTCCCTCCTAGTGCCTAACCCTAACTGTCCCTCCTAGTGTCTAACTCTAACTGTCCCTCCTTGTGCCTAACCCTAACTGTCCCTCCTAGTGCCTAACCCTAACCCTCCCTCCTAGTGCCTAACCCTATCCGTCTCTCCTAGTGCCTAACCCTAACTGTCCCTCCTATTGCCTAACCCTAACTGTCCCTCCTAGTGCCTAACCCTAACTGTCCCTCCTAGTGCCTAACCCTAACCGTCCCTCCTAGTGCCTAACCCTAACCCTCACTCCTAGTGCCTAACCCTATCCGTCTCTCCTAGTGCCTAACCCTAACTGTCCCTCCTAGTGCCTAACCCTAACTGTCCCTCCTAGTGCCTAACCTTAACCCTCCCTCCTAGTGCCTAACCCTATCCGTCTCTCCTAGTGCCTAACCCTAACTGTCCCTCCTAGTGCCTAACCCTAACTGTCCCTTCTAGTGCCCAACCCTCCTAACTGTCCCTCCTAGTGCCTAACCCTAACTGTCCCTCCTAGTGCCTAACCCTAACTGTTCCTCCTAGTGCCTAACCCTAACTGTCCCTCCTAGTGCCTAACCCTAACTGTCCCTCCTAGTGCCTAACCCTAACTGTCCCTCCTAGTTCCTAACCCTATCTGTCCCTCCTAGTGCCTAACCCTAACTGTCCCTCTTAGTACCTAACCCTAGCTGTCCCTCCAAGTACCTAACCCTAACCGTCCCTCAAAGTGCCTAACCCTAACCGTCCCTCCTAGTGCCTAACCCTAACCCTCCATCCTAGTGCCTAACCCTAACCTTCCCTCCTAGTGCCTAACCCTATCCGTCTCTCCTAGTGCCTAACCCTAACACTCCCTCCTAGTGTCTAACCCTATCTGTCCCTCCTAGTGCCTAACCTTAAATGTCCCTCCTAGTACCTAACCCTAACTGTCCCTCCTAGTGCCTAACCCTAACCCTCCCTCCTAGTGCCTAACCCTATCCTTCTCTCCTAGTGCCTAACCCTAACTGTCCCTCCTAGTGCCTAACCCTAGCTGTCCCTCCTAGTGCCGAACCTTAACACTCCCTCCTAGTGCCTAACCCTATCCGTCTCTCCTAGTGCCTAACCCTAACTGTCCCTCCTAGTGCCTAACCCTAACTGTCCCTTCTAGTGCCCAACCCTCCTAACTGTCCCTCCTAGTGCCTAACCCTAACTGTCCCTTCTAGTGCCTAACCCTAACTGTCCCTTCTAGTGCCTAACCCTAACTGTCCCTCCTAGTGCCTAACCCTAACTGTCCCGCCTAGTGCCTAACCCTAACTGTCCGTCCTGGTGCCTAACCCTAACTGTCCCTCCTAGTGCCTAACCCTAACTGTCCCTCCTAGTGCCTAACTCTATCTGTCCCTCCTAGTGCCTAAACCTTAATGTCCCTGCTAGTGCCTAACCCTAACCCTCCCTCCTAATGCCTAACCCTAACTGTCCCGCCTAGTGCCTAACCCTAACTGTCCCTCCTAGTGCCTAACCCTAACTGTCCCGCCTAGTGCCTAACCCTAACTGTCCCGCCTAGTGCCTAACCCTAACCGTCCCTCCTAGTGCCTAACCCTAACCCTCCATCCTAGTGCCTAACCCTAACCCTCCATCCTAGTGCCTAACCCTCCCTCCTAGTGCCTAACCCTAACCGTCCCTCCTAGTGCCTAACCCTAACCGTCCCTCCTAGTGCCTAACCCTAACCCTCCATCATAGTGCCTAACCCTAACCCTCCATCCTAGTGCCTAACTCTAACCCTCCCTCCTAGTGCCTACCCCTAACCGTCCCTCCTAGTGCCTAACCCTAACCGTCCCTCCTAGTGCCTAACCCTAACACTCCATCCTAGTGCCTAACCCTAACCTTCCCTCCTAGTGCCTAACCCTATCCGTCTCTCCTAGTGCCTAACCCTAACTCTCCCTCCTAGTGCCTAACCCTATCTGTCCCTCCTAGTGCCTAACCTTAACTGTCCCTCCTAGTACCTAACCCTAACTGTCCCTCCTAGTGCCTAACCCTAACCCTCCCTCCTAGTGCCTAACCCTATCCTTCTCTCCTAGTGCCTAACCCTAACTGTCCCTCCTAGTGCCTAACCCTAACTGTCCCTCCTAGTGCCTAACCTTAACCCTCCCTCCTAGTGCCTAACCCTATCCGTCTCTCCTAGTGCCTAACCCTAACTGTCCCTCCTAGTGCCTAACCCTAACTGTCCCTTCTAGTGCCCAACCCTCCTAACTGTCCCTCCTAGTGCCTAACCCTAACTGTCCCTTCTAGTGCCTAACCCTAACTGTCCCTTCTAGTGCCTAACCCTAACTGTCCCTCCTAGTTGCCTAACCCTAACTGTCCCGCCTAGTGCCTAACCCTAACTGTCCGTCCTGGTGCCTAACCCTAACTGTCCCTCCTAGTGCCTAACCCTAACTGTCCATCCTAGTGCCTAACTCTATCTGTCCCTCCTAGTGCCTAACCCTTAATGTCCCTACTAGTGCCTAACCCTAACCCTCCCTCCTAATGCCTAACCCTAACTGTCCCGCCTAGAGCCTAACCCTAACTGTCCCTCCTAGTGCCTAACCCTAACTGTCCCGCCTAGTGCCTAACCCTAACTGTCCCGCCTAGTGCCTAACCCTAACCGTCCCTCCTAGTGCCTAACCCTAACCGTCCCTCCTAGTGCCTAACCCTCACCCTCCATCCTAGTGCCTAACCCTAACCCTCCCTCCTAGTGCCTAACCCTATCCGTCTCTCCTAGTGCCTAATCCTAACTGTCCCTCCTAGTGCCTAACCCTAACTGTCCCTCCTAGTGCCTAACCCTAACTGTCCCTCCTAGTACCTAACCCTAACTGTCCCTCCTAGTGCTTATCCCTAACTGTCCCTCCTAGTGCCTAACCCTATCCGTCTCTCCTAGTGCCTAACCCTAACTGTCCCTCCTAGTGCCTAACCCTAACTGTCCCTCCTAGTGCCTTACCCTAACTGTCCCTCCTAGTGCCTAACCCTAACTGTCCCTCCTAGTGCCTAAACCTAACTGTCCCTCCTAGTGCCTAACCCTATCCATCTCTCCTAGTGCCTAACCCTAACTGTCCCTCCTAGTGCCTAACCCTAACTGTCCCTCCTAGTGCCTAACCCTAACTGTCCCTTCTAGTGCCCAACCCTCCTAACTGTCTCTCCTACTGCCTAACCCTAACTGTCCCTCCTAGTGCCTAACCCTAACTGTCCCTCCTAGTGCCTAACCCTAACTGTCCTTCCTAGTGCCTAACCCTATCTATCCATCCTAGTGCCTAACCCTAACCTTCCCTCCTAGTGCCTAACCCTATCCATCTCTCCTAGTGCCTAACCCTAACACTCCCTCCTAGTGTCTAACCCTATCTGTCCCTCCTAGTGCCTAACCTTAACTGTCCCTCCTAGTACCTAACCCTAACTGTCCCTCCTAGTGCCTAACCCTAACCCTCCCTCCTAGTGCCTAGCCCTATCCTTCTCTCCTAGTGCCTAACCCTAACTGTCCCTCCTAGTGCCTAACCCTAACTGTCCCTCCTAGTGCCTAACCTTAACCCTCCCTCCTAGTGCCTAACCCTATCCGTCTCTCCTAGTGCCTTACCCTAACTGTCCCTCCTAGTGCCTAACCCTAACTGTCCCTTCTAGTGCCCAACCCTCCTAACTGTCCCTCCTAGTGCCTAACCCTAACTGTCCCTTCTAGTGCCTAACCCTAACTGTCCATCCTAGTGCCTAACCCTAACTGTCCCTCCTAGTGCCTAACCCTATCTGTCCCTCCTAGTGCCTAACCCTATCTGTCCCTCCTAGTGCCTAACCCTAACTGTCCCTTCTTGTGCCCAACCCTCCTAACTGTCCCTCCTAGTGCCTAACCCTAACTGTCCCTCCTAGTGCCTAACCCTATCTGTCCCTCCTAGTGCCTAACCCTATCTGTCCCTCCTAGTGCCTAACCCTAACTGTCCTTCCTAGTGCCTAACCCTAACTGTCCCTCCTAGTGCCTAACCCTAACTGTCACTCATAGTGCCTAACCCTAACTGTCCCGTCTAGTGCCTAACCCTAACTGTCCCTCATAGTGCCTAACCCTAACTGTCCCTTCTAGTGCCTAACCCTAACTGTCCCTCCTAGTGCCTAACCCTAACCCTCCCTCCTAGTGCCTAACCCTATCCGTCTCTCCTAGTGCCTAACCCTAACTGTCCCTCCTAGTGCCTAACCCTAACTGTCCCTCCTAGAGCCTAACCTTAACCCTCCCTCCTAGTGCCTAACCCTATCCGTCTCTCCTAGTGCCAAACCCTAACTGTCCCTTCTAGTGCCCAACCCTCCTAACTGTCCCTCCTAGTGCCTAACCCTAACTGTCCCTCCTAGTGCCTAACCCTAACTGTCCCTCCTAGTGCCTAACCCTAACTGTCCCTCCTAGTACCTAACCCTAACTGTCCCTCCTAGTGCCTAACCCTAACTGTCCCTCCTAGTGCCTAACCTTAACCCTCCCTCCTAGTGCCTAACCCTATCTGTCCCTCCTAGTGCCTAACCCTATCTGTCCCTCCTACTGCCTAACCCTAACTGTCCCTCCTAGTGCCTAACCCTAACTGTCCCTCCTAGTGTCTAACCCTAACTGTCCCTCCTAGTGCCTAACCCTAACTGTCCCTCCTAGTGCCTAATCCTAACCCTCCCTCCTAATGCCTAACCCTAACCGTCCCTCCTAGTGCCTAACCCTAACTGTCCCTCCTAGTGCCTAACCCTAACTGTCCCTCCTAGTGCCTAACCCTAACTGTCCCTCCTAGTGCCTAACCCTAACTGTCCCTCATAGTGCCTAACCCTAACTGTCCCTCCTAGTGCCTAACCCTAACTGTCCCTCCTAGTGCCTAACCCTAACTGTCCCTCCTAGTGCCTAACTCTATCTGTCCCTCCTAGTGCCTAACCCTTAATGTCCCTGCTAGTGCCTAACCCTAACCCTCCCTCCTAGTGCCTAACCCTAACTGTCCCGCCTAGTGCCTAACCCTAACTGTCCCTCCTAGTGCCTAACCCTAACCGTCCTTCCTAGTGCCTAACCCTAACCCTCCCTCCTAGTGCCTAACCCTATCCGTCTCTCCTAGTGCCTAACCCTTACTGTCCCTCCTAGTGCCTAACCCTAACAGTCCCTCCTAGTGCCTAACCTTAACCCTCCCTCCTAGTGCCTAACCCTATCCGTCTCTCCTAGTGCCTAACCCTAACTGTCCCTCCTAGTGCCTAACCATAACTGTCCCTCCTAGTGCCCAACCCTCCTATCTGTCCCTCCTAGTGCCTAACCCTAACTGTCCCTCCTAGTGCCTAACCCTAACTGTCCCTCCTAGTGCCTAACCCTAACTGTCCCTCCTAGTGCCTAACCCTATCTGTCCCTCCTAGTGCCTAACCCTGTCTGTCCCTCCTAGTGCCTAACCCTAACTGTCCCTTCTTGTGCCCAACCCTCCTAACTGTCCCTCCTAGTGCCTAACCCTAACTGTCCCTCCTAGTGCCTAACCCTATCTGTCCCTCCTAGTGCCTAACCCTATCTGTCCCTCCTAGTGCCTAACCCTAACTGTCCTTCCTAGTGCCTAACCCTAACTGTCCCTCCTAGTGCCTAACCCTAACTGTCCCTCTAAGTGCCTAACCCTAACTGTCCCTTCTAGTGCCTAACCCTAACTGTCCCTTCTAGTGCCCAACCCTCCTAACTGTCCCTCCTAGTGCCTAACCCTAACTGTCCCTCCTAGTGCCTAACCCTAACTGTCCCTCCTAGTACCTAACCCTAACTGTCCCTCCTAGTACCTAACCCTAACTGTCCCTCCTAGTGCCTAACCCTAACCCTCCCTCCTAGTGCGTAACCCTATCCTTCTCTCCTAGTGCCTAACCCTAACTGTCCCTCCTAGTGCCTAACCCTAACTGTCCCTCCTAGTGCCTAACCTTAACCCTCCCTCCTAGTGCCTAACCCTATCCGTCTCTCCTAGAGCCTAACCCTAACTGTCCCTCCTAGTGCCTAACCCTAACTGTCCCTTCTAGTGCCCATCCCTCCTAACTGTCCCTCCTAGTGCCTAACCCTAACTGTCCCTCCTAGTGCCTAACCCTAACTGTCCCTCCTAGTGCCTAATCCTATCTGTCCCTCCTAGTGCCTAACCCTATCTTTCCCTCCTAGTGCCTAACCCTAACTGTCCCTCCTAGTGCCTAACCCTAACTGTCCCTCCTAGTGCCTAACCCTAACTGTCCCTCCTAGTGCCTAACCCTAACTGTCCCGCCTAGTGCCTAACCCTAACTGTCCCTCCTAGTGCCTAACCCTAACTGTCCCTCCTAGTGCCTAACTCTATCTGTCACTCCTAGTGCCTAACCCGTAATGTCCCTGCAAGTGCCTAACCCTAACCCTCCCTCCTAGTGTCTAACCCTAACTGTCCCGCCTAGTGCCTAACCCTAACTGTCCCTCCTAGTGCCTAACCCTAACTGTCCTTCCTAGTGCCTAACCCTAACTGTCCCGCCTAGTGCCTAACCCTAAACGTCCCTCCTAGTGCCTAACCCTAACCCTCCATCCTAGTGCCTAACCCTAACCCTCCATCCTAGTGCCTAACCCAAACCCTCCTTCCTAGTGCCTAACCCTATCCGTCTCTCCTAGTGCCTAACCCTAACTGTCCCTCCTAGTGCCTAACCCTAACTGTCCCTCCTAGTGCCTAACTCTAACCGTTCCTCCTAGTACCTAACCCTAACCGTCCCTCCTAGTGCCTAACCCTAACCCTCCCTCCTAGTGCCTAACCCTATCCGTCTCTCCTAGTGCCTAACCCTAACTGTCCCTCCTAGTGCCTAACCCTAACTGTCCCTCCTAGTGCCTATCCCTAACCGTCCTTCCTAGTGCCTAACCCTAACCCTCCCTCCTAGTGCCTAACCCTATCCATCTCTCCTAGTGCCTAACCCTAACTGTCCATCCTAGTGCCTAACTGTCCCTCCTAGTGCCTAACCTTAACCCTCCCTCCTAGTGCCTAACCCTATCCGTCTCTCCTAGTGCCTAACCCTAACTGTCCCTCCTAGTGCCTAACCCTAACTGTCCCTTCTAGTGCCCAACCCTCCTAACTGTCCCTCCTAGTGCCTAACCCTAACTGTCCCTCCTAGTGCCTTACCCTAACTGTCCCTCCTAGTGCCTAACCCAAACTGTCCCTCCTAGTGCCTAACCCTAACTGTCCCTCCTAGTGCCTAACCCTATCTGTCCCTCCTAGTGCCTAACCCGAACTGTCCCTCCTAGTACGTAACCCTAACCGTCCCTCCTAGTGCCTAACCCTAACCGTCCCTCCTAGTGCCTAACCCTAACCCTCCATGCTAGTGCCTAACCTTCCCTCCTAGTGCCTAACCCTATCCGTCTCTCATAGTGCCTAAACCTAACTCTCCCTCCTAGTGCCGAACCCTAACTGTCCCTCCTAGTGCCTAACCCTAGTGCCTAACCTAGTGCCTAACCCTATCCGTCTCTCCTAGTGCCTAACCCTAACTCTCCCTCCTAGTGCCTAACCCTAACTGTCCCTCCTAGTGCCTAACCATAACTGTCCCTCCTAGTCCCTAACCCTAACTGTCCCTTCTAGTGCCCAACCCTCCTAACTGTCCCTCCTAGTGCCTAACCCTAACTGTCCATCCTAGTTGCTAACCCTAACTGTCCCTCCTAGTGCCTAACCCTATCTGTCCCTCCTAGTGCCTAACCCTATCTGTCCCTCCTAGTGCCTAACCCTATCTGTCCCTCCTAGTGCCTAACCCTAACTGTCCCTTCTTGTGCCCAACCCTCCTAACTGTCCCTCCTAGTGCCTAACCCTAACTGTCCCTCCTAGTGCCTAACCCTATCTGTCCCTCCTAGTGCCTAACCCTATCTGTCCCTCCTAGTGCCTAACCCTAACTGTCCTTCCTAGTGCCTAACCCTAACTGTCCCTCCTAGTGCCTAACCCTAACTGTCACTCATAGTGCCTAACCCTAACTGTCCCTTCTAGTGCCTAACCCTAATTGTCCCTCATAGTGCCTAACCCTAACTGTCCCTTCTAGTGCCTAACCCTAACTGTCCCTCCTAGTGCCTAACCCTAACCGTCCCTCCTAGTGCCTAACCCTAACCCTCCCTCCTAGTGCCTAACCCTATCCGTCTCTCCTAGTGCCTAACCCTAACTGTCCCTCCTAGTGCCTAACCCTAACTGTCCCTCCTAGTGCCTAACCTTAACCCTCCCTCCTAGTGCCTAACCCTATCCGTCTCTCCTAATGCCTAACCCTATCCGTCTCTCCTAGTGCCTAACCCTAACTGTCCCTCCTAGTGCCTAACCCTTACTGTCCCTTCTAGTGCCCAACCCTCCTAACTGTCCCTCCTAGTGCCTAACCCTAACTGTCCCTCCTAGTGCCTAACCCTAACTGTCCCTCCTAGTGCCTAACCCTAACTGTCCATCCTAGTGCCTAACCCTAACTGTCCCTCCTAGTGCCTAACCCTAACTGTCCCTTCTAGTGCCTAACCCTAACTGTCCCTCCTAGTACCTAACCCTAACTGTCCCGCCTAGTGCCTAACCCTAACTGTCCCTCATAGTGCCTAACCCTAACTGTCCCTTCTAGTGCCTAACCCTAACTGTCCCTCCTAGTGCCTAACCCTAACCGTCCCTCCTAGTGCCTAACCCTAACCCTCCCTCCTAGTGCCTAACCCTATCCGTCTCTCCTAGTGCCTAACCCTAACTGTCCCTCCTAGTGCCTAACCCTAACTGTCCCTCCTAGTGCCTAACCTTAACCCTCCCTCCTAGTGCCTAACCCTATCCGTCTCTCCTAGTGCCTAACCCTAACTGTCCCTCCTAGTGCCTAACCCTTACTGTCCCTTCTAGTGCCCAACCCTCCTAACTGTCCCTCCTAGTGCCTAACCCTAACTGTCCCTCCTAGTGCCTAACCCTAACTGTCCCTCCTCGTACCTAACCCTAACTGTCCCTCCTAGTACCTAACCCTAACTGTCCCTCCTAGTGCCTAACCCTAACCCTCCCTCCTAGTGCCTAACCCTATCCTTCTCTCCTAGTGCCTAACCCTAACTGTCCCTCCTAGTGCCTAACCCTAACTGTCCCTACTAGTGCCTAACCTTATCCCTCCCTCCTAGTGCCTAACCCTATCTGTCTCTCCTAGTGCCTAACCCTAACTGTCCCTCCTAGTGCCTAACCCTAACTGTCCCTTCTAGTGCCCAACCCTCCTAACTGTCCCTCCTAGTGCCTAACCCTAACTGTCCCTCCTAGTGCCTAACCCAACTGTCCCTCCTAGTGCCTAACCCTATCTGTCCCTCATAGTGCCTAACCCTATCTGTCCCTCCTAGTGCCTAACCCTAACTGTCCCTCCTAGTGCCTAACCCTAACTGTCCCTCCTAGTGCCTAACCCTAACTGTCCCTCCTAGTGCCTAACCCTAACTGTCCATCCTAGTGCCTAACCCTAACTGTCCCTCCTAGTGCCTAACCCTAACTGTCCCTTCTAGTGCCTAACCCTAACTGTCCCTCCTAGTACCTAACCCTAACTGTCCCGCCTAGTGCCTAACCCTAACTGTCCATCCTAGTGCCTAACCCTATCCGTCTCTCCTAGTGCCTAACCCTAACTGTCCCTCCTAGTGCCTAACCCTAACTGTCCCTACTAGTGCCTAACCTTATCCCTCCCTCCTAGTGCCTAACCCTATCCGTCTCTCCTAGTGCCTAACCCTAACTGTCCCTCCTAGTGCCTAACCCTAACTGTCCCTTCTAGTGCCCAACCCTCCTAACTGTCCCTCCTAGTGCCTAACCCTAACTGTCCCTCCTAGTGCCTAACCCAACTGTCCCTCCTAGTGCCTAACCCTATCTGTCCCTCATAGTGCCTAACCCTATCTGTCCCTCCTAGTGCCTAACCCTAACTGTCCCTCCTAGTGCCTAACCCTAACTGTCCCTCCTAGTGCCTAACCCTAACTGTCCCTCCTAGTGCCTAACCCTAACTGTCCATCCTAGTGCCTAACCCTAACTGTCCCTCCTAGTGCCTAACCCTAACTGTCCCTTCTAGTGCCTAACCCTAACTGTCCCTCCTAGTACCTAACCCTAACTGTCCCGCCTAGTGCCTAACCCTAACTGTCCATCCTAGTGCCTAACCCTAACTGTCCCTCCTAGTGCCTAACCCTAACTGTCCATTCTAGTGCCTAACCCTAACTGTCCCTCCTAGTGCCTAACCCTAACTGTCCCGCCTAGTGCCAAACCCTAACTGTCCCTCCTAGTGCCTAACCCTAACTGTCCCTCCTAGTGCCTAACCCTAACTGTCCCTCCTAGTGCCTAACCCTAACTGTCCCTCCTAGTGCCTAACCCTAACTGTCCCGCCTAGTGCCTAACCCTAACTGTCCGTCCTAGTACCTAACCCTAACTGTCCCTCTTTTAGTGCCTAACCCTAACTGTCACTCCTAGTGGCTAACTCTATCTGTCCCTACTAGTGCCTAACCCTTAATGTCCCTGCTAATGCCTAACCCTAACCCTCCCTCCTAATGCCTAACCCTAACTGTCCCTCCTAGTGCCTAACCCTAACTGTCCCTCCTAGTGCCTAACCCTAACTGTCCCTCCTAGTGCCTAACCCTAACTGTCCCTCATAGTGCCTAACCCTAACTGTCCCTTCTAGTGCCTAACCCTAACTGTCCCTCCTAGTGCCTAACCCTAACTGTCCCGCCTAGTGCCTAACCCTAACTGGCCCTCCTAGTGCCTAACCCTAACTGTCCCGCCAAGTGCCTAACCCTAACTGTCCCTCCTAGTGCCTAACCCTAACTGTCCCTCCTAGTGCCTAACCCTAACTGTCCCTCATAGTGCCTAACCCTAACTGTCCCTTCTAGTGCCTAACCCTAACTGTCCCTCCTAATGCCTAACCCTAACTGTCCCGCCTAGTGCCTAACCCTAACTGGCCCTCCTAGTGCCTAACCCTAACTGTCCCGCCAAGTGCCTAACCCTAACTGTCCCTCCTAGTGCCTAACTCTATCTGTCCCTCCTAGTGCCTAACCCATAATGTCCCTGCTAGTGCCTAACCCTAACCCTCCCTCCTAGTGCCTAACCCTAACTGTCCCTCCTAGTGCCTAACCCTAACTGTCCTTCCTAGTGCCTAACCCTTATTGTCCCTGCTAGTGCCTAACCCTAACCCTCCCTCCTAGTGCCTAACCCTAACTGTCCCGCCTAGTGCCTAACCCTAACTGTCCCTCCTAGTCCTTAACCCTAACCGTCCCTCCTAGTGCCTAACCCTAACCGTCCCGCCTAGTGCCTAACCCTAACCGTCCCTCCTAGTGCCTAACCCTAACCCTCCATCCTAGTGCCTAACCCTAACCCTCCATCCTAGTGCCTAACCCAAACCCTCCCTCCTAGTGCCTAACCCTATCCGTCTCTCCTAGTGCCTAATGCTAACTGTCCCTCCTAGTGCCTAACCCTAACTGTCCCTCCAAGTGCCTAACTCTAACTGTCCCTCCTAGTGCCTAACCCTAACCATCCCTCCTAGTGCCTAACCCTAACCCTCCCTCCTAGTGCCTAACCCTATCCGTCTCTCCTAGTGCCTAACCCTAACTGTCCCTCCTAGTGCCTAACCCTAACTGTCCCTCCTAGTGCCTAACCCTAACTGTCCCTCCTAAAGCCTAACCCTAACCGTCCCTCCTTGTGCTTTACCCTAACCCTCCCTCCTAGTGCCTAACCCTATCCATCTCTCCTAGTGCCTAACCCTAACTGTCCCTCCTAGTGCCTAACCTTAACCCTCCCTCCTAGTGCCTAACCCTATCCGTCTCTCCTAGTGCCTAACCCTAACTGTCCGTCCTAGTGCCTAACCCTAACTGTCCCTTCTAGTGCCCAGCCCTCCTAACTGTCCCTCCTAGTGCCTAACCCTAACTGTCCCTCCTAGTGCCTAACCCTAACTGTCACTCCTAGTGCCTAACCCTAACTGTCCCTCCTAGTTCCTAACCCTAACTGTCCCTCCTAGTGCCTAACCCTAACTGTCCCTCCTAGTTCCTAACCCTATCTGTCCCTCCTAGTGCCTAACCCTAACTGTCCCTCTTAGTACCTAACCCTAGCTGTCCCTCCTAGTACCCAACCCTAACCGTCCTCCTAGTGCCTAACCCTAACCGTCCCTCCTAGTGCCTAACCCTAACCTTCCATCCTAGTGCCTAACCCTAACCTTCCCTCCTAGTGCCTAACCCTATCCGTCTCTCCTAGTGCCTAACCCTAACACTCCCTCCTAGTGCATAACCCAATCTGTCCCTCCTAGTGCCTAACCTTAACTGTCCCTCCTAGTACCTAATCCTAACTGTCCCTCCTAGTGCCTAACCCTAACCCTCCCTCCTAGTGCCTAATCCTATCCTTCTCTCCTAGTGCCTAACCCTAACTGTCCCTCCTAGTGCCTAACCCTATCTGTCCCTCCTAGTGCCTAACCCTAACTGTCCCTCCTAGTGCCTAACCCTAACTGTCCCTCCTAGTGCCTAACCCTAACTGTCCCTCCTAGTGCCTAACCCTAACTGTCCCTCCTAGTGCCTAACCCTAACTGTCCCTTCTAGTGCCTAATTCTAACTGTCCCTCCTAGTGCCTAACCCTAACTGTCCCGCTTAGTGCCTAACCCTAACTGTCCGTCCTAGTGAATAACCCTAACTGTTCCTACTAGTGCCTAACCCTAACTGTCCCTCATAGTGCCTAACCCTAACTGTCTCTTCTAGTGCCTAACCCTAACTGTCCCTCCTAGTGCCTAACCCTAACTGTCCCGCCTAGTGCCTAACCCTAACTGTCCTTCCTAGTGCCTAACCCTAACTGTCCCTCCTAGTGCCTCACCCAAACTGTCCCTCATAGTGCCTAACCCTAACTGTCCCGCCTAGTGCCTAACCCTAACTGTCCGTCCTAGTGCCTAACCCTAACTGTCCCTCCTAGTGCCTAACCCTAACTGTCCCTCCTAGTGGCTAACTCTATCTGTCCCTCCTAGTGCCTAACCCTTAATGTCCCTGCTAGTGCCTAACCCTAACCCTCCCTCCTAATGCCTAACCCTAACTGTCCCTCCTAGTGCCTAACCCGAACTGTCCCTCCTAGTGCCTAACCCTAACTGTCCCTCCTAGTGCCTAACCCTAACTGTCCCTCATAGTGCCTAACCCTAACTGTCCCTTCTAGTGCCTAACCCTAACTGTCCCTCCTAGTGCCTAACCCTAACTGTCCCGCCTAGTGCCAAATCCTAACTGTCCCTCCTAGAGCCTAACCCTAACTGTCCCTCCTAGTGCCTAACCCTAACTGTCCCTCCTAGTGCCTAACCCTAACTGTCCCGCCTAGTGCCTAACCCTAACTGTCCGTCCTAGTGCCTAACCCTAACTGTCCCTCCTAGTGCCTAACCCTAACTGTCCCTCCTAGTGCCTAACTCTATCTGTCCCTCCTAGTGCCTAACCCTTAATGTCCCTGTTAGTGCCTAACCCTAACCCTCCCTCCTAATGCCTACCCCTAACTGTCCGTTCTAGTGCCTAACCCTAACTGTCCCTCCTAGTGCCTAACCCTTAATGTCCCTGCTAGTGCCTAACCCTAACCCTCCCTCCTAGTGCCTAACCCTAACAGTCCCGCCTAGTGCCTAACCCTAACCGTCCCTCCTAGTGCCTAACCCTAACCGTCCCTCCTAGTGCCTAACCCTAACCGTCCCTCCTAGTGCCTAAACCTAACCGTCCCTCCTAGTGCCTAACCCTAACCCTCCATCCTAGTGCCTAACCCTAACCTTCCCTCCTAGTGCCTAACCCTATCCGTCTCTCCTAGTGCCTAACCCTAACTCTCCCTCCTAGTGCCTAACCCTATCTGTCCCTCCTAGTGCCTAACCTTAACTGTCCCTCCTAGTACCTAACCCTAACTGTCCCTCCTAGTGCCTAACCCTAACCCTCCCTCCTAGTGCCTAACCCTATCCTTCTCTCCTAGTGCCTAACCCTAACTGTCCCTCCTAGTGCCTAACCCTAACTGTCCCTCCTAGTGCCTAACCTTAACCCTCCCTCCTAGTGCCTAACCCTATCCGTCTCTACTAGTGCCTAACCGTAACTGTCCCTCCTAGTGCCTTACCCTAACTGTCCCTTCTAGTGCCCAACCCTCCTATCTGTCCCTCCTAGTGCCTAACCCTAACTGTCCCTTCTAGTGCCTAACCCTAACTGTCCCATCAAGTGCCTAACCCTAACTGTCCCTCCTAGTGCCTAACCCTAACTGTCCCGCCTAGTGCCTAACCCTAACCCTCCCTCCTAATGCCTAACCGTAACTGTCCCGCCTAGAGCCTAACCCTAACTGTCCCTCCTAGTGCCTAACCCTAACTGTCCCGCCTAGTGCCTAACCCTAACCGTCCCGCCTAGTGCCTAACCCTAACCGTCCCTCCTAGTGCCTAACCCTAACCCTCCATCTTAGTGCCTAACCCTCACCCTCCATCCTAGTGCCTAACCCTAACCCTCCCTCCTAGTGCCTAACCCTATCCGTCTCTCCTAGTGCCTAACCCTAACTGTCCCTCCTAGTGCCTAACCCTAACTGTCCCTCCTAGTGCCTAACCCTAACCGTCCCTCCTAGTGCCTAACCCTAACCGTCCCTCCTAGTGCCTAACCCTAACCGTCCCGCCTTGTGCCTAACCATAACCGTCCCTCCTAGTGCCTAACCCTAACCCTCCACCCTAGTGCCTAACCCTAACCCTCCATCCTAGTGCCTAACCCAAACCCTCCCTCCTAGTGCCTAACCCTATCCGTCTCTCCTAGTGCCTAACCCTAACTGTCCCTCCTAGTGCCTAACCCTAACTGTCCCTCCTAGTGCCTAACTCTAACTGTCCCTCCTTGTGCCTAACCCTAACTGTCCCTCCTAGTGCCTAACCCTAACCCTCCCTCCTAGTGCCTAACCCTATCCGTCTCTCCTAGTGCCTAACCCTAACTGTCCCTCCTATTGCCTAACCCTAACTGTCCCTCCTAGTGCCTAACCCTAACTGTCCCTCCTAGTGCCTAACCCTAACCGTCCCTCCTAGTGCCTAACCCTAACCCTCACTCCTAGTGCCTAACCCTATCCGTCTCTCCTAGTGCCTAACCCTAACTGTCCCTCCTAGTGCCTAACCCTAACTGTCCCTCCTAGTGCCTAACCTTAACCCTCCCTCCTAGTGCCTAACCCTATCCGTCTCTCCTAGTGCCTAACCCTAACTGTCCCTCCTAGTGCCTAACCCTAACTGTCCCTTCTAGTGCCCAACCCTCCTAACTGTCCCTCCTAGTGCCTAACCCTAACTGTCCCTCCTAGTGCCTAACCCTAACTGTTCCTCCTAGTGCCTAACCCTAACTGTCCCTCCTAGTGCCTAACCCTAACTGTCCCTCCTAGTGCCTAACCCTAACTGTCCCTCCTAGTTCCTAACCCTATCTGTCCCTCCTAGTGCCTAACCCTAACTGTCCCTCTTAGTACCTAACCCTAGCTGTCCCTCCAAGTACCTAACCCTAACCGTCCCTCAAAGTGCCTAACCCTAACCGTCCCTCCTAGTGCCTAACCCTAACCCTCCATCCTAGTGCCTAACCCTAACCTTCCCTCCTAGTGCCTAACCCTATCCGTCTCTCCTAGTGCCTAACCCTAACACTCCCTCCTAGTGTCTAACCCTATCTGTCCCTCCTAGTGCCTAACCTTAACTGTCCCTCCTAGTACCTAACCCTAACTGTCCCTCCTAGTGCCTAACCCTAACCCTCCCTCCTAGTGCCTAACCCTATCCTTCTCTCCTAGTGCCTAACCCTAACTGTCCCTCCTAGTGCCTAACCCTAACTGTCCCTCCTAGTGCCGAACCTTAACACTCCCTCCTAGTGCCTAACCCTATCCGTCTCTCCTAGTGCCTAACCCTAACTGTCCCTCCTAGTGCCTAACCCTAACTGTCCCTTCTAGTGCCCAACCCTCCTAACTGTCCCTCCTAGTGCCTAACCCTAACTGTCCCTCCTAGTGCCTAACCCTAACTGTCCCTTCTAGTGCCTAACCCTAACTGTCCCTCCTAGTGCCTAACCCTAACTGTCCCGCCTAGTGCCTAACCCTAACTGTCCGTCCTGGTGCCTAACCCTAACTGTCCCTCCTAATGCCTAACCCTAACTGTCCCTCCTAGTGCCTAACTCTATCTGTCCCTCCTAATGCCTAACCCTTAATGTCCCTGCTAGTGCCTAACCCTAACCCTCCCTCCTAATGCCTAACCCTAACTGTCCCGCCTAGTGCCTAACCCTAACTGTCCCTCCTAGTGCCTAACCCTAACTGTCCCGCCTAGTGCCTAACCCTAACTGTCCTGCCTAGTGCCTAACCCTAACCGTCCCTCCTAGTGCCTAACCCTAACCCTCCATCCTAGTGCCTAACCCTAACCCTCCATCCTAGTGCCTAACCCTCCCTCCTAGTGCCTAACCCTAACCGTCCCTCCTAGTGCCTAACCCTAACCATCCCTCCTAGTGCCTAACCCTAACCCTCCATCATAGTGCCTAACCCTAACCCTCCATCCTAGCGCCTAACTCTAACCCTCCCTCCTAGTGCCTACCCCTAACCGTCCCTCCTAGTGCCTAACCCTAACCGTCCCTCCTAGTGCCTAACCCTAACACTCCATCCTAGTGCCTAACCCTAACCTTCCCTCCTAGTGCCTAACCCTATCCGTCTCTCCTAGTGCCTAACCCTAACTCTCCCTCCTAGTGCCTAACCCTATCTGTCCCTCCTAGTGCCTAACCTTAACTGTCCCTCCTAGTACCTAACCCTAACTGTCCCTCCTAGTGCCTAACCCTAACCCTCCCTCCTAGTGCCTAACCCTATCCTTCTCTCCTAGTGCCTAACCCTAACTGTCCCTCCTAGTGCCTAACCCTAACTGTCCCTCCTAGTGCCTAACCTTAACCCTCCCTCCTAGTGCCTAACCCTATCCGTCTCTCCTAGTGCCTAACCCTAACTGTCCCTCCTAGTGCCTAACCCTAACTGTCCCTTCTAGTGCCCAACCCTCCTAACTGTCCCTCCTAGTGCCTAACCCTAACTGTCCCTTCTAGTGCCTAACCCTAACTGTCCCTTCTAGTGCCTAACCCTAACTGTCCCTCCTAGTGCCTAACCCTAACTGTCCCGCCTAGTGCCTAACCCTAACTGTCCGTCCTGGTGCCTAACCCTAACTGTCCCTCCTAGTGCCTAACCCTAACTGTCCATCCTAGTGCCTAACTCTATCTGTCCCTCCTAGTGCCTAACCCTTAATGTCCCTACTAGTGCCTAACCCTAACCCTCCCTCCTAATGCCTAACCCTAACTGTCCCGCCTAGAGCCTAACCCTAACTGTCCCTCCTAGTGCCTAACCCTAACTGTCCCGCCTAGTGCCTAACCCTAACTGTCCCGCCTAGTGCCTAACCCTAACCGTCCCTCCTAGTGCCTAACCCTAACCGTCCCTCCTAGTGCCTAACCCTCACCCTCCATCCTAGTGCCTAACCCTAACCCTCCCTCCTAGTGCCTAACCCTATCCGTCTCTCCTAGTGCCTAAGCCTAACTGTCCCTCCTAGTGCCTAACCCTAACTGTCCCTCCTAGTGCCTAACCCTAACTGTCCCTCCTAGTACCTAACCCTAACTGTCCCTCCTAGTGCTTATCCCTAACTGTCCCTCCTAGTGCCTAACCCTATCCGTCTCTCCTAGTGCCTAACCCTAACTGTCCCTCCTAGTGCCTAACCCTAACTGTCCCTCCTAGTGCCTTACCCTAACTGTCCCTCCTAGTGCCTAACCCTAACTGTCCCTCCTAGTGCCTAAACCTAACTGTCCCTCCTAGTGCCTAACCCTATCCATCTCTCCTAGTGCCTAACCCTAACTGTCCCTCCTAGTGCCTAACCCTAACTGTCCCTCCTAGTGCCTAACCCTAACTGTCCCTTCTAGTGCCCAACCCTCCTAACTGTCTCTCCTACTGCCTAACCCTAACTGTCCCTCCTAGTGCCTAACCCTAACTGTCCCTCCTAGTGCCTAACCCTAACTGTCCTTCCTAGTGCCTAACCCTATCTATCCATCCTAGTGCCTAACCCTAACCTTCCCTCCTAGTGCCTAACCCTATCCATCTCTCCTAGTGCCTAACCCTAACACTCCCTCCTAGTGTCTAACCCTATCTGTCCCTCATAGTGCCTAACCTTAACTGTCCCTCCTAGTACCTAACCCTAACTGTCCCTCCTAGTGCCTAACCCTAACCCTCCCTCCTAGTGCCTAGCCCTATCCTTCTCTCCTAGTGCCTAACCCTAACTGTCCCTCCTAGTGCCTAACCCTAACTGTCCCTCCTAGTGCCTAACCTTAACCCTCCCTCCTAGTGCCTAACCCTATCCGTCTCTCCTAGTGCCTTACCCTAACTGTCCCTCCTAGTGCCTAACCCTAACTGTCCCTTCTAGTGCCCAACCCTCCTAACTGTCCCTCCTAGTGCCTAACCCTATCTGTCCCTTCTAGTGCCTAACCCTAACTGTCCCTTCTAGTGCCTAACCCTAACTGTCCCTCCTAGTGCCTAACCCTAACTGTCCCGCCTAGTGCCTAACCCTAACTGTCCGTCCTGGTGCCTAACCCTAACTGTCCCTCCTAGTGCCTAACCCTAACTGTCCCTCCTAGTGCCTAACTCTATCTGTCCCTCCTAGTGCCTAACCCTTAATGTCCCTGCTAGTGCCTAACCCTAACCCTCCCTCCTAATGCCTAACCCTAACTGTCCCGCCTAGTGCCTAACCCTAACTGTCCCTCCTAGTGCCTAACCCTAACTGTCCCGCCTAGTGCCTAACCCTAACTGTCCCGCCTAGTGCCTAACCGTCCCTCCTAGTGCCTAACCCTAACCCTCCATCCTAGTGCCTAACCCTCCATCCTAGTGCCTAACCCTCCCTCCTAGTGCCTAACCCTAACCGTCCCTCCTAGTGCCTAACCCTAACCGTCCCTCCTAGTGCCTAACCCTAACCCTCCATCATAGTGCCTAACCCTAACCCTCCATCCAAGTGCCTAACTCTAACCCTCCCTCCTAGTGCCTACCCCTAACCGTCCCTCCTAGTGCCTAACCCTAACCGTCCCTCCTAGTGCCTAACCCTAACCCTCCATCCTAGTGCCTAACCCTAACCTTCCCTCCTAGAGCCTAACCCTATCCGTCTCTCCTAGTGCCTAACCCTAACTCTCCCTCCTAGTGCCTAACCCTATCTGTCCCTCCTAGTGCCTAACCTTAACTGTCCCTCCTAGTACCTAACCCTAACTGTACCTCCTAGTGCCTAACCCTAACCCTCCCTCCTAGTGCCTAACCCTATCCTTCTCTCCTAGTGCCTAACCCTAACTGTCCCTCCTAGTGCCTAACCCTAACTGTCCCTCCTAGTGCCTAACCTTAACCCTCCCTCCTAGTGCCTAACCCTATCCGTTTCTCCTAGTGCCTAACCCTAACTGTCCCTCCTAGTGCCTAACCCTAACTGTCCCTTCTAGTGCCCAACCCTCCTAACTGTCCCTCCTAGTGCCTAACCCTAACTGTCCCTTCTAGTGCCTAACCCTAACTGTCCCTTCTAGTGCCTAACCCTAACTGTCCCTACTAGTGCCTAACCCTAACTGTCCCGCCTAGTGCCTAACCCTAACTGTCCGTCCTGGTGCCTAACCCTAACTGTCCCTCCTAGTGCCTAACCCTAACTGTCCCTCCTAGTGCCTAACTCTATCTGTCCCTCCTAGTGCCTAACCCTTAATGTCCCTACTAGTGCCTAACCCTAACCCTCCCTCCTAATGCCTAACCCTAACTGTCCCCCCTAGAGCCTAACCCTAAATGTCCCTCCTAGTGCCTAACCCTAACTGTCCCGCCTAGTGCCTAACCCTAACTGTCCCGCCTAGTGCCTAACCCTAACCATCCCTCCTAGTGCCTAACCCTAACCCTCCATCCTAGTGCCTAACCCTCACCCTCCATCCTAGTGCCTAACCCTAACCCTCTTTCCTAGTGCCTAACCCTATCCGTCTCTCCTAGTGCCTAACCCTAACTGTCCCTCCTAGTGCCTAACCCTAACTGTCCCTCCTAGTGCCTAACCCTAACTGTCCCTCCTAGTACCTAACCCTAACTGTCCCTCCTAGTGCTTAACCCTAACTGTCCCTCCTAGTGCCTAACCCTATCCGTCTCTCCTAGTGCCTAACCCTAACTGTCCCTCCTAGTGCCTAACCCTAACTGTCCCTCCTAGTGCCTTACCCTAACTGTCCCTCCTAGTGCCTAACCCTAACTGTCCCTCCTAGTGCCTAAACCTAACTGTCCCTCCTAGTGCCTAACCCTATCCATCTCTCCTAGTGCCTAACCCTAACTGTCCCTCCTACTGCCTAAACCTTACTGTCCCTCCTAGTGCCTAACCCTAACTGTCCCTCCTAGTGCCTAACCCTAACTGTCACTCCTAGTGCCTAACCCTAACTGTCCTTCCTAGTGCCTAACCCTATCTATCCCTCCTAGTGCCTAACCCTATCTGTCCCTTCTAGTGCCTAACCCTAACTGTCCCTCCTAGTGCCTAACCCTAACTGTCCCTCCTAGTGCCTAACCCTAACTGTTCCTCCTAGTACCTAACCCTAACAGTCTGTCCCAGTGCCTAGCCCTAACTTACTCTCCTAGTGCATAACCCTTTCTCCTAGTGCCTAACCATAACTGTCCCTCCTATTGCCTAACCCTTACTGTCCCTCCTAGTGCCTAACCCTTACTGTCCCTCCTAGTGCCTAATCCTAACCATCCGTTCTAATGTCTAACCCTATTTGTCCCTCCTATTGCCTAACCCTAACTGTCCCTCCTAGTGCCTAACCCTAACTGTCCCTCCTAGTGCCTAACCCCAACTGTCCCTCCTAGTGCCTAACCCTAACTGTCCCTCCTAGTGCCTAACCCTATCTGTCCCTCCTAGTGCCTAACCCTACCTGTCCCTCCTAGTGCCTAACCCTAACTGTCCCTCCTATTGCCTAACCCTCCCTCCTATTACCTAACCCTAACTGTCCCTCCTAGTACCTAACCCTAACTGTCTCTCCTAGTGCCTAACCCTAACTGTCCCTCCTAGTACCTAACCCTAACTGTCCCTCCTAGTACCTAACCCTAACTGTCCCTCCTAGTACCTAACCCTAACTGTCCCTCCTAGTGCCTAACCCTAACCGTCCCTCCTAGTGCCTAACCCTCCATCCTAGTGCCTAACCCAAACCCTCCCTCCTAGTGCCTAACCCTATCCGTCTCTCCTAGTGCCTAACCCTAACTGTCCCTCCTAGTGCCTAACCCTAACTGTCCCTCCTAGTGTCTAACCCTAACTGTCCCTCCTAGTACCTATCCCTAACTGTCCCTACTAGTGCCTAACCCTAACCCTCCCTCCTAGTGCCTTACCCTATCCGTCCCTCCTAGTGCCTAACCCTAACTGTCCCTCCTAGTGCCTAACCCTAACTGTCCCTTCTAGTGCCCAACCCTCCTAACTGTCCCTCCTAGTGCCTAACCCTAACTGTCCCTCCTAGTGCCTAACCCTAACTGTCCCTCCTAGTGCCTAACCCTATCTGTCCCTCCTAGTGCCTAACCCTATCTGTCCCTCCTAGTGCCTAACCCTATCGGTCCCTCCTAGTGCCTAACCCTAACTGTCCCTCCTAGTGCCTAACCCTAACTGTCCCTCCTAGTGCCTAACCCTAACTGTCCCTTCTAGTGCCTAACCCTAACTGTCCCTCCTAGTGCCTAACCCTAACTGTCCCGGCTAGTGCCTAACCCTAACTGTCCCTCCTAGTGCCTAACCCTAACTGTCCCTCCTAGTGCCTAACCCTAACTGTCCCTCCTAGTGCCTAACCCTATCTGTCCCTCCTAGTGCCTAACCCTAACTGTCCCTCTTAGTACCTAACCCTAGCTGTCCCTCCTAGTACCTAACCCTAACCGTCCCTCCTAGTGCCTAACCCTAACCGTCCCTCCTAGTGCCTAACCCTAACCCTCCATCCTAGTGCCTAACCCTAACCTTCGCTCCTAGTGCCTAACCCTATCCGTCTCTCCTAGTGCCTAACCCTAACACTCCCTCCTAGTGTCTAACCCTATCTGTCCCTCCTAGTGCCTAACCTTAACTGTCCCTCCTAGTACCTAACCCTAACTGTCCCTCCTAGTGCCTAACCCTAACCCTCCATCCTAGTGCCTAACCCTAACCCTCCATCCTAGTGCCTAACCCTCCCTCCTAGTGCCTAACCCTAACCGTCCCTCCTAGTGCCTAACCCTAACCGTCCCTCCTAGTGCCAAACCCTAACCCTCCATCATAGTGCCTAACCCTAACCCTCCATCCTAGTGCCTAACTCTAACCCTCCCTCCTAGTGCCTACCCCTAACCGTCCCTCCTAGTGCCTAACCCTAACCGTCCCTCCTAGTGCCTAACCCTAACCCTCCATCCTAGTGCCTAACCCTAACCTTCCCTCCTAGTGCCTAACCCTATCCGTCTCTCCTAGTGCCTAACCCTAACTCTCCCTCCTAGTGCCTAACCCTATCTGTCCCTCCTAGTGCCTAACCTTAACTGTCCCTCCTAGTACCTAACCCTAACTGTCCCTCCTAGTGCCTAACCCTAACCCTCCCTCCTAGTGCCTAACCCTATCCTTCTCTCCTAGTGCCTAACCCTAACTGTCCCTCCTAGTGCCTAACCCTAACTGTCCCTCCTAGTGCCTAACCTTAACCCTCCCTCCTAGTGCCTAACCCTATCCGTCTCTCCTAGTGCCTAACCCTAACTGTCCCTCCTAGTGCCTAACCCTAACTGTCCCTTCTAGTGCCCAACCCTCCTAACTGTCCCTCCTAGTGCCTAACCCTAACTGTCCCTTCTAGTGCCTAACCCTAACTGTCCCATCTAGTGCCTAACCCTAACTGTCCCTCCTAGTGCCTAACCCTAACTGTCCCGCCTAGTGCCTAACCCTAACTGTCCGTCCTGGTGCCTAACCCTAACTGTCCCTCCTAGTGCCTAACTCTATCTGTCCCTCCTAGTGCCTAACCCTTAATGTCCCTACTAGTGCCTAACCCTAACCCTCCCTCCTAATGCCTAACCGTAACTGTCCCGCCTAGAGCCTAACCCTAACTGTCCCTCCTAGTGCCTAACCCTAATTGTCCCGCCTAGTGCCTAACCCTAACTGTCCCGCCTAGTGCCTAACCCTAACCGTCCCTCCTAGTGCCTAACCCTAACCCTCCATCCTAGTGCCTAACCCTCACCCTCCATCCTAGTGCCTAACCCTAACCCTCCCTCCTAGTGCCTAACCCTATCCGTCTCTCCTAGTGCCTAACCCTAACTGTCCCTCCTAGTGCCTAACCCTAACTGTCCCTCCTAGTACCTAACCCTAACTGTCCCTCCTAGTGCTTAACCCTAACTGTCCCTCCTAGTGCCTAACCCTATCCGTCTCTCCTAGTGCCTAACCCTAACTGTCCCTCCTAGTGCCTAACCCTAACTGTCCCTCCTAGTGCCTTACCCTAACTGTCCCTCCTAGTGCCTAACCCTAACTGTCCCTCCTAGTGCCTAAACCTAACTGTCCCTCCTAGTGCCTAACCCTATCCATCTCTCCTAGTGCCTAACCCTAACTGTCCCTCCTAGTGCCTAACCCTAACTGTCCCTCCTAGTGCCTAACCCTAACTGTCCCTTCTAGTGCCCAACCCTCCTAACTGTCTCTCCTACTGCCTAACCCTTACTGTCCCTCCTAGTGCCTAACCCTAACTGTCCCTCCTAGTGCCTAACCCTAACTGTCCCTCCTAGTGCCTAACCCTAACTGTCCTTCCTAGTGCCTAACCCTATCTATCCCTCCTAGTGCCTAACCCTATCTGTCCCTCCTAGTGCCTAACCCTAACTGTCCCTCCTAGTGCCTAACCCTAACTGTCCCTCCTAGTGCCTAACCCTAACTGTTCCTCCTAGTACCTAACCCTAACAGTCTGTCCCAGTGCCTAGCCCTAACTTACTCTCCTAGTGCATAACCCTTTCTCCTAGTGCCTAACCATAACTGTCCCTCCTATTGCCTAACCCTTACTGTCCCTCCTAGTGCCTAACCCTTACTGTCCCTCCTAGTGCCTAATCCTAACCATCCGTTCTAATGTCTAACCCTATTTGTCCCTCCTATTGCCTAACCCTAACTGTCCCTCCTAGTGCCTAACCCTAACTGTCCCTCCTAGTGCCTAACCCCAACTGTCCCTCCTAGTGCCTAACCCTAACTGTCCCTCCTAGTGCCTAACCCTATCTGTCCCTCCTAGTGCCTAACCCTACCTGTCCCTCCTAGTGCCTAACCCTAACTGTCCCTCCTATTGCCTAACCCTCCCTCCTATTGCCTAACCCTAACTGTCCCTCCTAGTACCTAACCCTAACTGTCTCTCCTAGTGCCTAACCCTAACTGTCCCTCCTAGTACCTAACCCTAACTGTCCCTCCTAGTACCTAACCCTAACTGTCCCTCCTAGTACCTAACCCTAACTGTCCCTCCTAGTGCCTAACCCTAACCATCCCTCCTAGTGCCTAACCCTCCATCCTAGTGCCTAACCCAAACCCTCCCTCCTAGTGCCTAACCCTATCCGTCTCTCCTAGTGCCTAACCCTAACTGTCCCTCCTAGTGCCTAACCCTAACTGTCCCTCCTAGTGCCTAACCCTAACTGTCCCTCCTAGTACCTATCCCTAACTGTCCCTCCTAGTGCCTAACCCTAACCCTCCCTCCTAGTGCCTAACCCTATCCGTCCCTCCTAGTGCCTAACCCTAACTGTCCCTCCTAGTGCCTAACCCTAACTGTCCCTTCTAGTGCCCAACCCTCCTAACTGTCCCTCCTAGTGCCTAACCCTAACTGTCCCTCCTAGTGCCTAACCCTAACTGTCCCTCCTAGTGCCTAACCCTAACTGTCCCTCCTAGTGCCTAACCCTAACTGTCCCTCCTAGTGCCTAACCCTATCTGTCCCTCCTAGTGCCTAACCCTATCTGTCCCTCCTAGTGCCTAACCCTATCGGTCCCTCCTAGTGCCTAACCCTAACTGTCCCTCCTAGTGCCTAACCCTAACTGTCCCTCCTAGTGCCTAACCCTAACTGTCCCTTCTAGTGCCTAACCCTAACTGTCCCTCCTAGTGCCTAACCCTAACTGTCCCGCCTAGTGCCTAACCCTAACTGTCCCTCCTAGTGCCTAACCCTAACTGTCCCTCCTAGTGCCTAACCCTAACTGTCCCTCCTAGTGCCTAACCCTATCTGTCCCTCCTAGTGCCTAACCCTTAATGTCCCTGCTAGTGCCTAACCCTAACCCTCCCTCCTAGTGCCTTACCCTAACTGTCCCGCCTAGGGCCTAACCCTATCTGTCCCTCCTAGTGCCTAACCCTCCCTCCTAGTGCCTAACCCTAACTGTCCCTCCTCGTGCATAACCCTAACTGTCCCTCCTAGTGCCTAACCCTAACTGTCCCTCCTAGTGCCTAACCCTATCTGTCCCTCCTAGTGCCTAACCCTAACTGTCCCGCCTAGTGCCTAACCCTAACTGTCCCTCCTAGTGCCTAACCCTAACTGTCCCTCCTAGTGCCTAACCCTAACTGTCCCTCCTAGTGCCTAACCCTAACTATCCCTCTTAGTGCCTAACCCTATCTGTCCCTCCTAGTGCCTAACCCTTAGTGTCCCTCCTAGTGCCTAACTCTAACCGTAACTGTACCCCAGGGCCTAGAGTTTTTCCTGTATCATCTTGTTGTGTGTCTTGCCTTTTCCGTGTATTTTATGTGGATCTGGCCTTTTCCGTGTATTTTATGTGGATCTGGCCTTTTCTGTGTATTTTATGTGGATCTGGCCTTTTCCGTGGATTTTATGTGGATCTGGCTTTTTCTGTGTATTTTATGTGGATCTGGCATTTCTGTGTATTTTATGTGGATGTGGCCTTTTCTGTGTATTTTTGTGGATCTGGCTTTTTCTGTGTATTTTATGTGGATCTGGCCTTTTCCGTGTATTTTATGTGGATCTGGCTTTTTCCGTGTATTTTATGTGGATCTGGCTTTTTCCGTGTATTTTATGTGGATCTGGCTATTTTAATATTAATATGGATCCTGCTTTGCTTTTCTATGTATGGCTTTCCCTATATATTTTGTATGGATTCTGGTTTTCTGTGGGTGTGTGTTAATTTACAGTGGTTTACTCTCCTATATTTCTGTATTTGTATAGTTTATATATTATATGATGTTATAATAACACCCACCCTGCACAGCCCAAACTTTGTCAATTTTTTTTTTTAAATTGGCTCCTGACAAGTCCCTATAGAAACATATGGGGGCTGCATTAGCTGTCAAAAATGAGAACCGTATCAGGTATCACCGATCGATATCTACTGAGTTCCACGTACATAAATGCCAGGGATAATTAATATTTGATTATCCCGCAAACATTCATTGATAAATTGCTGGCTTAAAATATACAGTAATACAAATTTAGTTATATCTTCCCTCTTGTCATGTACTGAATTAATACGCTGGGTTACCTGAAGAGCTCAGGCTCCATAGCCAGGTATTACACAGCCATGAGCAATGTTACACTGACAAGGAGAGATGGGATCGGTATGAATGACTGCCGGACCTATGGCCGGCAGTTCAAATCCCGACGCCGGAAGATCAGCACTAGAAGATCCCGACAGGGTAAGTATTTGTACTATACCTGACCCTCTCCCCCCCTAACCCTCCCTTAGGAGTGCCTAACCCTAACCTTCCCCCCCTAGTGCCTAACCCTAACCACCCCTGTAAGTGCCTAAGCCTAACCCCCCGTCTCTGCAGCATAAACCTAACCCCCCCGGGCGATGCCTAACCTTAACCTCCCACCCGGGGGTGCCTAACCCTAACCCCCCTTCCCCTAGCCTAACCCTAACTCTCTTGGGGGGGGTGCCTAAGTCCCCTGGGAGCCACTAACCTAACCCTCCCCCCCTTGGCTGTCCTCGCCCACCGCCCGGCTTACCTTTGTTCAGTATGACAGGCGTCAGGCTCCCGGCATAGGGATAATGATAGGCGTAGGGATTTCAACTCCTATCATTAGTCCCCTGTCGGGATTGCACAGTCGGGATGCGGGCGGTCAGCATTTCGACCGCCGGCTTCCTGAGTACATACCGTTACACTGATGTGTTGTCAGGGTTTTTGATAGGCATGAGATTATATTTAGCAGGAAAACACAAATGACAAACTATTCTGGTGTATAATTTGTGGTGGTTAATGTATAACACATACTGACCACTCACCTGAATATACGAGGTGTGAAAGCCCCCGGGCTCACCTACAAAGATATATAGAGCCCCCCGGTTGTGGTCCTCACATGGGGCCCCGATGGCCAGGTCAGGAAGATCATCTCCAGTCAGGTCTGGTAGAACAGAGATGGCAGAACCAAAATGACCCTCAGACTGACTGCTGTCCCCCTGCAGGGTCTGGGGACATGAGATGGTGATGAAGACCTCATTGGAGACATGAGGACTTGTTGCCTGGAACCAAACATACTCAATAGATAAAACTTTAGACAGCTGACAAAGGGCACAGACGATTAGAGATGACATATCATGTGGCAAATCAGATGCATGAAGACTATAGGAAAAGTGTAAATATCCAAGATAATAGAAGTACTATACACAGCCTGCAGATAACACACAGAAAATGCTTAAGTGTCTTCTATAAGTGATGGGGTCATTTAACTAAACTGCCCCTCACTAGGACTTTATGGTAAACGCATACCTGTAGGTTGAAGGGAGATTTGCAGAACAAATGGTAACAAGTTTACAACTACGGTTGCAAAGAAGAAAAAAAACAACGAAACTGAGCAGATGTCAAAAGAAAATACAGTATTCTGTCCCAGGTTCTCATGGGGGACACAGTAGATGAGGAAAGGGTGTCGAGTTTGGTAACCTCTCAGGAGAGCATTATATAAGGAGGGATGGGGAAATGGAATTGTGTAACCCAAGGCCCTATCTGTGTGAACTTCCCATGTTGTGGTGGGGTGTTGAGTTTGTGAATCTCTCAGAGGGACAGTAGATGGGTGATGGGGTGTTGTGTTTGTGAATCTCTCAGAGGGACAGTAGATGGGGGATGTGGTGTTGTGTTTGTGAATCTCTCAGAGGGACAGTAGATGGGTGATGGGGTGTTGTTTGTGAATCTCTCAGAGGGACAGTAGATGGGTGATGGGGTGTTGTGTTTGTGAATCTCTCAGAGGTACAGTTGATGGGTGATGGGGTGTTGTGTTTGTGAATCTCTCAGAGGGACAGTAGATGGGTGATGGGGTGCTGTGTTTGTGAATCTCTCAGAGGGACAGTAGATGGGTGATGGGGTGTTGTGTTTGTGAATCTCTCAGAGGGACAGTAGATGGGTGATGGGGTGTTGTGTTTGTGAATCTCTCAGAGGGACAGTAGATGGGTGATGGGGTTTTGTGTTTGTGAATCTCTCAGAGGGACAGTAGATGGGTGATGGGGTGTTGTGTTTGTGAATCTCTCAGAGGGACAGTAGATGGGTGATGGGGTGTTGTGTTTGTGAATCTCTCAGAGGGACAGTAGATGGGTGATGGGGTGTTGTGTTTGTGAATCTCTCAGAGGTACAGTAGATGGGTGATGGGGTGTTGTGTTTGTGAATCTCTCAGAGGGACAGTAGATGGGTGATGGGGTGTTGTGTTTGTGAATCTCTCAGAGGGACAGTAGATGGGGGATGGGGTGTTGTGTTTGTGAATCTCTCAGAGGGACAGTAGATGGGTGATGGGGTGTTGTGTTTGTGAATCTCTTAGAGGACAGTAGATGGGTGATGGGGTGCTGTGTTTGTGAATCTCTTAGAGGACAGTAGATGGGTGATGGGGTGTTGTGTTTGTGAATCTCTCAGAGGGACAGTAGATGGGTGATGGGGTGTTGTGTTTGTGAATCTCTGAGAGGGACAGTAGATGGGTGATGGGGTGTTGTGTTTGTGACTCTCTCAGAGGGACAGTAGATGGGTGATGGGGTGTTGTGTTTGTGAATCTCTCAGAGGGACAGTAGATGGGTGATGGGGTGTTGTGTTTGTGAATCTCTCAGAGGGACAGTGGATGGGTGATGGGGTGCTGTGTTTGTGAATCTCTCAGAGGGACAGTAGATGGGTGATGGGGTGCTGTGTTTGTGAATCTCTCAGAGGGACAGTAGATGGGTGATGGGGTGTTGTGTTTGTGAATCTCTCAGAGGGACAGTAGATGGGTGATTGGGTGTTGTGTTTGTGAATCTCTCAGAGGGACAGTAGATGGGTGATGGGGTGTTGTGTTTGTGAATCTCTGAGAGGGACAGTAGATGGGTGATGGGGTGTTGTGTTTGTGAATCTCTCAGAGGGACAGTAGATGGGTGATGGGGTGTTGTTTGTGAGTCTCTCAGAGGGACAGTAGATGGGTGATGGGGTGTTGTGTTTGTGAATCTCTCAGAGGGACAGTAGATGGGTGATGGGGTGTTGTGTTTGTGAATCTCTCAGAGGGACAGTAGATGGGGGATGGGGTGTTGTGTTTGTGACTCTCTCAGAGGGACAGTAGATGGGTGATGGGGTGCTGTGTTTGTGAATCTCTCAGAGGGACAGTAGATGGGTGATGGGGTTTTGTGTTTGTGAATCTCTTAGAGGACAGTAGATGGGTGATGGGGTGCTGTGTTTGTGAATCTCTTAGAGGACAGTAGATGGGTGATGGGGTGTTGTGTTTGTGAATCTCTCAGAGGGACAGTAGATGGGTGATGGGGTGTTGTGTTTGTGAATCTCTGAGAGGGACAGTAGATGGGTGATGGGGTGTTGTGTTTGTGACTCTCTCAGAGGGACAGTAGATGGGTGATGGGGTGTTGTGTTTGTGAATCTCTCAGAGGGACAGTAGATGGGGGATGGGGTGTTGTGTTTGTAAATCTCTCAGAGGGACAGTAGATGGGTGATGGGGTGTTGTTTGTGAGTCTCTCAGAGGGACAGTTGATGGGTGATGGGGTGTTGTGTTTGTGAATCTCTCAGAGGGACAGTAGATGGGTGATGGGGTGTTGTGTTTGTGAGTCTCTCAGAGGGACAGTAGATGGGTGATGGGGTGTTGTGTTTGTGAATCTCTCAGAGGGACAGTAGATGGGTGATGGGGTGCTGTGTTTGTGAATCTCTCAGAGGGACAGTAGATGGGTGATGGGGTGTTGTGTTTGTGAATCTCTCAGAGGGACAGTAGATGGGTGATGGGGTGTTGTTTGTGAGTCTCTCAGAGGGACAGTAGATGGGTGATGGGGTGTTGTGTTTGTGAATCTCTCAGAGGTACAGTTGATGGGTGATGGGGTGTTGTGTTTGTGAATCTCTCAGAGGGACAGTAGATGAGTGATGGGGTGCTGTGTTTGTGAATCTCTCAGAGGGACAGTAGATGGGTGATGGGGTGTTGTGTTTGTGAATCTCTCAGAGGGACAGTAGATGGGTGATGGGGTGTTGTGTTTGTGAATCTCTCAGAGGGACAGTAGATGGGTGATGGGGTTTTGTGTTTGTGAATCTCTCAGAGGGACAGTAGATGGGTGATGGGGTGTTGTGTTTGTGAATCTCTCAGAGGGACAGTAGATGGGTGATGGGGTGTTGTGTTTGTGAATCTCTCAGAGGGACAGTAGATGGGTGATGGGGTGTTGTGTTTGTGAATCTCTCAGAGGTACAGTAGATGGGTGATGGGGTGTTGTGTTTGTGAATCTCTCAGAGGGACAGTAGATGGGTGATGGGGTGTTGTGTTTGTGAATCTCTCAGAGGGACAGTAGATGGGGGATGGGGTGTTGTGTTTGTGAATCTCTCAGAGGGACAGTAGATGGGTGATGGGGTGTTGTGTTTGTGAATCTCTTAGAGGACAGTAGATGGGTGATGGGGTGCTGTGTTTGTGAATCTCTTAGAGGACAGTAGATGGGTGATGGGGTGTTGTGTTTGTGAATCTCTCAGAGGGACAGTAGATGGGTGATGGGGTGTTGTGTTTGTGAATCTCTGAGAGGGACAGTAGATTGGTGATGGGGTGTTGTGTTTGTGACTCTCTCAGAGGGACAGTAGATGGGTGATGGGGTGTTGTGTTTGTGAATCTCTCAGAGGGACAGTAGATGGGTGATGGGGTGTTGTGTTTGTGAATCTCTCAGAGGTACAGTAGATGGGTGATGGGGTGCTGTGTTTGTGAATCTCTCAGAGGGACAGTAGATGGGTGATGGGGTGTTGTGTTTGTGAATCTCTGAGAGGGACAGTAGATGGGTGATGGGGTGTTGTTTGTGAGTCTCTCAGAGGGACAGTAGATGGGTGATGGGGTGTTGTGTTTGTGAATCTCTCAGAGGTACAGTTGATGGGTGATGGGGTGTTGTGTTTGTGAATCTCTCAGAGGGACAGTAGATGGGGGATGGGGTGTTGTGTTTGTGAATCTCTCAGAGGGACAGTAGATGGGTGATGGGGTGCTGTGTTTGTGAATCTCTCAGAGGGACAGTAGATGGGTGATGGGGTGTTGTGTTTGTGAATCTCTTAGAGGACAGTAGATGGGTGATGGGGTGCTGTGTTTGTGAATCTCTCAGAGGGACAGTAGATGGGTGATGGGGTGTTGTGTTTGTGAATCTCTTAGAGGACAGTAGATGGGTGATTGGGTGTTGTGTTTGTGAATCTCTCAGAGGGACAGTAGATGGGTGATGGGGTGTTGTGTTTGTGAATCTCTGAGAGGGACAGTAGATGGGTGATGGGGTGTTGTGTTTGTGACTCTCTCAGAGGGACAGTAGATGGGTGATGGGGTGTTGTGTTTGTGAATCTCTGAGAGGGACAGTAGATGGGTGATGGGGTGTTGTGTTTGTGAATCTCTCAGAGGGACAGTAGATGGGTGATGGGGTGCTGTGTTTGTGAATCTCTCAGAGGGACAGTAGATGGGCGATGGGGTTTTGTGTTTGTGAATCTCTCAGAGGGACAGTAGATGGGTGGTGGGGTGTTGTGTTTGTGAATCTCTCAGAGGGACAGTAGATGGGGGATGGGGTGTTGTGTTTGTGAATCTCTCAGAGGGACAGTAGATGGGTGATGGGGTGTTGTGTTTGTGAATCTCTCAGAGGGACAGTAGATGGTTGATGGGGTGCTGTGTTTGTGAATCTCTCAGAGGGACAGTAGATGGGTGATGGGGTGTTGTGTTTGTGAATCTCTCAGAGGGACAGTAGATGGGTGATGGGGTGTTGTGTTTGTGAATCTCTCAGAGGTACAGTTGATGGGGTATTGTGTTTGTGAATCTCTCAGAGGTACAGTTGATGGAGTGTTGTGTTTGTGAATCTCTCAGAGGTACAGTTGATGGGTGATGGAGTGTTGTGTTTGTGAATCTCTTAGAGGACAGTAGATGGGTGATTGGGTGTTGTGTTGGGCAGACTCTCAGAGGGACAGTAGATGGGTGATGGGGTGTTGTGTTTGTGAATCTCTCAGAGGGACAGTAGATGGGTGATGGGGTGTTGTATTTGTGAATCTCTCAGAGGACAGTAGATGGGTGATTGGGTGTTGTATTGGGCAGACTCTCAGAGGACAGTAGATGGGTGATGGGGTGTTGTGTTGGGGAGACTCTCAGAGGGATAGTAGATATGTGATGGAGTATTGTGTTTAGGAGACTCTCAGAAGGACAGTTGATGGGTGATGGGGTGTTGTGTTAGTGAATCTCTTAGAGGTACAGTATATGGGGGATGGGGTGTTGTGTTGGGGAGACTCTCAGAGGGACAGTAGATGGGTGATGGAGTGTTGTGTTTAGGAGACTCTCAGAGGGACAGTATATGGGGGATGGGGTGTTGTGTTGGGGAGACTCTCAGAGGGACAGTAGATATGTGATGGAGTGTTGTGTTTAGGAGATTATCATAAGGACAGAAAATGGGGGATGGGGTGTTACGTTGAGAAGACTCTCAAAGGGACAGTGCAGTAGATGGGTGATGGGCAGTTGTTGTTATTTTGGGGAGATTCTCAGATGGTACAGTAGATTTTCGATCAGTTGCTGTGTTGGGAAGACTATCAGTGAAGTAGTAGATGGTGTAAGGACATTTTGTTGGGGAGACTCTCAGAGGGATAATATTTTTGTAGTTTCTCTATGATGGGGTAATGAGAAGGGTCATTAAATCATTAAATTAACAGCTTTTCACAGTCACTATAGAAAGTTTCTTCAGTTAAGGTCTCACCTGGGTGATGGGACAAAGGTACACACATCCACCAAGACCTTCTGGCGAGTAATATGTTGGTGCCCCAACCAGAAGGAGAGGTTGGGAAGAATTCTCCTGGACTACACTCAATACAGAACCAAAATATGACCCAATCTGAAAGCACAAATTAGGCCAAAATTTCAAATGGATGGCAATTAATTGAAATGCCCTTAAGTATCCTCTCTCAATCTACTCTTTCACCTTCCTCACACTCTCCAGATGATGTCACTATTTTTGGTATTATTGATATATATTTACATGTCTCCACCTTGTCATTATTATATAGGCCTGCTAACATCATATTACCCACATTACCAGAAGTTTATATCTATAATCACCTGCTCCACCTTGTTATTATTATATGGGCATGCTATAATCACACGGCCCACATTACCAGAATAATCGATAATCACCTGCCCCACATTGTTATTATTATATGGGCATACTATAATCACACGCCCCACATTAGCAGTATAATCCATCTATAATCACCTGCCCCATCTTGTTATTATTATATGGGCAAACTATAATCACACGGCCCACATTACCAGTATAATCCATCTATAATCACCTGCCCCATCTTGTTATTATTATATGGGCATACTATAATCACACGCCCCACATTACCAGTATAATCCATCTATAATCACCCGCCCCACATTGTTATTATTATATGGGCATACTATAATCACACGCTCCACATTACCAGTATAATCCATCTATAATCACCTGCCCCTAATTGTTATTATTATATTGGCATACTATTATCACACGGCCCACATTACCAGTATAATCCATCTATAATCACCTGCCCCACATTGTTATTATTATATGGGCATACTATAATCACACGCCCCAAATTAGCAGTATAATCCATCTATAATCACCTGCCCCACATTGTTATTATTATATGGGCATACTATAATCACACGCCCCACATTAGCAGTATAATCCATCTATAATCACCTGCCCCACATTGTTATTATTATATGGGCATACTATAATCACCTGCCCCACATTAGCAGTATAATCATCTATAATCACCTGCTCCATCTTATTATTATTATTATATAGGCCTATTATAGTGATATTACCCACATTACCACTATTATATAACTATACTCTCCTGACTGAAATGTCAGTATTATTTTATATTGACAGTAATACTTCTATAGCCCCTTCCTCATGCTGTCAGTGTGACTATTCCCGCTATATTCACTTGACCCATTGGCAGTATTATTTTGCCCTTTTATATCACTGTCAGGTTACAAGACCTACAAGACATTTCCCGATGTACCGTACTGCCAGATTAACTAGTATAATAATACACCTAAACCTAATTGCAGCCTAACCATAGCCCTAACCATAACCCTAACCATAAAAGCAGGTGTCAACATTCGATTGATATTCACAATGTCAGCATTATGACCATGCTGCCATAATGAAGCCGGACCTATAGCTATAATAGTGATATTTACTGTATATGTGGTGATGTAGAAAACGATGGCCAGTTACTGTATATGTGGTGATGTAGAAAACGATGGCCAGTTACTGTATAAGTGGTGATGTAGAAAACGATGACCAGTTACTGTATAAGTGATGATGTAGAAAACGATGGCCAGTTACTGTATATGTGGTGATGTAGAAAACGATGGCCAGTTACTGTATAAGTGGTGATGCAGAAAACGATGGCCAGTTACTGTATATGTGGTGATGTAGAAAACGATGGCCAGTTACTGTATATGTGGTGATGTAGAAAACGATGGCCAGTTACTGTATAAGTGGTGATGTAGAAAACGATGGCCAGTTACTGTATAAGTGATGATGTAGAAAACGATGGCCAGTTACTGTATAAGTGATGATGTAGAAAACGATGGCCAGTTACTGTATATGTGGTGATGTAGAAAACGATGGCCAGTTACTGTATATGTGGTGATGTAGAAAACGATGGCCAGTTACTGTATAAGTGGTGATGTAGAAAACGATGGCCAGTTACTGTATATGTGATGATGTAGAAAATGATGGCCAGTTACTATATATGTGATGATGTAGAAAACGATGGCCAGTTACTGTATATGTGATGATGTAGAAAACGATGGCCAGTTATTGTATATGTGATGATGTAGAAAACGATGGCCAGTTACTGTGTAAGTGGTGATGTAGAAAACGATGGCCAGTTACTGTATATGTGATGATGTAGAAAACGATGGCCAGTTACTGTATATGTGGTGATGTAGAAAACGATGGCCAGTTACTGTATATGTGGTGATGTAGAAAATGATGGCCAGTTACTGTATATGTGGTGATGTAGAAAACGATGGCCAGTTACTGTATATGTGGTGATGTAGAAATGGATGGCCAGTTACTGCATAAGTGATGATGTAGAAAACGATGGCCAGTTACTGCATAAGTGATGATGTAGAAAACGATGGCCAGTTACTGTATATATGATGATGTAGAAAACGATGGGCAGTTACTGTATATGTGGTGATGTAGAAAACGATGGCCAGTTACTGTATATGTGGTGATGTAGAAAACGATGGCCAGTTACTGTATATGTGGTGATGTAGAAAACGATGGCCAGTTAATGTATAAGGGGTGATGTAGAAAACGATGGCCAGTTACTGTACATGTGGTGATGTAGAAAATGATGACCAGTTACTGTATATGTGGTGATGTAGGAAACGATGGCCAGTTACTGTATATGTGGTGATGTAGAAAACGATGGCCAGTTACTGTATATGTGGTGATGTAGAAAACGATGGCAAGTTACTGTGATGTAGAAAATGATGGCCAGTTACTGTATATGTGGTGATGTAGAAAACGATGGCCAGTTACTGTACATGTGGTGATGTAGAAAACGATGACCAGTTACTGTATATGTGGTGATGTAGGAAACGATGGCCAGTTACTGTATATGTGGAGATGTAGAAAACGATGACCAGTTACTGTATATGTGGTGATGTAGGAAACGATGGCCAGTTACTGTATATGTGGTGATGTAGAAAACGATGGCCAGTTACTGTATATGTGGTGATGTAGAAAACGATGGCCAGTTACTGTGATGTAGAAAACGATGGCCAGTTACTGTATATGTGGTGATGTAGAAAACGATGGCCAGTTACTGTATATGCGGTGATGTAGAAAACGATGACCAGTTACTGTATAAGTGGTGATGTAGAAAACGATGGCCAGTTACTGTGATGTAGAAAACGATGGCCAGTTACTGTATAAGTGATGATGTAGAAAACGATGGCCAGTTACTGTATATGTGGTGATGTAGAAAACGATGGCCAGTTACTGTGATGTAGAAAACGATGGCCAGTTACTGTGATGTAGAAAACGATGGCCAGTTACTGTATAAGTGGTGATGTAGAAAACGATGGCCAGTTACTGTATATGTGGTGATGTAGAAAACGATGGCCAGTTACTGTTATGTAGAAAACGATGGCCAGTTACTGTATATGTGGTGATGTAGAAAACGATGGCCAGTTACTGTATAAGTGGTGATGTAGAAAACGATGGCCAGTTACTGTACATGTGGTGATGTAGAAAACGATGACCAGTTACTGTATATGTGGTGATGTAGGAAACGATGGCCAGTTACTGTATATGTGGTGATGTAGAAAACGATAGCCAGTTACTGTATATGTGGTGATGTAGAAAACGATGGCCAGTTACTGTGATGTAGAAAACGATGGCCAGTTACTGTATATGTGGTGATGTAGAAAACGATGGCCAGTTACTGTACATGTGGTGATGTAGAAAACGATGACCAGTTACTGTATATGTGGTGATATAGGAAACGATGGCCAGTTACTGTATATGTGGAGATGTAGAAAACGATGACCAGTTACTGTATATGTGGTGATGTAGGAAACGATGGCCAGTTACTGTATATGTGGTGATGTAGAAAACGATGGCCAGTTACTGTATATGTGGTGATGTAGAAAACGATGGCCAGTTACTGTGATGTAGAAAACGATGGCCAGTTACTGTATATGTGGTGATGTAGAAAACGATGGCCAGTTACTGTATATGCGGTGATGTAGAAAACGATGACCAGTTACTGTATAAGTGGTGATGTAGAAAACGATGGCCAGTTACTGTGATGTAGAAAACGATGGCCAGTTACTGTATAAGTGATGATGTAGAAAACGATGGCCAGTTACTGTATATGTGGTGATGTAGAAAACGATGGCCAGTTACTGTGATGTAGAAAACGATGGCCAGTTACTGTGATGTAGAAAACGATGGCCAGTTACTGTATAAGTGGTGATGTAGAAAACGATGGCCAGTTACTGTATATGTGGTGATGTAGAAAATGATGGCCAGTTACTGTATAAGTGGGGATGTAGAAAACGATGGCCAGTTACTGTATATGTGGTGATGTAGAAAACGATGACCAGTTACTGTATATGTGGTGATGTAGGAAACGATGGCCAGTTACTGTATATGTGGTGATGTAGAAAACGATGACCAGTTACTGTATATGTGGTGATGTAGGAAACGATGGCCAATTACTGTATATGTGGTGATGTAGAAAACGATGGCCAGTTACTGTATATGTGGTGATGTAGAAAACGATGGCCAGTTACTGTGATGTAGAAAACGATGGCCAGTTACTGTATATGTGGTGATGTAGAAAACGATGGCCAGTTACTGTATATGCGGTGATGTAGAAAACGATGACCAGTTACTGTATAAGTGGTGATGTAGAAAACGATGGCCAGTTACTGTGATGTAGAAAACGATGGCCAGTTACTGTATAATTGATGATGTAGAAAACGATGGCCAGTTACTGTATATGTGGTGACATAGAAAACGATGGCCAGTTACTGTGATGTAGAAAACGATGGCCAGTTACTGTATAAGTGGTGATGTAGAAAACGATGGCCAGTTACTGTATATGTGATGATGTAGAAAACGATGGCCAGTTACTGTATATGTGGTGATGTAGAAAACGATGGCCAGTTACTGTATATGTGGTGATGTAGAAAACGATGGCCAGTTACTGTGATGTAGAAAACGATGGCCAGTTACTGTATATGTGGTGATGTAGAAAACGATGGCCAGTTACTGTACATGTGGTGATGTAGAAAACGATGACCAGTTACTGTATATGTGGTGATGTAGGAAACGATGGCCAGTTACTGTATATGTGGAGATGTAGAAAACGATGACCAGTTACTGTATAAGTGGTGATGTAGAAAACGATGGCCAGTTACTGTATAAGTGGTGATGTAGAAAACGATGACCAGTTACTGTATAAGTGATGATGTAGAAAACGATGGCCAGTTACTGTATATGTGGTGATGTAGAAAACGATGGCCAGTTACTGTATAAGTGGTGATGCAGAAAACGATGGCCAGTTACTGTATATGTGGTGATGTAGAAAACGATGGCCAGTTACTGTATATGTGATGATGTAGAAAACGATGGCCAGTTACTGTATAAGTGGTGATGTAGAAAACGATGGCCAGTTACTGTATAAGTGATGATGTAGAAAACGATGGCCAGTTACTGTATAAGTGATGATGTAGAAAACGATGGCCAGTTACTGTATATGTGGTGATGTAGAAAACGATGGCCAGTTACTGTATATGTGGTGATGTAGAAAACGATGGCCAGTTACTGTATAAGTGGTGATGTCGAAAACGATGGCCAGTTACTGTATATGTGATGATGTAGAAAATGATGTAGAAAACGATGGCCAGTTACTGTATATGTGATGATGTAGAAAACGATGGCCAGTTACTGTACATGTGGTGATGTAGAAAACGATGACCAGTTACTGTATATGTGGTGATGTAGGAAACGATGGCCAGTTACTGTATATGTGGTGATGTAAAAAACGATAGCCAGTTACTGTATATGTGGTGATGTAGAAAACGATGGCCAGTTACTGTGATGTGGAAAACGATGGCCAGTTACTGTATATGTGGTGATGTAGAAAACGATGGCCAGTTACTGTACATGTGGTGATGTAGAAAACGATGACCAGTTACTGTATATGTGGTGATGTAGGAAACGATGGCCAGTTACTGTATATGTGGAGATGTAGAAAACGATGACCAGTTACTGTATATGTGGTGATGTAGGAAACGATGGCCAGTTACTGTATATGTGGTGATGTAGAAAACGATGGCCAGTTACTGTATATGTGGTGATGTAGAAAACGATGGCCAGTTACTGTGATGTAGAAAACGATGGCCAGTTACTGTATATGTGGTGATGTAGAAAACGATGGCCAGTTACTGTATATGCGGTGATGTAGAAAACGATGACCAGTTACTGTATAAGTGGTGATGTAGAAAACGATGGCCAGTTACTGTGATGTAGAAAACGATGGCCAGTTACTGTATAAGTGATGATGTAGAAAACGATGGCCAGTTACTGTATATGTGGTGATGTAGAAAACGATGGCCAGTTACTGTGATGTAGAAAACGATGGCCAGTTACTGTGATGTAGAAAACGATGGCCAGTTACTGTATATGTGGTGATGTAGAAAACGATGGCCAGTTACTGTATATGTGGTGATGTAGAAAATGATGGCCAGTTACTGTATAAGTGGGGATGTAGAAAACGATGGCCAGTTACTGTATATGTGGTGATGTAGAAAACGATGACCAGTTACTGTATATGTGGTGATGTAGGAAATGATGGCCAGTTACTGTATATGTGGTGATGTAGAAAACGATGACCAGTTACTGTATATGTGGTGATGTAGAAAACGATGGCCAGTTACTGTATATGTGGTGATGTAGAAAACGATGGCCAGTTACTGTGATGTAGAAAACGATGGCCAGTTACTGTATATGTGGTGATGTAGAAAACGATGGCCAGTTACTGTATATGCGGTGATGTAGAAAACGATGACCAGTTACTGTATAAGTGGTGATGTAGAAAACGATGGCCAGTTACTGTGATGTAGAAAACGATGGCCAGTTACTGTATAATTGATGATGTAGAAAACGATGGCCAGTTACTGTATATGTGGTGACGTAGAAAACGATGGCCAGTTACTGTGATGTAGAAAACGATGGCCAGTTACTGTATAAGTGGTGATGTAGAAAACGATGGCCAGTTACTGTATATGTGATGATGTAGAAAACGATGGCCAGTTACTGTATATGTGGTGATGTAGAAAACGATGGCCAGTTACTGTATATGTGGTGATGTAGAAAACGATGGCCAGTTACTGTGATGTAGAAAACGATGGCCAGTTACTGTATATGTGGTGATGTAGAAAACGATGGCCAGTTACTGTACATGTGGTGATGTAGAAAACGATGACCAGTTACTGTATATGTGGTGATGTAGGAAACGATGGCCAGTTACTGTATATGTGGAGATGTAGAAAACGATGACCAGTTACTGTATATGTGGTGATGTAGGAAACGATGGCAAGTTACTGTATATGTGGTGATGTAGAAAACGATGGCCAGTTACTGTATATGTGGTGATGTAGAAAACGATGGCCAGTTACTGTATAAGTGGTGATGTAGAAAACGATGACCAGTTACTGTATAAGTGATGATGTAGAAAACGATGGCCAGTTACTGTATATGTGGTGATGTAGAAAACGATGGCCAGTTACTGTATAAGTGGTGATGCAGAAAACGATGGCCAGTTACTGTATATGTGGTGATGTAGAAAACGATGGCCAGTTACTGTATATGTGATGATGTAGAAAACGATGGCCAGTTACTGTATAAGTGGTGATGTAGAAAACGATGGCCAGTTACTGTATAAGTGATGATGTAGAAAACGATGGCCAGTTACTGTATAAGTGATGATGTAGAAAACGATGGCCAGTTACTGTATATGTGGTGATGTAGAAAACGATGGCCAGTTACTGTATATGTGGTGATGTAGAAAACGATGGCCAGTTACTGTATAGGTGGTGATGTAGAAAACGATGGCCAGTTACTGTATATGTGATGATGTAGAAAATGATGTAGAAAACGATGGCCAGTTACTGTATATGTGATGATGTAGAAAACGATGGCCAGTTACTGTGTAAGTGGTGATGTAGAAAACTATGGCCAGTTACTGTATATGTGATGATGTAGAAAACGATGGCCAGTTACTGTATATGTGGTGATGTAGAAAACGATGGCCAGTTATTGTATATGTGGTGATGTAGAAAACGATGGCCAGTTACTGTATATGTGGTGATGTAGAAAACGATGGCCAGTTACTGTATATGTGGTGATGTAGAAACGGATGGCCAGTTACTGCATAAGTGATGATGTAGAAAACGATGGCCAGTTACTGCATAAGTGATGATGTAGAAAACGATGGCCAGTTACTGTATATGTGATGATGTAGAAAACGATGGGCAGTTACTGTATATGTGGTGATGTAGAAAACGATGGCCAGTTACTGTATATGTGGTGATGTAGAAAACGATGGCCAGTTACTGTATAAGTGGTGATGTAGAAAACGATGGCCAGTTACTGTATAAGTGGTGATGTAGAAAACGATGGCCAGTTACTGTATAAGTGGTGATGTAGAAAACGATGGCCAGTTACTGTACATGTGGTGATGTAGAAAACAATGACCAGTTACTGTATATGTGGTGATGTAGGAAACGATGGCCAGTTACTGTATATGTGGTGATGTAGAAAACGATGGCCAGTTACTGTATATGTGGTGATGTAGAAAACGATGGCCAGTTACTGTGATGTAGAAAATGATGGCCAGTTACTGTATATGTGGTGATGTAGAAAACGATGGCCAGTTACTGTACATGTGGTGATGTAGAAAACGATGACCAGTTACTGTATATGTGGTGATGTAGGAAACGATGGCCAGTTACTGTATATGTGGAGATGTAGAAAACGATGACCAGTTACTGTATAAGTGGTGATGTAGGAAACGATGGCCAGTTACTGTATATGTGGTGATGTAGAAAACGATGGCCAGTTACTGTAAATGTGGTGATGTAGAAAACGATGGCCAGTTACTGTGATGTAGAAAACGATGGCCGGTTACTGTATATGTGGTGATGTAGAAAACGATGGCCAGTTACTGTATATGCGGTGATGTAGAAAACGATGACCAGTTACTGTATAAGTGGTGATGTAGAAAACGATGGCCAGTTACTGTGATGTAGAAAACGATGGCCAGTTACTGTATAAGTGATGATGTAGAAAACGATGGCCAGTTACTGTATATGTGGTGATGTAGAAAACGATGGCCAGTTACAGTGATGTAGAAAACGATGGCCAGTTACTGTGATGTAGAAAACGATGGCCAGTTACTGTATAAGTGGTGATGTAGAAAACGATGGCCAGTTACTGTATATGTGGTGATGTAGAAAACGATGGCCAGTTACTGTGATGTAGAAAACGATGGCCAATTACTGTATATGTGGTGATGTAGAAAACGATGGCCAGTTACTGTATAAGTGGGGATGTAGAAAACGATGGCCAGTTACTGTATATGTGGTGATGTAGAAAACGATGACCAGTTACTGTATATGTGGTGATGTAGGAAACGATGGCCAGTTACTGTATATGTGGTGATGTAGAAAACGATGACCAGTTACTGTATATGTGGTGATGTAGGAAACGATGGCCAGTTACTGTATATGTGGTGATGTAGAAAACGATGGCCAGTTACTGTATATGTGGTGATGTAGAAAACGATGGCCAGTTACTGTGATGTAGAAAACGATGGCCAGTTACTGTATATGTGGTGATGTAGAAAACGATGGCCAGTTACTGTATATGCGGTGATGTAGAAAACGATGACCAGTTACTGTATAAGTGGTGATGTAGAAAACGATGGCCAGTTACTGTGATGTAGAAAACGATGGCCAGTTACTGTATAATTGATGATGTAGAAAACGATGGCCAGTTACTGTATATGTGGTGATGTAGAAAACGATGGCCAGTTACTGTGATGTAGAAAACGATGGCCAGTTACTGTATATGTGGTGATGTAGAAAACGATGGCCAGTTACTGTACATATGATGATGTAGAAAACGATGGCCAGATACTGTATATGTGGTGATGTAGAAAACGATGGCCAGTTACTGTATATGTGGTGATGTAGAAAACGATGGCCAGTTACTGTATATGTGGTGATGTAGAAAACGATGGCCAGTTACTGTATAAGTGGTGATGTAGAAAACGATGGCCAGTTACTGTACATGTGGTGATGTAGAAAACGATGACCAGTTACTGTATATGTGGTGATGTAGGAAACGATGGCCAGTTACTGTATATGTGGTGATGTAGAAAACGATGGCCAGTTACTGTATATGTGGTGATGTAGAAAACGATGGCCAGTTACTGTGATGTAGAAAACGATGGCCAGTTACTGTATATGTGGTGATGTAGAAAACGATGGCCAGTTACTGTACATGTGGTGATGTAGAAAATGATGACCAGTTACTGTATATGTGGTGATGTAGGAAACGATGGCCAGTTACTGTATATGTGGAGATGTAGAAAACGATGACCAGTTACTGTATATGTGGTGATGTAGGAAACGATGGCCAGTTACTGTATATGTGGTGATGTAGAAAACGATGGCCAGTTACTGTATATGTGGTGATGTAGAAAACGATGGCCAGTTACTGTGATGTAGAAAACGATGGCCAGTTACTGTATATGTGGTGATGTAGAAAACGATGGCCAGTTACTGTACATGTGGTGATGTAGAAAATGATGACCAGTTACTGTATATGTGGTGATGTAGGAAACGATGGCCAGTTACTGTATATGTGGAGATGTAGAAAACGATGACCAGTTACTGTATATGTGGTGATGTAGGAAACGATGGCCAGTTACTGTATATGTGGAGATGTAGAAAACGATGACCAGTTACTGTATATGTGGTGATGTAGAAAACGATGGCCAGTTACTGTATAAGTGGTGATGTAGAAAACGATGGCCAGTTACTGTATAAGTGGTGATGTAGAAAACGATGGCCAGTTACTGTACATGTGGTGATGTAGAAAACAATGACCAGTTACTGTATATGTGGTGATGTAGGAAACGATGGCCAGTTACTGTATATGTGGTGATGTAGAAAACGATGGCCAGTTACTGTATATGTGGTGATGTAGAAAACGATGGCCAGTTACTGTGATGTAGAAAATGATGGCCAGTTACTGTATATGTGGTGATGTAGAAAACGATGGCCAGTTACTGTACATGTGGTGATGTAGAAAACGATGACCAGTTACTGTATATGTGGTGATGTAGGAAACGATGGCCAGTTACTGTATATGTGGAGATGTAGAAAACGATGACCAGTTACTGTATAAGTGGTGATGTAGGAAACGATGGCCAGTTACTGTATATGTGGTGATGTAGAAAACGATGGCCAGTTACTGTAAATGTGGTGATGTAGAAAACGATGGCCAGTTACTGTGATGTAGAAAACGATGGCCGGTTACTGTATATGTGGTGATGTAGAAAACGATGGCCAGTTACTGTATATGCGGTGATGTAGAAAACGATGACCAGTTACTGTATATGCGGTGATGTAGAAAACGATGACCAGTTACTGTATAAGTGGTGATGTAGAAAACGATGGCCAGTTACTGTATATGTGGTGATGTAGAAAACGATGGCCAGTTACTGTATATGCGGTGATGTAGAAAACGATGACCAGTTACTGTATAAGTGGTGATGTAGAAAACGATGGCCAGTTACTGTGATGTAGAAAACGATGGCCAGTTACTGTATAATTGATGATGTAGAAAACGATGGCCAGTTACTGTATATGTGGTGACATAGAAAACGATGGCCAGTTACTGTGATGTAGAAAACGATGGCCAGTTACTGTATAAGTGGTGATGTAGAAAACGATGGCCAGTTACTGTATATGTGATGATGTAGAAAACGATGGCCAGTTACTGTATATGTGGTGATGTAGAAAACGATGGCCAGTTACTGTATATGTGGTGATGTAGAAAACGATGGCCAGTTACTGTGATGTAGAAAACGATGGCCAGTTACTGTATATGTGGTGATGTAGAAAACGATGGCCAGTTACTGTACATGTGGTGATGTAGAAAACGATGACCAGTTACTGTATATGTGGTGATGTAGGAAACGATGGCCAGTTACTGTATATGTGGAGATGTAGAAAACGATGACCAGTTACTGTATAAGTGGTGATGTAGAAAACGATGGCCAGTTACTGTATAAGTGGTGATGTAGAAAACGATGACCAGTTACTGTATAAGTGATGATGTAGAAAACGATGGCCAGTTACTGTATATGTGGTGATGTAGAAAACGATGGCCAGTTACTGTATAAGTGGTGATGCAGAAAACGATGGCCAGTTACTGTATATGTGGTGATGTAGAAAACGATGGCCAGTTACTGTATATGTGATGATGTAGAAAACGATGGCCAGTTACTGTATAAGTGGTGATGTAGAAAACGATGGCCAGTTACTGTATAAGTGATGATGTAGAAAACGATGGCCAGTTACTGTATAAGTGATGATGTAGAAAACGATGGCCAGTTACTGTATATGTGGTGATGTAGAAAACGATGGCCAGTTACTGTATATGTGGTGATGTAGAAAACGATGGCCAGTTACTGTATAAGTGGTGATGTAGAAAACGATGGCCAGTTACTGTATATGTGATGATGTAGAAAATGATGTAGAAAACGATGGCCAGTTACTGTATATGTGATGATGTAGAAAACGATGGCCAGTTACTGTACATGTGGTGATGTAGAAAACGATGACCAGTTACTGTATATGTGGTGATGTAGGAAACGATGGCCAGTTACTGTATATGTGGTGATGTAGAAAACGATAGCCAGTTACTGTATATGTGGTGATGTAGAAAACGATGACCAGTTACTGTATATGTGGTGATGTAGGAAACGATGGCCAGTTACTGTATATGTGGTGATGTAGAAAACGATGACCAGTTACTGTATATGTGGTGATGTAGGAAACGATGGCCAGTTACTGTATATGTGGTGATGTAGAAAACGATGGCCAGTTACTGTATATGTGGTGATGTAGAAAACGATGGCCAGTTACTGTGATGTAGAAAACGATGGCCAGTTACTGTATATGTGGTGATGTAGAAAACGATGGCCAGTTACTGTATATGCGGTGATGTAGAAAACGATGACCAGTTACTGTATAAGTGGTGATGTAGAAAACGATGGCCAGTTACTGTGATGTAGAAAACGATGGCCAGTTACTGTATAATTGATGATGTAGAAAACGATGGCCAGTTACTGTATATGTGGTGATGTAGAAAACGATGGCCAGTTACTGTGATGTAGAAAACGATGGCCAGTTACTGTATATGTGGTGATGTAGAAAACGATGGCCAGTTACTGTACATATGATGATGTAGAAAACGATGGCCAGATACTGTATATGTGGTGATGTAGAAAACGATGGCCAGTTACTGTATATGTGGTGATGTAGAAAACGATGGCCAGTTACTGTATATGTGGTGATGTAGAAAACGATGGCCAGTTACTGTATAAGTGGTGATGTAGAAAACGATGGCCAGTTACTGTACATGTGGTGATGTAGAAAACGATGACCAGTTACTGTATATGTGGTGATGTAGGAAACGATGGCCAGTTACTGTATATGTGGTGATGTAGAAAACGATGGCCAGTTACTGTATATGTGGTGATGTAGAAAACGATGGCCAGTTACTGTGATGTAGAAAACGATGGCCAGTTACTGTATATGTGGTGATGTAGAAAACGATGGCCAGTTACTGTACATGTGGTGATGTAGAAAATGATGACCAGTTACTGTATATGTGGTGATGTAGGAAACGATGGCCAGTTACTGTATATGTGGAGATGTAGAAAACGATGACCAGTTACTGTATATGTGGTGATGTAGGAAACGATGGCCAGTTACTGTATATGTGGTGATGTAGAAAACGATGGCCAGTTACTGTATATGTGGTGATGTAGAAAACGATGGCCAGTTACTGTGATGTAGAAAACGATGGCCAGTTACTGTATATGTGGTGATGTAGAAAACGATGGCCAGTTACTGTACATGTGGTGATGTAGAAAATGATGACCAGTTACTGTATATGTGGTGATGTAGGAAACGATGGCCAGTTACTGTATATGTGGAGATGTAGAAAACGATGACCAGTTACTGTATATGTGGTGATGTAGGAAACGATGGCCAGTTACTGTATATGTGGAGATGTAGAAAACGATGACCAGTTACTGTATATGTGGTGATGTAGAAAACGATGGCCAGTTACTGTATAAGTGGTGATGTAGAAAACGATGGCCAGTTACTGTATAAGTGGTGATGTAGAAAACGATGGCCAGTTACTGTACATGTGGTGATGTAGAAAACAATGACCAGTTACTGTATATGTGGTGATGTAGGAAACGATGGCCAGTTACTGTATATGTGGTGATGTAGAAAACGATGGCCAGTTACTGTATATGTGGTGATGTAGAAAACGATGGCCAGTTACTGTGATGTAGAAAATGATGGCCAGTTACTGTATATGTGGTGATGTAGAAAACGATGGCCAGTTACTGTACATGTGGTGATGTAGAAAACGATGACCAGTTACTGTATATGTGGTGATGTAGGAAACGATGGCCAGTTACTGTATATGTGGAGATGTAGAAAACGATGACCAGTTACTGTATAAGTGGTGATGTAGGAAACGATGGCCAGTTACTGTATATGTGGTGATGTAGAAAACGATGGCCAGTTACTGTAAATGTGGTGATGTAGAAAACGATGGCCAGTTACTGTGATGTAGAAAACGATGGCCGGTTACTGTATATGTGGTGATGTAGAAAACGATGGCCAGTTACTGTATATGCGGTGATGTAGAAAACGATGACCAGTTACTGTATATGCGGTGATGTAGAAAACGATGACCAGTTACTGTATAAGTGGTGATGTAGAAAACGATGGCCAGTTACTGTATATGTGGTGATGTAGAAAACGATGGCCAGTTACTGTATATGCGGTGATGTAGAAAACGATGACCAGTTACTGTATAAGTGGTGATGTAGAAAACGATGGCCAGTTACTGTGATGTAGAAAACGATGGCCAGTTACTGTATAATTGATGATGTAGAAAACGATGGCCAGTTACTGTATATGTGGTGACATAGAAAACGATGGCCAGTTACTGTGATGTAGAAAACTATGGCCAGTTACTGTATAAGTGGTGATGTAGAAAACGATGGCCAGTTACTGTATATGTGATGATGTAGAAAACGATGGCCAGTTACTGTATGTGTGGTGATGTAGAAAACGATGGCCAGTTACTGTATATGTGGTGATGTAGAAAACGATGGCCAGTTACTGTGATGTAGAAAACGATGGCCAGTTACTGTATATGTGGTGATGTAGAAAACGATGGCCAGTTACTGTACATGTGGTGATGTAGAAAACGATGACCAGTTACTGTATATGTGGTGATGTAGGAAACGATGGCCAGTTACTGTATATGTGGAGATGTAGAAAACGATGACCAGTTACTGTATAAGTGGTGATGTAGAAAACGATGGCCAGTTACTGTATAAGTGGTGATGTAGAAAACGATGACCAGTTACTGTATAAGTGATGATGTAGAAAACGATGGCCAGTTACTGTATATGTGGTGATGTAGAAAACGATGGCCAGTTACTGTATAAGTGGTGATGCAGAAAACGATGGCCAGTTACTGTATATGTGGTGATGTAGAAAACGATGGCCAGTTACTGTATATGTGATGATGTAGAAAACGATGGCCAGTTACTGTATAAGTGGTGATGTAGAAAACGATGGCCAGTTACTGTATAAGTGATGATGTAGAAAACGATGGCCAGTTACTGTATAAGTGATGATGTAGAAAACGATGGCCAGTTACTGTATATGTGGTGATGTAGAAAACGATGGCCAGTTACTGTATATGTGGTGATGTAGAAAACGATGGCCAGTTACTGTATAAGTGGTGATGTAGAAAACGATGGCCAGTTACTGTATATGTGATGATGTAGAAAATGATGTAGAAAACGATGGCCAGTTACTGTATATGTGATGATGTAGAAAACGATGGCCAGTTACTGTACATGTGGTGATGTAGAAAACGATGACCAGTTACTGTATATGTGGTGATGTAGGAAACGATGGCCAGTTACTGTATATGTGGTGATGTAGAAAACGATAGCCAGTTACTGTATATGTGGTGATGTAGAAAACGATGGCCAGTTACTGTGATGTGGAAAACGATGGCCAGTTACTGTATATGTGGTGATGTAGAAAACGATGGCCAGTTACTGTACATGTGGTGATGTAGAAAACGATGACCAGTTACTGTATATGTGGTGATGTAGGAAACGATGGCCAGTTACTGTATATGTGGAGATGTAGAAAACGATGACCAGTTACTGTATATGTGGTGATGTAGGAAACGATGGCCAGTTACTGTATATGTGGTGATGTAGAAAACGATGGCCAGTTACTGTATATGTGGTGATGTAGAAAACGATGGCCAGTTACTGTGATGTAGAAAACGATGGCCAGTTACTGTATATGTGGTGATGTAGAAAACGATGGCCAGTTACTGTATATGCGGTGATGTAGAAAACGATGACCAGTTACTGTATAAGTGGTGATGTAGAAAACGATGGCCAGTTACTGTGATGTAGAAAACGATGGCCAGTTACTGTATAAGTGATGATGTAGAAAACGATGGCCAGTTACTGTATATGTGGTGATGTAGAAAACGATGGCCAGTTACTGTGATGTAGAAAACGATGGCCAGTTACTGTGATGTAGAAAACGATGGCCAGTTACTGTATATGTGGTGATGTAGAAAACGATGGCCAGTTACTGTATATGTGGTGATGTAGAAAATGATGGCCAGTTACTGTATAAGTGGGGATGTAGAAAACGATGGCCAGTTACTGTATATGTGGTGATGTAGAAAACGATGACCAGTTACTGTATATGTGGTGATGTAGGAAATGATGGCCAGTTACTGTATATGTGGTGATGTAGAAAACGATGACCAGTTACTGTATATGTGGTGATGTAGGAAACGATGGCCAATTACTGTATATGTGGTGATGTAGAAAACGATGGCCAGTTACTGTATATGTGGTGATGTAGAAAACGATGGCCAGTTACTGTGATGTAGAAAACGATGGCCAGTTACTGTATATGTGGTGATGTAGAAAACGATGGCCAGTTACTGTAAATGCGGTGATGTAGAAAACGATGACCAGTTACTGTATAAGTGGTGATGTAGAAAACGATGGCCAGTTACTGTGATGTAGAAAACGATGGCCAGTTACTGTATAATTGATGATGTAGAAAACGATGGCCAGTTACTGTATATGTGGTGACGTAGAAAACGATGGCCAGTTACTGTGATGTAGAAAACGATGGCCAGTTACTGTATAAGTGGTGATGTAGAAAACGATGGCCAGTTACTGTATATGTGATGATGTAGAAAACGATGGCCAGTTACTGTATATGTGGTGATGTAGAAAACGATGGCCAGTTACTGTATATGTGGTGATGTAGAAAACGATGGCCAGTTACTGTGATGTAGAAAACGATGGCCAGTTACTGTATATGTGGTGATGTAGAAAACGATGGCCAGTTACTGTACATGTGGTGATGTAGAAAACGATGACCAGTTACTGTATATGTGGTGATGTAGGAAACGATGGCCAGTTACTGTATATGTGGAGATGTAGAAAACGATGACCAGTTACTGTATATGTGGTGATGTAGGAAACGATGGCAAGTTACTGTATATGTGGTGATGTAGAAAACGATGGCCAGTTACTGTATATGTGGTGATGTAGAAAACGATGGCCAGTTACTGTATAAGTGGTGATGTAGAAAACGATGACCAGTTACTGTATAAGTGATGATGTAGAAAACGATGGCCAGTTACTGTATATGTGGTGATGTAGAAAACGATGGCCAGTTACTGTATAAGTGGTGATGCAGAAAACGATGGCCAGTTACTGTATATGTGGTGATGTAGAAAACGATGGCCAGTTACTGTATATGTGATGATGTAGAAAACGATGGCAAGTTACTGTATAAGTGGTGATGTAGAAAACGATGGCCAGTTACTGTATAAGTGATGATGTAGAAAACGATGGCCAGTTACTGTATAAGTGATGATGTAGAAAACGATGGCCAGTTACTGTATATGTGGTGATGTAGAAAACGATGGCCAGTTACTGTATATGTGGTGATGTAGAAAACGATGGCCAGTTACTGTATAGGTGGTGATGTAGAAAACGATGGCCAGTTACTGTATATGTGATGATGTAGAAAATGATGTAGAAAACGATGGCCAGTTACTGTATATGTGATGATGTAGAAAACGATGGCCAGTTACTGTGTAAGTGGTGATGTAGAAAACTATGGCCAGTTACTGTATATGTGATGATGTAGAAAACGATGGCCAGTTACTGTATATGTGGTGATGTAGAAAACGATGGCCAGTTATTGTATATGTGGTGATGTAGAAAACGATGGCCAGTTACTGTATATGTGGTGATGTAGAAAACGATGGCCAGTTACTGTATATGTGGTGATGTAGAAACGGATGGCCAGTTACTGCATAAGTGATGATGTAGAAAACGATGGCCAGTTACTGCATAAGTGATGATGTAGAAAACGATGGCCAGTTACTGTATATGTGATGATGTAGAAAACGATGGGCAGTTACTGTATATGTGGTGATGTAGAAAACGATGGCCAGTTACTGTATATGTGGTGATGTAGAAAACGATGGCCAGTTACTGTATATGTGGTGATGTAGAAAACGATGGCCAGTTACTGTATAAGTGGTGATGTAGAAAACGATGGCCAGTTACTGTATAAGTGGTGATGTAGAAAACGATGGCCAGTTACTGTACATGTGGTGATGTAGAAAACAATGACCAGTTACTGTATATGTGGTGATGTAGGAAACGATGGCCAGTTACTGTATATGTGGTGATGTAGAAAACGATGGCCAGTTACTGTATATGTGGTGATGTAGAAAACGATGGCCAGTTACTGTGATGTAGAAAATGATGGCCAGTTACTGTATATGTGGTGATGTAGAAAACGATGGCCAGTTACTGTACATGTGGTGATGTAGAAAACGATGACCAGTTACTGTATATGTGGTGATGTAGGAAACGATGGCCAGTTACTGTATATGTGGAGATGTAGAAAACGATGACCAGTTACTGTATAAGTGGTGATGTAGGAAACGATGGCCAGTTACTGTATATGTGGTGATGTAGAAAACGATGGCCAGTTACTGTAAATGTGGTGATGTAGAAAACGATGGCCAGTTACTGTGATGTAGAAAACGATGGCCGGTTACTGTATATGTGGTGATGTAGAAAACGATGGCCAGTTACTGTATATGCGGTGATGTAGAAAACGATGACCAGTTACTGTATAAGTGGTGATGTAGAAAACGATGGCCAGTTACTGTGATGTAGAAAACGATGGCCAGTTACTGTATAAGTGATGATGTAGAAAACGATGGCCAGTTACTGTATATGTGGTGATGTAGAAAACGATGGCCAGTTACAGTGATGTAGAAAACGATGGCCAGTTACTGTGATGTAGAAAACGATGGCCAGTTACTGTATAAGTGGTGATGTAGAAAACGATGGCCAGTTACTGTATATGTGGTGATGTAGAAAACGATGGCCAGTTACTGTGATGTAGAAAACGATGGCCAATTACTGTATATGTGGTGATGTAGAAAACGATGGCCAGTTACTGTATAAGTGGGGATGTAGAAAACGATGGCCAGTTACTGTATATGTGGTGATGTAGAAAACGATGACCAGTTACTGTATATGTGGTGATGTAGGAAACGATGGCCAGTTACTGTATATGTGGTGATGTAGAAAACGATGACCAGTTACTGTATATGTGGTGATGTAGGAAACGATGGCCAGTTACTGTATATGTGGTGATGTAGAAAACGATGGCCAGTCACTGTATATGTGGTGATGTAGAAAACGATGGCCAGTTACTGTGATGTAGAAAACGATGGCCAGTTACTGTATATGTGGTGATGTAGAAAACGATGGCCAGTTACTGTATATGCGGTGATGTAGAAAACGATGACCAGTTACTGTATAAGTGGTGATGTAGAAAACGATGGCCAGTTACTGTGATGTAGAAAACGATGGCCAGTTACTGTATAATTGATGATGTAGAAAACGATGGCCAGTTACTGTATATGTGGTGATGTAGAAAACGATGGCCAGTTACTGTGATGTAGAAAACGATGGCCAGTTACTGTATATGTGGTGATGTAGAAAACGATGGCCAGTTACTGTATATGTGATGATGTAGAAAACGATGGCCAGTTACTGTATATGTGGTGATGTAGAAAACAATGGCCAGTTACTGTACATATGATGATGTAGAAAACGATGGCCAGATACTGTATATGTGGTGATGTAGAAAACGATGGCCAGTTACTGTATATGTGGTGATGTAGAAAACGATGGCCAGTTACTGTATATGTGGTGATGTAGAAAACGATGGCCAGTTACTGTATAAGTGGTGATGTAGAAAACGATGGCCAGTTACTGTACATGTGGTGATGTAGAAAACGATGACCAGTTACTGTATATGTGGTGATGTAGGAAACGATGGCCAGTTACTGTATATGTGGTGATGTAGAAAACGATGGCCAGTTACTGTATATGTGGTGATGTAGAAAACGATGGCCAGTTACTGTGATGTAGAAAACGATGGCCAGTTACTGTATATGTGGTGATGTAGAAAACGATGGCCAGTTACTGTACATGTGGTGATGTAGAAAATGATGACCAGTTACTGTATATGTGGTGATGTAGGAAACGATGGCCAGTTACTGTATATGTGGAGATGTAGAAAACGATGACCAGTTACTGTATATGTGGTGATGTAGGAAACGATGGCCAGTTACTGTATATGTGGTGATGTAGAAAACGATGGCCAGTTACTGTATATGTGGTGATGTAGAAAACGATGGCCAGTTACTGTGATGTAGAAAACGATGGCCAGTTACTGTATATGTGGTGATGTAGAAAACGATGGCCAGTTACTGTACATGTGGTGATGTAGAAAATGATGACCAGTTACTGTATATGTGGTGATGTAGGAAACGATGGCCAGTTACTGTATATGTGGAGATGTAGAAAACGATGACCAGTTACTGTATATGTGGTGATGTAGGAAACGATGGCCAGTTACTGTATATGTGGAGATGTAGAAAACGATGACCAGTTACTGTATATGTGGTGATGTAGAAAACGATGGCCAGTTACTGTATAAGTGGTGATGTAGAAAACGATGGCCAGTTACTGTATAAGTGGTGATGTAGAAAACGATGGCCAGTTACTGTACATGTGGTGATGTAGAAAACAATGACCAGTTACTGTATATGTGGTGATGTAGGAAACGATGGCCAGTTACTGTATATGTGGTGATGTAGAAAACGATGGCCAGTTACTGTATATGTGGTGATGTAGAAAACGATGGCCAGTTACTGTGATGTAGAAAATGATGGCCAGTTACTGTATATGTGGTGATGTAGAAAACGATGGCCAGTTACTGTACATGTGGTGATGTAGAAAACGATGACCAGTTACTGTATATGTGGTGATGTAGGAAACGATGGCCAGTTACTGTATATGTGGAGATGTAGAAAACGATGACCAGTTACTGTATAAGTGGTGATGTAGGAAACGATGGCCAGTTACTGTATATGTGGTGATGTAGAAAACGATGGCCAGTTACTGTAAATGTGGTGATGTAGAAAACGATGGCCAGTTACTGTGATGTAGAAAACGATGGCCGGTTACTGTATATGTGGTGATGTAGAAAACGATGGCCAGTTACTGTATATGCGGTGATGTAGAAAACGATGACCAGTTACTGTATAAGTGGTGATGTAGAAAACGATGGCCAGTTACTGTGATGTAGAAAACGATGGCCAGTTACTGTATAAGTGATGATGTAGAAAACGATGGCCAGTTACTGTATATGTGGTGATGTAGAAAACGATGGCCAGTTACAGTGATGTAGAAAACGATGGCCAGTTACTGTGATGTAGAAAACGATGGCCAGTTACTGTATAAGTGGTGATGTAGAAAACGATGGCCAGTTACTGTATATGTGGTGATGTAGAAAACGATGGCCAGTTACTGTGATGTAGAAAACGATGGCCAATTACTGTATATGTGGTGATGTAGAAAACGATGGCCAGTTACTGTATAAGTGGGGATGTAGAAAACGATGGCCAGTTACTGTATATGTGGTGATGTAGAAAACGATGACCAGTTACTGTATATGTGGTGATGTAGGAAACGATGGCCAGTTACTGTATATGTGGTGATGTAGAAAACGATGACCAGTTACTGTATATGTGGTGATGTAGGAAACGATGGCCAGTTACTGTATATGTGGTGATGTAGAAAACGATGGCCAGTTACTGTATATGTGGTGATGTAGAAAACGATGGCCAGTTACTGTGATGTAGAAAACGATGGCCAGTTACTGTATATGTGGTGATGTAGAAAACGATGGCCAGTTACTGTATATGCGGTGATGTAGAAAACGATGACCAGTTACTGTATAAGTGGTGATGTAGAAATCGATGGCCAGTTACTGTGATGTAGAAAACGATGGCCAGTTACTGTATAATTGATGATGTAGAAAACGATGGCCAGTTACTGTATATGTGGTGATGTAGAAAACGATGGCCAGTTACTGTGATGTAGAAAACGATGGCCAGTTACTGTATATGTGGTGATGTAGAAAACGATGGCCAGTTACTGTATATGTGATGATGTAGAAAACGATGGCCAGTTACTGTATATGTGGTGATGTAGAAAACAATGGCCAGTTACTGTACATATGATGATGTAGAAAACGATGGCCAGATACTGTATATGTGGTGATGTAGAAAACGATGGCCAGTTACTGTATATGTGGTGATGTAGAAAACGATGGCCAGTTACTGTATATGTGATGTAGAAAACGATGGCCAGTTACTGTATAAGTGGTGATGTAGAAAACGATGGCCAGTTACTGTACATGTGGTGATGTAGAAAACGATGACCAGTTACTGTATATGTGGTGATGTAGGAAACGATGGCCAGTTACTGTATATGTGGTGATGTAGAAAACGATGGCCAGTTACTGTATATGTGGTGATGTAGAAAACGATGGCCAGTTACTGTGATGTAGAAAACGATGGCCAGTTACTGTATATGTGGTGATGTAGAAAACGATGGCCAGTTACTGTACATGTGGTGATGTAGAAAATGATGACCAGTTACTGTATATGTGGTGATGTAGGAAACGATGGCCAGTTACTGTATATGTGGAGATGTAGAAAACGATGACCAGTTACTGTATATGTGGTGATGTAGGAAACGATGGCCAGTTACTGTATATGTGGTGATGTAGAAAACGATGGCCAGTTACTGTATATGTGGTGATGTAGAAAATGATGGCGAGTTACTGTGATGTAGAAAACGATGGCCAGTTACTGTATATGTGGTGATGTAGAAAACGATGGCCAGTTACTGTATATGCGGTGATGTAGAAAACGATGACCAGTTACTGTATAAGTGGTGATGTAGAAAACGATGGCCAGTTACTGTGATGTAGAAAACGATGGCCAGTTACTGTATAAGTGATGATGTAGAAAACGATGGCCAGTTACTGTATATGTGGTGATGTAGAAAACGATGGCCAGTTACTGTGATGTAGAAAACGATGGCCAGTTACTGTGATGTAGAAAACGATGGCCAGTTACTGTATAAGTGGTGATGTAGAAAACGATGGCCAGTTATTGTATATGTGGTGATGTAGAAAATGATGGCCAGTTACTGTATAAGTGGGGATGTAGAAAACGATGGCCAGTTACTGTATATGTGGTGATGTAGAAAACGATGACCAGTTACTGTATATGTGGTGATGTAGGAAACGATGGCCAGTTACTGTATATGTGGTGATGTAGAAAACGATGACCAGTTACTGTATATGTGGTGATGTAGGAAATGATGGCCAATTACTGTATATGTGGTGATGTAGAAAACGATGGCCAGTTACTGTATATGTGGTGATGTAGAAAACGATAGCCAGTTACTGTAATGTAGAAAACGATGGCCAGTTACTGTATATGTGGTGATGTAGAAAACGATGGCCAGTTACTGTATATGCGGTGATGTAGAAACGATGACCAGTTACTGTATAAGTGGTGATGTAGAAAACGATGGCCAGTTACTGTGATGTAGAAAACGATGGCCAGTTACTGTATAATTGATGATGTAGAAAACGATGGCCAGTTACTGTATATGTGGTGACGTAGAAAACGATGGCCAGTTACTGTGATGTAGAAAACGATGGCCAGTTACTGTATAAGTGGTGATGTAGAAAACGATGGCCAGTTACTGTATATGTGATGATGTAGAAAACGATGGCCAGTTACTGTATATGTGGTGATGTAGAAAACGATGGCCAGTTACTGTGATGTAGAAAACGATGGTCAGTTACTGTATATGTGGTGATGTAGAAAACGATGGCCAGTTACTGTACATGTGGTGATGTAGAAAACGATGACCAGTTACTGTATATGTGGTGATGTAGGAAACGATGGCCAGTTACTGTATATGTGGAGATGTAGAAAACGATGACCAGTTACTGTATATGTGGTGATGTAGGAAACGATGGCAAGTTACTGTATATGTGGTGATGTAGAAAACGATGGCCAGTTACTGTATATGTGGTGATGTAGAAAACGATGGCCAGTTACTGTGATGTAGAAAACGATGGCCAGTTACTGTATATGTGGTGATGTAGAAAACGATGGCCAGTTACTGTATATGCGGTGATGTAGAAAACGATGACCAGTTACTGTATAAGTGGTGATGTAGAAAACGATGGCCAGTTACTGTGATGTAGAAAACGATGGCCAGTTACTGTATAAGTGATGATGTAGAAAACGATGGCCAGTTACTGTATATGTGGTGATGTAGAAAACGATGGCCAGTTACTGTGATGTAGAAAACGATGGCCAGTTACTGTGATGTAGAAAACGATGGCCAATTACTGTATAAGTGGTGATGTAGAAAACGATGGCCAGTTACTGTATATGTGGTGATGTAGAAAACGATGGCCAGTTACTGTGATGTAGAAAACGATGGCCAGTTACTGTATATGTGGTGATGTAGGAAACGATGGCCAGTTACTGTATATGTGGAGATGTAGAAAACGATGACCAGTTACTGTATATGTGGTGATGTAGGAAACGATGGCCAGTTACTGTATATGTGGTGATGTAGAAAACGATGGCCAGTTACTGTATATGTGGTGATGTAGAAAACGATGGCCAGTTACTGTGATGTAGAAAACGATGGCCAGTTACTGTATATGTGGTGATGTAGAAAACGATGGCCAGTTACTGTATATGCGGTGATGTAGAAAACGATGACCAGTTACTGTATAAGTGGTGATGTAGAAAACGATGGCCAGTTACTGTGATGTAGAAAACGATGGCCAGTTACTGTATAAGTGATGATGTAGAAAACGATGGCCAGTTACTGTATATGTGGTGATGTAGAAAACGATGGCCAGTTACTGTGATGTAGAAAACGATGGCCAGCTACTGTGATGTAGAAAACGATGGCCAGTTACTGTATAAGTGGTGATGTAGAAAACGATGGCCAGTTACTGTATATGTGGTGATGTAGAAAACGATGGACAGTTACTGTGATGTAGAAAACGATGGCCAGTTACTGTATATGTGGTGATGTAGAAAACGATGGCCAGTTACTGTATAAGTGGGGATGTAGAAAACGATGGCCAGTTACTGTATATGTGGTGATGTAGAAAACGATGACCAGTTACTGTATATGTGGTGATGTAGGAAACGATGGCCAGTTACTGTATATGTGGTGATGTAGAAAACGATGACCAGTTACTGTATATGTGGTGATGTAGGAAACGATGGCCAGTTACTGTATATGTGGTGATGTAGAAAACGATGGCCAGTTACTGTATATGTGGTGATGTAGAAAACGATGGCCAGTTACTGTGATGTAGAAAACGATGGCCAGTTACTGTATATGTGGTGATCTAGAAAACGATGGCCAGTTACTGTATATGCGGTGATGTAGAAAACGATGACCAGTTACTGTATAAGTGGTGATGTAGAAAACGATGGCCAGTTACTGTGATGTAGAAAACGATGGCCAGTTACTGTATAATTGATGATGTAGAAAACGATGGCCAGTTACTGTATATGTGGTGATGTAGAAAACGATGGCCAGTTACTGTGATGTAGAAAACGATGGCCAGTTACTGTATAAGTGGTGATGTAGAGAACGATGGCCAGTTACTGTATATGTGATGATGTAGAAAACGATGGCCAGTTACTGTATATGTGGTGATGTAGAAAACGATGGCCAGTTACTGTACATATGATGATGTAGAAAACGATGGCCAGTTACTGTATATGTGGTGATGTAGAAAACGATGACCAGTTACTGTATATGTGGTGATGAAGAAAACGATGGCCAGTTACTGTATATTTGGTGATGTAGAAAACGATGGCCAGTTACTGTATATGTGGTGATGTAGGAAACGATGACCAGTTACTGTATAAGTGGTGATGTAGGAAACGATGGCCAGTTACTGTATAAGTGGGGATGTAGAAAACGATGGCCAGTTACCGTATAAGTGGTGATGTAGAAAACGATGGCCAGTTACTGTATAAGTGATGATGTAGAAAACGATGACCAATTACTGTATATGTGGTGATGTAGAAAACGATGGCCAGTTACTGTATATGTGGTGATGTAGAAAACGATGGCTAGTTACTGTATAAGTGGTGATGTAGAAAACGATGACCAGTTACTGTATATGTGGTGATGTAGAAAACGATGACCAGTTACTGTATATGTGGTGATGTAGAAAACGATGGCCAGTTACTGTATAAGTGGTGATGTAGAAAACGATGACCAGTTACTGTATATGTGGTGATGTAGAAAACGATGGCCAATTACTGTATATGTGGTGATGTAGAAAACGATGGCCAGTTACTGTGATGTAGAAAACGATGGTCAGTTACTGTGATGTAGAAAACGATGGCCAGTTACTGTATAAGTGGTGATGTAGAAAACGATGGCCAGTTACTGTATATGTGGTGATGTAGAAAACGATGGCCAGTTACTGTGATGTAGAAAACGATGGCCAGTTACTGTATATGTGGTGATGTAGGAAACGATGGCCAGTTACTGTATATGTGGAGATGTAGAAAACGATGACCAGTTACTGTATATGTGGTGATGTAGGAAACGATGGCCAGTTACTGTATATGTGGTGATGTAGAAAACGATGGCCAGTTTCTGTATAAGTGGTGATGCAGAAAACGATGGCCAGTTACTGTATATGTGGTGATGTAGAAAACGATGGCCAGTTACTGTATATGTGATGATGTAGAAAACGATGGCCAGTTACTGTATAAGTGGTGATGTAGAAAACGATGGCCAGTTACTGTATAAGTGATGATGTAGAAAACGATAGCCAGTTACTGTATAAGTGATGATGTAGAAAACGATGGCCAGTTACTGTATATGTGGTGATGTAGAAAACGATGGCCAGTTACTGTATATGTGGTGATGTAGAAAACGATGGCCAGTTACTGTATAGGTGGTGATGTAGAAAACGATGGCCAGTTACTGTATATGTGATGATGTAGAAAATGATGTAGAAAACGATGGCCAGTTACTGTATATGTGATGATGTAGAAAACGATGGCCAGTTACTGTGTAAGTGGTGATGTAGAAAACTATGGCCAGTTACTGTATATGTGATGATGTAGAAAACGATGGCCAGTTACTGTATATGTGGTGATGTAGAAAACGATGGCCAGTTATTCTATATGTGGTGATGTAGAAAACGATGGCCAGTTACTGTATATGTGGTGATGTAGAAAACGATGGCCAGTTACTGTATATGTGGTGATGTAGAAACGGATGGCCAGTTACTGCATAAGTGATGATGTAGAAAACGATGGCCAGTTACTGCATAAGTGATGATGTAGAAAACGATGGCCAGTTACTGTATATGTGATGATGTAGAAAACGATGGGCAGTTACTGTATATGTGGTGATGTAGAAAACGATGGCCAGTTACTGAATATGTGGTGATGTAGAAAACGATGGCCAGTTACTGTATATGTGGTGATGTAGAAAACGATGGCCAGTTACTGTATAAGTGGTGATGTAGAAAACGATGGCCAGTTACTGTATAAGTGGTGATGTAGAAAACGATGGCCAGTTACTGTACATGTGGTGATGTAGAAAACAATGACCAGTTACTGTATATGTGGTGATGTAGGAAACGATGGCCAGTTACTGTATATGTGGTGATGTAGAAAACGATGGCCAGTTACTGTATATGTGGTGATGTAGAAAACGATGGCCAGTTACTGTGATGTAGAAAATGATGGCCAGTTACTGTATATGTGGTGATGTAGAAAACGATGGCCAGTTACTGTACATGTGGTGATGTAGAAAACGATGACCAGTTACTGTATATGTGGTGATGTAGGAAACGATGGCCAGTTACTGTATATGTGGAGATGTAGAAAACGATGACCAGTTACTGTATAAGTGGTGATGTTTGAAACGATGGCCAGTTACTGTATATGTGGTGATGTAGAAAACGATGGCCAGTTACTGTAAATGTGGTGATGTAGAAAACGATGGCCAGTTACTGTGATGTAGAAAACGATGGCCGGTTACTGTATATGTGGTGATGTAGAAAACGATGGCCAGTTACTGTATATGCGGTGATGTAGAAAACGATGACCAGTTACTGTATAAGTGGTGATGTAGAAAACGATGGCCAGTTACTGTGATGTAGAAAACGATGGCCAGTTACTGTATAAGTGATGATGTAGAAAACGATGGCCAGTTACTGTATATGTGGTGATGTAGAAAACGATGGCCAGTTACAGTGATGTAGAAAACGATGGCCAGTTACTGTGATGTAGAAAACGATGGCCAGTTACTGTATAAGTGGTGATGTAGAAAACGATGGCCAGTTACTGTATATGTGGTGATGTAGAAAACGATGGCCAGTTACTGTGATGTAGAAAACGATGGCCAATTACTGTATATGTGGTGATGTAGAAAACGATGGCCAGTTACTGTATAAGTGGGGATGTAGAAAACGATGGCCAGTTACTGTATATGTGGTGATGTAGAAAACGATGACCAGTTACTGTATATGTGGTGATGTAGGAAACGATGGCCAGTTACTGTATATGTGGTGATGTAGAAAACGATGACCAGTTACTGTATATGTGGTGATGTAGGAAACGATGGCCAGTTACTGTATATGTGGTGATGTAGAAAACGATGGCCAGTCACTGTATATGTGGTGATGTAGAAAACGATGGCCAGTTACTGTGATGTAGAAAACGATGGCCAGTTACTGTATATGTGGTGATGTAGAAAACGATGGCCAGTTACTGTATATGCGGTGATGTAGATAACGATGACCAGTTACTGTATAAGTGGTGATGTAGAAAACGATGGCCAGTTACTGTGATGTAGAAAACGATGGCCAGTTACTGTATAATTGATGATGTAGAAAACGATGGCCAGTTACTGTATATGTGGTGATGTAGAAAACGATGGCCAGTTACTGTGATGTAGAAAACGATGGCCAGTTACTGTATATGTGGTGATGTAGAAAACGATGGCCAGTTACTGTATATGTGATGATGTAGAAAACGATGGCCAGTTACTGTATATGTGGTGATGTAGAAAACAATGGCCAGTTACTGTACATATGATGATGTAGAAAACGATGGCCAGATACTGTATATGTGGTGATGTAGAAAACGATGGCCAGTTACTGTATATGTGGTGATGTAGAAAACGATGGCCAGTTACTGTATATGTGGTGATGTAGAAAACGATGGCCAGTTACTGTATAAGTGGTGATGTAGAAAACGATGGCCAGTTACTGTACATGTGGTGATGTAGAAAACGATGACCAGTTACTGTATATGTGGTGATGTAGGAAACGATGGCCAGTTACTGTATATGTGGTGATGTAGAAAACGATGGCCAGTTACTGTATATGTGGTGATGTAGAAAACGATGGCCAGTTACTGTGATGTAGAAAACGATGGCCAGTTACTGTATATGTGGTGATGTAGAAAACGATGGCCAGTTACTGTACATGTGGTGATGTAGAAAATGATGACCAGTTACTGTATATGTGGTGATGTAGGAAACGATGGCCAGTTACTGTATATGTGGAGATGTAGAAAACGATGACCAGTTACTGTATATGTGGTGATGTAGGAAACGATGGCCAGTTACTGTATATGTGGTGATGTAGAAAACGATGGCCAGTTACTGTATATGTGGTGATGTAGAAAACGATGGCCAGTTACTGTGATGTAGAAAACGATGGCCAGTTACTGTATATGTGGTGATGTAGAAAACGATGGCCAGTTACTGTACATGTGGTGATGTAGAAAATGATGACCAGTTACTGTATATGTGGTGATGTAGGAAACGATGGCCAGTTACTGTATATGTGGAGATGTAGAAAACGATGACCAGTTACTGTATATGTGGTGATGTAGGAAATGATGGCCAGTTACTGTATATGTGGAGATGTAGAAAACGATGACCAGTTACTGTATATGTGGTGATGTAGAAAACGATGGCCAGTTACTGTATAAGTGGTGATGTAGAAAACGATGGCCAGTTACTGTATAAGTGGTGATGTAGAAAACGATGGCCAGTTACTGTACAAGTGGTGATGCAGAAAACAATGACCAGTTACTGTATATGTGGTGATGTAGGAAACGATGGCCAGTTACTGTATATGTGGTGATGTAGAAAACGATGGCCAGTTACTGTATATGTGGTGATGTAGAAAACGATGGCCAGTTACTGTGATGTAGAAAATGATGGCCAGTTACTGTATATGTGGTGATGTAGAAAACGATGGCCAGTTACTGTACATGTGGTGATGTAGAAAACGATGACCAGTTACTGTATATGTGGTGATGTAGGAAACGATGGCCAGTTACTGTATATGTGGAGATGTAGAAAACGATGACCAGTTACTGTATAAGTGGTGATGTAGGAAACGATGGCCAGTTACTGTATATGTGGTGATGTAGAAAACGATGGCCAGTTACTGTAAATGTGGTGATGTAGAAAACGATGGCCAGTTACTGTGATGTAGAAAACGATGGCCGGTTACTGTATATGTGGTGATGTAGAAAACGATGGCCAGTTACTGTATATGCGGTGATGTAGAAAACGATGACCAGTTACTGTATAAGTGGTGATGTAGAAAACGATGGCCAGTTACTGTGATGTAGAAAACGATGGCCAGTTACTGTATAAGTGATGATGTAGAAAACGATGGCCAGTTACTGTATATGTGGTGATGTAGAAAACGATGGCCAGTTACAGTGATGTAGAAAACGATGGCCAGTTACTGTGATGTAGAAAACGATGGCCAGTTACTGTATAAGTGGTGATGTAGAAAACGATGGCCAGTTACTGTATATGTGGTGATGTAGAAAACGATGGCCAGTTACTGTGATGTAGAAAACGATGGCCAATTACTGTATATGTGGTGATGTAGAAAACGATGGCCAGTTACTGTATAAGTGGGGATGTAGAAAACGATGGCCAGTTACTGTATATGTGGTGATGTAGAAAACGATGACCAGTTACTGTATATGTGGTGATGTAGGAAACGATGGCCAGTTACTGTATATGTGGTGATGTAGAAAACGATGACCAGTTACTGTATATGTGGTGATGTAGGAAACGATGGCCAGTTACTGTATATGTGGTGATGTAGAAAACGATGGCCAGTTACTGTATATGTGGTGATGTAGAAAACGATGGCCAGTTACTGTGATGTAGAAAACGATGGCCAGTTACTGTATATGTGGTGATGTAGAAAACGATGGCCAGTTACTGTATATGCGGTGATGTAGAAAACGATGACCAGTTACTGTATAAGTGGTGATGTAGAAATCGATGGCCAGTTACTGTGATGTAGAAAACGATGGCCAGTTACTGTATAATTGATGATGTAGAAAACGATGGCCAGTTACTGTATATGTGGTGATGTAGAAAACGATGGCCAGTTACTGTGATGTAGAAAACGATGGCCAGTTACTGTATATGTGGTGATGTAGAAAACGATGGCCAGTTACTGTATATGTGATGATGTAGAAAACGATGGCCAGTTACTGTATATGTGGTGATGTAGAAAACAATGGCCAGTTACTGTACATATGATGATGTAGAAAACGATGGCCAGATACTGTATATGTGGTGATGTAGAAAACGATGGCCAGTTACTGTATATGTGGTGATGTAGAAAACGATGGCCAGTTACTGTATATGTGATGTAGAAAACGATGGCCAGTTACTGTATAAGTGGTGATGTAGAAAACGATGGCCAGTTACTGTACATGTGGTGATGTAGAAAACGATGACCAGTTACTGTATATGTGGTGATGTAGGAAACGATGGCCAGTTACTGTATATGTGGTGATGTAGAAAACGATGGCCAGTTACTGTATATGTGGTGATGTAGAAAACGATGGCCAGTTACTGTGATGTAGAAAACGATGGCCAGTTACTGTATATGTGGTGATGTAGAAAACGATGGCCAGTTACTGTACATGTGGTGATGTAGAAAATCATGACCAGTTACTGTATATGTGGTGATGTAGGAAACGATGGCCAGTTACTGTATATGTGGAGATGTAGAAAACGATGACCAGTTACTGTATATGTGGTGATGTAGGAAACGATGGCCAGTTACTGTATATGTGGTGATGTAGAAAACGATGGCCAGTTACTGTATATGTGGTGATGTAGAAAATGATGGCGAGTTACTGTGATGTAGAAAACGATGGCCAGTTACTGTATATGTGGTGATGTAGAAAACGATGGCCAGTTACTGTATATGCGGTGATGTAGAAAACGATGACCAGTTACTGTATAAGTGGTGATGTAGAAAACGATGGCCAGTTACTGTGATGTAGAAAACGATGGCCAGTTACTGTATAAGTGATGATGTAGAAAACGATGGCCAGTTACTGTATATGTGGTGATGTAGAAAACGATGGCCAGTTACTGTGATGTAGAAAATGATGGCCAGTTACTGTGATGTAGAAAACGATGGCCAGTTACTGTATAAGTGGTGATGTAGAAAACGATGGCCAGTTATTGTATATGTGGTGATGTAGAAAATGATGGCCAGTTACTGTATAAGTGGGGATGTAGAAAACGATGGCCAGTTACTGTATATGTGGTGATGTAGAAAACGATGACCAGTTACTGTATATGTGGTGATGTAGGAAACGATGGCCAGTTACTGTATATGTGGTGATGTAGAAAACGATGACCAGTTACTGTATATGTGGTGATGTAGGAAATGATGGCCAATTACTGTATATGTGGTGATGTAGAAAACGATGGCCAGTTACTGTATATGTGGTGATGTAGAAAACGATAGCCAGTTACTGTAATGTAGAAAACGATGGCCAGTTACTGTATATGTGGTGATGTAGAAAACGATGGCCAGTTACTGTATATGCGGTGATGTAGAAACGATGACCAGTTACTGTATAAGTGGTGATGTAGAAAACGATGGCCAGTTACTGTGATGTAGAAAACGATGGCCAGTTACTGTATAATTGATGATGTAGAAAACGATGGCCAGTTACTGTATATGTGGTGACGTAGAAAACGATGGCCAGTTACTGTGATGTAGAAAACGATGGCCAGTTACTGTATAAGTGGTGATGTAGAAAACGATGGCCAGTTACTGTATATGTGATGATGTAGAAAACGATGGCCAGTTACTGTATATGTGGTGATGTAGAAAACGATGGCCAGTTACTGTGATGTAGAAAACGATGGTCAGTTACTGTATATGTGGTGATGTAGAAAACGATGGCCAGTTACTGTACATGTGGTGATGTAGAAAACGATGACCAGTTACTGTATATGTGGTGATGTAGGAAACGATGGCCAGTTACTGTATATGTGGAGATGTAGAAAACGATGACCAGTTACTGTATATGTGGTGATGTAGGAAACGATGGCAAGTTACTGTATATGTGGTGATGTAGAAAACGATGGCCAGTTACTGTATATGTGGTGATGTAGAAAACGATGGCCAGTTACTGTGATGTAGAAAACGATGGCCAGTTACTGTATATGTGGTGATGTAGAAAACGATGGCCAGTTACTGTATATGCGGTGATGTAGAAAACGATGACCAGTTACTGTATAAGTGGTGATGTAGAAAACGATGGCCAGTTACTGTGATGTAGAAAACGATGGCCAGTTACTGTATAAGTGATGATGTAGAAAACGATGGCCAGTTACTGTATATGTGGTGATGTAGAAAACGATGGCCAGTTACTGTGATGTAGAAAACGATGGCCAGTTACTGTGATGTAGAAAACGATGGCCAGTTACTGTATAAGTGGTGATGTAGAAAACGATGGCCAGTTACTGTATATGTGGTGATGTAGAAAACGATGGCCAGTTACTGTGATGTAGAAAACGATGGCCAGTTACTGTATATGTGGTGATGTAGGAAACGATGGCCAGTTACTGTATATGTGGAGATGTAGAAAACGATGACCAGTTACTGTATATGTGGTGATGTAGGAAACGATGGCCAGTTACTGTATATGTGGTGATGTAGAAAACGATGGCCAGTTACTGTATATGTGGTGATGTAGAAAACGATGGCCAGTTACTGTGATGTAGAAAACGATGGCCAGTTACTGTATATGTGGTGATGTAGAAAACGATGGCCAGTTACTGTATATGCGGTGATGTAGAAAACGATGACCAGTTACTGTATAAGTGGTGATGTAGAAAACGATGGCCAGTTACTGTGATGTAGAAAACGATGGCCAGTTACTGTATAAGTGATGATGTAGAAAACGATGGCCAGTTACTGTATATGTGGTGATGTAGAAAACGATGGCCAGTTACTGTGATGTAGAAAACGATGGCCAGCTACTGTGATGTAGAAAACGATGGCCAGTTACTGTATAAGTGGTGATGTAGAAAACGATGGCCAGTTACTGTATATGTGGTGATGTAGAAAACGATGGACAGTTACTGTGATGTAGAAAACGATGGCCAGTTACTGTATATGTGGTGATGTAGAAAACGATGGCCAGTTACTGTATAAGTGGGGATGTAGAAAACGATGGCCAGTTACTGTATATGTGGTGATGTAGAAAACGATGACCAGTTACTGTATATGTGGTGATGTAGGAAACGATGGCCAGTTACTGTATATGTGGTGATGTAGAAAACGATGACCAGTTACTGTATATGTGGTGATGTAGGAAACGATGGCCAGTTACTGTATATGTGGTGATGTAGAAAACGATGGCCAGTTACTGTATATGTGGTGATGTAGAAAACGATGGCCAGTTACTGTGATGTAGAAAACGATGGCCAGTTACTGTATATGTGGTGATCTAGAAAACGATGGCCAGTTACTGTATATGCGGTGATGTAGAAAACGATGACCAGTTACTGTATAAGTGGTGATGTAGAAAACGATGGCCAGTTACTGTGATGTAGAAAACGATGGCCAGTTACTGTATAATTGATGATGTAGAAAACGATGGCCAGTTACTGTATATGTGGTGATGTAGAAAACGATGGCCAGTTACTGTGATGTAGAAAACGATGGCCAGTTACTGTATAAGTGGTGATGTAGAAAACGATGGCCAGTTACTGTATATGTGATGATGTAGAAAACGATGGCCAGTTACTGTATATGTGGTGATGTAGAAAACGATGGCCAGTTACTGTACATATGATGATGTAGAAAACGATGGCCAGTTACTGTATATGTGGTGATGTAGAAAACGATGACCAGTTACTGTATATGTGGTGATGAAGAAAACGATGGCCAGTTACTGTATATTTGGTGATGTAGAAAACGATGGCCAGTTACTGTATATGTGGTGATGTAGGAAACGATGACCAGTTACTGTATAAGTGGTGATGTAGGAAACGATGGCCAGTTACTGTATAAGTGGGGATGTAGAAAACGATGGCCAGTTACCGTATAAGTGGTGATGTAGAAAACGATGGCCAGTTACTGTATAAGTGATGATGTAGAAAACGATGACCAATTACTGTATATGTGGTGATGTAGAAAACGATGGCCAGTTACTGTATATGTGGTGATGTAGAAAACGATGGCTAGTTACTGTATAAGTGGTGATGTAGAAAACGATGACCAGTTACTGTATATGTGGTGATGTAGAAAACGATGACCAGTTACTGTATATGTGGTGATGTAGAAAACGATGGCCAGTTACTGTATAAGTGGTGATGTAGAAAACGATGACCAGTTACTGTATATGTGGTGATGTAGAAAACGATGGCCAATTACTGTATATGTGGTGATGTAGAAAACGATGGCCAGTTACTGTGATGTAGAAAACGATGGCCAGTTACTGTGATGTAGAAAACGATGGCCAGTTACTGTATAAGTGGTGATGTAGAAAACGATGGCCAGTTACTGTATATGTGGTGATGTAGAAAACGATGGCCAGTTACTGTGATGTAGAAAACGATGGCCAGTTACTGTATATGTGGTGATGTAGGAAACGATGGCCAGTTACTGTATATGTGGAGATGTAGAAAACGATGACCAGTTACTGTATATGTGGTGATGTAGGAAACGATGGCCAGTTACTGTATATGTGGTGATGTAGAAAACGATGGCCAGTTACTTTATATGTGGTGATGTAGAAAACGATGGCCAGTTACTGTGATGTAGAAAACGATGGCCAGTTACTGTATATGTGGTGATGTAGAAAACGATGGCCAGTTACTGTATATGCGGTGATGTAGAAAACGATGACCAGTTACTGTATAAGTGGTGATGTAGAAAACGATGGCCAGTTACTGTGATGTAGAAAACGATGGCCAGTTACTGTATAAGTGATGATGTAGAAAACGATGGCCAGTTACTGTATATGTGGTGATGTAGAAAACGATGGCCAGTTACTGTGATGTAGAAAACGATGGCCAGCTACTGTGATGTAGAAAACGATGGCCAGTTACTGTATAAGTGGTGATGTAGAAAACGATGGCCAGTTACTGTATATGTGGTGATGTAGAAAACGATGGCCAGTTACTGTGATGTAGAAAACGATGGCCAGTTACTGTATATGTGGTGATGTAGAAAACGATGGCCAGTTACTGTATAAGTGGGGATGTAGAAAACGATGGCCAGTTACTGTATATGTGGTGATGTAGAAAACGATGACCAGTTACTGTATATGTGGTGATGTAGGAAACGATGGCCAGTTACTGTATATGTGGTGATGTAGAAAACGATGACCAGTTACTGTATATGTGGTGATGTAGGAAACGATGGCCAGTTACTGTATATGTGGTGATGTAGAAAACGATGGCCAGTTACTGTATATGTGGTGATGTAGAAAACGATGGCCAGTTACTGTGATGTAGAAAACGATGGCCAGTTACTGTATATGTGGTGATCTAGAAAACGATGGCCAGTTACTGTATATGCGGTGATGTAGAAAACGATGACCAGTTACTGTATAAGTGGTGATGTAGAAAACTATGGCCAGTTACTGTGATGTAGAAAACGATGGCCAGTTACTGTATAATTGATGATGTAGAAAACGATGGCCAGTTACTGTATATGTGGTGATGTAGAAAACGATGGCCAGTTACTGTGATGTAGAAAACGATGGCCAGTTACTGTATAAGTGGTGATGTAGAAAACGATGGCCAGTTACTGTATATGTGATGATGTAGAAAACGATGGCCAGTTACTGTATATGTGGTGATGTAGAAAACGATGGCCAGTTACTGTACATATGATGATGTAGAAAACGATGACCAGTTACTGTATATGTGGTGATGTAGAAAACGATGACCAGTTACTGTATATGTGGTGATGAAGAAAACGATGGCCAGTTACTGTATATTTGGTGATGTAGAAAACGATGGCCAGTTACTGTATATGTGGTGATGTAGGAAACGATGACCAGTTACTGTATAAGTGGTGATGTAGGAAACGATGGCCAGTTGCTGTATAAGTGGGGATGTAGAAAACGATGGCCAGTTACCGTATAAGTGGTGATGTAGAAAACGATGGCCAGTTACTGTATAAGTGATGATGTAGAAAACGATGACCAATTACTGTATATGTGGTGATGTAGAAAACGATGGCCAGTTACTGTATATGTGGTGATGTAGAAAACGATGGCTAGTTACTGTATAAGTGGTGATGTAGAAAACGATGACCAGTTACTGTATATGTGGTGATGTAGAAAACGATGACCAGTTACTGTATATGTGGTGATGTAGAAAACGATGGCCAGTTACTGTATAAGTGGTGATGTAGAAAACGATGACCAGTTACTGTATATGTGGTGATGTAGAAAACGATGGCCAATTACTGTATATGTGGTGATGTAGAAAACGATGGCCAGTTACTGTATATGTGGTGATGTAGAAAACGATGGCCAGTTACTGTATATGTGGTGATGTAGAAAACGATGGCCAGTTACTGTATATGTGGTGATGTAGAAAACGATGGCCAGTTACTGTATATGTGATGATGTAGAAAACGATGGCCAGTTACTGTATAAGTGGGGATGTAGAAAACGATGGCCAGTTACTGTATATGTGGGGATGTAGAAAACGATGGTCAGTTACTGTATATGTGGGGATGGAGAAAACGATGGGCAGACACGGACTATAAGCTGCGCTGTCTTGCTGACAAAAGGGGCCGGGTATGCAAATTCCGCGATCGCACTGTCTGGTGTAAGGACGCCCTCTATGTCTTAGAGAGCGACAGCAGAGTGAGCGCACGCCGGTATAAAGACGCACACTTTTCTTTCTTAACACACGTCATCTCCAAGAAGTGTATGATTAATCAGAACCATGGAGAACCATCGGAGCTGCTCGCAGCGCTTGAAGTAGACCCTACCCCACTGCAAGCACTGCGATCACTGCAGGCTGCAATACAACCAAGTGACGTGTACAATGACGCCTCCATTCTAATTATACACACCCATAAAACTCGCTCAGATACGCCTGCGTACGCAGCACCACTCCCCCATTCACAAGCACCTTCCCCTGTTACCACCCACAAACGGCGCTATCTGTCACTCAAAGTAGCGCTTCAGTCTTTGTGTTAAGAGCACACGATTCCCGATCGCAATGACTGGTTTGCGCACGTGCACTGCGATGCATACTCATGCGCAGACGGGCGACAATCGCCCATAGCGTGCGTCTGCGGCTTAGCGTCCGGGTCTGAATCGGCCCTGAGTGCTCAGTGTTCTTCTTCCATACCATAGATCTACCTATAAATTGTGTGACCTGTGCTCGCCCTATTTCCCCATCAGTACGTTGCCGATTAGCCCGGACTCCAATCTTATAACGTCCCTCTCTCATTGTGACACCATGTAATGACATCTCCTCGCCAATGGCAGTTTCCTAGTCCCTCATTGGTTGGTTGTGCCTTAAACTAAATGGTGCTTTATAGCGAGCGGTTACATCGGCAAAGTCTGGCTGCTGCCCACATCTCGCAGGCTGTTACTATCGTGCCCCCGTCTCCTCCTTCTGTATAAGCAGCTTCTCCTTCTCTGGGGTCCCTCATCACAGGCCGTGACTATCTCTGGCTCTCCCATATAATAATCTCTCCATGCTTTATGTAAGAGCTCTGGAGATGTTGACTTCCCCTAGTGTAAATTCCCCAGTGATCTCCCCGTTTCATGTTCACCTTGTCTCCGCTGACCTCGGCCACCTGGCCCCACAGGAAGGTCTTAGGGTCTCGGCTGTAGATAAAGACGCTCCCGTGATGTTGGTACCTTGGTGCTCCAATTGCAACCAAATTTTGTCTCACTTGTTGCACAGCGTAACCTGGGGAATACAATAACTAGGCAGTAAAGGTGCAGAAATGAGATACAACCCCCCATTTATCACTGTATAATCCAGAGTCCGTCCCTCTGATACTAAGCCATGCACCTCCCACCCTGCTCCACTTCCTCCCCACACAGGGGAGACAATGTCCAGCCACAGCCCCCACAACATCTTTATGTTACTCCCACAGGACTTCCTATAGAGACACCCACCGGCTGAGGCATGAATCCGCCGCCGTGCGTATTAAGATGCACCACACCATGTACCGTCAGTCGCACCATCCGAGACTGAACCAGCCATTTAGAGCCGCAGAATCTCCATCTGAAAATGGCTGCCGGTGTCAGTGCACCTGCACCACACGCCTGTGTTTGGCGAGCCACAGCCCCTGTTACCACCCAGAAATGCCAACCGAAATTGCATGTATCGGTGTGCAATGGCAATCTGCGTCTTTGTGCGGTGGCATGCACAGTGTGACTTGGATGCGCGCACAGTGTAAAAACAATGGGGCCGTTTCAGACCCGGACGCTAAGCTGTCGCTGCCAAAAGGGGCTGGGTATGCAAATTCCGTGATCGCACTCTCTGGTGTAAGGACGCCCTCTATGTCTCATAGAGCGACTCCAGAGTGAGCGCACGCCGGTATAAAGACGCCCACTTTTCTTTCTTAACATACGTCATCTCCAGGAAGTGTGTGATTAATCGGGAACATCGAGAGCCATCGGAGCTGCTCGCAGCGCTTGAGGTAGACCCTGCCCCGCCGCAAGCACTGCGATCACTGCAAATAATTTACAGATGACAACGAAATGATTAAGACGCATATTTATTATCAGCTTTTAGACCCAATACTTATAAGTTCTTATCACATCAATATCCATGTGTTTAGCTTCACTTTAATCAGACAGTAACGGAGACACTATAAACCCCCCAGTTCACCATCAAATACTATGATATTTCTACCTCAAAGCTCACCCAGATAGGAGTCCGTCATGTCAGCCCGATTCCTTGTGGCATTTATCCAGGTGCCAGTCTGCTGCCCGGTCCTGTAATTATACGCCCCCCCTGACCAGTCGTAGGCACCAACCGCCCCGAGGATCGGCCCGTCCTGATGAAGAAACACATTATTGGAGACTCGGGAGCCTGTTCCTTGTGATCTTTGGGCCTATTTATCAACACTTTCTGCATTTCTAATTATGCTAAACAGCAGTTCAACAGGATTAGCACTAAATTAACTAAGATGTCAATTTATTAAACTTCTCCCTCCTGAAACAGCAGCTTCTGTATAATTATACTATCCCAGCAATTCACCAACAGCAGAAGCGATGTCATAAAGCGTTTAGGTAAGTACCACAATGGGGTCTGCTGTGTGCCCCAGTTTATGCCAAATTGGTCACTCTAGAAATGCAACATGTATCACCATTGTATGGTTACTATCAGCTACTTTCTGAGTGATTACACTGGATCTTCAGACTATAAGTCAGGGGCTAACGCAGATACTACCAGCATAAATGACATAATAGGAGCTCATCACCCTATATACAGTATTAAGACACTGCCTATGTGGTAAATATCAATCTCTGAAACCTAAATGTTTGACACCTGACTCCTATAGCAGATGCCGGTCTCAGATGGCATCACAGGCCCTTTCCCATGGATCGAGCTTCTAATATACCCAATTAGATCCCTCCACCACCTCCAGCAGTCACAAGGCACAAGTGTAACCTAATGCGCAGTAAGGGCAGCGCCCAGCAGGACCTGGCATTGTAAGTGTTTGTTGCCAGTGTCAGACTGGGCCAACGGGGGACTGGGTATATCCTTGGCGGGTTCACCTGCTTCCATAGGCCACCTTCCTCGCCACTCTTCCCTCACTCACAGTCAGGGTAGGCAGGGGAGGCGGAGCCAGGGCCGTGCAGTCAGGGTAGGTGGGGTCAGGGATGTGCAGTCAGGGTAAGTGCAGCCAGGGATGTGCAGTCAGGGTAGGTGGGGTCAGGGATGTGCAGTCAGGGTAAGTGGAGCCAGGGATGTGCAGTCAGGGTAGGTGGAGCCAGTGATGTGCAGTCAGGGTAGGTGGAGCCAGGGATGTGCAGTCAGGGTAGGCGGAGCCAGGGATGTGCAGTCAGGGTAGGTGGAGCCAGTGATGTGCAGTCAGGGTAGGTGGAGCCAGGGATGTGCAGTCAGGGTAGGTGGGGCCAGGGATGTGCAGTCAGTGTAGGTGGAGCCATGGATGTTCAGTCAGTGTAGGTGGGGCCAGGGATGTGCAGTCAGGGTAGGTGGGGCCAGGGATGTGCAGTCAGGGTAGGTGGGGTAGGTGGAGCCAGGGATGTGCAGTCAGGGTAGGTCAGGGTAGGTGGAGCCAGGGATGTGCAGTCAGGGTAAGTGGGGTCAGGGATGTGCAGTCAGGGTAGGTGGGGCCAGGGATGTGCAGTCAGGGTAAGTGGGGTCAGGGATGTGCAGTCAGGGTAGGTGGAGCCAGGGATGTGCAGTCAGGGTAGGTGGGGCCACGGATGTGCAGTCAGGGTAAGTGGAGCCAGGGATGTGCAGTCAGTGTAGGTGGGGCCAGAGATGTGCAGTCAGGGTAGGTGGGGCCAGGGATGTGCAGTCAGGGTAGGTGGAGCCAGGGATGTGCAGTCAGGGTAGGTCAGGGTAGGTGGAGCCAGGGATGTGCAGTCAGGGTAAGTGGGGCCAGGGATGTGCAGTCAGGGTAGGTGGGGCCAGGGATGTGCAGTCAGGGTAGGTGGGGCCAGGGATGTGCAGTCAGGGTAGGTGGAGACAGGGATGTGCAGTCAGGGTAAGTGGAGCCAGGGATGTGCAGTCAGGGTAGGTGGAGCCAGTGATGTGCAGTCAGGGTAGGTGGAGCCAAGGATGTGCAATCAGGGTAGGTGGAGTCAGGGATGTGCAGTCAGGGTAGGTGGAGCCAGGGATGTGCAGTCAGGGTAGGTGGAGCCAAGGATGTGCAATCAGGGTAGGTGGAGCCAGGGATGTGCAGTCAGGGTAAGTGGGGCCAGGGATGTGCAGTCAGGGTAAGTGGGGCCAGGGATGTGCAGTCAGGGTAGGTGGAGCCAGGGATGTGCAGTCAGGGTAGGTGGGGCCAGGGATGTGCAGTCAGGGTAAGTGGAGCCAGGGATGTGCAGTCAGTGTAGGTGGGGCCAGAGATGTGCAGTCAGGGTAGGTGGGGCCAGGGATGTGCAGTCAGGGTAGGTGGGGTAGGTGGAGCCAGGGATGTGCAGTCAGGGTAGGTCAGGGTAGGTGGAGCCAGGGATGTGCAGTCAGGGTAAGTGGGGCCAGGGATGTGCAGTCAGGGTAGGTGGGGCCAGGGATGTGCAGTCAGGGTAGGTGGGGCCAGGGATGTGCAGTCAGGGTAGGTGGAGACAGGGATGTGCAGTCAGGGTAAGTGGAGCCAGGGATGTGCAGTCAGGGTAGGTGGAGCCAGTGATGTGCAGTCAGGGTAGGTGGAGCCAAGGATGTGCAATCAGGGTAGGTGGAGTCAGGGATGCGCAGTCAGGGTAGGTGGAGCCAGTGATGTGCAGTCAGGGTAGGTGGAGCCAGGGATGTGCAGTCAGGGTAGGTGGAGCCAGGGATGTGCAGTCAGGGGAGGCGGAGCCAGGGGCGTGCAGTCAGGGTAGGCAGAGCCAGGGGCGTGCAGTCAGGGGAGGCAGAGCCAGGGGCATGCAGTCGGGGGAGGCAGAGCCAGGGGCATGCAGTCAGGGGAGGCAGAGCCAGGGGCGTGCAGTCAGGGGAGGCAGAGCCAGGAGCGTGCAGTCAGGGGAGGCAGGGCCAGGGGGGTGCAGTCAGGGGAGGCAGAGCCAGGGGCGTGCAGTCAGGGTAGGCAGAGCCAGAGGGTGCAGTCAGGGGAGGCAGAGCCAGGGTCATGCAGTCAGGGGAGGCAGAGCCAGGGGCGTGCAGAGCCTTCCCTGTCATACTGCAGAGTTTTGACTATAAAAATGATTACAGTAATACAAACAAGATATTTAAAACTTATAAATATCTTCTTTGTATTATTCTGATCAATTTTTATAGCAAAACTCACCAAAATTACAGCATTCCCAGTTAGAGATGAGGCAGTAAGAGCTCAGCTTCTCCTCTGATCGCTCAGACACTGCCACAAAGAAAAAGAGCTAATGGCGGCATGCCTCACTGTGAGGGGACATGCCTTGAGATTTGATGGACACCATTGACGATCAGGTGACCAGTCCAGGAAGTACTTAGGCATCGGAGCTCAGCAGCACTGAGTAGGGAAGTAAATCGGAATACAGTATGCAGACATAGGAAACACACAAAGGAGAAAAAGGTGAGGAGGGTCTGCTGTGGGCAACAGAACACTGTCTGGGGGCTTGTAAATCACTGTGTAACAGGATAGGAGGATTCCCAGCACACACCAGTAGCTGGCACCTGTCACTATGCAGGGACTGGCACCTTCTGTGTAAAGCTGGGTACACACTGCATGATGTGTACCCAGCACAACATTGCTCTGATACTATCCAGTGCCTCCCCAGCCATCGACCCCACCACATGTCCCTGGCTACTCTGAGGAGTTGTGTTTAGGATCCTGTTAGTATTTATGTAAACTGGCTGCTTATAGTCCACCAGAAATCACTGTACTAACCAGCTACATAAAATATACTCACCTCTAGATCACGCTTATCAAGGTAGCTCTTATTTTGATGTTCTGAAGAGTAGTTTTTATCCTGCTGCACTGAGTGCTATCAGTACAGTAGTCTCCTGCCTCCCCTGAATGTCCTCTGACCCCCAGAAAGACTTCCCATAATAGACATAATAGTCCATTTCGTGGTAAAGGGGACACACCCAAAGGCAGTGAAATAAGTTGGCCACGGGTATGAAGGAATTGGTATGTTATACCACCGGACGTCAGCCCGGCAGATGAAATACTGCCGGAAGGCTGGCAGATGGAGATTCCGACAGGGTAAGTATGAAGGCTATCCCTAACCCCCCCCTAACCCTCCCTTAGAGGTGCCTATTCCTAAGCTCCCACACTAGTGCCTAAACCTAACCTCCCCTCTCTGCATCCTAAACCTCATCCTCCCGGGGGGGGGAGGGTGTCTAACCCAAACCTCCCCCTGGGGGGTGCCTGACTTTAACTCCCCTTCCCCTAGCCTAACCGATCCCAAGAGGGTGCCTAACCCTAAGTCCCCCCTGGAGACCCTAAACCTAACCCTCCCCCACACGGCAATCTGCTCCCGATGCCCGGCTTACCTATAATTGGTATGCCGGGCGTTGGGATTTCGGCATGGGGCTAATGATAGGCGTCGGTATTTAGACACCTATCGTTAGTCCCATGCCAGGATTTCATTGTCGGGAAGCCAGCGGTTAGTATTTTGTCTGCCGGCTTCCTGACTACATACCGGTACGAAACATTTGGGGCATGCAGATGAGGATAGAGAGCCCATAGCAAAAAGCACAAAAGAGCTACTCAGAGGCACAGCACTGGAGAGGCATTCAGAGGCACAGCACTGGAGGGTAAATCAGAGGCACAGCACTGGAGGGTAAATCAGAGGCACAGCAATGGAGGGTAAATCAGAGGCACAGCACTGGAGGGTAAATCAGAGGCACAGCACTGGAGGGTAAATCAGAGGCAAAGCACTGGAGGGTAAATCAGAGGCACAGCACTGGAGGGTAAATCAGAGGCACAGCAATGGAGGGTAAATCAGAGGCACAACACTGGAGGGTAAATCAGAGGCACAGCAATGGAGGGTAAATCAGAGGCACAGCACTGGAGGGTAAATCAGAGGCAAAGCACTGGAGGGTAAATCAGAGGCAAAGCACTGGAGGGTAAATCAGAGGCACAACACTGGAGTGTAAATCAGGCACAGCACTGGAGGGTAAATCAGAGGCACAGCACTGGAGGGTAAATCAGAGGCACAGCACTGGAGGGTAAATCAGAGGCACAGCACTGGAGAGTAAATCAGAGGCACAGCACTGGAGGGTAAATCAGAGGCACAGCACTGGAGGGTAAATCAGAGGCACAGCACTGGAGGGTAAATCAGAGGCACAGCACTGGAGGGTAAATCAGAGGCACAACACTGGAGGGTAAATCAGAGGCACAGCACTGGAGGGTAAATCAGAGGCACAACACTGCAGGGGAACTTTAAGGCATAGCACTGTAGAGGCTTTCAGAGGCACATTACTGGAGAGGCATTGAGTTGCACAGTACTGCAGAGGAATAACACTGGAAAGGGACAAGAGAGGCACATGAGATTAAATGAGAGGCACAGTATAGGTACATAAGAGGCATTCAGAGACACATGAAATTAAAAAAGGATAATGAAAATCACAGCACAAGAAAGACACACTAGAGACCTCATAATATGTTGATTTTTATGGATGTTCATCTATAATATCTATGTAGCTGTGTAATATTGTGTGAGTAATGACATGTAATGGAAGGATGCTGACTGAGAGTGAACATATTCAGCACTTACCGGTGTTAAGATTGCACTAAACCCTTCCTGAGACATTTCCATCTGAAACGAACTTCTATTCAGTGACTTTGTACCTGGTAATAGGAGAAGAGAGGTCAGAGACATAGAGAGATTAGAGGAACATTAGATAGAGGATGGGGAGAGACACGAGGAAGAGGAAAAAGGTCAGACATAGAAAGATTAGACAAAGGTTAGGGGGAGGATGATTGGAGAGAGGAATCCAGAAACAGACAGATTTGAGAACGTTAGGGGCAGTGTTATGGCTTCAGTATTGTGTGTTTCATATGCATTTATTTCTGCATAAGCTCTATCTAGTGGCCATCCAAGTGTCATCTTAACCAAACAGGTCAGGCTTCTGTAGTTAGTTCCCAGTGCACCAAGGGTAGGGGATAGTGGAGGAATAAATCTTATTTTTTCTCAGCTCACAGTTCAGTTAATTTGCATGTTTATTTATTAGCAATGCATCATGTGCATATTGTAATTGTATTCTTTGTATTTACAATTTTGCCAATTTCTTCTTTTATTACAATAAACACCATTATTCAGTTTTTACATCTATATTGTATTATTAAAAATAAGGAGTGGTTATGCTGCCTGTCTAATTTAAATCGAGGAATATTATAGCAGAACAGGTAGGATTGAGAGAGAGGAGGAAGAGGAGAGAGGTCAGTGTCTGAGAGATTAGAGGAAGATTAGAAGAAGAATGGAGAGAGCAGAGGAAGAGGAGAGAAGTCAGAGACAAAAATATTACAGGAAGGATGGCTAGAGAGGAGGAAAAGGAGAGAGGTTAGAGAAAAAGAGAGATTAGAGGAATCATGGATGTCTGATTTTGTCAATCCATCTTGGGAGTTGGACCCTTGGGTCTAGTTGAAGCTAGACTGAAACAAAATGTGGATGTTTTGATTAAATACCTAATGAATCAGGACTGGAGACAGTGAAGGTCCCTAAACCAGGAAGTGGGCTGGATTGATGACCTGGAATCCAAATGCTACATGCTGGAGCAGATTGTTGAGAGCTCATCCCCAGGACCTGCACCCAATGGCTGGAACCCACTACTGGGAGCTCAGTAATGATTGGCAAATGAAGACTCAGAACGTCATAAGCTAGAACTGGAGGCAAGAACTCAAACTCAGGACTGCAAATCAGAAATGAAGACCTCAGGACTGTACTCTGAATGTGTAGAAGCACTGCCCTGGAACCTGCGTACTGGTATACTCAATTGGAAATGGAACTCACAACTCAGCAATAGCCACAGCTAACAGACACCAACAGCCAAAAACCTAATACCTGCAACCAAAGGAATGATAGCAGGAGGTCAAAATGTCTGTGGGACTGGGTAGAGGAGCTGGTGATTGATGGAGACATGAACACAGGCTGTGAACATGAGTAGATGTTAAAGCAGAGTTCTTGCTGCAGGAATGGATGCTGAATGCAACAGAGGGAATACAGGTTGTTTGCAGACTGGCAGGCTGGAGTCCCTGACTGGGTCTAACAAACAGGAGTCCCTGACTCGAGCTGTGGCACTAGAGACCCCCTTTGGGGATGTGGCACTATGGGGCAACTTGGACAGGGCAGCAGTCATTGGAGTTTGAAGCAGGAGTCCCTCATAGGAATCGGCAGACAGAGGTTCCTTCTGGGGACCAGCAGACATAAGTCCGTCTTTGGGACCAGCAGACATAGGCCCTTTTTTTGGAACCAGCAGATATAAGTCCGTGACAGTGTTTAACAGACACAGGACCCCTCCTGGATCTGGACACTCTGAACCTCTTCTTGGGGCTTGAGAGGCAAAATCCCTTGGGCTGGAAAGTCGATTTTTTAAAACTTGGGCTGGTGCTTTGACACTTGAAACTGGGACCTGCTCCACAGTACTGTATTTAGAACTTGGGGGTTTGCCCTGACACCATTTCTACGTTTATGAATGGGAAGCTTGGATGAAATGTCCTGGGCCCCTGCAGTACAGGCAGTGTTCATTGTTTCTACAATACTGGCATTTGGCTTCTGAGAGACTAGGTCAAAATCTGTTTTTGCTTTGAGCAGGAGTAGAATGCCTAGCATTCAAAGTCCCAGATTCACAAAACACTTTTCCCCCAAGGACCTTAGAAGGGATTTTGATGAGGTCTGGGAGTAGAATCAGTAATAAATAAGTTAACAGAGTTTGCAATTGGACCTGCATTCCTATGAAAATAACAAGTCTGACTGAGTCTATGGAATATGGCGACTTGGGAGCTTGGGGGTTAACTGTTGGAGAAAATTGTCTCTCTGGAGTAGGCAGATTGAGACTGGGAACTCAGAATGTTCATAGGCCAACAGGGTCATGTGAGCGCTGTAGCTGGAGCCCAATTGGAGGCCGGATCACCTGATTATTCCAATATGGATACGTCAATGTAACTGTGAGATGTGACTGCTATATGTGAGCAATTGAGGGGTACATTAGGCTAAGACCCCGAAGTACAAGAGAAACTTAAGGGGGAGGCTGCTCCTCACCTTTGGAACTCCCTCCCTCTCCCTATCAGACTCTGCACCTCTCTACCATCTTTCAAACGAGCTCTTAAGACCCACTACTTCATTAAAGCCTTCCAGCTCTCATCCTAACTTGCTGCTACATCTTCCTTCCTCCCCGCCTACCCCATCTATGTCACACCTGTTTGTCTTCCCCTCCCTTAAAGAATGTAAGCTCTTTTGAGCAGGGCCCTCTACCCTCTTGTGCTTCTCCCTACTGTAATTTACTTTATCTCTTACTCCCCACTAGGGCAACTAACACTTGGCTGCTTATGCGGGCGTTAAGGTCGCTAATATAGCAATGTTTATCCATGTCCTGTATTGTATTGTAAGTCAATGGTTAGTTTTTTGTCTATGTACTTTGTAAGGTGCTGCGGAACACTTGTGGCGCCATATAAATAAATGTTAATAATAATAAAGAAAGAAAGACTGAAGAGGAGAGAGGTCAGAGACAAAGCAAGATTAGAGGAACATTAGGGGGAGGATGGAAAGAGAGAGAAGGAAGAGGTGAGAGGTCACTGACAGAGAGATTAGAGGAAGGTTAGGAGTAAAATGGAGGGCTATAGGAGATAGATGGGGGAGGTCAGAGACAGAGAGATTAGAGGAAGGGTACGGGGAGGCTGGAGTGAGAGAGGTGGAAGAGAGGTCAGAGACAAAGATTAGAGAAAGGCTAGGAGTAAGATGGAGAGATAGAGGAGACCTATCTCCTCAATACAGTATCTACATCTTACACTTAGTCTTTCACATAGAGAGATTAGAGGAAGGTTAGGGGAAGGATGAAGAGAGAGGATGAAGAGGAGAGAGGTCATAAGGAGAGATATATTAGATGAGAAAGAGGAGAGGGGACAGGGAGAGAGAGAGAGAGATATTAGATGAGGAAGAGGAGAGGGGTCAGAGAGAGATATTAGATGAGGAAAAGGAGAGGGGCTAGAGAGAGAGAGAGAGATATTAGATGAGGAAGAGGAGAGGGGTCAGAGAGAGATAGAGATATTAGATGAGGGAGAGGAGAGGGGTCAGAGAGAGATATATTAGATGAGGGAGAGAAGAGGGTTCAGTGGGAGATATTAGATGAGGAAGAGGAGCGAGGTCAGAAGAAGAGAGATATTAGAGGCGGAAGAGGAGAGAGGTCAGAAGGAGAGAGATATTAGATGAGGAAGAGAAGAGGGGTCAGAGGGGGAGAGATATTAGATGAGGAAGAGAAGAGGGGTCAGAGGGGGAGAGATATTAGAGGAGGAAGAGGAGAGAGGTCAGAAGGAGAGAGATATTAGATGAGGAAGAGAAGAGGGGTCAGAGGGGGAGAGATATTAGATGAGGAAGAGAAGAGGGGTCAGAGGGGGAGAGATATTAGATGAGGAAGAGGAGAGAGGTCAGAAGGAGAGAGATATTAGATGAGAAAGAGGAGAGAGGTCAGAAGGAGAGAGAAATTAGATGAGGAAGAGAAGAGGGGTCAGAGGGGGAGAGATATTAGAGGAGGAAGAGGAGAGGAGTCAGAGGGAGATATATTAGATGAGGAAGAGGAGAGGGGTCAGAAGGAGAGATATTAGAGGAAGAAGAGGAAAGGGGTCAGAGGGAGAGATATATTAGAGGAGGAAGAGGAGAGGGGTCAGAGGGAGAGATATATTAGAGGAGGAAGAGGAGAGGGGTCAGAGGGAGAGATATATTAGAGGAGGAAGAGGAGAGGGGTCAGAGGGAGAGATATATTAGAGGAGGAAGAGGAGAGGGGTCAGAGGGAGAGATATATTAGAGGAGGAAGAGGAGAGGGGTCAGAGGGAGAGATATATTAGAGGAGGAAGAGGAGAGGGGTCAGAGGGAGAGAGATATTAGAGGAGGAAGAGGAGAAGAGGTCAGAGGGAGAGATATATTAGAGGAGGAAGAGGAGAGGGGTCAGAGGGAGAGAGATATTAGATGAGGAAGAGGAGAGGGGTCAGAGGGAAAGATATATTAGTTGAGGAAGAGGAGAGGGGTCAGAGGGAGAGATATTAGATAAGGAAGAGGAGAGGGGTCAGAGGGAGAGATATATTAGATGAGGAAGAGGAGAGGGGTCAGAGGGAGAGATATATTAGATGAGGAAGAGGAGAGGGGTCAGAGGGAGAGATATATTAGATGACGAAGAGGAGAGGGGCCAGAGGGAGAGAGATAGAGGAGGAAGAGGAGAGGGGTCAGAGGGAGAGAGATAGAGGAGGAAGAGGATAGGGGTCAGAGGGAGAGATATATTAAAGGAGGAAGAGGAGAGGGGTCAGAAGGAGAGATATTAGAAGAGGAGGAGGTGAGAGGTCAGGAGGAGATATTAGATGAGGAAAAGGAGAGGGGTCAGAGGGAGAGATATATTAGAGGAGGAAGAGGAGATGGGTCAGAGGGAGAGAGATAGATGAGGAAGAGGAGAGGGGTCAGAAGGAGAGATATGAGAAGAGGAAGAGGAGAGGGGTCAGAAGGAGAGATATTAGAAGAGGAAGAGGAGAGGGGTCAGAGAGAGAGATATATTAGATGAGGGAGAGGAGAGGGTTCAGTGGGAAATATTAGAGGAGGAAGAGGAGAGAGGTCAGAAGGAGAGAGATATTAGATGAGGAAGAGAAGAGGGGTCAGAGGGGGAGAGATATTAGAGGAGGAAGAGGAGAGGAGTCAGAGGGAGAGATATTAGAGGAGGAAGAGGAAAGGGGTCAGAGGGAGAGATATATTAGAGGAGAAAGAGGAGAGGGGTCAGAGGGAGAGATATATTAGAGGAGAAAGAGGAGAGGGGTCAGAGGGAGAGATATATTAGAGGAGGATGAGGAGAGGGGTCAGAGGGAGAGATATATTAGAGGAGGATGAGGAGAGGGGTCAGAGGGAGGGATATATTAGAGGAGGAAGAGGAGAGGGGTCAGAGGGAGAGATATATTAGAGGAGGAAGAGGAAAGGGGTCAGAGGGAGAGATATATTAGAGGAGGAAGTGGAGTGGGGTCAGAGGGAGAGATATATTAGAGGAGGAAGAGGAGAGGGGTCAGAGGGAGAGATATATTAGAGGAGGAAGAGGAGAAGGGTCAGAGGGAGAGATATATTAGAGGAGGAAGAGGAGAGGGGTCAGAGGGAGAGATATATTAGAGGAGTAAGAGGAGAGGGGTCAGAGGGAGAGATATATTAGAGGAGGAAGAGGAGAGGGGTCAGAGGGAGAGATATATTAGAGGAGGAAGAGGAGAGGGGTCAGAGGGAGAGATATAGGAGAGGGGTCAGAGGGAGAGATATATTAGAGGAGGATGAGGAGAGGGGTCAGAGGGAGGGATATATTAGAGGAGGAAGAGGAGAGGGGTCAGAGGGAGAGATATATTAGAAGAAGGAGAGGAGAGGGGTCAGAGGGAAAGATATATTAGTTGAGGAAGAGGAGAGGGGTCAGATGGAGAGATATTTAGATGAGGAAGAGGAGAGAGGTCAGAGGGAGAGATATATTAGATAAGGAAGAGGAGATGGGTCAGAAGGAGAGATATATTAGATGAGGAAGAGGAGAGCGGTCAGAGGGAGAGATATATTAGATGAGGAAGAGGAGAGGGGTCAGAGGGAGAGAGATAGAGGAGGAAGAGGAGAGGGGTCAGAGGGAGAGATATATTAAAGGAGGAAGAGGAGAGGGGTCAGAGGGGGAGAGATTTTAGATGAGGAAAAGGAGACGGGTCAGAGGGAGAGAGATATTAGATGAGGAAGAGGAGAGGGTCAAAAGGAGATATATTAGATGAGGAAGAGGAGAGAGGTGAGAGGGAGAGAGATATTAGATGAGGAATAGGAGAGGGGTCAGAAGGAGAGATATTAGAAGAGGAAGAGGTGAGGGGTCAGAAGGAGAGATATTAGATGAGGAAGAGGAGAGGGGTCAGAGGGAGAGATATATTAGAGGAGGAAGAGGAGATGGGTCAGAGGGAGAGATATATTAGAGGAGGAAGAGGAGATGGGTCAGAGGGAGAGAGATAGATGAGGAAGAGGAGAGGGGTCAGAGGGAGAGAGATAGAGGAGGAAGAGGAGAGGGGTCAGAAGGAGAGATATTAGAAGAGGAAGAGGTGAGGGGTCAGAAGGAGAGATATTAGAAGAGGAGAGAGGTCAGAGGGAGATAGATATTAGAGGAGGAAGAGGAGAGGGGTCAGAGGGAGAGATATTAGATGAGGAAGAGGAGAGGGGTCAGAGGGAGAGATATATTAGAGGAGCAAGAGGAGAGAGGTGAAAGGGAGAGATATATTAGAGGAGGAAGAGGAGAGGGGTCAGAGGGAGAGATATATTAGAGGAGTAAGAGGAGAGGGGTCAGAGGGAGAGATATATTAGAGGAGGAAGAGGAGAGGGGTCAGAGGGAGAGATATATTAGAGGAGGAAGAGGAGAGGGGTCAGAGGGAGAGATATAGGAGAGGGGTCAGAGGGAGAGATATATTAGAGGAGGATGAGGAGAGGGGTCAGAGGGAGGGATATATTAGAGGAGGAAGAGGAGAGGGGTCAGAGGGAGAGATATATTAGAAGAAGGAGAGGAGAGGGGTCAGAGGGAAAGATATATTAGTTGAGGAAGAGGAGAGGGGTCAGATGGAGAGATATTTAGATGAGGAAGAGGAGAGAGGTCAGAGGGAGAGATATATTAGATAAGGAAGTGGAAAGGGGTCAGAGGGAGAGATATATTAGAGGAGGAAGAGGAGAGGGGTGAGAGGGAGAGATATATTAGATGAGGAAGAGGAGAGGGGTCAGTGGGAGAGATATATTAGAGGAGGAAGAGGAGAGGAGTCAGAGGGAGATATATTAGAGGAGGAAGAGGTGAGGGGTCAGAGGGAGAGATATATTAGAGGAGGAAGAGGTGAGGGGTCAGAGGGAGAGATATATTAGAGGAGGAAGAGGAGAGGGGACAGAGGGAGAGAATTATATTAGAGGAGGAAGAGGAGAGGGCTCAGAGGGAGAGATATATTAGAGGAGGAAGAGGAGAGGGGTCAGAGGGAGATATATTAGAGGAGGAAGAGGAGAGGGGTCAGAGAGAGAGATATATTAGAGGAGGAAGAGGAGAGGGGTCAGAGAGAGAGATATATTAGAGGAGGAAGAGGAGAGGGGTCAGAGGGAGAGATATATTAGAGGAGGAAGAGGAGAGGGGTCAGAGGGAGATATATTAGAGGAGGAAGAGGAGAGGGGTCAGAGAGAGAGATATATTAGAGGAGGAAGAGGTGAGGGGTCAAAGGGAGAGATATATTAGAGGAGGAAGAGGAGAGGGGACAGAGGGAGAGAATTATATTAGAAGAGGAAGAGGAGAGGGGTCAGAGGGAGATATATTAGAGGAGGAAGAGGAGAGGGGTCAGAGAGAGAGATATATTAGAGGAGGAAGAGGAGAGGGGTCAGAGAGAGAGATATATTAGAGGAGGAAGAGGAGAGGGGTCAGAGGGAGAGATATATTAGAGGAGGAAGAGGAGAGGGGTCAGAGGGAGAGATATATTAAATGAGGAAGAGGAGAGGGGACAGAGGGAGAGAGATATATTAGAGGAGGAAGAGGAGAGGGGTCAGAGGGAGAGATATATTAGAGGAGGAAGAGGAGAGGGGTCAGAGGGAGAGATATATTAGAGGAGGAAGAGGAGAGGGGTCAGAGGTAGAGATATATTAGAGGAGGAAGAGGAGAGGGGTCAGGGGGAGAGAGATATTAGATGAGGAAGAGGAGAGGGGTCAGAGGAAGAGATTTATTAGATGAGGAAGAGGAGAGTGGTCAGAGGGAGAGAGACATTTTGCGGCGCCTACACGATACCTCCGGATACGGCGCTATATTATGATTAGCGTCATGCATCTGCAACTGCCCTATGCCAAAAGTTCTCATTACACAAATACGTACATTTATTAATACAAATAATATGAACAACCCCAATAAGCACGTTTTCACAATGTCCTCCACAAAAACGTAGACGCACAATGCATACTAGCGTCTTTAATTAATATCCATATACTTACACATTGCTCACATACACTGAAAGGGTCCCTAGCATTATGGTTAATATTAAAGGTTTTACTCGTTATCAAGTCTATTGTGAAATGCAGGTATTTGATATCTAAGGCTTAGTACAGGATAAGCAGACCATGGGCCTGATTCAGAGCCACTCGTAAGCGGCCGCTTGTTCGTTCCGAGCGATGTTTGCCCATCTGCGCATGCATACGGATCGTTATACGCATGCGCGAACCAGTCAGTGCGGCCGAAATTCATGTGCTCGCAAAATAGCGAATGCCTGATAATTTGAGTGACAGAATGAGGCGTATGTGGGAGGTAACAGGGGAAGGTGCTTGAAAACGGGGAGTGGAAATCAGAACGCAGGCGTGCTTAAAGGTCAAAACGGGCGTTTTATGGGTGTGCATATTTAAAACAGCAGCGTCATTGACCACGTCACTTGGTTATTTTATAGCCAGAACTGCTCGCAAAATTGTGGTAGCAAAAACCAACCACAAGAATAGCGAGCAGTTCATACCCTGGTCGATGTACTCGATTAATCTAATAAATAGCGGACATGACGTAGGATGCGAGCGGCCAGGGGGCGTATTTTTCAAATAAACGTCCGCATGTTTTGTTCGCTCGTTCAGACATAGAGGCGTGAACAGACCGCAAACAGCGAACGGTTCATTTGAATAGCCACCCCTTGTTTTAGAACGAACGACCGCAAACAGCGAGTGGCTCTGAATGAGGGCCCATGTTTGGTTCCATTCTAAACCACTGTTTAGATCTCAGATCTCCGATACCATCGGCAAGGAGATCGCAACATGCTACTACTACTGTTTAAACTGACCTATGAACTACATCGTAACAGAAGAACCAAGAAGAAGAACCAATGGGATTATGCCATCTCGTTTCTATTGTATTGCCCACTGGGCCTGATTCAGACCCGCTCGCAAGCGCTATGCGCTCGCAAGCGGGTCGATTGTTAGGCAGTGCGCATGCACAGCATGCGCACTGCGCGTGAGCCCCGGAGTGAGCGCAAAAAGCACTCGCTCCGGCGCTCGCATCCAAAAGGGGCGGCATCCAAAAGGGGCAGCTGATGATTTTGATCGTCGGCGCGCCCCGTTTTGGAAGGCGGGGCGGGGGGGTGGCTGGGCAAATGGAGGCGTTCCTGCAGGAATGCCTGCCGTTTGTGGGCGGCCCTACTGACATCACTCGTGATGGGGTTTGCGGCAACGAAACCCTACCGCAAGGGTCTCATCACCTGGCCGCTCGCTTAAGCTGTGGGTGGTAACTCACAGCTATGCGAGCGGCCAAGATGCCGCAACTAAAAAAAGAAGCGCCCGCCCTGATTCAGAGCGAGCGCTCGCTTTTTGCTTTCTCCTCTGAATCAGGGCCTCTGTACGGCATATATTCAGGCGCTCTATTTCCAGTAGTTAGTCATCATATTCATTCTTTTGACGGAGGCTTCACCTTTGATGCCGGAAATCTGGATCCAGAGCGCCTGCGTATGTATTGACTGTACCTTATGATTGTATAACCCTTTGCGCTAATTGTATTTTAGATAAAGGCGTGTAACTAAATGCTTTTATGTGAAAAATAACTTTTTGTGCTTTGGAACCACACTCAAAGTCTGGAAAGCGATTATTTCTTGTGTGACTTACAATGCTAAATAGCGACATTCAGGTATATAGATTATTAGGTATTCATAGGTCAGAGGGAGAGAGATATTAGAGGAGGAAGAGGAGGAAGATGAAAGTTACAGCCTGTATTTAAGATCTATAGGTTTAGTGGAATCTGCTTATCCTCGCTTACACCATTTGACTTCTATGATTTGGCTTCATTAATATCTGTGTGGACTTTCCTGGACCTTATGTCCACCTTCGCAAACCTACAGAGGTCATTCTGTTTATTAAAACTGTGGTCTCTAGTAGTCATTGTTATGTTACCTTCAATGGTGAAGATCTTCTCCTGTAGCTCCTTCTGGAAGTTGGCCAGAGCAGAGAAGTTTGTGACATTGAGGACGTGATCTTTAGGGTCTGGAGATGCGATTCCTACCAGCTCCTTTATAGCAGATTCTTTCGTGAACGCATCGCCCACCTGTAGGTCATTGGGAGAAGGTTGGTATGGTCTCTGCATTAGAACAGTACTGTTTAATGTCTCTGCATACGTCGCTATGTGCTCCCACACTTTTTTAATCAGCACTTCACCTAAATATTAAAGTCCTTATACTTATACATATCTGCAGGGTTATTTCAGAAATATATAAAAAAAAATGTTCAGACCTATTTTTGTTTTTTAATTTTTAAATCTCATTTTCCACAAAATGTTACAAATAAAGGAATAAATACAGTTAGTGTCGCATAAATCATTCTGGGTCCTCTCCCAGAACCCAGGCATCCAGTGCACATCCTGGGCTCCTGCCCAGGGCTCAGTGGATAGTACGGGGCCTGGATTACTCTAACCTGTTACTGTCATGTGATCACTTGATATTTGAAGGGAAGAAGTTGCCGGTTTTGCTTGCACCATTCTTAAGCTTCAGACACTTTAGATTAGAACATTATTTTTATTAACTGGAAATTGTGGTACATCTGCCACACAAAATCTATTAACATAACAGCTTCCAAAATGTATCATCTAAGCAATTTCCTATATACTGTACATACCCTTGCTGCTAACAATTTACTTAATAGATTAGATATTGTGTAATAGATGCAACAAAGTCTAAAAACAACATAAAAGACATACAAGTCCTAATTCTCCTATAAATGCCCAGAAATCTGCTCTGGCCTTTTCCGTGACACCGACCTGGAAATTCAGAGCAGGAGACAAATAAGAGATAAATTACTAAATGATAAATTTCGCCATGTGGAAGGAAAATATATGTGTCAAGATTTACTTAATTATAAAAGGGTGACGGATGGAGGAAGGCGAATACGAGAGGATAAGACCAGCTGATGATGAGGGTCATCCTGCCATCACACCTATCAGGTACGTCAGTGATTCCTGGGGAGGTTATGTACATTGCAGACTTATTCAACGATTTTAAGAAGACAAACTACAGTATTAGGAAATGAATCTGAATAAACATACAGTAAGTGATGATGCAAGAATCAAAAATGAAATCTGTGGCGGTAGAGCCGAATATAAACCCCCCCCACGGGGCCACAGGCATCATTCTGGTTTGGGCCCATCTCCAAATTTGTTTAAAGAAAAAATCAACTTAAAATCAAATTAGAGTAATCTGGGCCCATCAAGTGCTCAATGATCCCTGGGCAGGATCCTAGGTTGCCTATTGGATGATCTGGCTATTATCTGCTAATTATCCAGATATATAGGACCAATAGAATCTTATTGTTCATGGCTGTCAGGTGCCACCACCAAACATTGAAAATGAAACGCGTTTGATGTTATCATCTTTCAACCCAGGACTTACACTGTCCTGGGACCACCAGGACCTTGATTGCTACCCTCCAAGAGACCTTCTCATCTACCATCTTTGGTCCTAAAGGGCTACACAATTTTCATCCCTGTGGACATATTCCTTATTGAATCATCAATATTAGAGCCATAGGACAGTAACTGCACCTGTGTGTATCCACCCATTGCCAGAAAAATGTATTTGGAGCAGCATCAGATGGCTATGAACAAGGTTCTCTAACATTGATCATTACCGAGATATTTAGGAACCACTGTTGTCCAATATGCAGCCACATTACCCAACAGACATACTGTTCCCTGGGGTCCTGGAATCGTGCATTCTCTTACGTCATTCATCGGATCTCCACATGTGATAAGCTGCACGTCAGATGGGAAGATGTCATGAATGGTGGTGGTGCACATTGTGCAGTGTGTACGCTCAACCGGAAGACCACAAGATATATTGGTCCAATCTACACGATGATTGCACAGTGGGCACGATTCAGACCCGCTCGCTAGATGCGTTCGCATGCAGCCGTCAGCTGCCAAAGTATGCAAATACCGCGATTTCACGGCAAGGCATTAGCACGCCCACTATGTCTTGGCATGCGATCGTATTTAGACGCCCACCAGCCTGACGCAAGACGCCCACTTTCCCTTAGTAACACACGTCATCTCCGGGAAGTGTGTGTAACAATCGGTAACATTGAGTAACATCGGATCCATACGCAGCACTTGTGGCTGACACTACCCTACCGCAAGCACTGCGAGAGCTGCAGTGTGTAATACAGCCATGTGACGTGTACTATGACGCTGCTTCTTAATTATACACGCCCCTGAACAAGCGTTTTGACACTCAGACACGCCTGCGTTCGCAGCACCACACCCCCTGTTACCAACAACCACCCTGTCACCACCCACAAACGGCTCGTCCTGTCACTCATGCTTGCGGAGCATCTGCGTACTGGCTGCGATTGCTTCCCGATCGCAGCGACTGGTGCGCATATGTGCACTGCATCTTACATGCATGCGCAGATTGCGAATACCGGCCAGCTGCGTGCGAACGCAGCCTTGCGAACGGGTCTAAATTGGGCCCAGTGTGTACAGGAGAAAAGATTCATTGGATACAGTGCTCCAACATGATATATGGTGCCGTCATTGGGAAGATTGCACAGTGTGTACGCTCTATATCGTGTGTTCTGGGATGGAGGGAAATTGGAATGACCATCGCGTCTTTTGTACGCCGTTCTGATGTGTACGCAGCCTTGATCTACCCTCACTTAGGCTTTTATGTAATTACTTATCCGCTCATCTCTGAGATTCTTTGGCGCTAGTCGGTCACGTTTTACCCTTGGAGCTGTTTTACGAAGGGTCATGTGTAAGCTGAGTGTCATGTGACTGTACATCATTGGTTTCCTAATTCCCTCATCGTACATTCGATATATCAGTGCTTCATAGGTAAAGGGGGACAATAGTGACGTGACAACAAGTCCGCCCAAATAAGTAACCACAGAAGGAAATCTGTACTACTGTACTGTAATGTCTAAGGGGCTGATGCACATTGTGGTATAGAGTGAGATAGAGCAGGTACCTGGACAAACCATGTTGCAATGCAAGGGGTACAAATTAGGGGTGAGCGGGTTCGGATTTACTCGGTTTTACTCGGTTCTTATCACCACTTTACCGCAAATTCGGCTCGATTTTATTCGCTATCCAAAACACGTGTTCGGCGATAGCCAATAAAAAGATCAGAGTAAAACCGAGTAAAACCGAACCCGCTCACCCCTAGTACAAATACATACATTGCATGCAGGGTAAATACTGGCTGCTTCTGCATGTAGCCCACAAATGCTGGACGGCTTTATTTTTACACTGCAAATTAGATATCAGTTTGGACGCAGCTGTCCCAAATCTCTCTGCACATGTTACATCTGCCCCAATCACGCAGGTCCTATGGGTGACATCATCTTCATTGCTGCCGGCATCGGCAAGTGTGTACGCACTTGCTGATGCCAACACACCGCCGGGTCCTGTTGCTTACTATGTCTAGTGTATACCGGCCTTTGCTCTATTCCCAAAGCTGAATCAGGCCCTGAGCGCAGAAGTCTGTAGAAGACTCTATATTGGTATACACACTTAAGCCGCGGATCCACTACATGATGTTACTGAGCGATTGCACGATTACGACATCATAATCGTGCAATCGCTCAGTTATCGTGCACAAATCGGGCATGTAAATGTCGGAAATGACCAGCGATGCGCGCTCCGGCTGATCGTTTCCGACATCAATCATCTGCTGAACATGGCGGTAACGACAGATTCCCCATGTTCAGAGGTGATTGAGGTTCCTACACTGAATGACCAATTGCTCAGTGTAGGCACTGCAGGGGGAAGGGGAACGACGGTATAGTTATGATGTCATAATCGTAGTGTCGTGCCGCTATCTGCTAGTGGATACGCGGCTGTACACATACATTCAAACAAATTTTTGAAACATTTTACAATTCGTTACGGTAAAGGCTGAAACAATGGCGATATAGTTACCCCAATAGCGAAGCGCCGGACTCCTATTTCATTCGCCAAATCAATGGCTTCCTTTAATTTTGTACCGTCCCCGAAACTTTCTCCGTCCGTTATTACGATCAGGACCTTCTGCGCATGTTCACGGTTTCCTTTTTCTGCTTTAAAAAGCTGATTGCTGCCGATAATCAGAGCACAGTGAGTCCCCATCAGAAGACCCAGCTGTGTATTTTTGTACTGTACATTTATCTGATGTTAGTGTATAAAGCCAACAATCCGCCTGTCTCTCTGACATGGTCTTTAGGGTGACAATGCATTTGTACGGTATCCATAACCCTAATCTACATTTTCACTATGCCGACATTTCGTCCATGTCTGTATTTTCTAGATGGGGACATGTTTTATAATATTTTTTTTAACCATGTCGACATAATAACTGTTGACATTCTGGTACCCTGCCACGCACGTGTAAGCGGCCATGAAATCAGAGCGTTAGCTATCAGGCGCAATCACTAAGCTTTATGGAGCGTGATGCATTTGGCGATATTGCCTCCTCATAGACTTCTATGGGAACTACAGTGCCGACTGCAAATGAAGGGACCGCATCTGGCACCCTATTAATAATTCAGGGGGATACTTAAACAAATGTGGATGTACCCCAAAAATTGAGATCTTGCAGGACAGCCGTCGTGGGCCGATGTATTCCCGAGCCACGTGCAGCCGCCATGTGGGACGCCCTTGGATTTATGGTACAGCCATGTTGCTCGTTTGCTGGCACGCCCCTATGAGAGTGCGAGTCAGAGCGAGTGATGTTGCTGTTGCGCTGTGCCACCATAATGGAAGTTCCGATACCACATTGCTAACTTGTAATTGAATCGGCCTCTGAGGATCTGTGGGTCCATTGAACTGTGGGGGCTGTAGCCCAAATCCTGTTCCCTGCATCTAGTGGAAAATCCTTTCACCTGGAAATGCCCCTGTGTGACTGCAACCAATCCCTAATGGGTGACACCTGCCCCTCCCCACCACCTGTTCTCCTGAGGGAAACCTGCCCCTCCCCACCACCTGTTCTCCTGAGGGAAACCTGCCACTCCCCACCACCTGTTCTCCTGAGGGAAACCTGCCCCTCCCCACCACCTGTTCTCCTGAGGGAAACCTGCCCCTCCCCACCACCTGTTCTCCTGAGGGAAACCTGCCCCTCCCCACCACCTGTTCTCCTGAGGGAAACCTGCCCCTCCCCACCACCTGTTCTCCTGAGGGAAACCTGCCCCTCCCCACCACCTGGTTGTACTTACTAAAGTTACAGAGCTTAATATCTACTGCACTGGCTGTATAAAGCTGGGGTAACATTATCCTATTGGGTTTCTGATCTTTACACCATACAGCGCCCAATGCATAGCATGGCTGAGACAATCCAACATGGATAGCGCAATGTCGCGGAACGGAAAGATTGTACAGCTGGAATATCGCCCACTGGGATGTGGCCTCATTCACTGTGAATTCAGTATTCACATAAGATTCTGAAGCGATAACACTCAACTAGTCTTACAGGGATCTAAAGTCACCTGATGGTGTCTGGATGTCATGATCTGCTGCTGTATCTCTGTCCCACTACTGGTGCTGCTCTCTGCAGTGGTTCTACTCTGCTATGCTGCAGCCAGTCTGGTCCCATATTCTGGTATCCTGCAAGCCGGTGTTAATTATCTGATCCAGCCTCTATGGGCTGCACCTGTGACTGTCCTATTTCAACCTACTCCACATTTCCATCTGGGCCAGAACCTTGTGTCAGATTCTTGTGCTTCATCTGGTGTACGTTTGATTCTTGTTCTTTGGGCTCCTAGTCTCCCTGCAATGCCAGGACTACATCTCTCTGTCCCTCTCTCTGAGTAACAGTATTCTGGCACCAGTGCTATCTGGAAACTGTGTTTCTGTATTGCTTCACAGCATTTGCTCCAGAGCTATCCAGAAAACTTGCTCCACTATTGTCTTCACCACATTAAGCTCTAGAGGTATCCAGAAAACCTTCTCCAGTATCACTTCCAAGGATTCTGCACCAATGCTATCCAGAAAACCTGCAACAGTGTTATATGCTGGAAATCTTGGACATATCTACTACAGTTAGTTAACTTGTTATATATCTGTTCCTGTGTCTCTTACCTTGCTGTTTCCAGCATTTCACCATTATTATTATCTCCTGTTTCTGGACATATTTACAGTAGTGAGTTACTTTGGGGCCCATTTATTAAGGATCGCATTTTGCAATGCGATCAGGGCATGCAGTACCGCCCATGATCGCATTGCAAAATGCGATCATACCGACCGAATGTATGATCCGGCACATGCAGGGAGACGGGCTCCGAAAAGAGGCCGGAGCGCATTCCGGGCTACTGTGCATGCGCAGTCCCGAGGACTGCACATGAGCGGCGCCCATTGCCGGCGGAGGGATTTGGAAGATCCCTCCGCCGGCTGAAATGCGGTGAGTCCCCATAGGACACAGCGACTAACGCTATCTTCAGATAGCGTTAGCTGCTGGGGCCAATATCGGGAATGCTTCACATTCCCGATATTGATACATTTGGCAGCATCGCATCCCCCATAGAAACCTATGGGGGAGGCGTCTGCCGGCGGCAATGGAGGGATCGCAGCAGGTATAGGAGATACCTGCTGCGGTCCCTCCTTCATACATCCAGGGGATACTTAGTATTTGAGGTAAACCACCGAAAACAGGTGTTTTCGGGGAATTTACCTCAAATGCACTTTGATAAATGGGCCCCTTTGTTATACAGTATATCTGTTCTGCCATTATCCATTGCCTATTACAATTGTATTATTGCCTCAATGCCTCAGTACGTTCTCGTATTGATCTGCATGCTGAGTAATCTATTCCTAGACTATTTTCATTGTTTATTTGTGCCCTGTTTTTTCAGCTTGCTTCCTGATTAGTTTCATTTTATTTACTGCACTATTCCCTGTGTGTAAGTATACATTATTACTGCCCTATTCCCTGTGTATAAGTATACATCATTACTGCACTTTTCCCTGTGTGTAAGTATACATCATTACTGCACTTTTCCCTGTGTGTAAGTATACATCATTACTGCACTATTCCCTGTGTGTAAGTACACATCATTACTGCACTATTCCCTGTGTGTAAGTACACATCATTACTGCACTATTCCCTGTGTGTAAGTACACATCATTACTGCACTATTCCCTGTGTGTAAGTATCATCATTACTGCACTATTCCCTGTGTGTAACTATACATCATTACTGCACTATTCCCTGTGTGTAAGTATCATCATTACTGCACTGTTCCCTGTGTGTAAGTATACATCATTACTGCCCTATTCCCTGTGTGTAAGTATACATCATTACTGCACTATTCCCTGTGTGTAAGTATACATCATTACTGCACTATTCCCTGTGTGTAAGTATACATCATTATTGCACTATTCCCTGTGTGTAAGTATACATCATTACTGCACTATTCCCTGTGTGTAAGTATACATCATTACTGCACTATTCCCTGTGTGTAAGTATACATCATTACTGCACTATTCCCTGTGTGTAAGTATACATCATTACTGCACTATTCCCTGTGTGTAAGTATACATCATTACTGCACTATTCCCTGTGTGTAAGTATACATCATTACTGCCCTATTCCCTGTGTGTAAGTATACATCATTACTGCACTATTCCCTGTGTGTAAGTATACATCATTACTGCACTATTCCCTGTGTGTAAGTATACATCATTACTGCACTATTCCCTGTGTGTAAGTATACATCATTACTGCACTATTCCCTGTGTGTAAGTATACATCATTACTACTACACTATTACCTGTGTGTAAGTATACATCATTACTGCACTATTCCCTGTGTGTAAGTATCATCATTACTGCACTATTCCTTGTGTGTAAGTATCATCATTACTGCACTATTCCCTGTGTGTAATTATACATCATTACTGCACTATTCCCTGTGTGTAAGTATACATCATTACTGCACTATTCCCTGTGTGTAAGTATACATCATTACTGCACTATTCCCTGTGTGCAAGTATACATCAATCATTACTGCACTATTCCCTGTGTGTAAGTATACATTACTGCACTATTCCCTGTGTGTAAGTATACATCATTACTGCACTATTCCCTGTGTGTAAGTATACATCATTACTACACTATTCCCTATGTGCAAGTATACATCATTACTGCACTATTCCCTGTGTGTAAGTATTCATCATTACTGCACTATTCCCTGTGTGTAAGTATACATCATTACTACACTATTCCCTGTGTGTAAGTATACATCACTGCACTTTTCCCTGTGTGTAAGTATACATCATCACTGCACTATTCCCTGTGTGTAAGTATACATCAATAGTGCACTATTCCCTGTGTGTAAGTATACATCATTACTACACTATTCCCTGTGTGTAAATATACATAATGACTGCACTATTCCCTGTGTGTAAGTATCATCATTACTGCACTATTCCCTGTGTGTAAGTATATATCAATACTGCACTATTCCCTGTGTGTAAGTATACATCATTACTACACTATTCCCTGTGTGCAAGTATACATCATTACTACACTATTCCCTGTGTGCAAGTATACATCATTACTGCACTATTCCCTGTGTGTAAGTATACATCATTACTGCACTATTCCCTGTAAGTATACATCATTACTGCACTATTCCCTGTAAGTATACATCATTACTGCACTATTCCCTGTGTGCAAGTATACATCATTACTGCACTATTCCCTGTGTGTAAGTATACATCATTACTGCACTATTCCCTGTGTGTAAGTATACATCATTACTGCACTATTCCCTGTAAGTATACATCATTACTGCACTATTCCCTGTGTGTAAGTATACATCATTACTGCACTATTCCCTGTGTGTAAGTATACATCATTACTGCACTATTCCCTGTGTGTAAGTATACATCATTACTACACTATTCCCTGTGTGTAAGTATACATCATTACTACACTATTCCCTGTGTGCAAGTATACATCATTACTGCACTATTCCCTGTGTGTAAGTATACATCATTACTGCACTATTCCCTGTGTGTAAGTATACATCATTACTGCACTATTCCCTGTGTGTAAGTATACATCGTTACTGCACTATTCCCTGTGTGTAAGTATACATCGTTACTGCACTATTCCCTGTGTGTAAGTATACATCGTTACTGCACTATTCCCTGTGTGTAAGTATACATCATTACTGCACTATTCCCTGTGTGTAAGTATACATCATTACTGCCCTATTCCCTGTGTGTAAGTATACATCATTACTGCCCTATTCCCTGTGTGCAAGTATACATCATTACTGCACTATTCCCTGTGTGTAAGTATACATCAATAGTGCACTATTCCCTGTGTGTAAGTATACATCATTACTGCACTATTCCCTGTGTGTAAGTATACATCATTACTGCACTATTCCCTGTGTGTAAGTATATATCAATAGTGCACTATTCCCTGTGTGTAAGTATACATCATTACTACACTATTCCCTGTGTGCAAGTATACATCATTACTACACTATTCCCTGTGTGTAAATATACATAATGACTGCACTATTCCCTGTGTGTAAGTATCATCATTACTGCACTATTCCCTGTGTGTAAGTATATATCAATACTGCACTATTCCCTGTGTGTAAGTATACATCATTACTACACTATTCCCTGTGTGCAAGTATACATCATTACTACACTATTCCCTGTGTGCAAGTATACATCATTACTACACTATTCCCTGTGTGCAAGTATACATCATTACTACACTATTCCCTGTGTGCAAGTATACATCATTACTGCACTATTCCCTGTGTGTAAGTATACATCATTACTGCACTATTCCCTGTAAGTATACATCATTACTGCACTATTCCCTGTGTGTAAGTATACATTACTGCACTATTCCCTGTGTGTAAGTATACATCATTACTGCACTATTCCCTGTGTGTAAGTATACATCATTACTGCACTATTCCCTGTGTGTAAGTATCATCATTACTACACTATTCCCTGTGTGTAAATATACATAATTACTGCCCTATTTCCTGTGTGTAAGTATACTGTACATCATTACTGCCCTATTCCCTGTGTGTAAGTATACATCATTACTGCACTATTCCCTGTGTGTAAGTATACATCATTAGTGTTACTGTTGTTATTGGAAAGCACACACACAGGGGAATTCCCAGTCACCTGACACTTCATAAATAATACTAGGGGGTAACTCTTGATGTAGGCACATTCATTAATAGTAAATGGAAGAGGTAATGCCCCAGGTTGAATCTGCTTATTTTCAATCTCCAGAAATAGACATACGAGAGGAACACCAAAAATATAAATCTCTTCCTGGCACATAGATTATAGGGAACATACGCCTTTCTCCAGAACAACAGGAATAAGGATTATGGAACTTACATCACCTGAACGATGGCTCCACAAGTATATGTTCCTCCTTTATGGTGGGATATTTGTTTTACAAGTTGTTCAGGATTTTTCTCTTTCGAATATCTCTTAAAATCAAATTCTATATCAAATTTGTATGAAAACTGCATCAGAGCAAACTGCAGAGAGAGAGAGAGAGAGAGATTGTGTGAGAGAGATTGTGAGAGAGAGAGAGATTGTGTGAGAGAGAGAGAGAGATTGTATGAGAGAGAGTGAGTGAGAGAGAGAGAGAGAGAGAGAGAGAGAGAGATTGTGTGTGAGAGAGAGAGAGAGAGAGATTGGATGAGAGAGAGTGAGAGAGAGAGAGAGAGATTGTGTGAGAGTGAGAGAGAGATTGTGTGAGAGAGAGTAAGAGAGAGAGAGAGAGATTGTGAGAGAAAGAGATTGTATGAGAGAGAGTGAGAGAGAGATTGTATGAGTGTGAGTGAGAGAGAGAGAGATTGTATGAGAGAGAGTGAGTGAGAGAGAGATTGTGTGAGAGAGAGTGAGAGAGAGTGAGAGAGAGAGAGATTGTGTGAGAGAGAGTGAGAGAGAGAGAGAGAGAGATTGTATGAGAGTGAGAGAGAGAGAGAGAGATTGTGTGTGAGAGAGAGAGAGAGAGATTGCATGAGAGAGAGAGAGAGAGAGAGAGAGAGAGATTGTATGAGAGTGAGAGAGAGAGATTGTATGAGAGAGAGTGAGAGAGAGAGATTGTGTGTGAGAGAGAGAGAGAGATTGTGTATGAGAGAGAGAGAGAGAGATTGTATGAGAGTGAGAGAGAGAGAGAGATTGTGAGAGAGAGAGAGAGAGATTGTGAGAGAGAGAGAGAGAGATTGTGTGAGAGAGAGAGATTGTGTGAGAGAGAGAGAGAGATTGTGTGAGAGAGAGAGAGAGAGAGAGAGAGAGAGATTGTGTGAGAGAGAGAGAGATTGTGTGAGAGAGATTGTGTGAGAGAGAGAGGGTGCGGTTATTATATATAGGTGACAGAAGGACTTATACTGAATTAGGGGTAATATTAATAAGACCATATTAATGTTTAGGTCTTAATTCTCCACATACTGTATATTTTATTATAGGTTTGTCCACATGTGGACTTTGGCCCTTATTGAGAGCCGCTCGCTGCTGGCGGCTGCTCGCAGGGAATGTGGGCGTATGTTTTTTTTTTCTCTGGACGCTCACACAGCTGTGGGAGACCACCCACAGCTTGTGCGAGTGGCCAGGAGACCGTCGCGATAATCGCAACCATCGGCCTTGCGACGAGACCCTAGGGTAGAGTCTAGCTGCCGCAAGGCCGAGTGGAATTCCTGCTCTAATAGAGCAGGAATTCCACTTCTGACATCAGTAGCGATGTCAGTTAGTCCGCACTACAAACGCCAGGCGTTTGTACAGTCACCCCCCTACCCGCCCACAAAACAAGGTGAGCTGTCAATCAACATCAACAGCCTCCCCGTCTTGTTGTGAGCCCCATAGCGACTGAACTTCAGTCGCTCAGCGGTGCTCAAGCATGCGCATGCAGGATGCGGCGCATGCGCAGATCATTAACATCAGGCCGCTTGCGAGCGGATCTGAATCGGGCCCTTTATCCACAACATGTTATTATAGATATGTTTTCTGGTATTGACAGACTATTATAAAAGTAATTCACTGAGTGTGAAACCACGTGTTATGGTGCATACACACGATCAGATTTTTCCTTCAGATATGAACGATAACGATTTAAAAATCGTTCAGTCGTTCATATCTGAAGGAAAATCGTTCATATCTGACATGCCTGAACGATGGACGATCAACGATGCGCGTTCCCGTTTGTCAGATAACGATATCTGACATCTGATGTGTTTGCAGTCAGACTTGGACGATTCCATTCATTTTAATGCAGTCAAAAATCGTTCAATCGTTCAAATCGTTCAAATCGTTCAAAACTTTGGTAAAATCGTTCAAATCGTTCAAATCGTTTAATCATTCAATCGTTCATCTGACAAATCTGACAAGTCTGACAAATCTGACCGTGTGTACGCTCCATTAGTGTCCCAGCCAGGGTTACTGTGAATCACAATGGTGCAGAGACATAACGATGGCTCGCGGCATCCGATGCAGGAAATGCCTCCTCCATGTGACATCACGTGGAGGAGGCGGGGCTACGAACACAGAGAATTACAGCAATGCCCGGAGCAATCGCTGTTAGGGCAGAGAAATGCGCGTCCGAGCCATGCTAAGGACTGCTGCAGAGATTCTGGCTACAGCTATGCCGTGTTCCAGGCACACTGCTAGCCAAATAGCCAGATGAAGGGACGCCGCACTGCTCGCACACCGCTAGTTACAGCCTGCAATGGTGACTCACTTATAGTATTTGCCCTGGAATGGTGACTCACTTATAGTATGGGGCCCTGCAATGGTGACTCACTTATAGTATGTGGTCCTGGAATGGTGACTCACTTATAGTATGAGGCTATGGAATGGTGACTCTTTTATAGTATGAGGCTATGCAATGGTGACTCACTTAGAGTATGAGGCCCTGGAATGGTGACTCACTTATAGTATGAGGCTATAGAATGGTCACTCACTTATAGTATGAGGTCCTGGAATGGTGACTCACTTATAGTACGAGGCCCTGGAATGGTGACTCACTTATAGTATGAGGCCCTGCAATGGTGACTCACTTATAGTATGAGCCCTGCAATGGTGACTCACTTATAGTATGAGGCTATAGAATGGTCACTCACTTATAGTATGAGGTCCTGGAATGGTGACTCACTTATAGTATGAGCCCTGCAATGGTGACTCACTTAAAGTACGCGGCCCTGGAATGGTGACTCACTTATAGTATGCGGCCCTGCAATGGTGACTCACTTATAGTACGAGGCCCTGGAATGGTGACTCACTTATAGTATGAGCCCTGCAATGGTGACTCACTTAAAGTACGAGGCCCTGGAATGGTGACTCATTTATAGTATGCGGCCCTGCAATGGTGACTCACTTATAGTATAGGGCCCTGGAATGGTGACTCACTTATAGTATGAGGCTCTGGAATGGTGACTCACTTATAGTACGAGGTTCTGCAATGGTGACTCACTTATAGTACGGGCCCTGGAATGGTGACTCACTTATAGTATAGGGCCCTGGAATGGTGACTCACTTATAGTATGAGGCCCTGGAATGGTGACTCACTTATAGTATGAGGCTCTGGAATGGTGACTCACTTATAGTACGGGGCCCTGGAATGGTGATTCACTTATAGTATGAGGCTCTGGAATGGTGACTCACTTATAGTACGGGGCCCTGGAATGGTGACTCACTTATAGTACGAGGCTCTGCAATGGTGACTCACTTATAGTACGGGGCCCTGGAATGGTGACTCACTTATAGTATGAGGCCCTGGAATGGTGACTCACTTATAGTACGAGGCTCTGCAATGGTGACTCACTTATAGTACCGAGCCCTGGAATGGTGACTCACTTATAGTATAGGGCCCTGGAATGGTGACTCACTTATAGTATGAGGCCCTGGAATGGTGACTCACTTATAGTATGAGGCTCTGGAATGGTGACTCACTTATAGTACGGGGCCCTGGAATGGTGATTCACTTATAGTACGAGGCTCTGCAATGGTGACTCACTTATAGTATGGGGCCCTGGAATGGTGACTCGCTTATAGTATGCAGCACTGCAATGGTGACTCACTTATAGTACGGGGCCCTGGAATGGTGACTCGCTTATAGTATGCGGCACTGCAATGGTGACTCGCTTAAAGTACGCGGCCCTGGAATGGTGACTCACTTATAGTATGAGGCCTGGAATGGTGACTCACTTATAGTACGAGGCCCTGCAATGGTGACTCACTTATAGTACGTGGCCCTGCAATGGTGACTCACTTATAGTATGAGCCCTGGAATGGTGACTCGCTTATAGTATGAGGCCTGGAATGGTGACTCACTTATAGTATGAGGCTCTGGAATGGTGACTCACTTATAGTATGAGGCCCTGCAATGGTGACTCACTTATAGTACGAGGCCGGCAATGGTGACTCACTTATAGTATGAGGCCCTGCAATGGTGACTCAATTATGGTATGAGGCCCTGCAATGGTGACTCACTTATAGTACGGGGGTCTCTGCAATGGTGACTCACTTATAGTATGAGGCTCTGGAATGGTGACTCACTTATAGTATGAGGCCCTGCAATGGTGACTCACTTATAGTATGAGGCCCTGCAATGGTGACTCACTTATAGTATGAGGCCCTGCAATGGTGACTCAATTATGGTACGAGGCCCTGCAATGGTGACTCACTTATAGTACGAGGCCCTGCAATGGTGACTCACTTATAGTACGGGGCCCTGCAATGGTGACTCGCTTATAGTACGAGGCCCTGCAATGGTGACTCACTTATAGTACGAGGCCCTGGAATGGTGACTCACTTATAGTACGGGGGTCTCTGGAATGGTGACTCACTTATAGTATGAGGCTCTGGAATGGTGACTCACTTATAGTATGAGGCTCTGGAATGGTGACTCACTTATAGTACGGCCCTGCAATGGTGACTCACTTATAGTACGGGGCCCTGGAATGGTGACTCACTTATAGTATGAGGCCCTGCAATGGTGACTCACTTATAGTATGCGGCCCTGGAATGGTGACTCACTTATAGTACGGGGCCCTGCAATGGTGACTCACTTATAGTACGGGGCCCTGCAATGGTGACTCACATATAGTACGGGGCTCTGGAGCCCTGGAATGGTGACTCACATATAGTACGGGGCCCAGCAATGGTGACTCACATATAGTACGGGGCTCTGGAGCCCTGGAATGGTGACTCATTTATAGTACGGGGCCCTGCAATGGTGACTCACTTATAGTACGGGGCTCTGGAATGGTGACTCACTTATTGTATGAGGCTCTGGAATGGTGACTCACTTATAGTATGAGGCTCTGGAATGGTGACTCACTTATAGTACGCGGCCCTGCAATGGTGACTCACTTATAGTACGCGGCCCTGGAATGGTGACTCACTTATAGTACGAGGCCCTGCAATGGTGACTCACTTACAGTACGAGGCTATGGAATGGTGACTCACTTATAGTACGAGGCTCTGGAATGGTGACTCACTTATAGTATGCGGCCCTGGAATGGCGACTCACTTATAGTATGAGGCCCTGGAATGGTGACTCACTTACAGTACGAGGCCCTGCAATGGTCACTCACTTATAGTACGAGGCTCTGGAATGGTGACTCACTTATAGTATGAGGCTATAGAATGGTGACTCACTTATAGTATGAGGCCCTGGAATGGTGACTCACTTATAGTACGAGGCTATAGAATGGTGACTCACTTATAGTACGAGGCTCTGGAATGGTGACTCACTTATAGTATGAGGCTATAGAATGGTGACTCACTTATAGTATGAGGCCCTGGAATGGTGACTCACTTATAGTACGAAGCTCTGGAATGGTGACTCACTTATAGTATGAGGCCCTGCAATGGTGACTCACTTATAGTATGAGGCCCTGGAATCTTGACTCACTTATAGTATGAAGCCCTGCAATGGTGACTCACTTATAGTATGAGGCCTGGAATGGTGACTCACTTATAGTATGAGGCCCTGGAATGGTGACTCACTTATAGTATGAGGCCCTGGAATGGTGACTCACTTATAGTATGAGGTTTAGACAAAATTCCTGTTATTATATTTCTCCCCCATATATTATCATTGAATATAAAACAATTGGCTCAGAGCTTCTTCCTTTAAGTATAAAAGGTCCTATTACATTACACAGTTGATTCAGATGTATCTGTAAATCGCTTACATCTATGTAATAACCACTTTATATGTCCGTTTACTGTGGTGGTCATTGTATTATAACTGCAATACCGATTATTCCCCTGAGCATTTGCAGTCTGTCTCACCGGGAGATCCTGCGCTGTAGCAGTGTGTCTCACCGGGAGATCCTGCCCTATAGCTGTCTGTCTCACTGGGAGATCCTGCGCTATGGCAGTCTGTCTCACCGGGAGATCCTGCGCTATGGCAGTCTGTCTCACCGGGAGATCCTGCGCTATGGCAGTCTGTCTCACCGGGAGATCCTGCGCTATGGCAGTCTGTCTCACCGGGAGATCCTGCGCTATGGCAGTCTGTCTCACCGGGAGATCCTGCGCTATGGCAGTCTGTCTCACCGGGAGATCCTGCGCTATAGCAGTCTGTCTCACCGGGAGATCCTGCCCTATAGCAGTCTGTCTCACCGGGAGATCCTGCCCTATAGCAGTCTGTCTCTCCGGGAGATCCTGCGCTATAGCAGTCTTTGCAAGGACGCCCTGATAGCCGATATATCTGCAGGACGACATCTTTTCTTTCTCTTCAAGTTTCCTTCTATGTCTCTGTCTGATGGACAGACAGATGCATTTAAGGGGCGGTGCGGGGGCAGGGTCAGCCAGCATTCCCAGAAACGGGATAGCCCCTTTTTCCAGGAGTGGCAAGCCCAGGAACGGTGTCGACTGATGCAGTGTTCTGAGCTCGCAAGCTGAGGCTTACTTAGCTGGCCAGCGGCCTGGCGCTGTCCACCATCATGACCATCGACCACCGATGGTCGCAATGGTGATCCCAGCCTGTGACCTCTGTCGCAGTGCTTGGATGCAAATGCATCAGGGGTTCATACCCCTCCTGTCACACCCCTCCTGTCACACCCCACCTGTCACACCCCTCCTGCCACACCCCTCCTGTCACTCACCACCTGTCACACCCCACCTGTCACACCCCTCCTGTCACACACCACCTGTCACACACCACCTGTCACACCCCTCCTGTCACACACCACCTGTCACACCCCTCCTGCCACACCCCTCCTGCCACACCCCTCCTGTCACAACCCTCCTGTCACACCCCACCTGTCACACCCCACCTGTCACACCCCACCTGTCACACCCCTCCTGCCACACCCCTCCTGCCACACCCCTCCTGTCACTCACCACCTGTCACACACCACCTGTCACACCCCTCCTGTCACACACCACCTGTCACACCCCTCCTGTCACACCCCTCCTGTCACACCCCTCCTGCCACACACCACCTGTCACACCCCTCCTGTCACACCCCTCCTGTCACACCCCACCTGTCACACACCACCTGTCACACCCCTCCTGCCACACCCCTCCTGCCACACACCACCTGTCACACCCCTCCTGCCACACACCACCTGTCACACACCACCTGTCACACCCCTCCTGTCACACCCCACCTGTCACACCCCTCCTGTCACACCCCTCCTGTCACACACCACCTGTCACACCCCTCCTGTCACACCCCTGCTGTCACACCCCTGCTGTCACACACCACCTGTCATACCCCTCCTCTCACCCCCTTCCTGTCACACACCACCTGTCACACCCCTCCTGTCACACCCCTCCTGTCACACACCACCTGTCACACCCCTCCTGTCACACCCCTCCTGTCACACCCCTCCTGTCACATCCCTCCTGTCACACCCCTCCTGTCACACCCTTCCTGTCACACCCTTCCTGTCACACACCTTCTGTCACACACCTTCTGTCACACCCCTCCTGTCACACACCACCTGTCACACACCACCTGTCACACTTCTCCTGTCATGCACCTCCTGTCACACCCCTCCTGTCACATCCCTCCTGTCACACCCCTCCTGTCACACCCCTCCTGTCACACACCACCTGTCATACACCTCCTGTCACACCCCTCCTGTCACACCCCTCCTGTCTCACCCCTCCTGTCACATCCCTCCTGTCACACACCTCCTGTCACACCCTTCCTGTCACACCCCTCCTGTCATACACCTCCTGTCACACCCCTCCTGTCACACCCCACCTGTCACACCCCTCCTGTCACACCCTTCCTGTCACACCCCACCTGTCACACCCCACCTGTCACACCCCACCTGTCACACACCTCCTGTCACACCCCTCCTGTCACACCCCACCTGTCACACCCCACCTGTCACACCCCACCTGTCACACCCCTCCTGTCACACCCTTCCTGTCACACCCTTCCTGTCACACCCCTCCTGTCACATCCCTCCTGTCACACCCCTCCTGTCACACCCCTCCTGTCACATCCCTCCTGTCACACACCTCCTGTCACACCCTTCCTGTCACACCCCTCCTGTCACACACCTCCTGTCACACACCTCCTGTCACACCCCACCTGTCACACCCCTCCTGTCACACCCTTCCTGTCACATCCCTCCTGTCATACACCTCCTGTCACATCCCTCCTGTCACACCCCACCTGTCACACACCACCTGTCACACACCTCCTGTCACACCCCTCCTGTCACACCCCTCCTGTCACACCCCTCCTGTCACACCCTTCCTGTCACACCCCTCCTGTCACACCCCTCCTGTCACACCCCTCCTGTCACACCCCTCCTGTCATACACCTCCTGTCACACCCCTCCTGTCACATCCCTCCTGTCATACACCTCCTGTCACACCCCACCTGTCACACCCCACCTGTCACACCCCTCCTGTCACACCCTTCCTGTCACACCCCTCCTGTCACATCCCTCCTGTCACACCCCTCCTGTCACACCCCTCCTGTCACATCCCTCCTGTCACACACCTCCTGTCACACCCTTCCTGTCACACCCCTCCTGTCACACCCCTCCTGTCACACACCTCCTGTCACACCCCTCCTGTCACATCCCTCCTGTTATACACCTCTTGCTGCATTTGCATTATAGCAAGGATCACAATTGCAAAGCTGCCTGCGTGCACTGTTGAATCACCCCTATAGTGCACAGTACAGTGATGGTGCAGTGACATAGTACACAGGGTCTGATTCAGAGACGGACGCTCTGAATCAGGGCGTTTTTTTTTTTTTGGAGCAGCCTCCTGACCACTCGCTAAGCTGTGGGTTACCCACAGCTATAGCGAGCGGCCAGGTTGATGGTCACGATGGTCAAGACCATCGTGACCATCGGGCTTGCGACGAGACCCTTGTGGTAGGGTCTCGTGGCCGCAAGCCCCAGAGAGCTTCTGGCTCGAGGGGCCGCCACCAAACGGCAAGCTTTCTGTCGGGAACCCCTCTGTTTGACCTTCCACCCCCCCGGCCCGCCCACCAAACGGGGCGAGCTGTTACTCACCATCGACAGCTCGCCCTCTTTGGAGCAAGACCTGGAGCGACGGAGCACCCGTCGCTAGCCGGGTCTCGCGCATGCGTGCGACGGAGCCGGCTCCGTCGTGCGCATGCCTAATGGGCAAACATCGACCCGGTTGCGAGCGCTCAGCGCTTGCGACCGGGTCTAAATCAGGCCCACAGTACAGTGAAATAGTGATGGTGCAGTGACATAGGCCCTCATTCAGAGCCGCTCGTTAGCGGCAGTACGCTCGTTCCGAGCGATGTTTGCACATCTGCGCATGCGTACGGTTTTTAGTACGCATGCGCGAACCAGTCAGTGCGGCCGAAAATCGTTTGTACGCTATATAGCGAGTGCCTGCTATTTTGAGTGACAGAAGGAGGCGTATGTGGGTGGTAACAGGGGAAGGTGCTTGAAAATGGGGAGTGGAGATCCGAACGCAGGCGTGCTTAAAGGTCAAAACGGGCGTTTTATGGGTATGTATATTTAAAACAGCAGCGTCATTGACCACGTCACTGGGTTATTTTAGAGCCAGAACTGCTCGCAAATTTGTGGTAGCAAACACCAACCACAAGAATAGCGAGCAGTTCATACGCTGGTCGATGTACTCGATTAATCTAATAAATAGCGGACATGACGTATGGTGCGAGCGGCCAGGGGGCGTTTTTAACAAATAAACGAGCGTATGTTTTGCTCGTTCGTTCAGACTTAGAGGTGTGAACAGACTGCAATGTGCGTACGGATCATTTGAATAGCCACCCCTTGTTTTTAAACGAACGACCGCAAATAGCGAACGGCTCTGAATGAGGGCCATAGTACACAGTACAGTGATATAGTGATGGTGCAGTGACATAGTACACAGTACAGTGAAATAATGATGGTGCAGTGACATAGTACACAGTACAGTGAAATAGTGATGGTGCAGTGACATAGTACACAGTACAGTGATATAGTGATGGTGCAGTGACATAGTACACAGTACAGTGAAATAGTGATGGTGCAGTGACATAGTACACAGTACAGTGATATAGTGATGGTGCAGTGACATAGTACACAGTACAGTGAAATAGTGATGGAGCAGTGACATAGTACACAGTACAGTGAAATAGTGATGGGGCAGTGACACAGTACAGTGATATAGTGATGGTGCAGTGACATAGTACACAGTACAGTGATATAGTGATGGTGCAGTGACATAGTACACAGTACAGTGAAATAGTGATGGGACAGTGACATAGTACACAGTACAGTGATATAGTGATGGTGCAGTGACATAGTACACAGTACAGTGATGGGGCAGTGACATAGTACACAGTACAGTGATAGGGCAGTGACATAGTACACAGTACAGTGAAATAGTGATGGTGCAGTGACATAGTACACAGTACAGTGATATAGTGATGGTGCAGTGACACAGTACACAGTACAGTGATATAGTGATGGTGCAGTGACATAGTACACAGTACAGTGATATAGTGATGGTGCAGTGACATAGTACACAGTACAGTGATATAGTGATGGGGCAGTGACATAGTACCCAGTACAGTGAAATAGTGATGGTGCAGTGACATAGTACACAGTACAGTGATATAGTGATGGTACAGTGACATAGTACACAGTACAGTGACATAGTACACAGTACAGTGTTGCAGTGATGGTACAGTGACATAGTGATGGTGCAGTGATATAGTACACAATATAGTGATGATATAGTAATGGTGCAGTGAGAGAGTACACAGTACAGTGAAATAGTGATGGTGCAGTGACATAGTACACAGTACAGTGATATAGTGATGGTGCAGTTACATAGTACACAGTACAGTGAGATAATGATGGTGCAGTGACAAAGTACACAGTACAGTGAGATAGTGATGGTACAGTGACATAGTACACAGTACAGTGATATAGTGATGGTATAGTGACATAGTACACAGTACAGTTATATAGTGATGGTACAGTGACATAGTACACAGTACAGTGTTGCAGTGATGGTACAGTGACATAGTGATGGTGCAGTGATATAGTACACAATAAGGTGATGATATAGTAATGGTGCAGTGAGATAGTACACAGTACAGTGAAATAGTGATGGTGCAGTGACATAGTACACAGTACAGTGAAATAGTGAAGGTGCAGTGACATAGTACACAGTACAGAGTTGCAGTGATGGTACAGTGATATAGTGATGGTGCAGTGACAGTACACAGTACAGTGATGCAGTGATGGGGCAGTGAGATAGTACACAGTACAGTGATGCAGTGATGGTGCAGTGCCATAGTACACAGTACAGTGAAGCAGAGATGGTGTAGTGACATAGTACACAGTACAGTGATATAGTGATGGTGCAGTGACATTGTACACAGTACAGTGAAATAGTGATGGTGCAGTGACATAGTACACAGTACAGTGAAATAATGATGGTGCAGTGACATAGTACACAGTACAGTGATATAGTGATGGTACAGTGACATAGTACACAGTACAGTGACATAGTACACAGTACAGTGTTGCAGTGATGGTACAGTGACATAGTGATGGTGCAGTGATATAGTACACAATATAGTGATGATATAGTAATGGTGCAGTGAGAGTGTACACAGTACAGTGAAATAGTGATGGTGCAGTGACATAGTACACAGTACAGTGATATAGTGATGGTGCAGTGACATAGTACACAGTACAGTGAGATAATGATGGTGCAGTGACAAAGTACACAGTACAGTGATATAGTGATGGTACAGTGACATAGTACACAGTACAGTGATATAGTGATGGTATAGTGACATAGTACACAGTACAGTGATATAGTGATGGTACAGTGACATAGTACACAGTACAGTGTTGCAGTGATGGTACAGTGACATAGTGATGGTGCAGTGATATAGTACACAATATAGTGATGATATAGTAATGGTGCAGTGAGATAGTACACAGTACAGTGAAATAGTGATGGTGCAGTGAGATAGTACACAGTACAGTGATGGTACAGTGACATAGTACACAGTACAGTGAAATAGTGATGGTGCAGTGACACAGTACACAGTACAGTGATATAGTGATGGTACAGTGACATAGTACACAGTACAGTGATATAGTGATGGTACAGTGACATAGTACACAGTACAGTGATATAGTACACAGTACAGTGTGGCAGTGATGGTACAGTGACATAGTGATGGTGCAGTGATATAGTACACAATATAGTGATGATACAGTGATATAGTAAAGGTGCAGTGAGATAGTACACAGTACAGTGAAATAGTGATGGTGCTGTGACATAGTACACAGTACAGTGTTGCAGTGATGGTACAGTGATATAGTGATGGTGCAGTGACAGTACACAGTACAGTGATGCAGTGATGGGGCAGTGAGATAGTACACAGAACAGTGATGCAGTGATGGTGCAGTGCCATAGTACACAGTACAGTGAAGCAGAGATGGTGCAGTGACATAGTACACAGTGCAGTGATACAGTGATGGTGCAGTGCCATAGTACACAGTACAGAAGAAGTAGAGATGGTGCAGTGACATAGTACACAGTGCAGTGATGCAGTGATGGTGCAGTGAGATAGTACACAGTACAGTGATGCAGTGATGGTGCAGTGACATAGTACACAGTACAGTGAAGCAGAGATGGTGCAGTGACATAGTACACAGTACAGTGATGCGACTTTGAGATAGTACACAGTGCAGTGATGGTGCAGTGACATAGTACACAGTACAGTGAAATAGTGATGGTGCAGTGACATAGTACACAGTACAGTGAATCAGTGATGGTGCAGTGACATAGTACACAGTACAGTGAAATAGTGATGTTGCAGTGACATAGTACACAGTGCAGTGAAATAGTGATGGTGCAGTGACATAGTACACAGTGCAGTGAAATAGTGATGGTGCAGTGACATAGTACACAGTACAGTGATATCGTGATGGTACAGTGACTTAGTACACAGTACAGTGATATAGTGATGGTACAGTGACATAGTACACAGTACAGTGATATAGTACACAGTACAGTGTTGCAGTGATGGTACAGTGACATAGTGACGGTGCAGTGATATAGTACACAATATAGTGATGATACAGTGATATAGTAATGGTGCAGAGAGATAGTACACAGTACAGTGAAATAGTGATGGTGCAGTGACATAGTACACAGTACAGTGTTGCAGTGATGGTACAGTGATATAGTGATGGTGCAGTGACAGTACACAGTACAGTGATGCAGTGATGGGGCAGTGAGATAGTACACCGTACAGTGAAGCAGAGATGGTGCAGTGACATAGTACACAGTGCAGTGATACAGTGATGGTGCAGTGCCATAGTACACAGTACAGTGAAGCAGAGATGGTGCAGTGACATTGGGCCTGATTCAGACCCACTCGCGAGCGGCTGTCCGCTCGCAAGTGGGTCGATGGTCTGCACTGAGCATGCGCACGACGGAGGGAGCTCCGTCGTGCGCATGCGCCAGACACGACGAGCGAAGGACTTTCCTTCGCTCGTTGTGTCCGATCAAAGGGGGCGTGCTGTCAATGTTGATTGACAGCACGCCCCCTTTGGTGGGCGTGCCGGGGGCGTGCCTCCCTGACGGGGGCGTTCCCACGGGAACGCCTCCCGTCAGAAGCCGGCCCACTGACATCACTAGTGATGTCAGTGGGAGTGATTTTGGCTCTGATAGAGCCAAAATCACTCCGGAGTTTGCGGTTGAAAACCTCAACCGCAGGCTCCGGCTCGCAATTTCGATAGTCGCGATGGTCACGACCATCGCGGCCATCAAAATGCACGCTCGTATAGCCTGTGGGTGGTGACCCACAGCTATACGAGCGTCCAGGAGGACGCTCCATGAAAATGGAGCCCGGCCCTCATTCAGAGCGTGCGCTCTGCTCAGAGCGTACGGCTCTGAATGAGGGCCATAGTACACAGTGCAGTGATGCAGTGATGGTGCAGTGAGATAGTACACAGTACAGTGATGCAGTGATGG